>OY744516.1:79968347-80478347 GCA_963556195.1 Sepiola atlantica
GATATGCAAGCCAAAATGTGATCCCTTTGTCAATTGTATTGTTGTAAATTCTACCTCTTTTTCTTTGTCTTTTATCTTTTCTGGATTACAAGTCTGTTAGTTATTTCTAGAAAAGGATAACATTCCAACACTAGCACCGGTATTGCAACTCACCAACCATTTTTATTCTCATAAACCCTAGTTTCTTCCTTTCTCAGTAAAACATATCCTTTCCATAATAAATTGTAAAAGGAAAGAGAACCTTACAAATTAATCTACATATTATGAAAGCTCATCTTGATTGTATCTTGTCACTGTATCATAAATCCTTTACACATTCTCAAGTAAATATATATAGATTTCTTTCTGGATAATAATAACTTGGAGGAAAGATAAAGGTGAGAGTGAAAAGAGGGAGAAAAGAGGGAGAGAGGGAGAAATGGAGAGAGAAAGGAAGGTGAAAGGAGAGAGAAGTGAGGGGAAGGAGAGAGAAAGGGAGGGGAAGGAGAGAGAGAGAAGGGGAAGGATGCAGGAAGGAGAGAAAGAGAAGGGGAAGGATGGAGGAAGGAGAGAGAGAGAAGGGGAATGGTGGAGGAAGGAGAGAGAGAGAAGGGGAAGGATGGAGGAAGGAGAGAGAGAGAAGGGGAAGGATGGAGAAAGGAGAGAGAGAGAGAAGGGGAAGGATGGAGGAAGGAGAGAGAGAGAGAAGGGGAAGGATGGAGGAAGGAGAGAGAGAGAAGGGGAAGGATGGAGGAAGGAGAGAGAGAGAGAAGGGGAAGGATGGAGGAAGGAGAGAGAGAGAGAAGGGGAAGGATGGAGGAAGGAGAGAGAGAGAGAAGGGGAAGGATGGAGGAAGGAGAGAGAGAGAGAAGGGGAAGGATGGAGGAAGGAGAGAGAGAGAGAAGGGGAAGGATGGAGGAAGGAGAGAGAGAGAGAAGGGGAAGGATGGAGGAAGGAGAGAGAGAGAGAAGGGGAAGGATGGAGGAAGGAGAGAGAGAGAAGGGGAAGGATGGAGGAAGGAGAGAGAGAGAAGGGGAAGGATGGAGGAAGGAGAGAGAGAGAAGGGGAAGGATGGAGGAAGGAGAGAGAGAGAAGGGGAAGGATGGAGGAAGGAGAGAGAGAGAAGGGGAAGGATGGAGGAAGGAGAGAGAGAGAAGGGGAAGGATGGAGGAAGGAGAGAGAGAGAAGGGGAAGGATGGAGGAAGGAGAGAGAGAGAAGGGGAAGGATGGAGGAAGGAGAGAGAGAGAAGGGGAAGGATGGAGGAAGGAGAGAGAGAGAAGGGGAAGGATGGAGGAAGGAGAGAGAGAGAAGGGGAAGGATGGAGGAAGGAGAGAGAGAGAAGGGGAAGGATGGAGGAAGGAGAGAGAGAGAAGGGGAAGGATGGAGGAAGGAGAGAGAGAGAGAAGGGGAAGGATGGAGGAAGGAGAGCGAGAGAGAAGGGGAAGGATGGAGGAAGGAGAGAGAGAGAGAAGGGGAAGGATGGAGGAAGGAGAGAGAGAGAAGGGGAAGGATGGAGGAAGGAGAGAGAGAAGGGGAAGGATGGAGGAAGGAGAGAGAGAAGGGGAAGGATGGAGGAAGGAGAGAAAGAGAGAGGGAAGGATGGAGGAAGGAGAGAAGGAGAGAGGGAAGGATGGAGGAAGGAGAGAAAGAGAGAGGGAAGGATGGAGGAAGGAGAGAAAGAGAGAGGGAAGGATGGAGGAAGGAGAGAAAGAGAGGGAAGGATGGAGGAAGGAGAGAAAGAGAGAGGGAAGGATGGAGGAAGGAGAGAAAGAGAGGGAAGGATGGAGGAGAGAGAGAGATGGGCAAGAGAGGGGGATGGAACAGGAGATGAGGAAGAGACGAGGATGGAACAGGAGATGAGGAAGAGAGGAGGATGGAACAGGAGATGAGGAAGAGAGGAGGATGGAACAGGAGATGAGGAAGAGAGGGGGATGGAACAGGAGATGAGGAAGAGAGGGGGATGGAACAGGAGATGAGGAAGAGAGGGGGATGGAACAGGAGATGAGGAAGAGAGGGGGATGGAACAGGAGATGAGGAAGAGAGGGGGATGGAACAGGAGATGAGCAAGAGAGGGGGATGGAACAGGAGATGAGGAAGAGAGGGGGATGGAACAGGAGATGAGCAAGAGAGGGGGATGGAACAGGAGATGAGCAAGAGAGGGGGATGGAACAGGAGATGAGCAAGAGAGGGGGATGGAACAGGAGATGAGCAAGAGAGGGGGATGGAACAGGAGATGAGCAAGAGAGGGGGATGGAACAGGAGATGAGCAAGAGAGGGGGATGGAACAGGAGATGAGCAAGAGAGGGGGATGGAACAGGAGATGAGCAAGAGAGGGGGATGGAACAGGAGATGAGCAAGAGAGGGGGATGGAACAGGAGATGAGCAAGAGAGGGGGATGGAACAGGAGATGAGCAAGAGAGGGGGATGGAACAGGAGATGAGCAAGAGAGGGGGATGGAACAGGAGATGAGCAAGAGAGGGGGATGGAACAGGAGATGAGCAAGAGAGGGGGATGGAACAGGAGATGAGCAAGAGAGGGGGATGGAACAGGAGATGAGCAAGAGAGGGGGATGGAACAGGAGATGAGCAAGAGAGGGGGATGGAACAGGAGATGAGCAAGAGAGGGGGATGGAACATGAGATGAGGAAGAGAGGGGGATGGAACATGAGATGAGGAAGAGAGGGGGATGGAACAGGAGATGAGGAAGAGAGGGGGATGGAACAGGAGATGAGGAAGAGAGGGGGATGGAACAGGAGATGAGGAAGAGAGGGGGATGGAACAGGAGATGAGGAAGAGAGGGGGATGGAACAGGAGATGAGGAAGAGAGGGGGATGGAACAGGAGATGAGGAAGAGAGGGGGATGGAACAGGAGATGAGGAAGAGAGGGGGATGGAACAGGAGATGAGGAAGAGAGGGGGATCGAACAGGAGATGAGGAAGAGAGGGTGATCGAACAGGAGATGAGGAAGAGAGGGGGATCGAACAGGAGATGAGGAAGAGAGGGGGATCGAACAGGAGATGAGGAAGAGAGGGGGATCGAACAGGAGATGAGGAAGAGAGGGGGATCGAACAGGAGATGAGGAAGAGAGGGGGATGGAACAGGAGATGAGGAAGAGAGGGGGATGGAACAGGAGATGAGGAAGAGAGGGGGATGGAACAGGAGATGAGGAAGAGAGGGGGATGGAACAGGAGATGAGGAAGAGAGGGGGATGGAACAGGAGATGAGGAAGAGAGGGGGATGGAACAGGAGATGAGGAAGAGAGGGGGATGGAACAAGAGATGAGCAAGAGAGGGGGATGGAACAGGAGATGAGCAAGAGAGGGGGATGGAACAGGAGATGAGGAAGAGAGGGGGATGGAACAGGAGATGAGGAAGAGAGGGGGATGGAACAGGAGATGAGGAAGAGAGGGGGATGGAACAGGAGATGAGGAAGAGAGGGGGATGGAACAGGAGATGAGGAAGAGAGGGGGATGGAACAGGAGATGAGGAAGAGAGGGGGATGGAACAGGAGATGAGGAAGAGAGGGGGATGGAACAGGAGATGAGGAAGAGAGGGGGATGGAACAGGAGATGAGGAAGAGAGGGGGATGGAACAGGAGATGAGGAAGAGAGGGGGATGGAACAGGAGATGAGGAAGAGAGGGGGATCGAACAGGAGATGAGGAAGAGAGGGGGATCGAACAGGAGATGAGGAAGAGAGGGGGATCGAACAGGAGATGAGGAAGAGAGGGGGATCGAACAGGAGATGAGGAAGAGAGGGGGATCGAACAGGAGATGAGGAAGAGAGGGGGATCGAACAGGAGATGAGGAAGAGAGGGGGATCGAACAGGAGATGAGGAAGAGAGGGGGATCGAACAGGAGATGAGGAAGAGAGGGGGATCGAACAGGAGATGAGGAAGAGAGGGGGATCGAACAGGAGATGAGGAAGAGAGGGGGATCGAACAGGAGATGAGGAAGAGAGGGGGATGGAACAGGAGATGAGGAAGAGAGGGGGATGGAACAGGAGATGAGGAAGAGAGGGGGATGGAACAGGAGATGAGGAAGAGAGGGGGATGGAACAGGAGATGAGGAAGAGAGGGGGATGGAACAGGAGATGAGGAAGAGAGGGGGATGGAACAGGAGATGAGGAAGAGAGGGGGATGGAACAGGAGATGAGGAAGAGAGGGGGATGGAACAGGAGATGAGGAAGAGAGGGGGATGGAACAGGAGATGAGGAAGAGAGGGGGATGGAACAGGAGATGAGGAAGAGAGGGGGATGGAACAGGAGATGAGGAAGAGAGGGGGATGGAACAGGAGATGAGGAAGAGAGGGGGATGGAACAGGAGATGAGGAAGAGAGGGGGATGGAACAGGAGATGAGGAAGAGAGGGGGATGGAACAGGAGATGAGGAAGAGAGGGGGATGGAACAGGAGATGAAGAAGAGAGGGGGATGGAACAGGAGATGACGAAGAGAGGGGGATGGAACAGGAGATGAGGAAGAGAGGGGGAGGGAGAGGTAGAGAGGGAGCAGGAGAGTGAGGAAGAAGAACAAAGTTAAGATATCCTCACCTGTCGGACTATTGTAATCAGAGGCAGAAGTGTGCTGTTTACTACCAAATATCCGTAAAAAAAATCCAGTCTTCGGTTCGGTCTGTGGGGTACTGGCAGTTGATGATGAAGTGTTTCCTCCTCCTCCTCCATTGGAACTTTGGTGCTGATTTGTAGGAGACTGGGATGTGTCTCCAGGTGAAATGTTCGAAGTCGGTAGCGAGTAAGAATAAGAATGTGATGTTGACAACTTGGGTAAGGAAGTTGCAGAAGATGATCGAGAAACTGAAAAATATTTTTTCATTTTAAGTCAAGATTTGATCAATTAAAAGAGAAATAAAACATAAAATAAGAATGACATAAAGGACAAGCTTTAACAAAATGAAAATATTCAACCAAAATCATCCGCAAAGCAAAAATGAGAATGAAAACTTTAAAATGCTTTAAGTGAGGGCAATGATTTTCAAAGGGTGTATCGTGCCATACTAGTGCGGCATGAGAGGTGGTCAGCTGTGGCGGGAAGATTCAAAGACGATTCTAGTAAGATCTTTATTTATCCTTCTTTCTCTAAAGTCCATTCTTATCTCTTGCTCCCATGTTTTGCTCGGCCTTCCCCTGTCAACTGAACCTGCTACCTCAATTGAAAGTGATTAGGAGGATAATTGAGCAGCAAATAAGTCAGATAAGCATAGATGAAATGCAGTTTGACTTTATGCCTAGGCTAAGTACCATTGGTGCTTTATTTATTCTGAGACAAATGCAAGAGAAGTACTCTATATTTTCCTTTTGTGGATCTAGAGAAAGCTTTTCACAGAGAGGTTGTCTGATGGGCTTTGCCTAAACTAGGGGTAAAGGAGTGGTTGGTGAAGGTTTTTAAAACAATGTATAGAAATGTTCAAAATCGTATTAGAATTAACAGCACATTCAACAACAACTTTTATGTTAAAACAGGAGTACATCAAGGTTCTGTACTGAATCAATTTCCTTGAAAGCATTGTCCATGGAGTTTCATACAGGTTGTCTGGAAGAGATGCTGTATGCTGATGATTCAGCATTTAGCTGTGAAACAATGGAAGACCCACTTGTTAAGTTAAAAACATGGAGGAATGCTATTAAAAATAAAGGTTTAGGCATGAATATTTCACAGTGGGCTTAGAAGGGGGTTCAAGCGGACATTAACCTAATGAGTGGCCATAATGTTTGTTGTTTAGCTGTTATACCTGTTGGTTATCATGTTAAGCATCAGGGAGGGTAGTGGGATGTTAAACAGACTGATATTCAGCATAATTATACCATTTTGGGAGTCTGAGGCCCCAATCACTATCATTTTGGGCCAATACACGGAGGGGCTAAATTCTGGACAAATTTCAAATTATCATAACTAGCAAAGTAAACAAGTTGAGAAAACAAACAAGACCTTTTTTTAGTATTACAGGAAGAGAACTCTTCAAATATCCACTTTAAAATGAAAATATATCACTCAAACATCAATGAAACCACAGTGATTCACATTATGCATCATCCGTCAGAAAGCACAACAAAGATTCGTACTCGGTGTTACACCCAAGTATCGCAGCTTTGAGCTGCTCACAGCTACGAATACTGTGCTCTGTCCCTTTACAATGTCTGCAATTTAATCGCTCTCTGGTCTTCATGACACTGGGGTCACTCTTGTCCCATAATCGATTGATACAATCTGATAAATTATCAAACTGATTGGTTTTCCTGGCTTTGTTGATTCGGTATTGTCGAAGAAACTTGTTGTTGGCTTCAATACCTGACTCGGTGAAATTGAGTAAACCAATACAGCCGTTTTCAGCAATCAACTCTGCACTGCCCCAGAACAACATGTGTACTAGGTGTGATGTGGATCTATGGAATTGAAGCAACGTGGAGGTATGTTGTTCTGCAGAATTCTCTGAACTCATCAATCTTAACCTTTCGATCTGAGTTGATGATAGTCAGAATCACTGCCATGTTCAGCACCAGTTGTTCGATCTTAGCTCTCAATTCAGAGCTATTAATTCCTTGGGTGAGCAGTTTTCGATTGTTGGTGTTCAACATAACCTTAGCAATATTCCCAGTTGAGGAGGTTTCAACATGACCAGTTGGATCAGCTTTATCCAAGGTGATAGATGTTTCTTCCTTGACTCTGGCTTGTATATCCTCTTTGGCTTGTTTTAAGAATTCTAACACTCGAGCCACCCTATTTGACACATTCAACTTTGCCTCCAACCAAGACAAATGACCAGCAGTGGCATGGTAGCACATTTTAAAGATCCATCCAAAACACCGGAGAAGATTGTGGAGAGGGTCATGCTGTTGATGTCTTCTGTTGTGATAGGTTCCTGAGTGACTCCTTTACGAATATTATCTTTCGGTTTTCTTCCAGGTGCATGTCCTTCTCACCGATCTCGAGGGTATCTTCTAGGGACCGATCGACCTTGAACCCTGATGATATGACACTGACTCATCATGACACTGTTCTTTGCTCTTTGTGCAGAGACAACAAAACGCGCCACCCAGACCAGATATGGTTGTGTGCATTTTGCAATCTATCATGGACATTTTGGCATGAACTTCAACATTGATAGATTTGTTGAGATAGTCCACCGAGAACTTAACACCTTGTCGTTCCTTCTAAAGATCTGCTACAACTTCAGTCCTCATGGGTGTAGTGTTACTGCACCGACGATTCACCGGTGAGGGGACGAGTTACGGCCCCTGGCGATGACTCAGTTAGAATGTATTTTGACCGCCAATAAACCTTGTTACTTATCCTATACTTCTCTCCGTCTTACTACTTATTTTATCCAGCCAATAACCTTACAATGGGTTTCTCTTCACACCACTGTACGGAGTTGCAAGTTTTTGTACTGTTGGCCTCTGCTCCTTAAATTTCAACAGTTTGTCGTACGATGGAAGAACATCAGCTCCAGCATCTTTCAGGAGTAAACAAATGTCTGTAAATCCGTTTGGTCATTTTGCCACTCTCGTAGATGGCAGATGCAACCTCCAGTGAAACGTGTCGGTCTGGGATGAACTCATTGAGTAGAATAGAGTATCCCACTTTAGCAACCTCTGTTTTGAAGGTATTTGTTCTTCAGACCGAAGGCAAACATTTTGGTGGGGGAAGTGTTCTGTGCTTGAGCAGCAGCTTTGGTCGAATCCATATAGTCGCTCAGTCATCGGCGTTGTTGACAGTCACTGACTTCCTCCAGAGGACGCTTTGCCTTCGGTACATAAGTGTGACGTTGGAGCACTACCTTCTCATCAAATGACCTGGATAGACTGACCACTGAACGATTCTTGTTTTGTTGCTGCTGAAAGTCTTTGAACACAACTTGGATGTCAGATAGAAGTTTATCACTAGGTGGGACCTCTAGCTTAGATGAGACCTGTTTCATAACTTCATCAAATCGAGATCTCTTGCAGTTCTTGAAAATCTCAATGAGAGCAATGTTTGTCATGCCATTCATTATAGTTGTGTATAGAAAAGAAAATTATGACATAATGTGAGATGTTGAAAAATTGAAAATGAGAAAAATGGAAATATTCAATTTTTCCATTTTTATTTTCAACGTAGGGAAAAACAGGGAAACAACATCAGAGTGGGCATGAATTTAAGGTTGAAAAGGATAGTGTAAATTGTTTTCAACTTGAGGGAACATTCTCTGTCAATTATAATGGATAAATTTTGAAAAAAAATCAAGAATTTTTTCTGGTTTACGGCAAATATTTAACTGAAAATAGCTTAAAAAAGGGTAAAACTCAGGATTTTCCAGAAAACAGTGCAGTTTCATGGTTTTCTGATGCTAGATTTGGATTCTGCACCCCCAAAAATATAGGAAAAGTGATCTGGATGATCAAATTTGAGTAAGAATGATAAGAATTATCTGGATTTATGGTTTCAACAGTCATTGTGGGTTGTCCAAAATTACGAAAAAATGGGCAAGTTCAAATTTTTTCAGTATGTTAGAATTAAAATGGTTCCCGAGTGTGATTTTTTTTATCCAATTGGATTATGATAGCTTTCTATGTCTAGATTCTTATTTGTGAAGCATGAGAAATTTCATCTCGGGGCTTTTTTGCAATCTTTCGTGAAAATATGCCAGCCGGGGGCAAATTTTGTCGTTTTTTCATGGAAAAAAATGCTCATTTTTATGGTAAATTTTGTGGAAAAAAAAAAAAAAAAACAGGTCAAAAATTTGTTCATATGTCCCATTTTTTATAATGAAGTAAATTTAGGGCATCTGGCATTATCTAAGGGGCTTATAGGACATATTTAGGGCTTTCTGAGATAAATTTTTAGCAATTCTTCAGCTGCAAATTTACTCCTTGGTAAAATCACTGTAGTCGCGATTTCGCAAAAATTCGAAATTCGCGAACTTCAAACGGGCATATCTTGAGAAATAATTGGAGTTAGAAGACAAATGTGCCCATTTTTTGCAACCTCAGACTCTGAGCTATTTAAATATATAGGTTTCATAATGATTTGAGACAGTTGCTAAAGATCCATATGTCCGCTTGCCAGCCCACTGTGTATTTGTGCTATATTTATTCTGAAACAAATGCAAGAGAAGTATCTTGATGAGAAGAACCTATATTTTGCTTTTGTGGATCTGGAGAAACCTTTTCAGAGTGCCAAAAGAGATTGTCTGATGTGTGTTGCATAAACTAGGGGCAAATAAGTGGCTAGTGAAGGTTGTTTAAGCAATGCACCTGCATACTCAAAGTCGTGTTGGAATTAACAGCACATTTAGTGACAGGATTCATTACTGAGTCTGTTGCTTTTCATTTGTGTCTTAGAAGTATTGTCCACGGAGTTTCATATGTGTTGTCCAGAAGAGATGCTGTATGCTGCTGATTACTTAGTACTTGCCTTTGAAACAATGGAAGGTTTACTTGTTAAGGTTTAACTTTGAGCAATGCTATGGAAAGTAAAGGTCTGAGAGTGAATGTTACCAAGACCAAAGTGATGATCAGTGGTTGTAGTGTTGGAAAACTCCCAGAAAGAAGAAAGTTCCCCTGATCAGTTTGTGGAAAAGGAGTCTGGTGCAATTCAATATTTTGTGATACTTTTAAGCAGATTATTACCACTGTCAACCAAGGGAAGAGTCTATCACGCATGTGTACACAGTGTGATGATGTATGGACATGAACTCTGGCCAGTGAGAGTTGAGGATATGTGTTGCATGGAGAGAAATGATATAAGAATGATATGGTGGATGTGCAGCCTGAGTCTTAACGACATACTCAGTTCTGATGACCTCAGAAGAAGATTAAATCTGGAGAGTATAGGGATATGTGTGTAGAACAGGAGACTGATGATATGGCCATGTTGAAAGAATAGATGAGAGTTCTTAGGTTAGTAAATGTAGAACAGTTGAGGTAGCAGGTTTAGTTGCTAGAGGAAGGCCAAGAAAAACATGAATAATAATAATCTAAATTATAATCGACCATTTTTTTGTCTGTTGGTCACCTGTAGGCTCCAAACAATGCATGTAGCATAATAGAAGATAGCAAAGTGTATTAAACCTAAGAGGGTTTGATACTTTGATGAGGGAACCACAGTCTTTTATTCAAAATTGAAATTGTTTGTGACACTAAATGTGTTACTTTTCAAGCAAACTCATATTTGAAAAGATTATTTTTAAAAAAATTACCTGGCTGAGAAACTGTACCATTGGTGAAAGCATTAGCAGCCACCAATTCAGCTTGCTTTTGTCGCGCCTCTTCAATGGCTTTTTCGGCTAATTTTTCCTGCTGCTGCCGTCTTTGGGCACTCAAATTATCAATAAATCTACAAAAAAAATAAAAATAATAAAAACAATGATGGATGAAATAATCTGACATAAAAGCTAAAAAATAAAATAAAAGTTAACATTTATCTAACCAGTTATTATGAATTTTGGGACACATCTGTAAGCTGTAAGGACTAAAATGTTGGCTATATTGAGTTTAATTCAGTTTTATGCAAAGGGGATAAAAAAGGTGGGAAGCCCTTTGTGAAAATTTAACAATTAGACGTCAATTAATAAATATTCCCCAAATTTCAGTTTCTTTAGATATTTTAAATGTTTTTTAGGGGGCACAACCACCCATTTGAAAATTCAAATATATCAGATTTGCATTGAATTTGATCCATAGTCATTAGACACCAATGAAGCAAGATTCACTGAGTTTTAATTTTTTGTAAAGACATCTTTAGTTAAAGCCTTTTAGAATCATGTAATGGATTTTGATCAAAATTAGAATAAGGATTCTAAACCTAAGGTTTATTATCATTATATCTTGATTTTAATTTTTTGTAAGGAGAAATAAAAGTGTTGCAAAACTGTTCTGTTCGGGAATTAATTTTACCCGTCCTGGGAAAGTAAATAATATACCATGCTGGTCTGCAGTTCATCTTGTTGCTAGCTATTTTGCTTTTGCTTGTTACTAGATCTCAACATTTTGAACAGAGCTTAGCTGTCGTACAAAGCTAACAATCCCTATTAACCATAGTACAGATACTCCTTCAGACAATGATGGCTGTCCATATTATGCTGGAATTGTTGCTGGAATGTGAGAACACTCATTGACAATGGAAACAGACATGAACATAAGACTGCAATTTTGGCCAGGGAATTGCAGAGGTACAATGTAGACATTGCAGAGCTTTCTGAGACCCATTTTGCTGGTGAGGATCAAGTCGTTGAGCGTTATCCAGGCTACACGATTTTCTGGTCTGGTAAATCGAAAAAAGAGAGACGCGAAGCTGGTATGGGATTTGCAGTTAATAATTCCATAATTGACAAGATTGAACAACCAGAATTCCCCTTGCTGCTGGTCGATATATGAATGTTTTATCGGTCTATATGCCGACCCTAGCTTCATCTGAAGATGATATTACTTCTTTCTACCATACACTTAGATCTATTATCACCAGTTTGCTAGGTGATGAAAGTTTAGTAATCCTTGGGGGACTTCAATGTATGGGTTGACTTTAACAATGAAACCTGGTCTCCCTTATGTCCATATGAAAGGTTGAGTCAATTTCAGTGGTCGGCTCTCAGATAAACTTCCCATTGATAATGGGTGATATACCCGCAACAACACTGTTCTCACTTTATCTGACAGCTGCGCTCTGGTATGCTTTTTATGATTGCGATATAGGTGCGATTAGGCTTTAAACAACTGGAAAAGTATTCAACCTGAGAAGATTCCAAGCCAAAACCCTTATTCGTGATGAATTTGTAAGGGAGCTGTTATATACTGATGATGCTGACCTAGTGACACACTTCCCAGTTGTGGATCTCTTCATGAATGCTTGTACCTGCTTTGGACTGACAGTTAGCATTAAGAAAACAAAAGTCATGTACACTCCCGCTCCTGGTGATCTGTATGTGTATGGGAAGCGCCTAGAGGTTGTCAACGATTTTGTCTACCTTGGTGGTACTTTATCCAATGATGGATCTCTTAATGCAGAAATCAGACAGGGCATCAAAGGCGTTTGGCAGGTTGGAAAATAGAGTCTGGTCTGATGGTGATATAACTCTGGCAACTAAAATGTCAGTATATCAATCATGTTTGTTGCCATCCTTACTCTATGCCTCTGGAACATGGACGCTGCATCAGCCACACATAAAACAGCTTGAAAGATTTCATCATCATATTCGGTTTAACACCTGTTATATATATTGATATGTGTTGGACGGCTTTTAGAAATTGACTTCCAAACTAACCTAGTAAGATCTTTATCCTTCTTTCTCTAAAGTTCATTCTTATCTCTTGCTCCCATGTTTTCCTCAGCCTTAGTCTGAAGTGGGACAGTTTTGTTCCTGACACAAGTGTCTTAACCCAAACTAAAACCACCAGTACTGCTACTATTGTGACTAGAAACAAGATGTGTTGAGCTGGTCATTTTGTTTGGCTTGATGACTGTACACTCTCAAAACAGTTGTTCTATGGTGAGCTTTTTGGGGGCAAAAAAGAAAAACAAAAACCAGCACAAGCTCAGAAAACGATTTTGAGACAGTGTCAAGGAGAGTTTGGCATCCTTTGCTATTACAGAAGACAAATGGGAGTCTCGCATCTGATCGTGGGCAGTGAAGGGCACATATTTTCAAGGGCACTGAACGTTTTGAAGCAGCCATGGTTGACCGTGCAAAACTAAAGAGAGCATGCAGGAAAAATGAAACTTATTAACCAATTGTGGAGATGTGTTGATCTGTGAGGTGTGTGACCGGACTCTGTTGTTAAAGGCAGCTCTTATCAATCACATGAAGTCACATGGTAGCATTTCATCTGCAGCTGTTTCTTTTCCAAAACAGATGCAGTAGTGGTCTTCTCTGCTGACACATTCAACTGTCGGACTTTAGCAATACAGCCATTGCTGTGCTCAACATGCCTCAACCAATGCAGTCTACTCTTGTGCATGATATCCGTGAGGCTTTTCAAGTTGATCTGTGGGAGCAGAGATCCAAGAGGTATGCTTTGTTCAAGCCTCACCAAACAGATCCATCTGACTATTGCCTTGTCATTACAGTGCTGTTTCCTTAGTATATATATTTATTTATTTATGTTTAGGTAATAAACACTTTAATATTTAATTTAAAAAATATTTATAGTTAAAAGCCCCTTTAAAAGATGTAATAGTCTTGAAAGTAGAGCACCGTGAAGTTGAGATAAGTTGGTTGTCATTTGCGAACACTGTTTGACAATAACGCTTTCCCTTTTCTCCCCAGATAAATGTATCTCAATTTCAAATCACTGTCTGTGCTGATTGACGGTAGCCATGTGGTCTCGAGAAAATATTTCAGACATGAATACTATATATTGCTCAATGGATGAATGGGAAAATGAAGTAGACATCTTGGAAGACAGATTTGATAATTCTACCACAATTACAGGAACTCAAAATGACATGCTTTTATTCCTGTGTATCGGGCAAACTCAATATGAGGGAAAAATAGTTAGAATTACTAAACATAATATAGAGTTGAAAGACCTTAAAAGATTTGTCACATCCATGCATGATAGGAATTGGTGGTTAGGATGTGTGTTAGGCAAATATTCAGACAGTACAAAAATAAAATTGACATTTTTACAACCATAATGTTAGTCTCCATCTTTCTATTATCCATCACATCCAAATATTTTAGTTTTAAAATATTCTGACATTTAGCTGAGTTGATCCAAACACTGAAGAACTTATAAACTTTCAAATATTGAAATGGACAATGCATCAAATCTTTTAGCAAATAGACTTAAAATTTTTTATATATATATACATATATATATATATATATATATATATACATATATATAAGTTAGGTATGTGCATATGTTTATATATTTGTATGTACAGTATTCACACCTAAACTAATTGAATCATCATTATGAATTTTGAAACACAGCTGATAGATGTAAGGAGTCATAATGTGAGCTATATTTTGTTTAAATTAATTTTATAAAAATACAAAAGGGCTAAAAAGAGGGTGGTAGCCTTTTCTTAAAATACCTGATTTTTGTTTAATTTTAACAATGAGTATTAGACAAATTAATACACATTTCCCAAATTTCAGTTTCCTTGAAGTATTTTAAAAAGGCATAATATGGGTATTGGTTGTTTTGCTTTTCGGGTTATTTAATGCCAAATCCGGTCATTTTGGTAGAAGTTGTTATGTTTCAAGTTCTTTATATCTTCAAATATGTATTTAAAGGTGTTTGGTTTGATTGTTTTGTAAATGAAAATTATTGTTTTTGTTTTTTGTTTTTGCAGAACATGATTGAGGGAGAAAAAAGGGGAAAAATAAATAAAAAATAAAAATAACATCAATGTTTGGTTTACGGCATAACAGCAATCTAGGGGTTATTTAATGTCAAATGAAGTCCCAAGGTAGGTCAATTTATTTTATATTGTTTTTGGGGGAAAAAAAAATTGACATAAAATTTTTTTGAACAGTCCAACTTCTTTAATGAAGTCTAAGATTTTGGTCAGATTTGTTTCTTTAAACAGGTCCTTTAGATTTTTCGAGTTGTAGTATTTCCTTTGGCTTTGTTGTAGACCCAGACAGTCTATTAATATATGTTTGACTGTAAAAGGTTCTGGACGTGAGATACACATTGGGGACTCTTCACCTTTCAATAAATGTTTGTAGGTTATATATATATATATGTCCTATACAAAATCTGGCTACTATAACCTCTTCTCTTCTTGTCTTTCTGTAGCCTAAGGGCCACTCAGCAATAGTCGGCCAAATCTTGTGTAATTTATTACTTTAGCATTCATTCCAAGATTCTTGCCATTTTTCTTTGATTTACCTGTTTATAGAACGTCGAAGTTCAGTGTATGGAATCTTAGTATTGGTAGGTATTATGTTCAGCGATTCTTTTGCTGCTCTATCCACTTTTTCGTTTCCACGAATGCTGATATGACTCGGTATCCAGCATAATTTAATTTTACATTGCTTCTCGTTATAGATATGGGTGATCTTATTTAAAATTTTTGTGATTAGAGGGTTATCCATTTTTTGTTCTTCAATGCTGATAGGGAGTCAGAGAAGATTATGAATTTAACTGTTCTACTACTTTCTATTATTTTTAGAGTCAGGTATATGACTGTAGCTTCTGCACTAAAAAGTGACGCTTTGTCAGGTAGTCTACACTGCCTTTTAATCTTATCCAAAATAGCAGCGCATCCAACTCTGTCTGCATTTTTAGAACCATCAGTGTAAATGTATTTGTATTAAGGGTGGTTTTCCAAGATCACTTGAAGTTTTTCTTGGTAAGTATATGGATAAGTATTTTCTTGTCTAAGTTGTTCAGTGCTAGGATCACTTCTGAAGGTTTGATGATCCAAGGTTCAGTTTCAGATAAAGTGTAAATATCAATGTAGGAAAGTTGGATTTTAGATTCTTTTATAATGGGTTCCATTCTAAGGCATAAAGTTTTTATCATTTTTCTGTTTTGTTCAAAAAAGGTTCTGAGTTTTGGGTTAAATATACAGTCATATGCTGGATTGTTTGGACATGATTTTAATTTTATTATGTACTGAAGGGCCAATTTTTCACTTCTAATCTGAAGGGGTACTTTGTGGGCTTCTGCGTATAGGCTCTCAACTGAAGAGGTTCCGTATGCACTTAATACCAGTCTCAAGCTTTCATGATGGATGGTATCAAGTTCTTTTAGATAGGACTTTCTGGCTGATCTAAAGATAAGGCTACAATAGTCCAGTATCGGGCGAATTTTAGTGCGGTAGATATGTAAGAGTGTTTGTCTTTCAGCTCCCCAGTCTGTGTGGGCAAGTATGTGTAAGAGTTGTGTAGCTTTAGTACATTTGTTTTTCAGATATTTTATATGGGGAATAAAAGTAAGTTTTTTTTAATCAAATATCATACCCAGAAATTTTTACTCGTTGACAATTGGAATCTGTTCTCCTTCGATCTAATGATGAGGTCATTATGTAACTTTGTCTGAGAGCAAAAGTGCAAGCATTTTGTTTTCATTTTTGAGAAATTGAAACCGTTTTCTGTTGCCCATTTTGTTAATGTTAAATTGAAGTTGTCATTCAATCATGTTTATATATTTAGATCTATAGCAGATCATGAGGTCATCTACATATAGGGCACCTTTAATCCCTGATGTTTCTATTCCAATGCCTTTGAGGATATTAAACAGAGTTACTGAGAGAATACTTCCCTGGGGAATTCCTGTCTCTTGCTCTTTTTTTATCTGAGAGTGTTTCCCACTCTAACTTTAAAGGTTCTATTGTTTATGAAATTTCCTATGAATATGGGAAGTTTGCCTTTTAGGACTAATTCTTTTAGGTCATTCATAATACCATATTGCCATGTGGTACCATAGGCTTTTTCAATATCAAAAAATATTAAAGTTACATGTTGTTTTTGGATAAAAGCTTCTCTTATGTAGGTTTTAAGCTGCTTCTGTTTTTCCTAAAACCAGATTGAAATTTGGAGAGTAGATTGTTGTTTTCCAGGTACCATACAAGCCTTTTATTAATCATTCATTCAAGTGTTTTGCATAAGCAACTAGTTAGGGCTATAGGCCTGTAGTTTTTTTGATTTGTGGTGTTGTCTTTAGGAATATTTCCTTTTTGTTTGTCTGGGTCTGCTTTCATTACTTTTGGAATGGGGATTACTATAGCTTGTTTACACTGTGAAGGGATTTCACCTTTGTTCCATATGTCATTGTATATTTTTAGGAGGGAATTTAAAGATATTAAAGGTAAATTTTTCAAGAATTCATAATAAATTCTGTCTTGGCCTACAGATGAGTTATGAGTTTCATTTAAAGCTTCCTGGAGTTCCATTATGATAAAATAAGTTATTTTATCATGAGTATTGAAGTTGATTTTTTCTTTTTCTTTATTTTTTCTGATTTTTTGGAAGTTACGATTTTCCTTTTGGTGGGAAGAGTTTTTAGCAAAGTTATCTGCAAGCCTATTTGCAATTTCTTCCCTGGTAGTGGCTTCTATATTGTTCTGATGCAACTGATTTAATGGGGTGTTAGAATATTTGCCTGAGATTTTTCGTATCATTTTCCAAATTGTTTTAATTTTAGTCTTCTTGTTGAGTTTGGATACAAAATTTTGCCAGGAAGTTCTTTTTGATTCCCTAATAGTTTTTCATGCTTCGACCGAACAGTTTTTAAAACTTAAGGTTTTCTTTGGTTGGATTTAAATTAAAAAAATTTCAGAGCAGTACGATGTGTGCGTATGGCAGTTTGGCATTCATGGTTGAACCAAGGTTTTTTTTGTTTGTTGAAGTTGGAAGTTTTAGGTATGCTTTCTTCAGCAATTTCTAGAAGTGTTTTGAAGAAATATGTTATGTGGTCTTTGTTATTATTTGATTTGGGAGGGAGTTTATTTTGGCATAGAATTTTATATTTATCCCAGTTTGCTGTTAAGGTTCCAGTATGTGATTTCTTTTCCTGTTTTGGAATTGGGATCTTCTAAAATTATTGGGAAATAGTATCGTTGAGTACTTTCCAATTGAAATCTAAGAAAGTAGTGGGGTCACATAGTGTAAGGTCTAATGCAGAATATGAGTCTGTTGCTGGGTGAAGGTAGGTGTATGTTTTTTGATTGAAAAGACATAGATTCCTTTTATTATGCTTTCTATAATTTTGCCTTTTCCATCGGTTTCTTTACTTCCTCAAATTTGATTATGACTATTGAAGTCATTAGCTAAGATGTAAGGTTTGGGAAGTTGTATAATTAAGTTATCCAGTTTCGTTCATTAATCTTCTCTTTCGGTGGTAAGTATAAGGAACAGATTGTTATCCTTTTATGGAAAGATACTGATATGGCAACTGCCTGCAAGTTTGATTTTAAAGGGATTTGCTTTTGTGGTATTTTGTTATTTACAATGATGGAGGTGCTTCCTGAGGCTTCCGTCATCACTATTGTGGAGATAATTATATGAGGTATGATTTTTTAATATTTATTTCGACATTTTCCTTGAGGCAGACAACTGCTGGAGATAAGTTTTTCATGAGTAAAAGTAATTCTTCATAATTTGGTTTTATACCATGTATGTTCCACTGTAAGATCATATGAGTCGGGGGGGGGGGGGATATGATTTGTTTGTAGAGGTTTCAGCATGTTGATCTAGTTCCATTTTCTCTGGTATTTTTTTTTTTGTTCCTGGTTCTTCATTTGGGGTTTTTATTTCTAGTTTGTGTCTAGATTGGGATCGTCATGATTTTTTGGATTCTCGGCTTTTTGATTTGATTTTGTTAGGGTTTTTTGAGTTTCTCTGTCTTGAACTTCTTTCCTGATTTTCAATTTCCACCAGTTCAAATTTGGTTTCACTCTCAATCGCCACCATTTCAATTTTCTGTTTGTTGTATTGTTTCTTCAAATTTTTTCCATATTTCTGGCATTTGTGACATCTTAGGGGTGTAAGGATATATTGTTCTACCTTTTCAATTAGGTAGTCAATTTTTACTTCTTTGCGAATTGTAGGTGTGTCAAAGGTCAGTATATAAGTATTAGTTGGTATGGTCTGACCATTTCTTTTCATGTTTATGAGTGTGTGATCAATTACGCCTTGTTTTTGTAATGTCGTTCTATTTCTTCTGTAGTTGGCAAGGACAATTCTATTTTTAATAGGTTTTTGGCATCTTTATCGTTGTTTACTTCGACAAGAAGATTTCCGTTTCTTAGTTTTTTAATTGACTTTGGATTACTCTTGCTAGTAAGTATTTTTTCGATTAAAAATTGTGATAATTCACTCATCATGTATATTTTTTCGTCCTCTGAGCTTGAGGTTTCCAAGACATCAGAGTGGTATCTTTTAAGGGTTTTTTTTTGGGAGGGGGGGAATGATCCATATGTTTTTTGTTTTTTTTCATCACCCTTGCTCTCCACCCACCTCGGAGCCCTTTGTAGGAAGTGCCAGGAGGGGGGGGGGGGGGGAGAGAACCCATTCGCCCTGGCATCAGAGATACAGAGATGATACACTTGGTTTAGGTGAAGCACTGAGCATCTGTTTTCCTTTGATTTTGCTTTTTAAGAAAAATGTCAGGGATGTCGCAGCCATGTCAATGCTTTGTTCACCATAACCAATTGATCCTCAGACACCGCTTTCCACCATATTTTGGGGGTATTTATTAGTGGTTGTTAGTGAGGGGGGGGGGGTGAAATAGGAATGTTAATTGTAGTGAGTAGATTGGTGTGGGTTTTATATGGTGGGGCTTGACGTGACCAGCCGATTGATTGGATCGGGCCTCTCCAACAACTCGTCTAGCCTAGGTAAGGGCCAAAGTAGAGTGTTGCAGTGTACATATACACTACTTTCCCAGGTTATGGACTCCATCAAGGAGTGGAAAAAAGAAAAAAAAGGGAAGAGAGAGTGAGAGAGAAAGAAGGAGGTGAATTGTTGTTTTTGTTTTATGCTTTGCAGAACATGATTGAGTTTTGCAAAGAGAAGGGAGAAAAACAAAAAACATCAATGTTAGGTGCATTTTTGGTCAGGAAGCCTATATCTTCAGACAGCATTTGTATGGGAAGTGCCAAGGGGAAGAGCCATTCACCCTGATCTAAGTCTTAGGGTTTGTCAAGACCAATCAGTTTATTGGATCAGGCCTTTCTACCGCCCATTTAGTCCAAGTAAGGACCAAAGTAGTCATCAATTACTCAGCCACCAAGAGACCATCGTCAAAAATCATAAATCACCACCCATGGCTAACAGATGCCCTGATTGGGGGGAGGGTATCTGCAGAGGTTCAATCGGCATATTCTACTGCCCCAGCCAACTAAATGTATTTACATCACAAGAAAAAATAGAAAAAAAGGTCTTGTATGACAGCGATACATGTTTACAGACTAGATTATTTTTCTTTGCAAAAAATCTTTATTCAACCCATAAATGCTTTTTGTTTCGAATATGGCAGTCCAACAAAATGCCTATTTAATATAATATTCAACAAAAATGTGTCAAACTGTAACTTGTTTCACATCTGCAACAAGCATGTTGGCAAGTATGGGTAGTGTGCATCAGTACATATGCTACATAGGTAATCAGTATCTTCAATAACATTTTTTTCAAACCAATATAAAAAATAAAGCATTTAAGGATTAAATATTTCATCAAATAGAACCGAAAAATGTCCTAAATCCATTCTTTTACCATGATTTTTTTTAATTCATCAAGTTCATTCTTAAAAGGTTTAATTTTAATCTATTAAAAATATCTAATTGGTTGGTAGATTTCATTTTTTAAATCTTTCTTGCCAATGTATTTCCAGTGCGAGGAAAGATGCTGAAAAAAAAACTGGGTTCAATATTTAAAAATCTTATTATTTTGAAAGCTCTATTACCATAAAGTAGTTTCCAACCTATTTTTATAATCAAAATCTTCATTCCTTTTATTAGTTTAGTCACTTTTCGTTGTACCTCCTAATTCTAATATTATAGCCAATGTCTATCTACTGAGTACAAAATTTTATGAGAGTTGGATATGAGTCTCGATTGTTCTTGGGTGATGTGAACATGAGAACTTCTACTGGCTGGTCATTCTGCTTTCTGCTTTGGAAGTTTGGACTTTGTCAGGTGGCAATTCTTCATAGAATGTCTGTGCTGGATTGTTAGTTCTCGCCAATAATTAAACACGGGGACATTACCGTATAAAAATATATAGTTCTTCAGGATACATGCTTTAGGCAGAGAGAGAAAGAGCCTTAACCATTGGCACCTTTTAAGATTTCACATTATTTCATATCCATCTCATTCACTCCCTAACGAACTTGTTAAAAAGCACTTGCCTAAAAAACAGCCTTACATGCTATATTAATCACATCGTTCCTGTTGAACTTTTCACCCATAGATTTTCATCAAAATAACATTTGAACTTTAATCCTTGTGACAGTCTAAATATAGTTTGTGTTTTTGTTTTTGGTGTCAGTTGCCTAGATGAGATGTTCAAAGGCTCTCACCATGTAACATGAGGCCTTATTCAAGTCTTAAATATTCTTAGAAAACATTTGCTTCCCTTGAAATAGGAAACATGTTGAAATATGATTCAAATTATACTCACATATCATAATTCTGTTCTTCGGACTCTTCATGTATATTTAACTCTTCGATTGTTGAAAGAATATCTTCAGAATTAATCTCCAACTGTTTCAGCAGGGTCACTCTCTAAAGAATAGATAGACATAATGTTTTAACTATTGTTGAGGACACAACATTTATTTCAAACTTCAGATGAACCAAGTCTATTTTCAGTGCCATAATTATGCTAGCATCAGTTACACCCTATTTAAAATCATGGATTTGTCCTAGATGCAAAGAAAAGGTGATTTTATATTTATCTGGTGTCACAAATTTGCACATTAGGAATTTTAGTAAGAATAAATTTATTCTATAATAAATTCTTCCAAATGTTAAATTTGTAAATAGATAAATAGATATGACAGATAAAAATTATGTTAATGTTCTAAATTCTATAAAAAATGGAGGTTAAAATAAATTTAAAACTAAATGTAACAAAAAACAACAAAAAACACATGTTCTCTTAGTTTTCAAACCTGATATTTAAGAGAGTTGATATTTGTTTCTATTTCAAAAGCATTTTTTATCATTACAACATGAAATTAAAAGCATCTTTTATCATTACAACATAAAATTAAAAGCATCTTTTATCATTACAACATAAAATTAAAAGCATCTTTTATCATTACAACATAAAATTAAAAGCATCTTTTATCATTACAACATGAAATTAAAAGCATCTTTTATCATTACAACATGAAATTAAAAGCATCTTTTATCATTACAACATGAAATTAAAAGCATCTTTTATCATTACAACATGAAATTAAAAGCATCTTTTATCATTACAACATAAAATTAAAAGCATCTTTTATCATTACAACATAAAATTAAAAGCATCTTTTATCATTACAACATAAAATTAAAAGCATCTTTTATTATTACAACATAAAATTAAACCTTTAAAATTTTATTTTTTTGAAAAGTAAACTACTTCAAATTTTATTTAAAATATTACTGATTAGCTATTTTGATTTGCATAGCTATCTTCTCATCAATTTGGTTTGATGGTTTGATGCATTAAGTGATGATGATCACTAAAAACATTAACATGAATATTTGTAGATTTTAACATGGATATTTGTAAATTTTAACATGAATATTTGTAGATTTGACCAAAAGATGAAAAATGTAAAAGTAAACTTAAAATTACTCACTTGCAATTGCAGAAATGGTAAATTAAAAAACTTGTGGAGGTATTTCAGGCCAAATCCATTCCGCATTGAAGATTCGGCATAACGTACTTGAGCTGAATCTTTTCCTCTAAAAGTAAATTTATTTTGAATCAGTTATCAGCATGAAAAATCTTCTTTGTCATAATCAGATTAGTCAAAGTTGCTAACATAAGTAAAAAAGTTAAAGATTTTCCCAAACATTTTTAAGTACAATGCAAATGCAATTTCTTTATAAGAACTAAATTTGTTTTATTTTTACATAAATTTAAATGTAAAATAATGAAAAAGTTTCAATTGAATTGAAAACCAGAAATTGTGAGAGCTATCATTTTAGTTCCTAAATTATATAAATAAAGATTACATCTAATAACTTACCAATGTAAGTTCATGATTTGAATATCTTATCAATATAGATATATTTTAAATAAGTTAGTGATACTTTACTGAAAAATTAAAAAAATGACAACTTTTTAAAATATTTTTAACAATTTTAAAAAGATCTATTACACTATTATTTTAACTATATTAAAATATTCTAGTAAAAATATTCTAATGGAAAGTCAATAAATTTATAAGTTTCGTCCAAAATGAATAGATTTACACAAAAGTTAAATGAGAATTGTAATGATGCAAATATTTGTTAGATACTTTGTAAATTATTAGAAAAAAATGAATAAATCTTATCAAAATTCACTTAGTTTTTAGTACTATATTATAATGAAGACAACTCTTAGGCTTCTTTAGTACTGCAAACACCTTAAGCTTTGTAGTACTAAATTATGATAAAAACACATCTTAGGCTTTCTTAGTACTTAAATTATGATAAAGATACCGCTTATGCTTTCTTAGTGCTAAATTATGATAAAAACACCTTTTGTTACCACTAAATTATGATAAAAACATCTTATGCTTTCTTAGTACTAAATTATAAAACTGAAATCAGAATAAAAAAAACAACATTTTTTTCTGCTTATTTTCCAAATATTTGTAAAATCGGGTCCTTATTCCACCAAATTGAAAATAATCTATATAAACGAGTTTTTTTTTGTTTGTATGTGCAATAAACTTTTATGCTGAACCAAAAAGGCTATTACACAATATTTTGCATTCATAATCACAAGACATCCCTTTTTTTATCATTTTAATTCAGTTTATCTAAAGAGATCAAGGGGCCCCCTCTTGAGGCTAACACTTGATTTCCCTATGAGTAAAACTTATATACGTGGGCTCTCTTAAGTATAAATGTTGGGGCTGCTATCTGTACTTCCCTACAGTTTGGTCTTCCGGGATTTTTTTCACTAGACTAGTTGCCCCCACTACAACCAGTATGATGTTTATTTCGTCGAGAGACCATGTTATTCTTAAATCATTTTTGAGGTCTTGGTATTTGGTTATTTTTTCCCCCATTCGGCCTTATTGAGGCCATAGTTGTTTGGGACGGTTATGTCAATGATGAGAGCAGTCCTTTCTAGTTTGTTCCAGATGACTATGTCTGGTTTGATGGCCTTGTGTTTTATGTATCTGCCCACCTATACGTCTTTACAATAGAACACTGTCACTTTTCCATTCGATGTTATGGGTGAGGGTTCATGTTCCCAGATGTTCAGTGATCTTTCAAGCTGCATCTCTCCGCAGATCTTCTAATGTAGGTATCTACATACTTTGTTGTGGCAGGCGGTGTAATGACCATCAGCCAAAAGGATTTTGCATCCAGACATTAGGTAGCTTGGACTTTCAATGGCCGAATGGCAGAACCTGCACTGGTCAGTTTTTTGTAGACCAGCCATGTTGGGATTGACTTTACAGGTCTTTCAAGATCACCAGATAGCAAATATGAAAAATTCGTACTTTATTTGTAAACAATCATTTATATATATCATCATGTTGAGAAATTCAAAGATATAAAATGGATGTTATTTGTCACTTATTAGTGTGGTGTGGAAAATGGGTTGCCTCGAAAATGGCCTGGTCTTCTGTATCCTGTTTGCAGAAAAGAAATTAATGTTAAAAACAGCTAAATGTTTATAGTGGAGAAATATCCTCTTCTTTGAGGTTGGACTTCCTACTATTCCCATCAGTCCATTATGCCCTCTTTAAATATTGATAGATTTGAAAAAAGAATTTGTCACCATAGGTGGCAGCACTGCACTGTAATGAAGGCAGTCACTAATTTACATAGGAATGGTGGAGCTGCATTGACTAGTCAACTCATAGGCAAAGCCAAAGTTATAGGAGTGACATTTGTCAGTGGCAGTCAGTATGTCCCTGTCTTGGAGGTGCTGAAGAGACAATTGGAGTTAGTGATTTTGAGGACATTTGTGCTTGAGTATTGGAAGAGCAGTACTAATGTGTTTTTTTTTTTACTTGTTTACATGAAATTACTTGGAGTGAAAATTGTTAACATTAGATGATGTTAAGGGGGGGGGGGTATTGAGGTGATGCAGATTAAGGAGGTAGTACTGTACAATTGGTTACATACACTGTGGCCAAGAATGATCCGAAACAGTAAAAAGTTTTTTTCATTTTCATTAACCCCAATTAAAATTGAAGTGTAAAACAATTACCGTTGTAAACTTTCCACGAAGTAAACCGCTTTGTCTTCTGACACAGTCCGATGGTGGCCCATGTCTTTGTGATTTCCAAGTACTAAAACTGGGATATGGCACGGAATCTTGACAATTTCTCGCTCAATGTAACTGAATGTCCTGCAGAAAAGGAAAAATTAGCAAAATTATCAATAAATGAATTACAGATTATTTTAGATTAACTTTATCTCATACCAGTGGCATGCAGCGTAAGCTAGTGATGCCCGGGGCAAATCTTGGCTCCTAAGACCTACAATATTATAAAATATTCATGTATATCATGTGCATTTGTCTGGGAGGCAGGATTTCCAGATAGAGATACTTTTATCAATTGTGGCTGGACGAAGCCCCAAATTAGCCGATTATAACTAAAAGTAGCTGAAAATATCACTATTTTAAGCACTGCTACTAGTAATATTATTAATATGGATATAGGGAATATCAGAGTGTGGTTAGCCTCCAAAATTTGATTCATACATGCTGAAACCTTTAAATTATAATCTTCTTTTCTTCTCTTTGTATGTTCCTTTCCTTAACTTCAATAAAAACGTGTTGACGATTCAGAACATTGTTTGCAAACTGTTTTAAAGAAACAAAAAGGAGTTTTGCATCAACATGGATGCCCCACTTCATTCAAGGGTCAAACTGGCAGTCAGCTGAGTGGACAGCAGCAGTTGAAAGCTGTTTAAAGTAACCAAATATGCAAACATCAGCAGGCAAGGTTTTGGTCTCTGTATTTTGGGATGCGCAAGGAATTTTGTTCCTTTGCTACTTTGAGAAAGGAAGAACTATCAATAGTGAATACTATATAGCATTATTAGTGCGTTTGGAGAAAGAAATCCCCCAAAACGCCTACAAATGAAGAAAAACGTACTCTTTCACCAAGACAATGCACCATGTCACAAGTTGATCACAACGATGCCAAAACTATATGAATTACACTTCCAATTGCTTCTGCACCCACCCTATTCTCCAGATCTGGCCTCTATGGACTACTGGCTGTTTGCAGACCATAACAAAACTGCTCCTGGGTAAAAAGATTTGGCTCCAATGAAAAAGTGATATCAGAAACTGAGGTATTGTTCTACAAAAATGGTATTGAATTGTTAGAGAAGTGTTGGAACCAGTGTATCCCCCTAGAAGGAGGCTGATGTTTTTTTCTAAAAGTTGTTTTTTTATTAGTTAGGTTTGGGACTTATTGAGAGATGTATTATTTCAGACAGCAGATGAAAAAGAGGACAAGAAGTGAGGGAGTAGATTGGGTCCTGTACTGAGTTCTCTGTGGAGGGTCTGCAGAAATTAGAAGTTGTGGACTCATTTTGTTATCCTGTCGATATGATCTGTCCTGGTGGTGGATGTGAATTAAGTTTGATCTCATGTGTATGAACTGCATGGGAAAGCTTTGTGAGCTTCTTAACCTGTCGTTCACTGTCACTTGTCACTCAAGGTCAAGATTACAACAGCGTAAATGTCAGTAGTGACGTGTTGTATGAGAGTGAATGCTGGGTTCCTATTAGCTAGGTCTTTCTGAGGATGCACAGGAATACCATGGATATGGTTCGGTGAATTTGTCGTGTGCACCTTGACGACAGAGTTAGTTCTGATTCCCTGCTATCAGATCAGTGTTGTAACCGCATATGGTGATATAGAGACATGTTGAATAAAGCTCTGATTAGATAAACAGATGTACACACATTCCAATCAAAGAAAAGACATGCCAAGAAAGACTTGGAACGACTCAAAAATGATTATCATTTATGTTGATTTTGATATACCATTTTACATCGAAAATGCGTAAATGATAGAGTTTCATGGAGAAAATCACTTTGTGCCACCATGGCTAACGTAAACCAACATTTATGTAGAAGAGAAACATTAAACGAAAAAGTAAAGGGGAAACACTAGAGATAATTAGAGGCTTAAAACTGATAGATCAGGTCCTGAAAGTGGTTTAAAGAATAATTGAGCAGCAAATAAGACAGTTTGGTTTTATGCCTGGGCAAAATACCATTGGTGCTATATTTATCCCAAGACAAATGCAAAAGAAGTACCTTGATAAGAAAAATCTGTAATTTGCTTTTGTGGATCTGGAGAAAGCATTTCACAGAGTGCCAAGAGAGGTTGTCTGGTGGGCTTTGCATAAACTAGGGGTAAATGAGTGGTTAGTGAAGGTTGTTCTAGGGACAAACGAATGGCTGGTTAAGATTGTTCAAGCAATGTACAGAAATGTTAGAATTAACAACACATTTAGTGACAGTTTTAATGTTAAAGCGTTTATCAGGATTCTGTACTGAGTGGCTTTTCATTTCTGTTTTAGAAGTATTGTTCAGGGAGTTTTGTACAGGCTGTCCAGAAAAGATGCTGCATGCTGATGATTTAGCCTTTGAAACAATGGAAGGTCTACTTGTTAAGTTAAAAGGTTGGAGGAATGTTATGGAAAGTAAAGATCTGAGAGTGAATGTTATCAAGACCAAAGTGATGATCTGTGGTTGTAGTGTTGGAAAATCCCTAAAAAGAGGGAAGTTCTGCTCAATTGTAGAAAGAGATTTGGGTGCAACTCAATTTTTTGTAGTACCTGTAAGCATTGGATACACAAGAAGTGCAGTGGAATTACTAGTAGATTGAGAGGGGATAACCGGTTTATATGCAAGAAGTGTAAGACAATGGAAACGGATGCGAATCAGATGAGGAAAAAGTATATTTTGATGGCAAAGCTACCGATTCAAAAGTTTTATTACATTGATGATACCATTGGAGTACAGAGTGGAGCAGGTGCTAGTGTGATTGCAAGAGTTAGGAAGGGATGGAGCAAGTTCAGAGAACTTTTGCTATTACTAATCAGCAAATCCTTATCACTGTCGACCAAGGGAAGAGTCTATCAGGCACATGCATGCAGTGTGATGATGTATGGAAGTGAAACCTAGCCAGTGAGGGTTGAGGCGATGCATTATATGGAGGAAAATGATATTTGAATGATATGATGGATGTGTAATATGAGTCTTTGTAAACTTAATGTAAAAATAAAAATAAAATTTTTAAATGACAATCCAAACTTCAAATAAAATTCCTGTTCCTCAAATGCTGAAATAACACTTGATAGATTTCCGGCACCGCTACTCTCTCTCTCTCTCTCTCCGCTCTCTCAAAAACCGAACTGCCTGTTTTCAATCTGTCCTTTTGTTTCGGTCTGTTTATCTCCAGACATGTAAATTAGTTATTCACATATGGAAATCAGTTACAACTATAAAAATCTACAATTGTTAATAGACGCCCTTTTTCCTCTGGTAGATGGGCACGCACGACATGCAAAGCATCTCGTTCACTTTTTAGCTTGTAAGTTTTTGTTTTTGTCTCTATTCTCAGTCTTAACCTCAGAGGAAGATTAAATCTGGACAGTATAGAGACATGTGTGCAGAACAGGAAACTGATGGTATCGACATGTTGAAAGAATAGAGAGTTCTTGGGTTAGTAGATGTAGAACAGTTGAGGGAGCAGGTTCAGTTCACAGGGGAAAGAAGTGATAAGAATGGACTTGAGAGAAAGAGCAAAAATAAAGACCTGGCCAGAGATAGGTAAGTTTCGAAGTCTATTTCTAAAAACTGTCCAACGCATGCCATCATGGAAAACGAACATTGATTATGATTCCAAGACAGTTTTACGTCAACTTATGGCTGAAATAATATGCTCTCAACTTTTTAGATGAAAATCGTTTAAATACATCTTAATCTGATCAATAAAGACTTTACCAGAGAGAAAAATGAGATGTAATTTAATTGAGACTTTCAAAATAATTAATGGCATTTCTAATTATGGCAGACATTTTTTTATTTTTAAATATTTCTCCTCGATTTGGAACAAGTCAGATCAGATTAAGAAGAGCAATAGTTTAAACCATTTGACGATGGAATTCAATGAAATAATGGTAAAAAATAGTAATTAATGGGCATTTTTAGGAACTATTGGAATTTGATCTGTATATTGACAATTGACAATGTAAATAGCTTGTGCAATGTTTTTAAAGGTGGAATTGAAAAGATAGCAAAAATATTTTTTGAAAAATTTCAGAGTAGTTGTAATTTTACTGTTAGTAAACAATTTATTTGAATCCCTTTAAAATGTTTGATAATCCTACAAATGTGATTTGATTACAAAAAGTAAAATAAAGAAAACTATTGTACTCACCATTGTTTGGTAATATCATACACCATGATCACACCATTTGTACCTTTATAGACATCAACAAATTCTGCATCTAGACAATGACCCTCGACATTCTGAGAGAAAAAAATAAAAACATGACAATCATAAAGTAAAGTAAATCAATCATTTAAATGCAAGAACTTAGATTTTAAATACATTCAGAAAATTATTTACAAGTAGTGGAACCTGTGCATTAACTGGGTTATTTAAGTGATGTGGCAGTGTGAAAAGTCAGTGCAAAACAAATATTACCTGTGTCATTTTCCATGGTGACAATCTGTGTTTACTGCTACTGTATATCACGGCAACTAAACAGATGAATGCACACAAGCACACCACTGAAATGCAAACTACTACGATGAAAGTCTGATCACTTACAAGTAGCAGGCCATTTACAGATGCACTTAAGAAATTGAACAAATATTTAATATAGATACTAATAAATGGTGTAGCTTGAATATCTGTAAAAACAGAAAAAACGAATGCAAAGAGACTTACCATCAAATTTGATAATCTCTATCTTATTCTATTATATAAAAGAGAGTGTCTGTTTGTGCGTCCAGCTAAAGGTAAAAAACTACACAAGCAACACCCACAAATCTGGTATATTCTTAATTAGTCCTCAAGAAAAAAACCTCAGAAAATGACTCAGCATTTTTTTTAAAAGACGCTAACTTTTTTATTTTATTTAACATTTCTTAACGTTGTCTTCAGACTATTGTCATTATCAACATCATTTCTCTTCAAATTATTGTGGAAGAGGGGGGACAAAAACTCAGAAAAGGTGGTTTTAGTAGCACTGTGGAGACCGTAATTTTATTTGGGTGGTTTTAGTAGCGCTCTGGAGGCCGCTATAGTTTTTTAATTGAGAGAGGGGGGAAGAGGAAAAGAAATTTTGGCAATGCTCTGAAGCCTCCTTACTTTGTTTTTATGTCACCATAATTAAAATTTTGTAAGAACAAAGCGCAGTGGAGACCTCCTGTACAGTGGATTTTATCAGAAAAACATTGGTGAGTGATATATGTTAATTCAAAAGGGCTCAATATCCTACATAGAGCAGGTGTGTTTAAACATTGTGTTGTCCGCGAGAAAAAAAAGTTCAGTTTTGTTATATAGTTGTATACGAGAAAACATACTCTGCATTGCCCAGGAGCCATGACAGTGATAATACAGTATTACATTTGGAAAAGGGTATATCTTATAGCATAAGTGCTCAATACCCTAAATAGAGCTGGTGTGTTTACTCACAGTATTACCTAAAAGAAAAAACTTCACTGTGTTTTGCTATATATATACAAGAAAAGATACTCTGCGTTATCCGGAAGCCATAATAGTACAATATTACATTTGGTAAGTGGTATAAGTAAATCTAAACTGTTTAAACACTACGTTGCCTGGGAGAAAGAAATTCCCAAAACTCAGTGTTGCCCTGGAAAAATAACAGTGAGTTTACAGTATTACATTTGACAGGTGATATATACTAATCCAAAAGTGCTCAATATCATAGATAGAGCAGGTGTTTTAAAAACCGGCATTGCTCGGGAGCAATAACTTCAATGTGGTTTTTCTTTTCAATTAATTTTTTCCATTCAATTTCTTCATTCATTTTTTCATCCATTCTCATATTTCTTTCTTTCATCCATTCTCATATTTATTATTTTTATTCATTTTTATTTCATTCATTTTAGTGTTAGTTGTTATTCTAAAAGTGCTCAATATCCTAGATATAGCTGGTGTTTAAATGCTGCATTGTCCGGGTGGGAAGAAATTTACTGTGTTTTGTTAAAAAGTACCTGGCGTTAGCCGGGAACAATAATAGTAATTATACAGTATTACATTTGTTAGGTGGTATATGTTAATCTAAAACTGCTCAATATCCTAGCTAGAGCAGGTGTGTTTCAATGCTGCATTCCACAGAAACATTAACTCCACTGTGTTTTGTTATAGTGTTATATAATAGACAAGAAAATTACTGTTGTTCAGAGTAATAATATTAATAATAACGTATTAATACATTAAAACAAGATCGAGGAATCGGTTGGGTGGAGATGAAACAAAGGGTCAAAATGGGAAGGATGAAAAAGAGAAAGATAGAGTGACTGATAGAGAGCAGTAGAGAGATAAAAGTTTCAATACAAAAATGTTACATACACTTTTTAACCTCTTCTAATTTGTTTTTATGGCCCCGGGCAACATCGAGGTTGCCCGGCTAGTCTATAATATAAAGGACAGTTGTCTGTATGTATGTCCAGCTAAAAGTAAAAATTTACACAAGAAACACCCACAAAGCTGGTATATTCTTGATCGGTGTTGTCTAGGATAAATAATATTTAAAAAATCTTTTTAATTATTTATTCTTTCAGGATCAAATAGGGCAGGTTTAGTCAGGGATGTCGTTTTTTTTTTAGCCTTTTTCAATGTTATTATGTACTAATTTGGAAAGAAAATGCTGACTTATTGTTAGAGAAAAGGACTTCAGGAAATGACTCAGTATTTTTATTTCAAAATTAGTAGCCAGGATTTTATTTGTTTCTTAAGGTTCTCTGGACTATTATCCTTATCAACATCATTTCTCTTCAAAGGGAGGGTGGAGGGCCAAGAAACTTGGAAAGGGTGGTTTTAGTAGCACTCTGGAGACCTCCTTTGTTTAATTTTATATATTCGCGTTCTGGAGGCCCATTGAGTTTTATTTTTTCACTTAAGTTTTATAGGAGAAAATATGTACACAGTCACTTAAACAGGATTTCATTTCGACACAGCGCACTGAAGGCTTCTTTAATTTTATTTGGGTGGTTTTAGTAGCACTCTCGATGCCTCCTTTGTTTTATTTTATATACTGAACAAGAAACTCGGTGTTGACCGAAAGCAATAAATGTAAGATGACAATATTACATTTGTTAAGTGGTATATAATAATCCAAAAGTGTTCAACATCCTAGATAGAATAGATGTGTTTAAATGCCTAGTCGCCTGGGAGAACAAATATCACTGATACTCCATGTTGCCTGGGAGTCATAAAAGCAATATTATAGCATTACATTTGGTAAGTGGTATAAATTAATTCAAAGTGCTCAATATGCTTGATAGAAAAATCCTACATAGAACAGGTGTTTTTAAATGCCAGTTTGCCCAAGAGAAAGATTTTAACTGTGTTTTGTTATACTATTGTATAAAGGAAAACATACTCAGCATTGCTTGGGAGCCATAATAGTAATAACACAGTATTACATTCAGTAAGTGGTATCAGTTAATCCAAATTGCTCAATATCCTAGATAGAGCAGGTGTGTTTAAACACTGCGTTACCCAGGCGAAAGAACTCCACTGTCTTTTTTTATACTGTTGTATACAAGAAAACATACTTGGCATTGCCCAAAAGCCATAATAATAATAATAATACAGTATTACATTTGGTAATTGGTATATATTATGGCATTTAAGTGCTCAATACCATAGATAGAGCAGGTATGTTTACATACTGTGTTGCCTGGGAGAAAGAACTTCAATGTATTTAAAGTGTTCTATTACAGTGTTGCATACTAGACAAGAAGCTCGATGTTGCCCGAGAACAATGAAATAATAATACAGTAAGGGGAGTAGAAAGTGGACTTTGGGTTTACTTTCGGCAGCCTCATAACTTTCACTTTCCTTATTTCGGAGTCAAAATCTATCCATCTAACACTTATCGTTGGCTAGTTTTTGACCCTGAAGTGATAATTTTTTTAGTTCCTTACATCAAATAGCTTCATGCCTTGTCTGGAGCGATTTCTATTTTAAAAAATCCATTTAGCAAGTGATATATATTTTAATCCAGAAGTGATCAATATCCTACATAGAGCATGTGTAACCCAGAAGCAAGAACTTCACTATCTTTTGTTATACTGCTGTATACACAGAATAATAATAATACAGTATTACATTTGGTAAGTGGTATATGTTAATCTAAAAGTGCTCAACATCCTACACAGAGCAGGTGTGTTAAAACACTGTGTTGTCTGGAAGAAATAACTTGACTGTCTTTTGTTATACAAAAAAAAAAGAAAGGTACTCGATGTTGCCTAGGAGTCGTAATAGTATAGTATTATATTTGTCAAGTAGTATAAGTCATAAATCTGTGCGTGTATGTGTCTATCTTAAAGTCAGAAACTACATAAGATACACGTCAGAAACCAGATGAGATATGCGCTAATTTTTTTCATTCATTCGTATTTCAATCATTTTTATACATTAATTTTTTCTTTGTCTTTTTCATTCACTTTTCATTCATTATTTTTTATTCATTATATTTGTTTCATTCATTTGAGTGGTATATGTTAATCCAAAAGTGCTGAATATCCAAAATCAAGCTGGTTTGTTTAAACGACACGTTTCCCGGGAGAAAGAAATTCACTGTTTTGTTATACTAGTGTATACAAGAAAAGGTACTCGTGTTGCCTGGGAGAAACAATAGTAATAATACAGTATTACATTTGGTAAGCGATATATCTTATAGCAAAAGTTATTATTTTACATTAAATGTATATGTGAATAGTTTCACATATAAATTTAATGTAAAATAATTCACCATTTGTCTAAAATAATTGTTTTTCTTTTGCCAAGTTTCCAGGGTGTTCACACATAATTGCCTTAGCCCTACCACTAACCTGAAGTCAGAGTGACAAGCCCCCACCCTTCTACAAAGACTAGTGATGGGACAATTCCAAAATTCCCCCCCCCCCCGATTCCGATACAATTACAGATTCTGTTCTAAATTCCCAATTCCGATCAAATTACTGATTCTTTTTAAATTTCTAAATATTTAATTAAAGATTTGTTGCTTTTTTTATTTTCAAATTACTGTAAAATCCCTGTGTAATGTCCGCATATATTTTCGGCAACATAAAAAATACACTGGGGGGGGGGGGTGTATATTACATGAGTAGATCTTTCTTAATATTTTGTCTGAAATGTTTTGATTGAAAATAGTGAGACAACTAAAGATTTATTTCCTTTAAAACAAAGCCGATTTGCATTAGTTCATCGTTTGTTGACAAAATGCTATTTGAATTTTTCATAAACAATTGAAAATAGTCGACGGTTGGAATGCAAAATAAGACAGTGTAGGAACAGAATAGTTAATAAAACCCTCCCCATGTAAAGAATGAATTTTCTAAAAAATATTACTAGAAAACCATTCTTAACATGAGAAGGGTGGGCTGGGGATGCTTTGTTAACTATTCTGTACCTTCCCTCTATCAAAGAATGTTCATGTTCTTACCCTAATTATAAAGATTTGGTCGGTTATTGCTACTGTCAATATAACATATATGTAGTAGATTGATTTATTTTACTGTAAAAAGAAAAACAAGATACAGATGATGATAATAGTAATACTACTACTAATAATAATGGCAAATTTGTAGATTAACAACCTCAGCTAAATTCCCCCCCCCCCCATAAATGAGATTCTACCTTTTTTATGTGATTACGTCTGAACACCTTGAAAAACTTGGCAGAAAGAAAAAAAAAACAATTATTTTAGAATTTAGAGTGGAACATAAGTTTCGTATAATGTAAAACGATCATCATTTCCAGGTCATTCTAACTTTTTAGGATGTTGACTAAATTTTTTACCACTAACTAGAGTTAGTAGTAAAAAAACTGGCAAGGTCATAAAACTATTTGTAATCATTTAAAAAATTAGAGTATGATTCATAGCAGCAAATTTTCTTCTTCGTTTATCTGAAACAGGGGCGGTGCAAACAAGGTGTGCGTGCAAAAGCTCAGAAATGGTTACCCACCAATAACCAGTTCTATGATTTCTAAATTAAAATTATTTTTCAAGAAAAGACATGATTTACATTTAACCACCTTCAAAAACATATGCAAAACTGAAGCCCATGCATGTATCCTCTCGACTACAACTAACACCTCTTGGATTGATACTAAATCAACAACTGCATTCATTGCTTCTGCCTCTACTTCTCCAACTAATAAACTTCTGTTAACAAAAGTAACAAAAGTAAAAAAAGAACTCTCCTTCCTAAAAAAAAATTCAACAGTACAAAACAAAAGTGGCATGCTAGAATATCCAACATTTAAACAAAAAATTGGCAAATGCTGAAACCAAACTCCAAAAAAACTGCATCAATTACAAGAACAACTAAAAGAAGCTGAAAATAAAATATTGGATAAGGTTGTCTTAGCAAGAAAACTGTACTATAGCTGCATCCTTAGTGGTGTAACACTTTCCAAAATACCACAGTTAGTTTTCTTATGCAGAGTCTGAAGTTCAGAAAAATTGTTGAAACAGTAAGTCAGAGAACTATATACCGTATGGTGGGGGGAACTCATTTTTTTTTGCGGATTACCTGACAGTCGACCCAGAAAATGCAACTATAATATTTGATGCCACGACACCAGATGGGATGCATATTAATTGCATTTTACTTACAACACCTGACTCTACCCATCTTGTGTCCCTGAAACATTTGCCAGGTGGCACTGCAGTCGACCACAAGCAGTATATTTGTTCTAGCATAAGACAGTTGGCCAAAGTTTATTGAATAATAACTGGCCACTGTGTTGATGACTTGTTACAAAAACTGATAAGCAAAATAAACAGTTCATTAACTGATCGAACTCCTGTTAACCATGTCACATGTTATTTGTTGGAGAAGGCATGCGATAAGAGTCTAGTTGAGCTCAACTGCAATATCCACCCACTAGAGGCAGTTTCCCGTGCAACCAGAAAAGCTCTTGTGAATTGTGAAAGTCCTCACATAAAAGAAATTCTTCATGGTGGTGAGTGCCTAGCCTGGAAAATTATGTTGAGTTTGAATTCTCTTCGGTATAGTGACAGGAAAGGTAATATTAGGGCATTTAAGGTCTTCTTGCATGGTTTAGGCCTTAAATTGTCCCTAATTCCTAGATTTTGAGGGAATCAAATTAACATTATTTTTCAACTAGGTGCTACTTATTTTCTTTACTATGAAAATCAAAAATTTTTTTTGCAAGGACTGACCAACAAGAACCAGGACAAAAAGAATCTTGAAAAAGCCTTTCAGAAGGAGACGGCGGCTGTAGAATTTTAACTGGCCTTGGATGCATACCTTTTATACCTCAAATAAAAATAAACATCCAATGTCTCTTAATATGACTCTAATTAAAGAGGTTATATATAAATTAGAGGTACAAGTCCAAGACCCTTATAACATCTTATTTTGGGCATATGATTTTTTTGGCCATCCTCCACTGGAAAGGGAGAACATTAATAAAATCATGATGACTCCTACTAATATAACCCTCTTTAGTCAAATGATGAAGACCAGTTTAAGTGAGATAGTCTGTGTGCTAAAGAGGCAATATAAAAATTCATTTACTACAGTAGCCGGATCCTTGGATGCAGTCATGTCATCAGCTAGGGACCACACGATGCTAGTAGAAAGCTTCATTGGCGAATTCTGTGAAAGAAAACGTCTTGCACACAATTCTTATGTTAGCAGCATAAGCAATTCAATGAAGGCGAAACATAATGCAGTCAGAGAATTCGTCAATAATAATTGGCAATTCCTTATAGCAGGCAGCTTCTGGATTTTTACCATCTACAACGTGAAAAAAACGATTCAGAAATTGGCAGTAGAATTTCTAAGGAAGAAGCAGCAACACGAAAGAAAATGCAGACAAAGCTGCAAGGCCTAAAGGTACAGATTTGTTTCAAATTTGGAAATTATTTTCGATTTAATTGAAATATGAAATCTTAAAAGTATAATTATAATTGTTCACACCCAGTAAATTAGGTTTTTAATTATTATATATTTATTTTTAAAGGAATTTTCCTTTCCAAACCTCAAAGAGAATTTCCCTGATATGTCAGATGAAATACTGATGGATCTACAGGGAATATTGCAAGGGAGCTCTATAAGCAAAAGCATAACTCATTTATGGGAAATTGATGGTCAAATTCAGAGATTCACAGGGGAAATAACAAGTTTTGAAAACAACGTTTATGAAATTTGTTATTTTCCTATTCCTGAAGATGAACTTCAATTATCCATATATGAATTTGGTGCCAATTTGCTTTTCAAAGACCTCTGGTTTCTGGATCAGTGATTTGTACGTTGACTGCTACAAGGAAGATGAGCTAGGAAGAATGTAAGAATAAGGAACTAACCCCAAAACGGCCCTGTTCAGGGTCACTAAATTTTAATGAAATTTTTTCAACTACATATGCAAAATAAAAGTGATCTTTTGTGATTATAATAAATTTTGCATACATAAATTGGTTGGTATAGATATGATTAGGGTAGGTTTAGCGTAAGGTTTAGTGTCAGAGTTAGCTTGGGTCCTAATCTGCACCAGTACATAAAATTAGAAATAAGGGAAAATTATTACAAAACCTTCTGTTCAAAATAATAATAAATTTGTGTCTTCCATACTTGTCAATTTAATGCAGACATTTTTTTCGTAACCTTAAAAAATAAAGAAATTAAGGTCTAATCATTTTTCAATTTCTATAAAATATTACACAAGCATAACTTCCATATCATTTTTTTTTTAATTAAAAATATTACTACAGTTCAAGGCTTCCATACTTTCAGATTTGGTCGCCATATTTTGTTTACATTTACATAAAACAAGGAAAATACGCCCAGAAAGTAACGTTCACTTTTTCTTTTGGATAATTCGGCAATTTTTAGTAAAAAAATGAAGGTCAATTTTTTTTAATTCACTCTCAAGATTAAAATTTAATAATTATCTTTGAAACAGTTCCAGAAAACTCAATTTATCTTTAACAAATTTTAAGTGTGTTTTATTGAATCTGCAGTTTTAATTAATTTGTGACTTTTAATGCCGTTTTTGACAACATTTTTAATTCTAATTTTTTTTTCACACGTAAATATACATTTGTTTCCTTTTATATATTAACATTATGCTTTCATCTTTCAAACACAATCAAAAGTTAAACGAAAACTACTTTAAAAAATTAAGAAAAGACACTTTTAAGAACGAGAGTCAGTACAAGCAGCGGCCATTTTTGCACGTACCTAATTATTATTATACCCACCTGCTCTAAGGAATTGGGCACTATTTGATTAAACATATGCCACTAAGTAAATGCTATTATTACACTTACTTAGTGGCATATGTTTAATAAAATAGTGATCAATCCCTTAGATAGGTGGGTATAATAATAATACAATATTACACTTGGTAAGTGGTATATGCTCAATCGGTAGATGCTCAATACTCCAGCTATAGCAGGTGTGTGTACAATAAAATAGTACATTTGCTATGTGCTTGCTGAAGAAGGGAAGACAAAAAAAAATCAGTATTGTCCAGGAATACACTAAAACAAATATAGGTTTCATTATATTTTTAAGGGAGAGGTTGGGACCCAGAAACTCTGTATTACCTGAGAGCAATAACTTTACAACTGAAATCCCAGGTGAATTTCTTATTATTTTCAATACATTAAAACAAGAGAAAGAAATGGGCAGGTAGAGGGGAAGTAGGGTGTTTGGGAGAAGGAGAAAGGGGAGTGAGAAAGAGAGAAGGATAGAGAGAATGACAGAGACAAGGTAGATTGAGAGAAGTTTTAAAATAAAGACGTTACACTTTTTAACCTCTTCTATTTTGTTTTTATGGCCCCCGAGCAACGCCGGGTCGCCTTGTTAGTGTATAAATCAATTAAATTGTATGATCATAATCGAAACGATCATGTTCTTCGAATGAACGAGAGAAAGTAGTGTAAACTATTTTAGAAGTCTGTTTTGCGAACACAGTAATGTTGGGGACATTCTCTTACATGTATTTTAAGAATGTCCTCGGGAAGTGTTATGGTACACTACCTATATGGACTACTTGAACTCTTCCACTCACCATAATAAATACTGGGAGCACCTGCTTCTCAGTGTTGGAACCACACCAGTCTATACTAGCAGTCAAGACAGACATACAACCACTCTTGTTCTGTTGTATTTTTTTCAATATACTTGTTTTCTCTAAAGTCTGAGTTTGTGTTTTCCTTCCAGAACATTTACAGGCCCACAATAACTGGCGACAAGGTACATTAAGGGTTTATTGAGAACCTTTAAAAAGACAAACATGGAGAAACCAACGGTAAATTCACCCGACAACGTCCTAGTTCTAAAAACTTGATTTACCGGCAGACAAAAAAGAAAAAAAAAACATGCAAAAAACCCCAACTTATTTTCTCTTAAAGAAGAAAGGTCATCACTTTTTTTTTTATTGCTATTCCGACAATGTTAATCTTTAACAAGAAGGGAATATATGATATTTTCTTTTCTCTCTAAAAGAGAAAAGTCCTGTCGCCGATAGAAAAAAAATAAAAACCATATTTTTTTCTTGTTGACTAAAGTGCTGACCGTAAGTTCTACGGTTATGTGAAAAGCGTACTAAAGAAAGTGATTTCTTTTTGATCGAAGAAAAAAAGTTTTATACTCTCTTTCGCTTTTTAGAATTAAGATTACATTTAACAGCGTAATAAAAAAGAAAGAACTTCTAAAAGACATATGCTATAAAGACACATTTTAAACATGGAAGATTTTAAAAAAAACGATCACAGAACTCGTAAAATTCCAAATGCAACAGCAACAGATAGCTGAAGAAAGATTTGAAAAGCTTTTACTAGAAAAAAATCAAAAACTACTGCACCCCAAAAAAGAAGCCGACGAAAAACTACTAGAACAAACAAAAAAGAAGCCGACGAAAAACTACTAGAACAAACAAAAAAAAGAAGCCGACGAAAAACTACTAGAACAAACAAAAAAAAGAAGCCGACGAAAAACTACTAGAACAAACAAAAAACAGAAGACTTCAGGAAAAAAACTTTTTAAATCGAAGAATTACTACAAAATATGTCGAACAGGGTTCAAAGTAACGAAAACTATAATGGTTTTTCTCAGAATGCTGTTTGGAGTGCAATTGACAATTTCACTTATTTCCTAGATGAGGATAAAACCGTTGCTTCATATTTCAGAAGGTATCTATACAAAATAGATTGTGAAAATTGGGCAGACTCTAAAAAAGTTTGCCTACTGCTCCGAAAATTAGGCACCACCAACATACCAAATTCATGGACTTTATTTTACCCCGAAAAACTAATGACATGACTTTTTCTGAAGCAGTTAAACTTTTAACAAAATTATTCAGCCCTAAGACTTCTCTGGTCCACAAGTGGTGGACATGTTTGAATTTAGTTAAAGATGGTGAAGACTACGCAACTTTTATATCAATCGTTAAACATTGTGACGATTTCAAATTAGATGAACTTAGCGTGGATAATTTTAAATGTTTAATTTTCGTATAAGGAAAAGACACAGAAATCAGACGTAGAGTTCTAAACAAGTTAGAAAGTGAACCAAATTTAACATTACAGAAATTAGCTGAAAACTGCCAGAGATTTTTAAGTGTTAAACAGGATTCTAAAGACATTGAAGAGTTGGGTATTGCACACATAAGAAAGGTACGTCAAAAATAACAATTCAACTCTTTCAAAAACAACTCAAAACAAAAAGAGGGATTATTTTCACGTGCCTACAAAAACAAGCCTACCCAATAAAAAAAACTGCCTAGACCGTTTCCGTTGTGGATACCTTCATTGGGTAACGGATTGTCCATACCATTTAAAACTTGTCTAATTTGTAATAAAGTCAAACACAAGAGTTCAAATTGCAGAACGAATAGAGGAAATAAAACTCTGGTTAAATCCACAAAAACGAACGGACAAGGCGGCAGAACTATAAGAAAATATGTACAGGTAAAAATCCTGAATAAGAATGTAAAATTACAATCAGATTCTGGTGCAGACATGTCAATTATCAACATGCATACATGGAGAATGTTGAAAAAACCGACCATATTAAGAACCAACCAAATAGCCAGAACAGTGACTGGTGAAAAAAAATTTAATTTGAAGGTGAAATTATTACCGACATTACTTTAAACAGAACTACCAAAAAAGTAAAAATGTTCATATTAAAGAATACCTACAATTTATTTGGCACAGACTTGATGCAGCGGTTCAATTTTTGGCCAGAAAATAAAAATTTGATGAGCGAGTTAGAAAACAAAAAGAATTTTTTCAACCATCAAAAATCGTATGAAATGGACTCAAAATAAATGATCGGCAGAAATTAAAGCACATAAGGACACAAAATTCACGCTGCAAATAGCTAGCACTAAACTGAAAGAAATTAAGTCAAATTCTTTGGATAACGAGTTGAAGGTTAAAGAGAGTGAACTCACAGATTTTGTTTATGAACCTATACCAGTCAATCAAATAACATAAAATCTCACTTTACTTTATATATTCATTGTAAACTAATATGTTTTTATTATTTCACATATTTTATGGAGATGCATACTGTTCACTTTAATTATTTTCCATTTCCTTAAGAGAAAAAGCAAAAGTATTAGATTCATTAGCTAGATTACAGGAGGAGAGTTACATATTACTTAAGGTAACATACTGTAGGAATTAAGTGCAGATCAAGGTATTAATTACGAGTTACTCTCGGTTGACCTCTCCCCCCCTTCCTTCGGGTCAGTTATGCTTCCATATGCCAGCGTAGAAGTCTGATAGGTTGGTTTAGTAATGTGACTAAACGTGGAAGATTTTGAAGCTATATACAGTTGGAGTTTAACGTTGGTGAGAAAAACATGTAACTTAAGATAAGAGTGCTTAGACATCACCCCCCCCCCCCCCTTAGGCAACTCATAGATAAAGGAATTGATCATCATCATATTCGGTTTAACGTAGTTTTACATGCTGGAATGTGTTGGACAGCTTTTAGAAATTGATTTCCAAACTAACCTATCTCTGGCCAGGTCTTTATTTATCCATCAAGTCCATCTTTATCAATTACACCCATGTTTTCCAATTGACCCTGCTATCTAAACTGTTATACATTTATTAACCCAAGCACTCTCATCCATTCTTTCAATGTAAACAAACCAACAAAGTTTCCTGTTCTGCGTACATGTTTTTATACTATCCAGATTTAATCTTCTGAGATCATCAGATCTAAGACTGTCTTTAAGACTCATATTACACATCCATAGTATCATTCTCATGTCATTTCTCTCGATGCAACCCTCACTGGCCAGATTTCACGTTCATATATTATCACACTGCATACACATGCCTGATAGGCTCTTCCTTTGGTCAACAGTGGTAACATTCTGCTGGTTAGTAATGGTTCCCAGACAGATAAATAAAGATCATTGACTATCAACCAGCATAGACATTACCAGAGGAAAGCCCAAATCATTTAACCATCATAAGAATCTATGGATACAACGATATGATAAAAAAATGGAATTAAAATTAGAAAAGAAAACATTGTTTCAATGATTCCTTTACAATCACAACATCATGGAAAAATATGGCTTATATTCAGCGACAAACTCTTAGAATTTTACTGAATTTCAATAAGAAATAAGTTTGTTTTTTTTGTTTCTTTTTCAGTTTGAATTTTACTTATTACATGATACGATTATGCCCATGTTGTCTGTCTCAATATTAAACTACAGCACCACAAAACATTCACTATATTTGACATTCGATCGCATAAAGCTTCGAACAATAACATAAAAATAGTGGCGTTTTGTACTGCCATAGTTTAATACAGATGCAAAAAACATGGCGGCACCCATAATCGTATTACGAAAATTTGGCAAAATTTAACATTGTATTAATCTTAGTAAAGAATATTGGACATATGCACTATGTTAGAAATACTGAGAAATACACCTTACAATAGTACAAAGGTAGTTTCAAGATATACACAGATGGGAACATCAATATATATTTCACCTAACATCAAAACTTGACCTACCTGCTCTGCATTGTCCACTTTGAGCCCTTCAATTTTCTTTCTCTTTTTACTTTTGTCCACCACATCCCAGACTTCAACCTTGACCACATCATCTGTGGCTTTATAATTCCACTGGATACTGGTAACCTTATTAAAGAAAAAAATGGATATTTGGTAATCTAGCAGAATATTCATTAAACAAGGTTAATAAATACTAAGAAAATATAATTGTTTCTTTATTTTTGTCAAAAATTGTGGCCAAGAAGACATTGATCGAATAGAAGAGGGATTTTTTTAAAGTCTATATAATAAAAAAATTCTAAATTTCAAAGAAAATTATATTGAACAATATTTTAAAAGAAAGAAAAAACTGCATTCTTTAAATTTTGTTGCATACTATGCTGTCACAAACTAGAATATTGTAATATTCTTTCACAGTGATCATCTGTGGTTTCATCCGATATCTAGACTTTCCCTGTGATGATTGCCATCTTGAATTTCCTTGAATTTCTCGGAGCTGGTTGGGGATGAACACAAACAATATTGAATATTCACAATATTAATTTAATTCTGCAAACCATCTATCTCTCTACCATAGAATCTTTTTGTTAATTTGTAAGTAAAAAAAAAAAGAAAGGCAAATAGCATCATCACAAACGCACGGTGTTCAAGCACGTTCGTCATTTATTTATCTTTCTCTATATATACAGATAGATAAAAGTAAACAATTGTATTTTAAATTCCAATGACCAAGTCTTTATTCATATTTTTACTTGCCGAATTAAAAAAAAAAAAATAATTCAATGTAACTGTTAACAATTTTTTTGTGCAGAAACAACCAGGAATAAACACATAATTACCAGGATTTTTTGCTCATGCAAATCACTTTCGGATAAAAATCCTCAAGAAAAAAAAACAAAAAAAAAACAACTTTTTTATGCATTTCCCCACAGAAAACCATACGATCCATTCATAGAAACCCGGCCATTTTGTGTTATTTGAGAAATACAAAATGGCCGGTTTTCTAATGATTGTAAACCTACTTTTCTACCAGTTTTATGAATAAATTAATAAAAAGAAGAATATTGTACGTGTTGCTGAAAACTAAATCAGGTTGTATAAATAAATAAATTAGTAATAGGAAGAATATTGTATGTCACTGAAAAATAAATATTTGTATTTTGGCCTAGTGGGATTTATTGTAATATAAATTTTTTTGTTCGTACAGAATGTTTGAGAAATATTTTATACTTTTTTATAGTCTTTCATTTCAGAATCATTTGAAGTATTTAATGGTGGCTAAATGTAATAGATAGGTGTTTCTGTGTACTATTGGTGGGTTCGAGGGCTGGAGATAATGGATGACTGGAAAGTATCAGAATATTGGAAGAGAGTAACCTGCATCATGATTCACACCGGATAAAAAATTCAGAAATTTTAGCTCAGAGCTCATTGAATAGTTTGAAGGCCGTGAGATGTGAGCTCAAGAATTGCAACGGAGATTTGGAAGCAGTGGCTAGCAGGAATGATTATATCAGACATTCTGATTGACTCCACAATGAAATTCAGTGATAAGATGAAATAAAAGACGCAGCAAGATCCAGACAAAAGAGATGGGCATTGAAGTGGTGACTATGAAAAAAAGTACTGAAGAGGTTCTTCCCTACTCCTCATACAAGAGTCACAAGGGCCAAGATAACAGACTTATGAAACTCCAAGCCAAGAAACTCCTCAACAAGGTCAGACATCCAGTTAAGCCGGGGATGCTCTGATTCTTCTCAGAAACAGTTGCACAATGTGCAGAAAAACAAGTGTCTAGCCACCAGTCTGTACAAAGTCTTGCACATCATGAAGCGTTCCCTCAAACTGTGATAGTCATGTTGCCCCACATTTCCCAAAAGGAACTCAGACTCAATTCAGATGTCCACTTTCCACTCAATTCAGATTGTCCACTGTTATTAAGTTCCATGTCACATCTCTGGGAAAACCCAAAAATGGCTGTCTTAGAACTTTCACTTCACCAGTCCCTACATTGCCCCCCTCCCCCATAATTTGCCTAATTGTAACTCCATTATTGTGTGTGAGGTGCAGCTGAGAAAGACGCCAACCATATCGCCTACACCAAGAACGAGATGATTATTAGAATCAATCAGGTGTTCAGGCATCTCTCGAAGGACAGCATCTTCTTCAAGTGAGCTGTATATGGCAAAAGATCTTTTAAGAGATTCCCCTTGTAATTTCAAAACTACATCAATTATTTGCCAAGATATGTTTTTTCTTCTTTTCTAAAATGTATCTCCTGGACACCATGTAACAAGTGCTTTGTTATAAATGATTTTTACGGTTTTTATGTAGATTTACCATAAGAAGAACCAAGTATTCATGATTGACACCAAAGGTCACTTGCAGAATTTCATGAGAACAACATTTTAATTTGTTCGAAATCAAATTATTTTAACTACTATGATATGCAAGTAATAAGAAATAACTAGTTTAATATTTATTTTAAACAAATGTAATTGTGTACCTGAAAGCCAAGAAAGATGGAGCAATGTAGAAATTTGTTTATTATTAAAATCCTGAGCAGTTGCTGCCATTTAGGTCATTATTGAAAAATGTCACAATTTAAAAAATCTTCTATCCGGAAAAAATATATTTTGATTCAGTGTCTTTCAGAAAGTACTTCTGAAAGACACTGAATCCAAATACATTTTTTCTTGTAAAGAACATGGTGCAAGGATTAAAACAGAACATTTTGAATATAGATTTGTAAGATTCAGAGCTACCGATGATAAACTTTGAGAAATAGACCAGCTTCTCTTTTACATAAAGGGGAATGCTTCTGCATTATTAGCAGTGAAGGCTATTTTTGTGGATGCGTTTTTTTGTGGCTGACAACTATAAATTGGGGTATTTTGCCTATTTATTTGAATATAGATATATGTTTTCACTCTCTCCCCCCCCCCATGTATAAATGAGTAAACACATTTTTGAATATATACATTTAAATTTGTTTATATTTCAAATATTAATCTTATAACACAAAGTTTTATAACAGATCAATAGTGCGGTACTACAGCTGTAATAAAAAATATTTTGATGTTATTCAAACCACATCAAATGTAGGGAACAAATTCCCACTAATTTCACCAAAAAATCTATTTTTTTTTATTTGCAGCATACAATTGTTTCGGCCTACAACCAAGATATATATAATAGTGTTTCAAGTGTTCAGAGCATTTATTTCTTAGGGAGGTTATCTTCAGTGCTCATATAAAAAAGGGGGTAGTACTCCAGACAGGAAAAGTCTAAATTGCAATCTGTACTCATTTCTCTATGTATTATTTCCATTTTTTATATCCATATTGTTCAAATCGCGACATTAACGCACCATGTGCTATTATCAAGTATTTTTGCTTAAATCGTTTCCCATTGACACAGATCTTCACTCACCGTTATTTTCTTTTCTTCTAAGATTTGAACGTCATTTTCTCCATTGTTTTTTCTTCAAGGTCTAAAATTACTTTATTTTAGTAGTCCCGTGGTCACTTCCGTTTCTTGCCAGTTAGACGTAAACAAACTTTTCTGCACGATCCATCCTACAAATAACTTATTCTATCATTAATTAAATATATTATGTAAATTTTATTTGTCTTCTATATCTCTTTTTTTTTTTTTTTTAAGTATTTTATAAATTATATATATATACATATAAAAGATTAGAGATCAACAAAATGTGAACATTATTCCAAGTATTCAAATCCAACGATTATATATATATATATATATAAAGTTAAGACGATTTTTCCTCTGTACTTTTTTGAAGAATAGGAAAATAACCAGATGTATCACAAGCTACTAAACTCACCACTCTATTATGCTTATTCATCCGAGCGTGTTTTAGTAAATTTGTTATTTTTCTCCAGCTAACACTAAATATTACTTTTGGCTCACCATCTTCGACTCTCTTCACAACATACTCCATATAGGTGGTAGCAACCCCCCCCCCCTAACATTTTAGTACTGACACCCCTCCTATCGACACCGGGAACTAATAAACAACGTCTACTTTTCAAAAACGTGTCCGTTAATATTTACTATTTGTCTGCTATTAATTTACTACATAATAGAAAACATTATGCACATATTTAATGGATGCTACCGCTAATTTTCAAGAATATCGGTATAAATGTATACGTAATAGGTAGACTATTACGTATACATTTATACTCATTCTGGTTTTTAGAGAATGTAATTACCCAACATAGTTCCTTGCAATATTTCATCATTCAACATGCGACTACAATTTCTTCAGCAACTCGACTTCCGAATTAAGTCAATATACAGCAAGATACTCCATATGCATAATATCCAGAAATTGTAAAAAAACATTGATTTCTTCATATAGAAATGGCACAAAACATGTGACTGGTGGATCCTACATTTGGTCACCTTCTGGCGGATCGTAACATACAACGCATACCAGCTTACAGGCTTCGTTTAACTGACTTATTTTTCAATAGATGTTCTACTCGCTTTCGTGGTCAAGTGGTTAGGAACGTAGATCCAACATCGAGAGGTTTAGCGTTCGATCCCAGTCGACTCATACAACTTTTCTTTTTTTTTTACATTGTTAAACTTTTGCCAACGCGGAAGGGAGGGGGGGGGGGAGAGAGGACTATGGGCCGTTTTTTTTTTTTAATTCAACGTTATTATGTAGTAATTTAAGAAATCAATGTAATACGTAGTACTTTAACTATTGTAAATATCATCATTTCTATTCGAACACACATGGTTTATTAGTACTCTGCAGGCCACTGTAATTATATTTGTGTTTCAGTAGTGCTCAATTTTCTTTTTCTCTCCTCACAAAAAAAAGAAATTTCTATACAAAGATAACGGGGGGGGGGGATTGGTTTTAATAGGGCTCTGTAGGCCTCTTTAATTTTAAAAGTGCCCATTATCATAGATAGAGAAGGTGTTTAACCAAAAAGAAATATTCTGGGGAAATACCGGTACAATGGGATGGGAAGGAAGACTCCTACAAGTGTGTCTCCTTCCTTCCTCCTATGCCCCTTCCACAATCCCAAACCGAACATTACAATTGTCCGATGTGACCTACTTGCATTCTGTCAGATGTTGACAAATTTTAATTCATTCTTTTAACTTTTTCCCGGACGACGAGTCCAGCTAGTATATAATATATATATTCTGATCCTATATATTGTTTTCATCTATTGGTCCTTATGTTTTTACTACCTATTAAACTGTGACGAAGGTCACAATCATACCAATTATTTTATAACTATCTTCTTAAATAAAAATAAAATATAATACTTACTTTTTAAATTGTATTTTTATTAAATTTTATTATCTATTATCTTCATCGTACATGTTTTTAATGTAATGGTTATAATTAACTATTATATTTAACAGTAGTTGTGTTCTGATTTCTACTCTGTCCATGATGTCGAAACAACCCTAATCGCGATTCCATCTAAAGTACCAAATTATGTTAACTAAAATAAGATATTTGTATAGATTTTTGTTTCTAATTAATTTAATAAATTATTTTAAAACCCATAAATCATATAAAGGAATGGAAGTATTTTCCCCATCTTATTTTAGTATTACAAGCCGATAGCGTCTTTTCATTGGAGAACGGCAAAATTTCACACTTAATGTGCTTAAACAAGTCATATCTCTTATTTGTGGGCCACTTTTAAAACTATTATATGGATGGAAAGAGAATAAAACCAACATTACAATGATGTTAATGTCATGTGCCTTTATACATTAAATATTTTTATACTCCAGTTTTTAGTGTTTTTTAACTTTTTTTTGTTGTTCATTTTTATATTTTATACCTTACATTCCGATTAAAATCCACAGTGTTAGATTTGATTGGATATTCTTGAGATTTCACAGACTATTTGAAACTAGAATAACAGTTCTAGTGAGGTGGGTTTTTATGACCACTAGAACCGAAGATATGACCGATCAAACTTAACTAAAAATATTTCGAAATTGATAAGATATATCGACATAGATCATTAAGTTCCATATAGATGATAATTTCGGAATAATTTTTGTGTATAATATGTAAATATTTGATAATTTGTAATTGTTTGGGTTTTACTTTAAAACGTATCTTCTGTCGAATTCTGAATAAAAATGCAAACGTGCTTTACTACTTTTGTTAGAACACCCTGAAAAACTTGGTGGAAAGAAGAAAAGAAAAACAATTATTTTAAAATTTAAAGTGGGGGAGCTGTTTTGCATATGAATTTAACATAAAATTATTCCCAATTTCTGTGTCATTCTAGCGTTTTAGGGCATTAATCAAATTTTTTTTGCCATGGGAAATAAATCAGGGACATGAAATCTCCACTTTTTAGCATTATTTTGTTTTTATTTTGTATGGACAGACTAGCAAGGATTTGGAGAAACTGAAGAATGGTACCAACGTGCTAGGACTAGAAGTCTGGGAGGGAGCACGGTTGACTGCGATGGTGACAAAGAACTATGAATATGACACTGAGAGACATCTTCTCCCTGTGTGGAAAATTTGTGGGACACTTACCTATATGCGGACGGCCTCGGAGTGGCACAGGCTCCATCAAAGGAGTTGGATGTGCGGGTGGACGGAAGTTCTCTAACTGTGGCAGTGGCTTTTGACACCGAAATAGTTTGTCAGAAACTGAAAAATCCTTAGTAATGTAAGGTCTTCATGACAGTTTAAAATTTTGGAGTCACTCTTGACCAGTTTGAAATTGCATTTTCATCATTAAATGCACAGATCTTAAGAATTGATCTGTTCCTGATTTTTAGTGCATTTAAATTTTTAATATTTTCTGCTGTAATTTGTTAAGATGGTAAAAGACAGCTGTCACAATAAAATGAGTAAAGGGTGTGTCATAAAATATTGCTAAAGCATTTACAAGAAAGGGTTAGTGTCAAACATTAAAGAAATTTTGAAATTATTTATCAAAACATAAAGGACATGTTACAAACACTTTTGCTCAAAGTCTCATGGCTAGTAATAGCAATACACATCGACCAGAAAACTGTTTGGATAATCACAGATTTGAGGGTAGTTCTATTAAAATAGTCATATCTTAAAAACTAAAGCACTTTAAGTGCTCAAAATACCATCATTTTGTTAGGAAATGAATATCCTTTCAGGTGCAATCTATGAATAATAATATACATTATATATTTTTAAGAGTTTTGAGCAAATAAATGCAAAAAAATGTTAATGCTATTTTCGGCAATTTACGTCAATTTTTTTTTTAACCCCCCCCTTCGTTTAAAAGTCTCGTACCATTGCTGTGTGTGGAAGTTCGTCCTGAAATTTGGAAACTAGTCAGGAGAAACATCACTTTTAATGTTTGTTAGTGTACGAAGTAATTCGGCTCATTCATTTTTTTGAAATTTTAAAAATAAACCTTCAACTCGACGTCGGTTGAACATTTTTGAAAAATACATTTCCGTCGCCCAATTAGTAAGTAAATCAATCATTTTACTTTTTTATGCATTAAAATTATAATTGTATATATGTGTTCTCTTTTGGTAGTCATGATATTTCATGATCCTATCCGGAAAAAAAAAAGCGTTTTCGATTTATAGTTTGAAAAACTGATTGTAGTAGCAGCAGTAATAGCAGCTATAAACACGAGGCGATTTTTTTTTTATTTTCATTCTAGAACGAATTTTAAAAATTTAAAAATATGAATATAGAAAATGTTGTTACATTTTTCGTACCCAACTAGTAAATAACTTAATCTTTTATCTTTTTTTATGCATTAAAATTATAATTGTATGTTGTTTTGTCTTTCCGTACTAGTAATTATAAAATACCTTATCCGAAAAAATATTGTCCTTTTTTTGAGCGAAAGTCAACAATGGCTGCTAGTATTGCTGATATAACAATCAATCAGCAGCAGCTAACTAGTCTTGTAAAGCTTTGTAAAAATGAGACAAAAATTCTTGTGCTTAAAAAAGTTAATCCTATTTGGTTCTTTTATAAAAAATACTTTAAAAAATACTGGTTTTCACTCAACTTTCGAACTTCTAGTAGTAATGACTTTCTAGTCGCTAATTTAAAAAAAAAAATTAAGATTCTACTTTTTTGGGCGATTACGTCTTAAAGTCTTGGCGAATAAAAGAAAAAACAAAACCAAAAATAATTTAGAGTGGGGGATCAGTTTCGCATATAAATTTAATGTAACATGATCTCCGATTTCCCGGCCATTCTTGCCTTTTAGTGAAATTTATAAAATAAATAATTACTCTACCATTAACTCTAGGTACGACTAACAAGCCCACCTCCTAAAAATGCCTTCTTGGACGTATTGTACCATTAACCTTAAATATGAGTGGCAAGCCACCCCTAAAAAACTCCCTTAACCCTAACACTAATCCGAATGGCAACCTCCATCCAAAACAAAACCCCTTCCTTAACCTTATCACTAACCCTAAGTCCGAGTAGGAAGCCCTAATCCTACAAAAAAGTCCATTAAAACCACACATAAGCGTCTAAAAAAAAATTTTTTTTAAAAAGCAGACGCCCATAAAAAAACGCACAGGATTTATTTGCCATAGAAAAATATTGATTAATGCCCTAAAACGCTAGAATGGCCCGGAAATGGTGAATTATTCTACATTAAATATATATGAAACTAATACCCCACTCGAAATTCTAAATGAGTTGTTTTTTTTTTCTTTCTGCTAAGTTTTCAGGGTGTTCACACTTAATTGCCCCTAGCCCTACCACTAACCTGAAGTTCAAGTGGTAAGCCCTCCTCCCCCTACAAAGACCCTCATAATCGTCTAAAAAAAAAAAAGAAACAAAACAAGAAAAACGCACAGGATTTATCTTCCATAGAAAAAATAATTAACTGTCCTAAAACGCTAGAATGGCCTTGAAATGGGGAATTATTTTATGTGAAACTGATCCCCACTCTAAATTCTAAAATAATTGTTTTTGTTTCTTTCTTTCTGCTAAGTTTTTCAGGGTGTTAACATGTAATTGCCTAAATAAAAAAAGTAGAATCTCATATTTTGGGGAGGTAAGGGGGTGAGTTAGCGGAAGGTGTTAATCTACAATAATGCCAAAGAAATCTTGCAATATATTCATTTTAAACAGTCCTAGTATTAGATTTTAGTTTCTTGTACATAAAATGTATTACAATTCAAATTTGAGTTTTCTAACTTCTTTCTTTTAATGGATACATGGTATTTTTAAGGTATTGCAGCATATTTATGTGCACTTAGTGCAGATTACTTGGAAACCATTACTTTCTGGAGATTTTCAGTGGCACATTCTAATTCCTTGTACAAAAATACACTTATATGGTAAATTTCATTGCTTAATCTTGTGTTTTAACAAAGATATAACATTTTTACTGAAAAATTAGTGTAAAAAATGTGACGAAACGCATATGGTCTTAAAAAGGGGAAAATATCCAATCGTGTGAGGCACAAAAAGTCATAACTTCCTTATTTTTAGTCAAATTTAAAAAATTAAAAAAGATTCTTTCTTAGATCATCAAGCTCTTTCTATATATGCCATTATTGAGATATTTTAAGCAATTTAAATTTTTTCATGTGTATTGCTACTAGTAATGTCATGTAACTGCTAAATTTAAAAAGTTACAAAAAAAGAAAAAAAGATTGATATAACCAAGCAAAATCATGAAAGATATATAATTTATCTCAGATCAACATCGATACCTGAAAACAACTTTTATATATGTATATCATAATTGAATAAAAGAATAGTTTGTAGGCACCAATGACTGTCAATTGCTTCTGGCTTATTGCACCTTTCTCATGTAATGGCCTCTTTTGTGCCCTTGAGTTTGAGATTCCTGATTTTTTAATTCCATCATAATAAAATTAGCTCAATAGATCAGTTGTAAAAAAAAAAAAAAAATAATGACAAAGAAAAATGTTTCACATATAATTGTTTACGTATACACTTAGGTTAGCTACACACACACACAAGAAGAAATCAAGAAAATAATATTTAAACTTATAGCAATACAAATAAGTTGTTCTTTTATCCTTGTACACACTCGTAAGTCAGTGGTTGCATTTGATAAATATTTGCATAATACAGTTAAAACGGATATTTCTAGAACAACAAAAAAACAACAAAAGAACAATAAACAAAAACAAGTTAAAAAGGTCATGATAAAAATTGTCCACTTGATTGACATTAGTTTTTTTTCCATTCTTGATGATTTTTATCTAATCTTTCTTTTATATATTAAGCGATTTGATTTGGTTTGTCCGTTTTATGGCATATCCACCTTTAGGGTTATTAAATGCAATATCTACTAAAAACAAGTTGCTATTTTACCTATAGTGAGTGTTAAGGTGAGGGGAATTGTGTGTTCAGATTAGTTCCAATTGAACACGATAAATCTGACAGAACTTGATAAAATGGCATAATAGATTCTAAAATCTATGCTTAATGATTTGTTAAATGTAAGCCAGTAAAAAAAAAATGTTACTTTTGGAAATTATTTCAATTTAAATACTTACTTCATAGCATGTGTAAAAAAAGGAAATCGTTTTTATTTGAAAAATGTTTTTTTCTAAATGGGTCCTAATGAAGTTAGAAGTGCTCCAGGTTTAGCGTGAAATTAGGTTATTATAATGAGCTCATTCAACTGCTTCAATCTATTTATTAATACGCACGTGTTCCATCGATTTGTTTGTTCGCATGTCATGCTTTAGTAAGTTACAACAACAAGGTTATGACAAGATGAGCTCATGTGTAACACCTTTTTTCTGAAATTAAATTGTATCCGATTAATTTTATTTAAAAGAAAAAGTTTTAAAAAACAAAAACAGTTACATCAAAAAACTCATAATAATAAATGAAATAGATTTTTATATTTCTGGCTTTATTCTATTAAAGCATTTAACAGCAATAAGGCATATTTAAAATTAATGTGATTTAGCATGTGTACCGAATGTTTACGTATTCAGTAAGAAGTCACTTAATTATTTCCCTTGCATATACCTTCCTCTTACACACTTCAGGAATCAGAGTAGTAGTCAATGTAATTTCTCTAGCAATCACGAACACATGAGCTCATGCGTAACAATTTTTGTCTAAAAATGTCATTAAAGAAAAGGAAAACAGTTTATATCAATGTATATAATAATGACTGAAATAGTCGATGAAATATTGATGTTACAGTTTTATGAGAATTAAATTCTAATGAATATGAATATGTAGCATGCTTGGCAAGGTGAAAAAGTAAAATACGTTACTGGCATATTAGTAACATATGTTACTCTTCACGACCTTGCTAAACATTCTACATATTAATAAGAATTTAATTATATTAAAGCTTTAAAAAGGCCACTGTGTTTCCTCTACTCATCTAGCTTCATTCTTTCTTTATCCTTTTCTCTTCCCCCCCCCCCTTCTAAAAAGTAACACTCACAGGAAAATGGAAGTGGGATGTACTTACTAAGAAGCATTGTTTGCAACTATGTCGCAAAACCAGGTCACATGACCAGATCACAATTAAAAAGTAAAATAATGTATTAACAAATCATGTTTCCCCTCGCAAGTTATCAAGACAATTTTGGGTGCATTCAGAAAAAAGATTGCTGATTAAGCAAGAGATTTTCCAGGTGACGCCAGAGCGATAACACAATTGAATGCTAAAGAAAACTGCATTTTCAAACCATATCTGACACATGAGAATGATAAAGACAATAGCAAGTTTTTTAGAACGTCAGAAATGACAGCTGAATATACACCCACACATATTGACAGCAATAAACAGTAAAAAAAAAAAATGAAAAAAAAAAAAAAAAATGACATGAATCTTTACCACATAATAAAAATGAAAACTATGTAAATCTCAAAGCACATTGTTTAGTTCCTTTTTTATTGTTAACTCATTCTCTTTACTTCTAATATACTTTAGATATATGCATTACACATTGGACAAACTATTATTGTATATTTTTGTGAAACAATCTGTATTTAGATACAATAAAAACACAAATAATCCTTTGTTTCTTAAATAGTCCCTTTAAATTTTTTTGTTCAGTTGAATTTACACAAGTGCCACAAGCATATTAGAATTTTGTGTTCTTTTATCTTAATGTCATCTTACCTGAATTTCTTCTGTGGGAATGTACTCCTCTCGGAACTTCTGGCCTTGAAGTCTGTAGAACAAGCATGTCTTGCCAACATTACGGTCACCACGAATAACAATTTTCACTGTAAAAAAAAAAAAAAAAATGTTTTAAATTTTGGAGTAAATATCATTATATAAGTTTTTTGTGTTTTTATTTTCAAATATTACTTGGCAATAATATATTATTATTATACTAAAACTAGGTATGCCAAACTGACCTGTTTATGCTGAAAATTGAACTGTTTTTACACATTTTAGGGTAAAAAACTGAAATTTTCGTAAAATTTAACTCAATATCTTGACTATTTTTCAGGTTATATCTATCAAATTAGTATGTAAATAAAATTCAATCTCTCCTCTTTCTAATGATATTTTTTGTCTTATAAGATGATTAGTTTGTTTTGCAGATTGATTGAATTTTGTAATTATTTTTTAATGACAAATGAATTTAGTACCGCTTTTTTTCAACAACATATTTTTAGTTTTGTTTTTTTACGTCGTGCAATTCACTGTTAATTAATCCACTTTGAAAAAACATTCCATCATAAAAGAAAGGTTATTCTTCAATTTGGTGGGTGAAGTATAAAATTTTAAGTTAATTAGTTGAATACTTCAGTGAATAAAATTTTACAAAAATTTAATTTTACAACGTATGCTTTTGATACCATTGGATAGAGTAGGATTTCCCCAATAATAATCAATAGATTTTTATATCGATCTTATTTAAGATCGCAAATGGCTTCCTAATAAAAGAGACAGGTCTACATTTTTTTTAAGAGTAAGTTAACATTTTCTTCAAGTAGACGCATGTGTAAACATGCCTCCCCCTGCCCCACAAAGCATATGTAAAAAAAAAACCTCTTCCCCTTCCGTGACATGCATTATAATAGAAATACACATGAAAAAAATTTTAATTGCTTAAAAAATATCTCAATAATAGCATATATAGAAAGAGCTGGATCTAAGAAAGAATCTTTTTAAATTTTTTAAATCTGACTAAAAATAAGGAAGTTATGACTATTTTTTGTGCCTCACACAGTTGAATATTTTTCCATCTTTAAGACCATATGCGTTTCGTCACATTTTTTACACTAATTTTTCCGTAAAAATGTTATATCTTTGTTAAAACACAAGATTAAGCAATGAAATTTACCATATAAGTGTATTTTTGTACAAGGAATCAGAATATGCCACTGAAAATCTCCAGAAATTAATGGTTAACAAGTAATCTGCAGTAAATGCACATAAATATGCTGCAATACTTTAAAAATACCATGTATCCACTTAAAAAAAAAAAAAAAAGTTAGAGAACTCAAAGTTGAATTGTAATACATTTTATGTACAAGAAACTGAAATCTAATACTAGGACTGTTTAAAATGAATATATTGCAAGATTTCTTTGGCATTATTGTAGATTAACACCTTCCGCTAAATTACCCCCTTGCCTCCCCAAAATATGAGATTCTACTTTTTTTATTTAGGCAATTACATGTTAACACCCTGAAAAACTTAGCAGAAAGAAAGAAAAAAAACTATTTTAGAACTTAGAGTGGGGGTTTGTTTCATATAAATTTAATGTAGAATAATTCAACATTTCCGGGCCATTCTAGCGTTTTAGGACAGTTAATCAATTTTTTTCTATGGAAAATTAACTGCCGGAAGGTGCCAAAATGCTTAGCCAATGAATTCGAAGCAGCTGACAATTGACAAATGCAATAAAAATATTGCGGACAATTCAACAATTTTTGAAAATTTGTTAAAATTAGCATGAATCTAATCGAGTTGGGACAGACGCTTCACTCTCCTGAAGCAAGCGTTGAATTTGGTCAAAAAAGGAAACTGTTAGGCAATAAATTAAAGAATAAAATTTCTTAAGAAAAGGGATTTGTCTTGTGTTTATAAACCAAGAGATATCCCTATAGTAGTCTTTTCATTCAATGTAGATCAGGTTGTCATAACAATCAACTCGAACATTAAAAATAATTCGGAAAGAATGAACTCATTTAAAGAATGAATCAGAAAAATAATTTTTCAAAGAAAAATGTTCATGTTTTAAAAATGAAAAGATTTGAAAACACCATTATATTATTAAGTATTAATTTAATGTTTGCTGTCTAGCCTATGCAAATTACACAAAATAATACATTTGCACTAAGATTTTTAATAAAGTAATGGGTCAATTATATTCAGTGATTGTTAATTAATAAATACTGAAAATTTCATTAGAATTGGTTGATTTCCTGAATTTTGGTGAAGGAAGGGGTGAAAAATGTCCATAGTCTGACTGTTCGACAGCTCTCGTTTGTTACTTTAGAGCATGACGTCATTTTCCAATGAACAGGTCTTGGTTTACTATTACAACGGCCACGGTTAGACACAATGTCTGTTTTTAATGTAGGGAAAATCCAGCTCCTCCAGAATGGGGCACTCTGGATTGGAACAAAAATTTAAATTGCCTCAGTCTAGAAGGAGTTTTTCACTGATCGAGAATTGGAAAGATAAAGTGTAGTATCAGAACTAGGTACGCGCAAAATCAATGGCCGATTCCCAAAATGTAAAAACATCAATAATTTCAGAGTATGACTGAATTAAAAACTAATAACAAGTTAAATATGAATCTTTTTAGTTAATAAAATCTTAATTTTGTACATTCACAAATATTTTAATCAAATAAGCATTTCCTTTTTTATTACAACAAAATAAAGGTACTTAAATTAATTAAATTTCTTTATAACCTTAAAAAGAATAAAGAAATTAATGGATAATAAGTTTTCGATTTCTATAAACTATTATAAAACCATTTTTATATATAAAGTTAAAACTTATAAACAGAAAAATTATGACATTTTTGTCTTCCATATATTCTGCATAGCGATAGTGAATCGGTAAACAAAGTCGTTTACCGATTGACTGAATGCCGGATTTTACTAAACTATGACTTTTGGGAGGATAATTTTGCTAATTTTTAATAAAACGCAGGAAATTTTTGTTTTAATTCAGCATCTTATAACTTTAATTTAATAATTATCTTTGAAATAGTTCCCAAAAACTTATATTTATCTTTCAAGGGATTTTTACAAGTAATTTCTTCAAAGTTCAAAATTCACTGAATTTTTTTTTTTTAGCCGTCGTGATAACATTTTTCATTATAATTTCTTTTTCACACGTAAATATACAGTTTTTTCCTTTTAGAGATTAAGTTTAGGCTTTTATCTTTCAAACACAATCACAGTTTACACGGAAACTAATTAAATAATCAATGATAAGCGCTTTTTAATAAGCATAGTCTATACAAGACACGGCCATTTTTGCACGTACCTAATCAGAACAGATACTATACTTAGACCTAGCCAAAAGATCAAAGATAGTTTTGAAAAAAGTATTTTCCGTGTGTCTTTAATAGAATCCAATATTTAAATATTTTTGTAAAATATAAAATTTAGCAATCCTAGAAATCCTAGATTGAGGCAATTTTTATCCCAACCCAGAGTTCCCCTTTTTGAGGAGCTTGATTTTCCCTACATAAAAAACGACATTGTGTGGAGGCAAGTAAATAGGGACTCCATCTCTGCAATGTTTTTTTGGTGCTTGTGCATTATGGCAACGAACCAAATTATTTGAATATTTTTTTTATAACTCATAACGAAAAGATTATATTCAAATTTTTTTCTCATGGGAAACCATAACACAGATAGAGCAGTAAAAGCATTTGTAAGAAGACACATTAAAAAACAGTATATTTGTACGAAACGGTATTAAAATGGAAGTAAATTAGATTTATTGAAGTAACTTTAACATCACATAAAATATAAAGTACATATTTGAAAAAAAGTTTTACACTGGGTACAATTCAACTACCTGGGAGAGAATACTTCCCATATAAAATACATATTTGCAAAAAAATTTACTAACTTTGCCTTATCTCTAGTTAGATATAGAATGTCTTGAAGATTTAACGCATTGACATACATATTTGAAAAATTTTGAATTATCTCCTCTCCCGAAAAAATTAAAATTATCTCCCCTTTCGATTCACTCTTCTAGAAATAAGGAAGGAAATTTGCCATAATGCATAAGCACCGTTTTTTTTCTATAAAAAGTTTTGGGTATTTTATCAGATTAGGACCGAGTTAACTTTGACCCCAACCCTGACCCTAACATGGGGTCAAAGTTAGCTCGGGTCCTAATCTAAATAAGCATTATGTTTTGTAAATAAAAAGTTATTCTTTAAATTTTATTTTAATATACTTGTAACTAAATATTTAATACCCCCCCCCCTTTATCTTCATAGATCTCTAAAGTTTCTTTTAATTAAAATTTTTGTTTATAATTCAACCGGAAGTAAAAGGAAAAGAAATAATGTCAAGCCAAAATGTGTCCTTTTGGTTGTTGCTGATTTTGCCTCAATTTTTTATATGAATGAAGAAAGAAAAAAATATATGCCCTTCATTAATCTTATCTCTAACCATAAGTTCAGGTGGCAATACGAAAAAAAAGACAAAACTCGTACGGTGGGTGTAACAAAATGGGTAAAAATCAATTTATAGTCTAAGGAACCATTAAAAGTCAATTTCGCCCCAAAACACCTTGTTTGTCCCGTCGGCACTCCCTTATGGATGAGAGTGCCTCAGGCAACAGACAAACCTATCCCCCTCCGAAAAGAAGGTCGTAGTGCCTGGCAGGATGGACTCTTTTTACCCTAGCTGCTGTGATGAATTCAAAATAACACAAAACCGCTGTGTTTTTTTATATCCTAACACTAACCCTAAATATGGGTGGCAATACGAAAACAAAAATGGAAAGCAGGGGCGGATGATTCAGTCAATGATATGGGAGAACACAAAGGACAGGCCAGGAGAGCGGGAAAATCGAGGTGAGAAGAAACTCGGGGAGAAGGTCGTCGAGCAGCGTTGAGAGCGGACGTCTAGGAGATTGGCAGCTCACCCAGCTGTCATATCGAACAATTTATCCCTGCACACAAAATCAAAAATAGGAAAAGTGGAATTCGAAAATTAACGGCTAAGGAATACAGCAATGTTTAATACTGCTGTCTACCGGACACCTGGTCCAACGAAATTGACTACAACAGACCAGTCAATCATATTACCTCTCCGAAGTCGAGATTACGTACATCTTGGGACCCTAAAAACGGCTCAGTAAGGACGGACCACAAAATCAAAAATTCTGTTAAAATATCTTTCCCTCAGGTATGTGTTTACAATATAGAAAAAAAGAATTCCATATTAATTCGTCCTAACATTGAACCTCTATTGTGTCTACATTGTCATTTAAATGATCCCATGCAACCGTCTACCACAGTTTTAACTCATCCACCTTCCTATTACGAACTCCCCGTGGTAGGAGAAATACTTCTCATTTGTTTCCTCAAAATGCGTGAGGAGGGGGGAATTTCATATTTCGTCTAACCTAAAAACTACGAGCCTTCATAATTGCTAAATTTAGACTTTTAATTCTATATACTGACTGATCAACTTGGATTTAACCAAAACCAGCTTGAGCGGAAGGAACTATTAGTTGATCATTGTTATGTTTGCTTAAATTGTCTTGTGTTGATTTCTGCAAGTGTATTTTCTTTATGTTTATAATTTGTTATACAAATGTGTCGTTTTCCTTTCGATTAATTTATCGGGTTGTCTCCCTTTCACCGGGTTTCCAACCTTTACACATTCTCAACATTCGTGGCTGAGTTACGCATTTGTAACGTCAGTGTCCATAGTATTACAGATGCTAATAAGCATAGGCTAGGAGCCATACTCGAGCAGAAACACAACGAAAGATGGTTACCTGTATCATTTGCATCTCGTGCAACAACACAATAGTTTTGTTCCGCACAAAACTATTGTTCGATAGAAAGAGAAGCTCTCAGTATAGTTTTTGCATGCAAAAAATTTCATCAGTTCATATATGGAACTCATTTCACAATCGAAAACGACCACAAACCGTCGAAACAAATATTAAAAAAAAAATCAATTACTAAATCAAAGACATGATTCACACGTGCTCATACTGTATCGATTACAAAAATCAACAACCAGCCGAACCACTAAGAAATCATAAAATACCTACCATACCATGGACTAAAGTAGGTACCTGTACAGACATATTTCACCTATATGGAAATTCGTATGTCATAATCATTAACTACACAAGATTATTTGATTTACACGAAATAAAAGATTGCCAGTCAAAAACTGTAATAAAAAATAAAATAAAAGAAACTTTTGCCAAATTCGGCATTCCACAAACAGTTGTCAGTGACAACAGTCCAGAATTCAATTATGTTGAACTTAAAGAATTTGCAAAAAAAAGTGGCATTTTCATCACACGAAAAAAAGTCCACATTATCATCAAGCAAATGGTATGATTGAGAGGAATATTCAGACAAAAAAAGACGTTAAAAAAAGCATTCAAAAGTTGTCGAAAAAAAAAATCAGAGGTAACCAAGTGTGAAGCTAGCCAAAGAGCGAGGTTGCGAAAAAAATAAAAACTTCCTTCGTAACCCTCTCCTTAAGTCTAATAACTAATGTAGTGTGGTGACAAATTGACGACTAACGCTCTTCAGTAGTGAGGAAGGTTTTTATAACAATTGAACGCCCTCCCCTGCTGATATAAATTCTCTGCAATAGCCGTCCTAGATGTTTGGAAGAACACCCTCAGTCGCCAGCAGCCACACTCTGGTAAGTCACCACTCCTCCTATTTTCCACGCACTCCCAACAACAACAAAAACTGCAAAGAAAAAAATTTGTGACCCTGCAGGGGAACAGACAGGTGCTAGGCCTTAGTCGGGGGCCACCTGGAGGTAACAGTGGTTCAGGGTACTCTCATTCTGTCCCTTAGCCGGAGCTCCGCTGTCGGTTGTAATTTTCGTCATACCCAGGACTATGATATTATTGAGCAGGAATAGACTTGGTCTATCTCTCCGTCTTCTTTGAGGTGCACAATCACAGCAGTACCACTTCTGTCTTGTGGGTGGAGCTATTTCAATGCCAACACACTCAAAGTGGTACCACTCATCACAAGAATCGCAGCATATCATGTCATGGATCTCTGGAGGCCTATTACAAGTAGGGCACAACCAGATTGTGTCGTCTCTTTCCTAAGATGAGCCTGAGGGTTCCGGTTTTCGGCTGCTGCCTGAAGCAACAGGAAAAGAAGAATCAGCATGATTAGGCTCACACTCCTCGGGGTCCTCAGAAGATTGCAAAATTTCCATCGGGTACAGATGTTTTAGGGAGTGGACCGTCACATGACCATCACCCTGTTTAACATGAGCCGTTCTCACTACCCCATCGTGTCCCGGGAAAACCTCCAGTATAGTTCCCAACATTCAAAAGGGTCATGGTTTTAGAGGGCTCTTGACCAGTACTACATTGTTCCTTTGAATACAGTTCTGGAATGGTATCTGGGATCTTCCTGGAGACCTTCCTCTAACATCAAGGAGGTACTCATTGTACCAAAGTTCTCTAAACCTTGTCAACTATTGGTTCCGCAGTTCAATTGTCTCGATCAACCTTTGCCGGCTGAGAGGAACCAAAGTGGAGAGATCATCTCCTTTCAGATGTAGTAACAAGCCTGGGCTTTTGTTAGGTCTTAAAAACATATTCGGTGTGATAACTGTCAGTTGCCTTTCAGAGAACTCCTGATAAGTGAGGGGTCGGTTGTTCACTGCCCTCTGAATATCAGAGACAATAGTCAGGAAGGCCTAATAATCGACCTTACCCCTACCAATAACCTTGTAGAGGCAGGATTTTAAAGTCTTGATGTTACGTTCCCAAGCTCCTCTAATCCAAGGGGAAAACAGAGGAATTGTTTTCCACTTAATATTGCAGGACCCAAACTTGTCTTGATAGTCCTGAAGGAGACAAACGCAGCTAAATAGTTTTCCACTGCACAGAAAAGTCTTTGCATTATCACTGAGAATTGATTCCGGAACACCATGCACGTTAGTGAATCTGACCAGGGCCTGAAAAAAAAACAAGATGCTTATATCAGGAACCCTCTCGATGTGTACTGCCCTTACACTTAAGCAAGTGAACAGTAACAGGTACATTTTTCTCTTCATGTTCCTTTCTTTCACCCAAAATGTCCTGTGAAGTCAACTCCTGTATTCCTATAAGGCACCTTGAATTCGACACGAGGGAGTGGTAGGCTGGCTACGTTATCTGGCAGTACAGGTCTAGAATTGTATTTTTTGCACTTAGTACATGACGTTAAGGCACCCTTCCCTGAGGAACCCAATAGCCACAACACCTCAACTCAGCCAAAGTTGACCCTACACCAAGATGGGAACACTTGTTATGGCAGTCCAAGATGACAAGTCGGGTAAAATGATGGTTCTTGACTTCATAAGTAAAATGAGACGACCTGTCCAGACGTCCACTAGAGCGGATCAGACCCTCCTGATCCAGAAAGAGATCAAGCGCATTGACACGATTGGGCGCAGACTTTTCAATGGGATCCTGAAGGTAATCCAACTCCCTAGCAAATTCTTGCTGCTGAGAGATTTTAAACCAAATAAAGTGCAGCTTTCCTGTTGTAATCTTCCTCCCTTTTCCTTGTCAAGCCGATGAATCGAAACACCAAGGAGGTTACTTTTAACAAGCGAGTAAATGTTGAGAACCGCTGCAAAGAGACTATAGAAGGACACTCCTCTGTCATAACCACAGTGAAACTCGCCAAGGCACCGGCGATCTGCTGGTACTGATCATCAAGGCAGGATAAGTCCTGCTCTGGCCATGAGAAGACACCGCTATGCAACCAAGAGGAACCGTGATACCAAAATTCGAGGTTGCACTGGAACTTCTATATGGTTAATCCTCTGGTGACTAGGTCTGCAGGATTGTCAGTGGTGGAGACACACGGCTGAAGGTTAGTTTGATGCCATACCTAGTATCTAAAGTAAGGCTCATCTGCAAAATATCCTTAAGCCTATTTCTGTCAAAAATAATTTTGCTTGCCATGGTTTGTGCAAAATCCACGACAGCACTACTAGGGTGTCCATTGCTACACACACCCTGAAAGGGGGGACGCCCTTGCATCCATTCAAGATGGTTAGCAGACACTTCAGGGCAAGAAAAACAGCCATCAATTCTAACATGGGTAACGTCTTATCCTTCACCGGTGCAACCTTAGCTTTGGCGAAAATCAAGGCAGATCGCTGATCCTGCACATAGTAGGCAGCAAATCCATATGCTTCCTTTGAGGCATCACAAAATAGATATAATTCTCCAAATCAGCTCCCATCGCAGACCTGTCTGCTGAAACGCATATTACTCAATCCCGAGAGATCCTCCACAAGGCTCTTCCAAGATGATTGAAATTCCAGAGGGACTTGATCATCCCAGTCAAAACCCTGCTTCCATAACTTTCCCACCAAAACCTGACTTCTTATGGTCACTGGTAGGCAGAGGGACAAAGGATCAAACACCCTTGCTGACTCGGAAAGGATACACCTTTTGGTAGATGCACTTGAATCACATCTAACAGGGGTAATGCACAGCTTCTCCGAAAGAGGATCGTACCTGTACCCGAGCACCATCTCCCATCTGCTTTCATGAGCACTCAACGTACCGTCGTTTCTCATCTCCTCCCTAAGGCTGTCACAGTTGGAGCTGCATGACTGCACTACAAATCCGCCCTCTTTCAGACGCTTCCTGACCTGTGAATAAAGTATTGCAAGCTTCACAGGGTCAGACTCAGTCACCACAAGGTTGTCGACATAAAATTGGTACTCCATCGCTGCTCGACATTCATCTAGGGGGTACTGGGCCGCATGAAACCTCAGGATACTTCCCAATATAAAGGGGCTGGAGGTGAACCCAAATATCAAGGTCGAATAGCGGAAACATCAAGGGCGGTCACCATCTTTAACAAAAAAAAACAAAATCTGTTTCTCTCTGCATCAAGGGCAAGACAAACCATCAAGAACGCCTTCCTAATATCTGCAACCAAGACAAAATCATTCGATCTAAATGACACCAGCAGGTCCAACATATTCCCCGTTGTATTCACACCAGAGTAAGCAGCCTCATTAAGCGAAGTCGAGCCACCCGCCTTTAGGCTACAGTTAAATACCGGCCTGATCTTAGTAGTTGCTGCCAGATCAGCCTTAAAAATGGGTCGATGAGGTATCCAGATATAAATTATAATCCCCAAATCTTTGTGGGGCTACGTGTATTTCCTTAATAATACCCTCCTGCTTCTGCTGGATGAACACCTTCAGATACTCCTGGTACAACCCCTTCTTCTCCAGGTTCCTGACAACACTATCCAGAATGTGCAAAGCAATTGCATGATTTGAAGGAACCCGAAGGTGATGGACCTCTGGAACTGCTGGATCTGATCCCGATCATAACCTGAAATCTCTTCTCTGTCATGAATCCTCAATGACTCAATGCTGAACATTCTCTCTAATCCTCTCTCCACATCACTGAAGGGAAAGACATCTACCAAGAGGTCTACATAGGTTGAATCAGCCTCCAGAACGAAGCAAACATGAGCTGATTCCACCTCGGGTGTATGTTCCATTACCGAGTTGAACAAACGAGATTCCCCTTGAACTGATGAATGGTCTGTGGAAATAAAAGAGTCTATCTCACCAAAGGGGATGAGACCAGCAGGGATAGAAAAAGCCCGACCCTGCAGACAAGGCACCAACTGCAAGGGACCCAAATGTTGCACTAGATCAAGTTCCATAATTCCCTCTATAGAGACCAAATCAGTACCAGATTCAAATTGCCCAGCCAGAGAACATCCAGTCCGCCTGAACTCCTCTAACAGTAAGTTCCAACCCTTCAGATGAAGAGACAAGTCCAATGTGTCGGCAACCAGCACCGGAAAGTGCCCAGTATAGCTAGACCCTAGATTAACTTCCAGCACCACCTCCCTGAACTTCCGCTCGCATTCTTCAAGAAGGGTAGTCAGCTTCAAGCGACAATCCAATCCATCAGAAACCACAGAACCCAAGGAGTGCAAGATGTCACCAAACAAATAAGTTCGGCCACTGCCAGTATCTAGTAGACAATTCACTAAAACAGTCTTCCCTCCTCGACCAAATTAGCAATACACATGAAAAAATTTAAATTGCTTAAAATATCTCAATAATGGCATATATAGAAAGAGCTTGATGATCTAAGAAAGAATCTTTTTAAATTTTTTAAATCTGACTAAAAATAAGGAAGTTATGACTATTTTTGTGCCTCACACGATTGGATATTTTCCCCTCTTTAAGACCATATGCGTTTCGTCACATTTTTTACACTAGTTTTTCAGTAAAAATGTTATATCTTTGTTAAAATACAAGATTAAGCAATGAAATTTACCATATAAATGTATTTTTGTACAAGGAATCAGAATGTGCCACTGAAAATCTCCAGAAATTAATGGTTTCCAAGTAATCTGCACTAAGTGCACATAAATATGCTGCAATACTTTAAAAATACCATGTATCCATTAAAAGAAAGAAGTTAGAAAACTCAAAGTTGAATTGTAATACATTTTATGTACAAGAAACTAAAATCTAATACTAGGCCTGTTTAAAAATGAATATATTGCAAGATTTCTTTGGCATTATTGTAGATTAACACCTTCCGCTAACTCACCCCTTACCTCCCCAAAATATGAGATTCTACTTTTTTTATTTAGGCAATTACATGTTAACACCCTGAAAAACTTGGCAGAAAGAAAGAAACAAAAACAATTATTTTAGAATTTAGAGTAGGGATCAGTTTCACATAAAATAATCCATTTCAAGGCCATTCTAGCGTTTTAGGACAGTAAATTATTTTTTCTATGGAAGATAAATCCTGTGCGTTTTTCTTGTTTTTTTTCGACGATTATGAGGGTTTTTGTGGGAGGAGGGGGGGGGGGCTTACCACTTGAACTTCAGGTTAGTGGTAGGGCTAGGGGCAATTAAGTGTGAACACCCTGAAAACTTAGCAGAAAGAAAAAAAACCAATTCATTTAGAATTTCGAGCGAGGGATTAGTTTCACATATATTTAATGTAGAATAATTCACCATTTCCGGGCCATTCTAGCTTTTTAGGGCATTAATCAATTTTTTTCTATGGCAAATAAATCCTGTGCGTTTTTTTTTTATGGGGGTCTGCTTTTTTATTTATTTATTTAAAAAAAATTTTTTTTTTTTTAGACGATTATGTTTGCTTTTAATGGGCTTTTTTGTAGGATTAGGGCTTCCTACTCAGACTTAGGGTTATTGATAAGGTTAAGGAAGGGGTTTTGTTTTGGATGGAGGTTGCCATTCGGACTTAGGGTTAAGGGAGTTTTTTAGGGGGTGGCTTGCCACTCATATTTAAGGTTAATGGTACGATACGTTCAAGAAGGCATTTTTAGGAGGTGGGCTTGTTAGTCGTACCTAGAGTAATTATTTATTTTATAAATTTCACTAAAAGACAAGAATGGCCGGGAAATCGGAGATCATGTTACATTAAATTTATATGTTAAACTGATCCCCCACTCTAAATTATTTTTGGTTTTGTTTTTTCTTTTATTCGCCAAAACTTTAAGACGTAATCGCCTAAAAAAGTAGAATCTTAATTTTTTTTTTTAAATTGGCGACTAGAAAGTCATTACTACTAGAAGTTCGAAAGTTGAGTGAAAACCAGTATTTTTTAAAGTATTTTTTATAAAAGAACCAAATAGGATTAACTTTGTATTTTTGTCCTATTTTTACAAAGGTTTACAAGACTAGTTAGCTGCTGCTGATGTTATATCAGCAATACTAGCAGTCATTGTTGACTTTCGCTCAAAAAATGGACACTATTTTTTCGGATAAGATAATTTAAAATTACTACTACGGAAAGACAAAACAACATACAATTATAATTTTAATGCATAAAAAAAGATAAAAGATTAAGTTATTTACAAGTTGGGTACGAAAAATGTAACAACATTTTTTATATTCATATTTTAAAATTTTTTAAATTCGTTCTAGAATGAAAATAAAAAAAAAATCGCCTCGTGTTTATAACTGCTATTACTGCTACAATGTTTTTCAAACTATAAATAGAAAACGCCTTTTTTTTTCCGGATAGGGTAATGAAATATCAGGACTACCAAAAGAGAGCACATATATACAATTATAATTTTAATGCATAAAAAAGTAAAATGATTGATTTACTTACTAATTGGGCGACGGAAATGTATTTTTCAAAAATGTTCGACCGACGGCAAGTTGAAGTCTTATTTTTAAAATTTCAAAAAAATGAATGAGCCGAATTACTTCGTACACCAACAAACATTAAAAGTGATACTTTACCTGATTAGTCTCCAAATTTTAGGACGAAATTCCACATACAGCAATGGTATGAGACTTTTAAACGAACTGGGGGTTTAAAAAAAAAAGTGACGTAAATTGCTGAAAATAGCGTTAACATTTTTTTGCCTTTATTTGCTCAAAACTCTTAAAAATATATAATGTATATTATTATTCATGAATGCACCTGAATGGATATTCATTTCCTAACAAAATGATGTTATTTTGAGCACTTAAAGTGCTTTAGTTTTTAAGATATAACTATTTTAATAGAACTACCCTCAAATCTGCGATTATCCAAACAGTTTTCGCGTCGATGTGTATTGCTACACAAATGACAGGAGGTAATTTACTAGAATACCCAGAGGGAGGTTGAAAATCTGAAACTACCTGGAAAGAGGCATCTCGGTGAGTCGTGGCTCCTCTGGATTTAGAGAAAGTTACATGTGGATTACTTCGATTAATCCCTAAAGAAGGACCAGGCACTCCGCCACCTTTAATTTGCAGGCGTTTGATTGCCTCACTGGTGTCTCGCAGCAAGACAGACAGAGATGGAATTCTACTTCCACATAATAGAATCAGCTTTCCTTTCAACTCTCTCGGAAATTTCAAGAACAGAAGTTTGGCCATTAGTCGGGCTCTTGCCGAATCATCTTCAGAGAAGTCGCAATAAAGTGAGTGGACCAACTCTTCCAAGATCGAAGCAGTCCTGCTGATGAAACCCCAAGATCTGCGTAAGAACTCTCCCTTTTGGGAGACAAATCGATGATATCTTGGAAAATCTTGTCCATGATTTCATTGACATCTAGATATTCCTTTCTTAATACTGAGAGTGCTTGCTGATAATTTGCATTAACACAACTCAACTGATTAATCAACAGCAGAGGTCTCTCAGACAAGGAGCATTTTAAGAAATTCAATTTCTCTGCATCGTTTGTCATGCCCGCGATACAATTTTCAAATCAGGACAAAAAGTTGTGGAAACTCATTCGGTCGTTCTCCATTTCACGACCGCTAAACGTGTGTCCCGTGATTTGCACTTGGAGGAGTCTCACTGAAAATAATGAAGGAGTTCTATTCATGGTAGATTCCGACGTATATGGAAGGGACTGTTGGTCCAAATAACCACTGGCAAGTGTAGAGAGGAACAGAGATCTTCTAATTCCTTTTGTATAGCCATTTGAGAGTTTAACCAATCCGATTCTATTTGCTCTCTCTTTGTAAATGGATATCTCTATTTCATTCATGTACTCCAAAATTTCCCAGTGAAATACTGAGAATATAGTAGAAGTAATTTCCGATCCATGGGACAATCGCAGCCTTCCCTTAATTTTAATCTTCAGAATGGAGATCCTTGTAAGGTGCTGCTCTCTGGAATCTGGCACAGTAGGAGTGTTAGAAGCCTCCATATCTCAACAGGGAAGGTGAACAACAAGACTCAATATATCGAACCGTTGCTTAAGTTAAACGTTCTTCCTTCAGGAAGTAATGTCGCGTTTTTATTTTTTTCGCAAAATGGCGAAAAAAAAAATCATAGGTAACCAAGAGTGAAGCTAGCTGAAGAGCGAGGTTGCGAAAAAAATAAAAACTTCCTTCGCGAGCCTCTCCTTAGGTCTAATAACTACTGTAGTGTGGTGACAAATTGACGACTAACGCTCTTCAGTAGTGAGGAAGGGTTTTATAACAATTGAACGCCATCTCCTACATCCTCTGCGATAGCCGTCCTCATCTTAGATGTTTGGAAGAACACCCTCAGTTGCCAGCAGCCACACTCTGGTAAGTTATCGCTTTTCCTATTTTCCACAAAGTGTTGAAGAACATCAATTAGCGCTCTTAGCATGACGCACGACAAAATTACGGAATGGTTCTCCATCCCCTGCAAATCAAATGATGAATAGAACATCGAGAACAAATCTCCCAAACATACAACATGACAAAATTGTTCTCAGGCCACACGAGCAGAAAAAATCTAAAACTACAAAAGAACTCCCAGAATTAAAACCACACGATACCGTTAGAATTAAGTTCGATAACAATTGGTTTAGAAGGGGTAAAATAATTAAGAAACTAGAACAACCTCGCTCATATTTAGTAGCAACAGAAGAAGGTAAGACAGTCAAACGGAACAGACAACACTTCCTTAAAACAAGAGAAAACATTTGCATAAACGAAGAAGTAGATTACGAAAATATAATTCCATATTCAGAAAACACGCATAAAAAAAACAAAAACAGCACGACAAAATTCAACACTCCAAAGTGACAAAACCACAAAAAGTGGACGAGTAATCCTTCCCTATAGGTACAGAGAAATATAATAATAAAAATGCTTAAAAAATTTTTACAAACGGAAGATATTGATATCTGTAACATTATCATAATATATCATACACATATATCGCCCAGTTATTTCCCTTGTTACAGAGATCATTGGAACTCTCCTGTTTGTGTAAACTTTAGTCTAATAAAAATCTCTAGTCTTATAGAACGTCTTTGCATCTCCCTCTCGATCTTTCAATACTATACCTTTCCGTTCATGCTTGATTATATAATATATGTGTGTGTGTGTGTGTGTAACAACAGCCGTTTCACAAAATACATCTCAAAACTTTGTTTAAAACAATGTTTGCTTATTTAATATTGTTACTAAATTGTTATAAGATATTTGGGAACTTCTGCAGTTTAGCTGTCACTTACTATCATCACAAATCATAATTAAAAAGTTCCATTCATTCAACCCAGTCAACCGGAAGTGTTAGACTGAAATTTTTTTATCCCAAAAGGTATCTGAATGACCTCAATCTGCGAGATATTGGTAGTTTAACAAAGTTTTATAAAAAAAACAAAAAAAAACAATGTTGACTGTTTGTTGGATTTTCGTTTTAAATGATAAATTTTCGTTTTAAAAGATCACTGTTGACTATTTTGAGAAAATTTTAATTCATACAATAAAAAAAACATTTATTTTTATAAAATTATTAAATTATTAAATAAAATATTTTCATATTCAATAAAGAACCATTGTTTGCTGTTATTATTGTCATTTTGGATAAAAAAAAAAAAATCTAATTTTGTTACTTTCGGTTGGCTGTCTGCCCCTGCCATCAAAAAAAGAAAGCAAATAAAGTGTGAGTAACAGCTAAACTGCAGAAGTGCCGATATTTGCTTTAAAAAATACGGTGCTTATTTACAACAGGGTCCCTGGAAAAAAATTATTTTCATGTAAAATCAGTATTTTGTACTTACTCAGGCATAGTTTCTCACTCACGGTACGCAAAAGAATTTAAAGATATCAAGTAGAACTTTAATTAGAACGCTTTTTCCATAAGGGCGATGTACAACGTCTATTCGCCGACATTTTGGGTGTGAGCGATCGATGGAATAGCCAAGGGCAATAAGCACCTACATTTTATTAATCTATAAAATTATATCGTGGAAAGTACCCCGGTGAAGAAATCAAAAATAATTATTTAATTTTCATTTTTTTTTATTTAATAAATATATATTTTATTATTATTGCATATGTGTTTCTTTTTTTTTTGTAATTCTAACAATAACAACGGAGTGTTTGCTGTTGGCTATTCAATCGATCGCTCACACCCAAAATGTCGACGAATAGACGTTGTACATCGCCCTTATGGAAATGGAAAAATCATTCTAATTAAAGTTCTACTTGATATTTTTTAAATTCTTTTGCGTACCGTGAGTGAGAAACTATGCCTGAGTAAGTACAAAATACTGATTTTACATGAAAATAATTTTTTCCAGGGACCCTGTTGTAAATAATCACCAAAAATACTATTAAAATACAAATCTATTTTATTATATTTTCATTAAAAAAAATCAAAACACATTATTTTGCTGTTTCACAAAATACAAGACATTTCAAAACTTTATATCAATAAAAAGGACATTTCAACATTTTTGATTAATAAAAAAGATTTTTTTTTATTAAAGATTTGTTATATTTTCATTAAAAAGACAACATATACTTGATAGTTTGTTTTGATAACAACTTATTTTATTATAATAAAAAACAATTCTAAATTTTCCGTTAAAAAGAGTTTTTTTTATTTTTTATCCTTTATGATCATCCGTACTTGAAATTTACTGCAGGATAAATCGGAAGTCAGCGCGGAAGTGTACCCTTCTGGAGTGCCGGTTTAGTTTAGTTCATATTATGTAGAAAAAGCACCAATAATTTATTTAACGAAAATTGATTGTTTTACTTGTTTGCCCAAAAGAGGGCAATGTGTTTAAGTGTTTAATTATGGTTAGGGTCAATCTTTTAGGTGGCCATTCATTACAAGTACAAAAAAGATTATTACTGTTGCGGCAGATGCACATACCACGACCAAACACACCCCTTCTTTTCAAATTTCTCTATGTTTTAAACGTTTAAAATCGAACAATTTAATAAATTTGTTGCTTCAACATTATAATTATACGATGCCTTTCGAAAATTTTAAGGAATTCTTTAGTTTTTAGCAATTGTAAAATAATTATTTTTTGCTCAATCAATCAATGCTATCTCGCAGTCATATTTTTTTTATTGCGTTAAAAATTAAAATACAAAAGTAAATGAATGAATAAAACTTTCATCTGGTCGTAATATTTTCTTTAACAAGTAAAAAAGAATTAATACAATAAAATGAACCGTTGCTTTTAATTTAGAGGCCTATTAGTATGACATTTAATTTATACAAATATTTCTGGCTACATATGAGCATAAATGTTTCAGATTTAACGTAAGATGAAGCTTAAGGTAAAGCTGGAATACGTTTTATTTATCTACCTCCCACAAGGTAAAATGTGACACAAGGTCGGGAAAGTGGGATTAGATAAGCCAGCGCTCGAGAGGTGAGCACTCTGGCCATTTAAAAATTGCCTGGGCAGCCCCGTCAGCATTCCCCGGGCAGCCCCGTCAGCATTCCCCGGTAGGGGCGCCTCAGGCAGTAAGCAATAAACTTACTTCTCCCCAAAGAGGGGAGGCAAAGCCTGGGAGGGTGCACCTCCTAGAACTGCACAGGACAGCGTGCAGTATCCATCGGAACAGATACTACACTTTGATCTTGGCCAAAAGACGTATGCAGTCAGAAATGTTTGTATAAATTAAATTTAATACTGATACCGCTCTACTTGTTCGTGAACACTATTAGATAAACACAGTAAGATTCCATTCTCTATGAACAAAACTGCATCTGGAATACCACACACGTCATTCAAAAATAGTTGTTTCACCGTATTACGACTCTGCAGTGTGGCTAGACATGGTGAATGTTTCAAGCAGAGATTCGAAACTTGACCACTTGTCAACAATCTTTCTCGTGCGCCATCCCACTCACCACGGAGGTGGGGGAAGAATGCTAAATTAAATAAATTATTAGAATTTATTAAATCAATAAATAAACAGTCACTGTGTACTTACTGTTATATTGGACACCCTTGGAAAATTTGCGCTGCAACTGGGCCCCCATGGGTTGATGTCCGGGGGGTGTAGCTGGTTTAAGGGGTTCATTGCCCCCTAAAAGTTTCCGAAATAGCGACATGCCAGATCGTTCTTTATACTTTTAGAAACAATTACTGACCATAGTCTCTCCTCGTTTGAAAACAAGTGGATTGAGGGTTTCTGTACTGGCAGGTCAACATCTTTACTTTTGTAGCGAAAATATATTAAAATGAACAAAGCAGTCACGAAGACGATGATGATGATGATGAACAACAGCTAACCATCTGGAAGTAATAACATTCGAGAAACGGTCTCATTGTAAATAACACTTGTCTGTTGAAATAAAAGATAGGATTTTCGTTTTGTAGTTTGTTTTTTTTCTAATGAGAAGATTGCATTTCGAATTGACCGTCCAGTTTTTACTTTTTAGTGTTTTTTTAAAATAAATGAATGATCAGTCCGCTTTCACGTAGGTCCTGTGTCGAATAATACTAGAAAGGCACATCGGGTTGTGGTTAACTACGGTTATTTTACTCACGTAGGTTCACTTAAACAAACTAATGGCACCCTGTTTATGTTATTATGATTAGTTAAAAATCGGCTGCAAAGTTATGAGTGTGTGAATGGAAGAAAACAAGTGCCACCAGCCACTGTTGATGTGTCAGATATTTTCTTGCCTTGTTACGACCTGGTCACACCGACTGAAATACGGAGCTTTTTAAAGTAGAAATAAAAATCTATAAAATCAACGTAAATAAAAAAAATTAATTACTCAATTAATTTTAGCGTCAAACAGACTGATATCTACCCGTAAAAATCATAATCTTTCAAAAAATAAGGACGGACCCCTCTATAATTGATAGTCTTCCTGTAAGTAGTTCTATTCCGTCACTGGGTTAAACGAAAAGTATTAAAAAATATAAACTGAAACGAATAAAAAGTATAAATATAATTTATCTGAAGTCCATTATTGTTTTTATTAAATACTAAATCTACACATTTGATGAGAATTAAATTCATTCATTTAATAATTATTACTAAGATTTGAACAAATTCCTTATATGAGAAAAATAACCTGATTTCGACCACACGTCAACAAGTTCAGGTTTTGAAAGTACCTTTAATACAACAGCATGGCGGTGCATGGGAAATCCCTTCTCAAACAGTTTGAGAAATTCAAATTACTTAAATTGATCAATACTCATCCACTTAGACATGTAAATAAAAAGCGTAAGTATATGTGTGTAAATTTAATTTCGAATCTTCTTTCTAAACTAGAAAATAGCTCTGAAAAGCGTATTCATGTAACAATTGTTGATCATTCGCAGAAAACAACGGTGTTCAAACTAAAAGTATGCACAGCTGATGAGAGTTCGATCCTAGACAAAACAATGAAATACACAAAACTTGTTAAATACTAAAATAAGGTTAAATCCAAGATTTTTATGTTTTTGTGACTTCTTGTTTAATCGTGAAAAAAAAAATACTGCGTCACGTGACGTACGGATGACCAGAAATGAAAAATAAAACGTTTTTGTTATCATTTGCGAATTTTTATTCACGTGACGCGGTATTTGTTAAACATAAAAATCTTGGATTTAACCCTAAATAAAAATGCGACAGTGTGTATCGTAAAAGGCAAGATTAGAGGCGGATTGAGATTTTTTGAAAATGCGATATAGGCGATAAAATTTTTTTTTTTTTTTTTTTTTCATGAAAGTTAAAATCAAGTTGGTTAAATCCAAGATTTTTATGTTTTTGTGACTTCCTGTTTAATCGTGAAACAAATACCACGTGACGTACGGATGACTAGAAATGAAAAATAAAACGTTTTTGTTATCATTTGCAAATTTTTATTATTATTGTCCCTTCGAATTATAGTTTAATAATAGTAATACATCTATTAATAATGGAGATTATGTATGTATCTGTCTGTCTGAAGCCGAAGTAGTCTGCCAGCTTCTTTATATACTACTACAAATACCGACGTAAACACTATGCGCATTTCTCAATTTACATAATTAATTGCTTTTAAACTTCTAATAAATTAGTATTCGCAAATATACAATCATGATTGTTTTCTTCAGATTTCTACATGTATTTACGCTATTTTGCTCGCTAATAATCTTACTTATAAATTATAATTATTTATTTTATTATTTATATATATATATGAAATGAGGGTACTTATATGGATCTTGACCCAGTTTCCGTGAGTTTCTTGTCGGAAGCGTTCGGCTATCCTACGCAAATGCCCGAGAGATGACGAGCCGATTTGTACCCGACGACAATTTTGATACAGTGATGCGCGGAAGCACTTTTCCTGGCCCGCAGCTGCCACCAGCGCCAAATGGTTCAAGTGACTCAATCGCAGTCATCTAAAAATAAAGAATAGTGTTCAATATTAAAGCTAAGCATATAATTGTCTCCCCCCCCCCCCTCGAATACATTTTTTTGGGGTTTATTTTTATTTTTCTACTTTTCCTGGCCCGCAGCGGCCGCCAGCGCCAGATGGCTCAAGTGACTCAATCGCAGTCATTTAAAAATAAAGAATAGTGTTCAATATTAAGATAAGCATATAATTGTCCCCCCCCCCCCCGAATACATTTTTTTTCTGTTTATTTTTATTTTTCTACTTTTCCACCCGCCGCCACCGGCCGCCACAAGTTTAAACATCGGTTTAATTGTAGAATAGGGACCGCTGTTTTCTTTCGCTCATTTCGCTTGGTATTCACCCAAATTTTAGATGAAACTGATTGTTGGTTTTAATTATAATTTTGATCCTGAAATAAAATTCTCATTTACTTTTTAAAGTGTTGATAATCTAACTTTAATTCCCGGTTTTAATCGCTGGCGGCCATGTTGGTTTTTATTGTTTTTTCCTTGGACTAAAGATATTTTTACTGCTTTAACATTTTATTACACACAAAAAACAAACTTTGAACATTCTATTTACAAAAGCAAGTTTTAACGGAATTTAACAAATTTAAAAGCACACATGAAAAGGTTAAAACATACTCGTAGTGAATTTAAGAATAACAAAATGTCGCCGAAAAGACGATGGGTAAAAATGTAGCATAAAAGTTCAATTTGATATATGCTAAAAAAATAAATTAGAATTTTTTGTCAAGGCAAAATGTACCATTTCACCCCAAAAATCGATTTTATCGAACATTTGGGTGAATACCAAGCGAAATGGGTGAGAAAATTCAACGGCCCCTATAGTATAATTGAGTCACATTTGGCGGCGGGTGGAAAAGTAGAAAAATAAACCGAAAAAAAAATGTATTTGTGTGTGAGGGGGGGGGGGACAATTATATGCTTATCTTCAATATTGAAGACTATTTATTTTTTAATGACTGCGATTGAGCCATTTGCCGCTGGCGACCGCTGCGGGCCAGAGAAAGTATAAAAATAAACCAAAAAAAAAACTATTCTAGGGGGGGGACAATTATATGCTTATCTTTAATATTGAAGACTATTCTTTATTTTTAAATGACTGCGATTGAGTCACTTGAGCCATTTGGCGCTGGCGGACGCTGCGGGCCAGGAAAAGTGCCACCCGGTGCTGTGTCCTATGATTTTAAGTTATATATTTTCTAAAAAGAAACAAAACAAAACAAGCAAAACATAGCGAAGTTACTGTTATCAAGTAAATATTTTTTGTATTTCGATACGTTGCTGCGTCCTATAATTTTTAGTTATATTTGCAAGAAATTTTTTAAACAACAAAACCAATAAAACAAGCAAAACAGAGCAAAATTACTGTTATCAAATAAATATTTTTAACCCTTACCCTAAACCCTAAACCTAAACCTAACAACAAAAAAAACAAAACAAGCAAAACATTATTATCATAGGACGCAGCACCGTATCAAAATTGTCGTCTGGTACAAATCGGCTCGTCATCTCTCGGGAGTTTGCGTAGGATAGCCGAACGCTTCTGACAAGAAACTCACAGAAACTGGGTCAAGATGGATATAAGTACCGAAGTGAGTTATGCAGTTAATCTATCTACTGCTAAAATGATTAAACAGCCGGCGTTAATCCATTGAATCGGTTACCTCCCTCTTATTATTCAGTATGGACGCAAGACGGGCGCGTTATTTAAAATGTAAACAAAACGCTGACATTTATCGTGTTACTCTTATTCTGATTTTTTTTATTAAAACGTTCTGAGTATGTTTATTTTCTTAATCTTATTAGCCATTATGTTTTAAAACACAAATTTATTGAATCAAATTGTTTAACAAAAATAATAATTGATTTAAAAATTAATATTTAAAAACACACACACACACACACATTATAATGAATGATGTTTAGGTAAACTTTTTTTATTCCGAGAGCATTTAAAAAACTATTCGTGTTTACTGTATTTGATTTTTTAATACTTTCATTTTAGGTACACCTTTTTTTCCGATTTGAAAAACTTTCAATATTATCATTTTTTCAACTGTGTTTATGATTTCGATTTTACCTTATATGCTGTAAAGCTTTCATTTACAAACTGTTTTTATTATTCCGTGTTCTATTTATTAAAATAAAAAATGTGATTCTCTTTTCTTTTCTGACAACAAAAAAATTAACACATTATACTGGAAACCTATATAACTGATTACAGAATCAAATTGTTTAATTAAAAAAAAGGTCATTTAACACACACACACACACACACTTAAATGAATTTAATTTACGTAAACTTTCTTTCCGATAGCACTTAAATTACTAATCGTGTTCACTGTATTTGATTTTTTGGTGCTTCTTTACTGTAGGACCTGCACTAACTTTGACCCCATCTGTAGGGTTAGGGACATGGTCAAAGTTAGCGCAGGTCCTACAGTAAAAGAGTACCAATATTTTTATTGTTTTATTTTAGGTACACCTTTTCTTCCGATTTGAAAAATACTGTTCGCTGTATTTAGATTTTTAAATTGTTGATTTCAACAAATTTACTGAATCAAATTGTTTAATTAAAATAATAATTGATTTAAAAATTACTATTTAAAAAAACACACACATTCTAATGAATTTAATTTAAGTAAACTTCTCCTCGAGAGCATTTAAATAACTAATCGTGTTCGCTGTATTTGATTTATTTACTGTTTTATTTTAGGTACACCTTTTCTCTGATTTGAAAAACTTCCAATATTATCATTTTTTAACGACCTTAAGTGTGTTTAGGATTTTGGCTTTACCTTATACGCCGTAAAGCTTTCATTTACAAACTGTGTTTATTATCAATGTCTAACCACCCAAGAAATATGACTGGGACTCCATCAGTTAACGGGTGAGCGTTCATTTCTGACGCGGCAGCCTAGCAAAAATATGCGACCGGAGGGAACATATATTTGCTAGTTTCTTTAATTATTGTTTTTTTGATGTTATTTCCTAGATTTTTATGCTTTTGTGGCTTCCTGTTTAATCTTGCAACAAATACCGCATCACATGAAGTACGGATGACCAGAAATGGAAAATGGTTCTTGTTCCTTAAAAGTACGAAAAAAAAATTTTTCTGTCTTCTCCTAAGAGAGAGGTAATTAAGGGGCAGTAACTGTGAATTGGAATTTTGAGTCAGATTTTGTCTGTATTATCTAACAACTTTGATTTTGTATTAAATTGCGATCATGGATCTGAAATTGTTCAAGTTTGAAGATGTGCTTTATTTTACTTCCGAAAAAGCTAAACAGATCGATTTCTTGCAAGCCCATGGGCTTATTTCTGGCGAAGAAACCTGCAGTTGTGGGCATAATATAAGACTTGTGCCATCAACAGTGAAAACAGATGGATTTCTTTGGCGTTGCACGAGTGGTTACTGTTCAAGTATAACGTCGATTAGACGTAACTCTATCTTTGAGAAATCTAAATTACTGATTCGAAATATAATGAAATTTATTTATTTATGGGCAAAGGGCAAGGCTGATTTTGAATTTGTAAAAGAACAGTGCTCAATTACGACTAACAAATCAATTGTAAAATGGAGATTGAAGATACGAGATTTGTGTATTAACTATTTTTTACGTCATCCACAAATTCTAGGAGGAGAAGGATGTACCGTGGAAATAGACGAAAGTCTATTTTCACGAAGAAAAAGCCACACCGGTCGTGTTACGCGACGGTTGTGGGTTTTTGGTGGCTACGAAAAAGCCACAAGATCAGGTTTTCTAGTAAGTGTGCCTAAAAGGGATGCGGCTACTTTGATTCCAATAATAAAGCAGTTTATAAGACCAGGAACGACGATTCTGTCCGATTGTTGGCGAGCTTACGATCGCCTCGGTGCCGAAGGATTCCATCATTTGCGTGTGAATCACAAGTACAATTTCGTTGATCCACAAACAAGAGCCACAACCAATCACGTTGAACGTATGTGGTGTGAAGCGAAAAAACGAAATAAACTTGAATGTGGCACCCACACGCAAATGGTGGATTCCTATCTCGCAGAATTCAGTGGCGGCAGATATTCGGACGTCAACAGTCATTTGCCCAAATTTGTAAAGAAATTGCTCAATTTCATTAAGTACAAAACTCAAACGGAAACACAAACTTTTTAAATTTCCCTGCTGAACAATTAATTCTTACAATTCCCATGGTGAATTTCTTGCAGTAATTTAATTCAGTACACTAAATTCTTAAATTTTCCATGCTGAATTTTATTCAATAATTACATTCAGTACAAAAAACTATTTACGAATGCTGTATTCTTTAACATTAATTTAGTAATAATTAATTTACAGTTAATTGTTTTAGATGTTTCCATGCTGAATTTTATTAATTATTTTCATTCAGTACAAAAAACTATAAAATTTTCCTTGCTGAATTTCGTTCAGTGATTTCATTCACTACTAAAATCAAATTTAATCAATATAAATTCTAAAATTTACGATTACTGTATTCTTTTACGTTCATTTATTAATAATTAATTTCCAGTTAATTGCTTTCGATGTAATAACAGCAGTTGAATAGAGTTACTGCCCCTTAATTACCTCTCTCTTAGGAGAAGACAGAAAAAATTTTTTTCGTACTTTTAAGGAACAAGAACCAACGTTTTTGTTAGCATTTCTGAATAACAAAAATTACTATTTACACTTTCACATTTATAAACTGTTTTATTTTTAAATTTCGACTTCTGCTTCCTTTTTTAATTACTAATTATTGATTACTTTCCCATAAGATAACGTTAAACTTAAAGTAATGAACAAGTTTTATATAGGATTAGGAAATTAAGTTGATAATTTGTTAAAATTAATTCAATAAAATGTTTTATTGTTATAGCATGTTTTTATTTATTTCAAACACTTACATTAATAATAGAACTGATCCTCTAAACTACCGCCCAATCAGTCTACTCCCGATCTTTGCTAAACTCTTTGAATCATTAATAAATCTAGCGATAGTCCGGCACCTAGTTAATGCTAAACTTCTTTCTGATCATTAATACGGATTCAGACAAGTACGATCTACTGCAGATATCCTAACGGTCATCTCTGAACGCATATACCATGCACTGGACAATGCAGGTGAAGCTAGGGCGGTAGCGCTCGATATATCCAAGGCCTTTGACAAGTCTGGCATGAAGGGCTTCTCCTAAAACTGCACTCATATGGTATTACTGGACAAATATTTAATATAATTAAATCCTTCCTAACAAAAAGAAAGATCCAGGTTGTCCTCGATGGCCGTTCTTCTAAGCAACATGGCATAAATGCTGGTGTACCCCAGGGATCCATCATTGGACCTTTATTGTTCCTGATCTCCCTAAACGATCTCCCTGATGACATTGAGCCTGAGATTGGTTTATTTGCTGACGATACCACACTTTACTCTCATCATGTTGGCAAAACGGACGCGATCATATCCGATGCAATGGCTGAATCCTTAGAAAATGACCTCCAGGCTGTAGTGGATTGAGGTCATAAATGGTTGGTAACTTTAATGCTGCAAAGACAAAGCTCCTTTCCTTCAATAACTACAAGAAACCTCTCCAACCACCGATTGTCATGGTAAATAATACTCTACCTGAGAGTTTAACATTCAAACTCCTCGGCCTAACCTTCACAGATAACATGAATTGGAATAAATACATTGAAGACATTGCCAGGGCTGCTGCAAAGAAGGTGGGCTCCCTCTACCGTGCCAGTAAACTTCTCACACCTGACATTATCCTATATCTCTACAAAGCCACCATCCACCCATGCATGGAGTATTGTTGCCACATCTGGGCTGGGGCATCATCCACTAGTCTCTCTCTCTTAGACAAGGTCCAAAACAGAGTCGCCAACTTGATAGGTCCTTCACTATCCACCAAGCTCCAGCCCCTGTCCCATCGCCGCAATGTTGCTTTCTTGTGCCTATTTTACAAGTACTTCAATGGATTGTGCTGCTCCTGTACCCCCACAACGTAAATTCACTAGACCAACCCGACAATCTGCCAAATCCCATCCATTCACTGTGGGGGTCCCCAGAAGCCGAAGAGCTTTCTACTCCAAAAGCTTCTTTCCTCGTGCTGCTGGACTCTGGAACTCCCTCACTGCTCCCTGCTTTTCTGACGTTACTGACATGCAGAAATTTAAAACTAATGTAAACAGACGTCTCGCTGTGCAGCTCCTTAGGTTGACCCCCCCCCCCCCCAAACCATCACCCTTTTTTTTCAGTAGTTCCTTACGTCTACAGTGGCGGCCTGCCTTGTTTGGGGTGAACTATGTTAAAACAAAAATAAATAAATAAAATGTGTTTTTTCAATGTAAATATTATGTTTATTACTACATTAAACTAAAAACAAAACAAATGTATTAAACTATAATTCAAAGGAACAATAATAATGATAATGATAATAATTGGCATAAAAAAGAAATCCTAACAAAAACGTTTTATTTTTCATTTCTGGTCATTCGTGCGTCACATGACGCAGTATTTGTTGCAAGAATAAACAGGAAGCCACAAAAGCATAAAAATCTTTAAAATAACCGTTTTTTTTTTTTTAGTTTACTGTAGTAATTAGGTACGTGCAAAAATGGTTGTTTCTTGTATGGACTATGATTATTAAAAAGCGCTTATCATTAATTTTTTAATTAGTTTTCATGTAAACTTTGATTGTGTTTGAAAGATAAAAGCTTAAACTTAATCTCTAAAAGGCAAAAAAGAATATATATTTACATGTGAAAAAGAATTATAATGAAAAATGTTATCAGTGAATTTTGAACTTAGAAGAAATTACTTGTAAAAATCCCTTGAAAAATATAAGTTTTCTGGAACTATTTCAAAAGATATTGAATTATAACGAAAATTTCCTACGTTTTACTAAAAATTAGCAAAATTATTCCCCAAAAAGTCATAGTTTAGTAAAATCCGGCATTCAGTCAATTGGTAAACGACTTTGTTTACCGATTGACTCTCACTATGCAGAATATATGGAAGACAAAAATATCATAATTTATCATTTTTAACTTTAGTTATAAAAATGGTTTTGTAATAGTTCATAGAAACTGAAAAATTATTATCCATTAATTTCTTTATTCTTTTTAAGGTTATAAAGAAATTTAATTAATTTAAGTACCCTTATTTTGTTGTAATAAAAAAGGAAATGCTTATTTAATTAAAATATTTGTGAATATACGCAATTAAGATTTTATTTCTTTTTATCTAAAAAGTATTAGTATTTTTCATTCAGTAATACTCTGAAATTATTGATGGCGTCTGTTTACCAATGTTTTTGCTTAGAATTTGAAATAAAACTTTTTTAAAATCTTGTTAAAAATTATTTTTACGTTACGAATTGCGTCAATTTTATCAAATTTTTTTGCATAATGATTAAAAACTTTACTTACTCGATTTATTCTTAACGTGTCATAATGAGAAATTACATTAATTCTTTTAAAAATAAGCTAAAAGTGTAATTTTTTTATTTTAAGTTTGAAAAAGTAAATTAAAGTCAATGACGGCACTGAAAATTTATTCATTGAAAAAAAAGTTAAAAACAATTATTTATTAATAAATAAGTCGAATTCAATTTTGAAAGAAAATGTCATATTTTAATTCTATTTATAAATAATTGTTTTTAACTTTTTAAATATTTATTAATGAAAAAATGACAACAAATACAAACTTATGTTTTATCTTTTCAAATAATTGACAATGAATTGTGAAATTAACGAAATTGTTGAATCTCTAAAAATAAAATTTTGAAGGCAGTGTGGGAGGAAGTGGTAATTGGACGGCAAATCCCACCTGTTTATTACAGAACAGGGCCGCCATACCTATCCAAGTCAATCGTTAGTAGAAATTATTCAATTTTTGAAATTTGTTTTTCGTAATGATCCTGATCCTTATTTTTTTTTTTCAATTTTTGTTTATTTTCAAGATTATAAAAAGAATTTTTTACGCTGCTGATGACACGTTCATGTGCGAAAGGGAAATATAATTATATCGCATTTTTAATTTTCCCAGAAACTCTAATCATTAAAATCACATAAAATATTTTTTGCAATTATATAATTTTGTTGGTGAAAATATTGATTAAACAATGCTTTTTCAATGATAACATCGCTAATTCAAGAACTTAATTATTCTTTGAGTTATAGTCATTTTATTAACACATAATTTGCGGGCCTTTTTCGTGATTTTTTTTTTTTTAATTAAATTGTTTACATCTCAGTGCTTTATTTTTATTAAAAAATAAAAAATAATTCATGCATTTTTTTTTTATTAATACTTAAAAATATAACTTTCGTAAAGGTGTATTTTGTTTTCAACAAATAATACATTTTCACGAAGATTTTAAGAAAAATAATGGTTTCATTATATTCCATGATCGTTGATTAATACATACTGAAAATTTCATTAAAATTGGTTGATTTCCTGAATTTTGGTGAATTTTTAAGTGAAGGAAGGGTCAGAATGTTTTTACATTTTAGGAATCGGCCATTGATTTTGCACGTAGCCAGTAGTAATAAACAAATTATATTTACATTGAAAAAAACACATTCTATTATTAATGTAATTTTTAGAAATCAATAAAACCGTATGCTATAATAATAAAACATTTTATTGAATTAATTTTAACAAACAAATCATCAACCGAAAGTTATTTCTTTTTACATTGAAAAATGACATTTTATTATGGGATTAGAAAATGTTATGAAGTGTAATAAAAAGTAACGTTATTAAGAAAGAAAAAAGAACTTTCGGTTGATAATTTGTTTGTTAAAATTAATTCAATAAAATGTCTCATTAATAAAATGTGTTTTTTTCAATGTAAATATTATTTGTTTATTACTACAGTAAACTAAAAAAAATAATTAAACAAATGTATTATTATTATTATTATTATTATTATTATTATTATTATTATTATTATTATTATTATTATTATTATTATTATTATTATTATTAAACTATAATTCGAATGAACAATAATAATAATAAAAATTTGCAAAAACCTGAAATGATTACAAAAACGTTTATTTTTCATTTCTGGTCATCTGTACGTCATGTGACGCGGTATTTGTTTCACGATTAAACAGGAAGTCACAAAAACATAAAAATCTTGGATTTAATCATAAAGTTAATATTACATATTCATAGGAAGAAAAAACACTTATTAACACTTTTTAAATAAGTGCATCGACTTTATTGCCAATGGGTTGTCCTAGCGGTGCCTGGAAAATTGGGCAATTTTGACAAGGTTTGAAAATTAGGCAATTATGAAATAAATATCGATTTAAAATAGATTTTATGACCGTTCTTGAGGGGAATATAGTTTTAAAAAGGGGCTAAACCTCCCCCACCACCACCAAAAAAATAATATTTAAAAATAAATATTTTAGAATATTTACTATGGTTTTGAAGCAAATAAAATCGATTTTCTAAGTTAAGTGTTCGTTCTTTCTAAGAACACGCTTCTTATTTTTTCAATTATGATATCAATAATAAAGGAGTAAATTAAAATCCTATTATGAGATTAAATCCATCACAATGCATTTTGGTTTATTCGTAAACAAGATAAAATGTGATACAACGATTTATTTGAAAGAAAAAAAAAGTAAATAAAGTTTTAGGGTTATCCTACTAACGGATTTTCCACACAGAAAAGTCAAAAATTTTAGCAAAATGAGTTTATATATATATATGTATATAGGGTAACCTGGGGTATTAAGTACCATAGGGCATTAGGCACCAGCAACTAGGTAACCTTCACAAACCTCTTTATAGCATCGTTATGCCACTTGTAGGGCAATAAGCACCAAGCTTGTCTGATCACTGATGAATCACAGGCCTTGTTTCTCATGAGTAGCATTTACTGAGCAAAACAAAAGTAGTCTTTTTGTGCCAAGTGGAGAAGCTGTTTTTTCTCCACATCTGCAGCCATTTTGAAACAGACTTCACAACTTTATGCTCTAGAAGGGCGGCTGCACAAAACTTTGTTTTTTCTGCAAAACCACTGCCGGCCAACTGTTCCTTTGCTGCTGAAGCAATGAGATATATCAGAGTTAAGTACCAAAATATTTTTACACTTGATTTAATTCAGATTTTGATTTCTCGGAACTGAAAAGTGTGTCATGGTGGCTTGCATTCACAGCCTACCAAATGTGATCATGATTTCCACACCAATTTTAAAAACTGCTTCAAATTCAACTTGCTTTTAGTAAGTTAATTGCTTTGTACTGGTTTTCATTTAAACATAATTCATGTCATTGTGTGTAATTTATTTGTTTAAAAAATATCTTGATCTTTGAGAAAAGGTGGTGCTTAATGCCCCATTTCTGTATTTTTCTGAAGGAAAAGAGTTGAAAATCCCTTAAAGTGATTTAATTAATAAGAAACATGATTATATTAGTTAAGTTTGACCTGTTTTTATTATTGAGAAAGTTATATAAAACCAGAAATTTGTAATAACAAGTCAACATTTACTGATACTAATACTTGGGCATACAGATGCCTAATAGCCCGTTAAAAAATTGTTTGTTCACAGATGGTTTGCAACTATCAAAAACAGACTGATGGTAGAGGAGATGGTTGCTGCATATGAAGCTGTCATGAAGAAGCAGATGTCTGCTAATCAAGCAACCAAATATTATAAAGTGAACATTGCCCAAGAAAACGTCTGGGGAAATCCCTATAAATACACATGTTGGGAAGCAAGCAATATTCCATGAAAAATGCCAGTATACTGAAATCATATGACCATAATAGGGTTAAGATGAAAATTCATATACACTAAATGTACAAAAGCAAGGAAATTCCCAAATTTTTACACTTTTATTGTCATTAAGGGTATGACTACATATCAACCAAACCATTTCATTATCACATCACTACAGTATAAATCTCTATGCATGAGTGGATGAAGTGTGTGAGGTGCGCTGAAGAAAAATTCCTACCAGTAAAATACATAGCCCTGTTATGCTCGCATACCCTTAATGACAATAAAAGTGTAAAAATTTGGGAATTTCCTTGCTTTTGTACATTTAGTGTATATGAATTTTCATCTTAACCCTATTAAGGGCATATGATTTCAGTATACTGGCATTTTTCATGGAATGTCACTCTTTTTGTAAAGGCTAATGCCTCAATACAATGCCTTTTCATAACTGATATAGTTGGTAGTTTGACTAATCAAGGTATATGGTAAACTGAAATTAAAATGCCATCAACTAGACACTAGAACCTCTATCTTTGCCAAAAATCAGCTGAATCCATCAAATGGTCGATAAAATATAGAATAAAGTGTATGAATACTAGTAATTTTTAAGTTTTTTTTTAATTTTCTGGAAAACTAAGGTATATGGTAAACTGAAATTAAAATGCCATCAACTAGACCATAGAACCTCTATCTCTGCCAAAAATCAACTGAATCCATCAAATAGTTGATGAGATACAGGGTAGCACATACGTACGTACGTACGTATGTACGTACGTACGTACACACAGATAACATGATTTCATGATTGAACTTTCTGGATCTCTGGGTTGCCTTGACTAATGATGCTGAAATTCTACACACTTATAGAACCTATCAAATAAAAATTTTGTGCAAAGTTTTAACTAATTTGGTTTATTGGTTTTTGAGTTATGATTGATCAAAGAAATGAGATTTCCAGCATAGGCCATTTGTGAAGTCTATTAAGGGATAGAGCGCTCTCGCGCCTCCCTTGATTGTCTCCTGCTCATGAAAATGAGCTTGCTGAGTGCATCAAGTTGATGACAGGATGGGGGTGGGGATGGGGATTCACGTCTGAGGAGGTCAAATGCACTGTAATGGAGTTTATTCAGACCCACAGCATAGATACTCCATTTGTGAATGGTTGTACAAGGTATGACTGGCTACAAGGGTTTTTACGCTGTCATCCAAACATAGTGCCTCAGCACTGCTCATGCAAAAGCAGAGGACCCTGAATTCATCGCCCACTGGTTTGAGCTTCTAGATAAGATTATCATAGAGGAGAGGATAAAAGATATGCCTGCCCAGTTATTCAACGCAGATGTAACGGGCCCTAAAACAGGCATCATTTTAGTAGAAAAGTATTAAAGAGAGTCAATCAGAGTATTGGTGGTTCAAGAAGGGAGCAGATGACAGTTAACTGTGCAGCATCTGCTAGTGGCAAGTTACTTCAACCCTATGTTGTCTACAAAGGGGAAAACCTCTACCAGGGTGAACCTGAAAGTGCTACCTATACAGTCAGTTCAAAAGGATGGATGGAGGCCCCACATTTTTGGGACTGGTTTTAAAATATTTTCATGAATCACACACGTGACGTCAGTGACAATGCAAGACTTTTTGTCTTTGATGGTCATACATCACAACTCTCTTTGGGCCTTGTTGTACTGCTGTGACTTCCAGCTCACATGACACACCACTTGCAGCCACTTGATTGTGTCGTGTTCAGGCCTGGTAAACTGTAGTGGCAATCCCTCCTCCTCCTCCTCCTCGGGTTTGCCCGAACCCACACAGGACCAGTGGGAAAGAAGGACTTTCCCATGATGCTTAAGGCTCTGAGATAAATCCTTCAAACCAGAGATCATCAAAGCCGGATTCAGTTGCACAGGCATCTGTCCTTTTAATGCTCAAATGGTCACTGTTGAAAGTCAGCCTCGTGTCACTGCTCAAACAGAACCCTCCACATCTTTCTTTACACCAGCTGCTCCAGTGTCTGCACTGCCCCCCCCCCACTCCAGGTCCCTCTTCCTCAGCCCCCACTCCAGGACATACCTGTTGCCTTGTCGACGTCATCATCTTCATCTGATTCATTGAAAGACTTTTTTCTCAAACAAATAACTCCTCACCTTCAATTTGCAGCAAGAAGGAGATCAGCTAGAATACAGCGATTTCGATATGGGGAGAGCCTCACACCAGATGAAAGTATCACCAGACTCATGGAGACATCTGCTGCTAAGGAGGTTGCTACAGCATTCAGAGGATGTGGCAGAGAGAAACGAAAGGGGAAAGAGAAGAGTAAAATAACACTGGTACAGGAGACACCATTACCACCACAATCAAAAAGCCCACGGTCAACATCGGGGGGTTCTGACACTGAGGAATGTTGCAGATGTGGTAGAGGGGATGGCATTAACTGGGTTCAGTGTGACATCCCTGATTCTTGGTATCACATACAGTGCACCAGAATCAACATTTCAGTTGAAGACCTCCAAAAGTAGGAATGGCTGTATGATTTTTGAACACAGTAGTCCTGGTGCTTAATGCCCCGGGAGATGGTGCCCCAGGTGACTAAAATTGTGGATAGCTAACCTGAGTTTTTAAACAATTCAATAAATATATTTTCTACTCTGATGAACACATGTTAACTGGTATTTGTTTAAACAAAGACATCACAAATATATTTTGCCCATGATAGTCCAAAGAAACTTTGAAAACCATCTTTTATGCAGATGAAACATAGAGTCAGTAAAAAAGGTTGTGCTTAATACCCCAGTTTACCCTAGATATTTTTTATTTTTCATATTATGATAGTAGGAAGTTTTTTTAGTAAAATCAATGTATTATTAGTAAAATAGAAAAGAAGACGTGTTAAAAGACTTATCGCCTTGATGGAAAAAAATGTCGGACGATGCGATAGAAAAACAGAATTGTTGACCTGGAGAAACAAAACGAAGTAAAGCCGTGTGTAATCATAAATATATATTATTTATTTCAAAAGTTTAAATTAGGTATAAAAATAATTTAGTGTTAAAAAATATTTTTTATTAACACTTCTTGTAAACTTTATTGCTTTCTGTGAAGGGTTCTTTTTTCGTTCAATACATTCCGATCGATCTAAAACATGACCCTTGGCAGCCATATTGTATGAACTTGGGATTATTTACGAATTTCTTCGATAGTTCATAGATTTCAACCATGCTTTTCGCACGTTTTCGTGTATAATACTACTTGGATGTTAACTCAAAATGATTCCTCGGTTAATATTTAACAAAAACAGAAACATAATACCATTCCTAATGCTTATACACGTAATTTATCGCATTCTGTGTGGAAGCATCGTTAGTAGGATAACCATTTTAATTAAATCTATTTTTAGGCAACATGACCACTAGCGATTACAAATACTGAATTACTTTTTTTTTATTAATATAATAATTGGAAAAGATAATACAAGAAGTATGTTACTGTTCTTAGAACGAACACTTAGAAAAATCGATTTTATTTGCTTCAAAACAACATTTTTAAATATTCTAAAATATTTATTTTTAAATATTATTTAAAACTATATCCCACTCAAGAACAATTATAGAAATATTTATATATAGAATTGATACTTAGGGCTCAACTGTACGGCCAGTTGAGCAGCAAGATAAGTAAGACCTCAAGTAATCAAAAAGCCAGTTTATAAGGAAGCTGGACTTCTCCACTATGCCAAGTTGGGCAAGTCCATTATATGAATTCTGATTGGCTGCCAGTCTGAGAGTGAATAATTCTATAGATAAATATTGCTTCATTCAAGCAACATTTGCCTATAGGATATTGGAGCCGGTAAGTGTTAATTTGATTCTATACCTCCCCACTTCTGGCTTGGTTGATTGTGAGGGAGTAACCTGGACAATGCCCGGGCAGATTTCACTAGCATTGGTTTAGCAGTGCTGGGTGCCTCGACGATGTCATCACGTCTCCTCTGTTATGCGGCAATGGTGTACCAGGTGTATGGGAATCCCAAGGCATTGTATTGGGAGATTCAGGCAAAGCACTGGGAATAGGGACTGGAATTAAAGGTGTTGCAAGTTTTCTGAGGAATCTGCGGTTTCGCAAAGTGATTCTGCCTGACCCATCAATCCTGATCCGATACTGACGGTTAGAGAGAGTTTCGACAACACGACCTGTTGTGTCCCATCGACAATTGTTTGCACGTTGTATTGATACTCTTTCTCCTTCTTGGAGTGGGCATAGAGTATGCGCTGTGCAATTGTACCGCTTGGTGAACATTGCGTTGGGATAAGCTTATCTCACGGTTCCTAGCTGCAGCTATCCATTTTGCATGTGGTTTATATAGTGCGGATTGGGATGGTATGAAGTCACAAAGTCGGTGGTGAAGCAAGAGTTGTACTGGGGATAGACCAATGCCTTGGATAGGGGGGGTTGCGATATTGCAGGATGGCTCTGGCAACACTGTCATTGTTCAATGAGTCCTGAGGACCTGTATTTCCATGAATTATCCTGTTTGTAGTGCCATATAGAAATATTTAGATATAGAATTGATACTTAGGACTCAACTGTACGACCAGTTGAGAAGCAAGATAAGTAAGTAAGTAATCAAAAAGCCTGTTTATAAGGAAGCTGGACTGCTCCACTATGCCAAGTTGGGCAAGTCCATTATATGAATTCTGATTGGTTGCCAGTCTAAGAGTGAATAATTCTATATATAAATAATGCTTCATTAAAGCAACATTTGCCTATAGGATATTGGAGCCGATAAGTGTTAATTTGATTCTATAACAGTCTTAAAATCTATTTTCAATCGATATTTATTCCATAATTGCCTAATTTTCCTACCATGCCAAATTGCCCAATTTTCCTAAATTCGTCCTAGCAAATATGGCATCATGTAAGAAATAAGCCGAGAATATTAGCATATTTGCACATTTAAAAAGTGTTTTTCTTCAGATTTCATGTGTAATACTAAATTGATTTTAACTCCAAACATTCAGCATGTCATAATCTAAAAAAATACAATTTTTATTGCCTATACACAATTATTTTGTCACCTTTTCGAAAAATCTTAACCCGCCTCTAATCTTGACTTTTATCTTTTGAATATATATATATATGGCAAACCAAAAGAGTACCCGACTCAAAGTCAGCAGCAAACGGTGCTCGGTTAGATTTAGTTCCTGATATTAAACTTTGTCCGTAATATAACTTCTGGCGAGAGTTTCAGTTTCCCAAATTTATTTATTAAATTGTTAGGTGAAAGTGCAGAATAGTTAACAAAGCCCCCCTCACCATGTTAACCTTTAAATGCTTTTTGTTTCAAATATGACACATTCTAAGAAAATGTCTATTTAATATAATATTAAATGAAAAAGTGTACACCTGTAACTTGTTTCACATCTACAACGAGTGTTGTTTGTGTGGTGGACCGAGATGCTTGGTTCTTGGTAAAATCTCAAAGACGCGAACGTCGACTAAAAATGGCCTTACCCAGGTCAGGGACCACGCCACAAATTGGTACCCTCAACGTTCGGTTGACATCTCTACATTATTGGTGACTTCCGATATTGAGCACGAATATACAATTTTCTGATACGGTTGGTAACCTCGACGGTCGGTAGGTACACCACAGATTTATTGACCTCTGACATTTGAAAATTCAAACATAACCTTCTGAAAACAAAGCAACATAAAAAAACAACGAAAATCAACAAATAAATAAAAGGATAAATTTAGTGAAATAAACTAAAAAAATGTTCATATATATGTACTTAGGCATGTGCACATAAAAACAAACAGAAAGAAAATTTATATATATATATATACAAATACTGAGGCTTGTGGTTACAACAACAAAAAAATAATACAAAACAAGCCGCGCATGCGTGGTCCCCCTCTGTATGTGACTCGATGTGGCGAGTGTAAAATGCAATAAATTTGGGCAATTTTGGGCATTTTTGACCCCCATTGTACTCCCTGGGGGCGCGAACCAGAATTTTTTTGAGGTCAAGGATGCTCATTTTATATCCAGAACAATTGCCTGTACATTTTGGCCAAGTTTCAGAAAAATTGAATGGATGGATCAAACGTTATGGGAGAAAAGGGTAATTTTTTGCCATTTTGGGGACTTTTGACCCCCTGGGGGCACGAACCAGATTTTTTCCAAGGTCAGCGATACTTATTTTCTATTAGGAACAATTGCCTCCATATTTTGGCCAAGTTTCAGAGAAATTGAATGGATGGATGAAAAGTTATGGGACAAAAAATGTCATTTTTTGCCATTTTGGGGCCTTTTGACCCCCTGGAGGCCTAACCAGATTTTTTTTCAAAAATTGGAGAATGTCACTTTCTAACCTGACAAAAGTTACAACTTCATGCAAAATTTCAGAGAAATTCAATAGATGGTTGCGGAGAAAAATCCGGACAGACGGACGGAAATGCCTCAAAACATAGGTCCCCCGATTTTATAAATCAGGGGACCAATAAACAAAAAAAAGTTTATATATATATATATACAAATACTGAGGCTCGTGGTAACAACAACAAAAAAATAATACAAAACAAACAAAAAAATTTATATATATATATATACAAATACTGAGGCTTGTGGTAATGTGACATAATCCTTTTTTTTTTAATAGTAAATAATTATTTTAAACAATCCTTTACTAGTCTTTTTCTCTATATTTTTATAACTTCGTAATTCGCACCCGGGGTCAACGTTTCTCGCGCACCACCAAAAATTGAAACAACACGAAACTCACTGCAAAAGTTAGAAATGTCGACCGGGCCTCTCAGAAGATTTAGCGTTCATTTACATGCAGAATAATTAACATTTTAACAATAGTCTTTAAGCCCATTTTAGTCCAAAGAAACAAACAAAAAGAAAACACTTTACATAAAACAAAAACAAGACATCAACGAAGCAACAAAAAAACAGCAAACTAAACCCTTTCGAGACGAGGCATACAAAGAAAAACAACAGAAGACAAAAAATCTCACCGCGAAGACAAAAATAACTAAAGATATTTTGACATTTTTATAAAGTCCAATTATCACTGGCGTATATTTCAACGTGTTCCGAGTTTTATTTTTCATTTCAAAATCATACGATAAAATCTTTCATATTCATCTCGATTTCAACCCGACAAAGTTTCTTACTCAACAGAAGAACAAAAAAAAAACTAACTTCATTTAGCAAAAACTCCCAAACCTGATATTTTAATCAGCCCCCAAATCCGTGCAAAATGAATGTTAAGACTTTGCTGAGAACAAATATAAAAATAAAGAAAACATCAAACTCGTACAAGATTAGTAAAATGGGTTGATGATTTTACGGTTCTCACACACTATTTCTGGTTCAGAATTGCCAATGCCAAAATAATGAAGAAACTAGAAAGCTGACATCAGATATATATATATAAAGTTAATCCAACAAAAGATATAAGAGGCAACTAATATCTTTTAATTAGTGAAACATCCGGATAAAAACTGAAGCTCAATATACTGGATAGAGCATTGATAGCATTATATAAAATCAAATAATAAAATAAGCTGCGAATCAAATTTTATTAGAATTCAAAATTCAGGCAAAGTATCTTAAAGTCCTTAACTCATGAGTTTTCAAAGATAATTCTTCTCATCAGGGGACCATTACCGCAGTGACATCACTGCAGGTGATAAAATTACACTTTGAAAATATATAAAAATATATGTAAAAAAATACATAAAAGTATATAACACATCAAGCATGAGTTAAGGACTTTAAGATACTTTGCCTGAATTTTGAATTCTAATAAAATTTGATTCGCACCTTATTTTATTATTTCATTTTATATTATGCTATATATATATATATATATATATATATATATATATATATATATATATATATATATATATATAAATAAAATAAAATATAGTAACACGAAATTACATAATCATCGATGCAATAATTTATTTCAACCTTGTGGTATTGTCAAGCATCCAAGTGAGATGATTACATCTTTGAAAACGTGGTACTATATTTTATTTTATTCTTGCTCTGTTTATTACATTGAGCTTTCATACCCGGATTTTCTCCTGGAATTTATTTCATTATAACACATATATATATATATATATATATATATATATATATATATATATATATATATATATATATATATATATATGTAGAAGGATGAAAAGGAATTAGAAAAGAAAAAGTCAAATCTTACCTTTCCTAAAAGTTCGCTTTTAGTTCACCACTTTATATATATATATATATATATATATATATATATATATATATATATATTTAATCAATGTACTGCTGATTTGTTAACTCCGTTTACTAGCGGGGACTATTGTGGTTGATGCAATTTGAACAGATGTCAAAAAATGAATGGCTTGAATAGCCACTCTATAACTTTCTCTGGTTTGTTTGGATACCTTCTCCTCTTTACTTCCAAAAAACAAGTAAGTTTTCACAGGAACGTGTTAACTAAATATGCGAACTGAGAAACCCCTACAAAAACGTACGCTCAACACCCCACCCCCAGGCCTTTTGCCGGGGAGGCGAAAAGAAAAGGACACTTCAAAACTTGTGCAAGCTCCCTCATCTCACGCACATCAACACACGCATTGACAAGAGGTCAGGCGAACAGAAGCAAATTGCTAGCCACTTATACGCACTAACAGAACAAGATAAACCTACACATACTTACACAGTGCAACATTTTCTATTACTCACATACGCATATTCACACTAACAAATATATATAGATATACACTTCTTCAGTGCTCGTGTCTGCTTATTCACTGAACATTTTCCTACCAGAAACACGAGTTGTATAAACTTTATTAAATGAATATTTACTGACTAAGAATGACTTTTTTTAAAAACTTAGTTCACCCCAAACAAGGCAAGTTGCCACTGTAGACATAAAGGGCTACTGAGAATTAGGGTAAAAGTTTAGGAGGTCATCCTAAACTGGGAGCTGTGCAGTGAGATGCTTGTTCACATTAGTTTTAAATTTTTGCTTCTCGGTACAGTTGGGGAAGCAGGGAGGGAGTTCCAAAGGCCAGCAGCTCGAGGAAAGAAGCTATTGGAGTAGAAGGCTCTCTGGCATCTGGGGACCTCCACAGTGAATAGATAGGATCTAGTTGATTGTCGGGTTGTTCGAGTGTATTTACGACGAGGGGACACCAGAGAAGCAACTTCATCGGAGCACATTCCATTGAAGTACTTGTAAAACAAGCATAAGGATGCAACATTGTGGCGATGGGACAGGGGCTGGAGCTTGGTGGATAGTGAGGTACCTATTAGATTAGCAACTCTTTTTTGGACCTTGTCTAAGAGGGAGAGACTGGTGGATGGTGCACCAGCCCAAATGTGACAACAATACTCCATTCATGGCAGATGGTGGCTTTGTAAAGATATAGGATACTGTTAGGTGTGAGAAGTTTTCTAGCACGGTAGAGGGAGCCCAATTTCTTTGCAGCAGCTTTGGCAATATCTTCTTTGTATTTGTTCCAATTCATGTTACCTGTGAATGTTAGGCCAAGGAGTTTGAATGTTGGACTCTCAGTTAGGTTGTTATTTGCCATGGCAATCAGTGATTGAAGAGGTTTCTTGTAGTTGTTGAAGGAAAGGAGCTTTGTCTTAGTAGCATTAAATGTTACCATCCATTTATGACCCCATTCCACTACAGACTGGAGGTCACTTTCTAAGAATTCAGCCATTGCCTCGGATGTGTGCACATCAGTTTTACCCACATGATCAGAATAGAGCGTGGTGTCGTAAGCAAATATACCCATCTCAGACACAATATCATCAGGGAGGTCGTTTATGAAAATCAGGAACAATAAAGGTCTAAGGATCGATCCCTGGGGTACACCTGCATTTATGTAATGTTGTTTGGATCAACGGCCATCGAGGACAGCCTGGATCTTTCTTTAGGTTAGGAAGGATCTAATTATATTAAATATTTGTCCAGTAATACCATAAGAATTAATTTTTATGAGAAAACCTTTGTCAAATGCTTTGGATATATCAAGCGCTACCACCTTAGCTTCACCTGCCTTGTCCAGTATATTGTATATGCGTTCAGAGATGACCGTTAGGATATCCGCAGTATATGGATGGAAAGAGAATAAAATAAACATTCCAATGATATTTATTCCATGTGCGTTAAATATTTTGAAAATGAAAAAATGCTAAAAATGAGCAAACTAGAAAGGGAAACTTTTTTTTAATTTTTATTTTTCATACCTTACATTTCAATTAAAATGAAGAGGGTTGATTTAATTGAATATTCTTGAGATTTCACAGGCTAATTAAACATAGATGAATAGTTAGAGAACCATGTGATTTAGGGTTTTATTACTATTAGAAACAAAGATATGTCGCGGTCCAACAAGACCGCGATGTTGTTTACATTTTTGGAAAGACGCCATCTTGGCAAGTCCATAACAGCAGCAGGAGTCACTGATTGTTTTTGCCATGATCGGGACATCAGCAGCAGTAGCTGCCTTTTCTTAACCCTTTCCATGGAAATGTACTGGCCGCTCCCTGTTGCTATTCTTAGAAGATTGGAAAAACCCAATTCTTAATCGCCATTTTTGTCACCATGACTAAGCAGAAATCGTCCGGAGAATATTTTTCTTAATCTTCCTTCAGGGGGTACACAAGCGTTTCGCCAACCACCCATATAATCGTACAAATACATCCAAGACACCTGCCGGCAATTTGGTACAACGAAAGATCTCTTCAGTATTTATTTATCGAAATTAATCCCTTTCACAAGACCAACGAAACTGGCTTGGCACACGCTACATGAGATCTCACGTTTTCAACTGAAAAAGGTAATTCAACCAGGGGGTCAGGAGACCTCCCAGAAGACGCGTGCCCAGCCAGAGACGCGGACCCAGCCAGCAGCAGCAAAGATACAAACAGCCCTTTTCAGGGCTACTGAATGCGTACTCTCTTTGCTGTCTGCATCTCCAGTTCCTGCTCCAGCTCTCTCCTGCACCTGCTCCTGCATCCCGAGTTCCTGCGCCAGCACTCTCCTGCACCTGCATCCCGAGTTCCTGCGCCAGCACTCTCCTGCACCTGCTCCTGCATCCCGAGTTCCTGCGCCAGCACTCTCCTGCACCTGCTCCTGCATCCCGAGTTCCTGCGCCAGCACTCTCCTGCACCTGCTCCAGCAGTCCCGAGTTCCTGCACCAGCACTCTCTTGCTCCAGCACCCTGCAGTCCCGAGTTCCTGCATCAGCACTCTCCTGCACTCTCCTGCATCCTGAGTTCCTGCACCAGCACTCTCCTGCTCCAGCACCCTGCAGTCCCGAGCTCCTGCACCTGCCTGATCCAACGACACCACGCCGGACGTTCCAGTCTGCTGCCTTCAGAGACGCCACTCCAGTCTCTCCCGTTCGAGTGACGTCACCAACCAAATCTCACTACCGTTGTTATTACCACCATATGGTAAATAAACGCACTGAATTTTGAACTGTTCACTCGTGTTTGTCCTCTCTTCTTTGTCATTGCCGTAATTTGCTTGTGTCTACTTTCTTAGTTGTGTGGCTGATCAACACCCCCCCACAGTGGGCTGGGGGGTGGACATTAGGCAAAAACGAATGTCGGAGGAATTGCTGATGTTTGGTGTTTTTATAAACTACTTTATATTCCTGATTCAACAAAAAAAAAAGTAAGTCAAATCGTTAAACGGTTGAAAAAATATGCAACATTGAATTCGCGATATTTCGCATTTTTCTCCGGCTCACGCGAAACATCCACGATTTTTCCCCCCAAAATTATAATTTTCAGATTTCCATGATTAAATTGCAAAAATCAGTGTGGAATTACTTATTATTGCATGTTTTTTTGTTTTATTGATAACCATTTGTGAAAATGCTAAAAATAGACTACTTTGGGACCCAATTTGTCGATTTTTAGCTCTTTTTATGAAAGAAATTAGGAAAATTTGAGCTAAATTTCCCTCTTTTTTGGCTCAAATTAGCGATAAAATTCTATATTCATCAGAAAATAACTTTTAAACCGGGATAGGGCACATACCAAACCATATATGTTTCTGAAAGCTATGGAGGTATAGATTATGAAAAACCAAGCAGATCTATGTGCCCTATCCCGGATTTTTCAAAAAACAAGCCGTAGTCCCCCTCCACAAGTACACTGAAAACGAAAAAAAACTGAAAATGTGATCTACAATTGATAAAAATGAATTAGGGGGCAAAAGTTTTTTTGTTTTTTTTTAAATTTTTTTTGGTGAAAATTCAAGAACACAACGATGCAAACAATGTATCTTCTTCATTCTCGACGCTGAAATGCACTTTCTCTGGGCAGTACCGTGTGTGGTGTCCTCTTAATTCGCACAGTTTATAAAACGGTTTGGCTTTCAGTCGTTCAGCATTCACTACTGGATCAGATGCCAACCACAACCGATTCAGAGTGTCCGTCAGGTTTGCATCTTGGGAAATCTTCCGCGACAATGTTTTTCTGATGTTACGAAGAATTTTGTTGCACGCCTCGAGACCTGATTCATCCAAATTTCCAAGTCCATGTCCATCATTATGCTGAATCAACTCCCAAGAATGAGCCAACACTTTATGTATCGATGGTGTAATACTGATCCATGGTCCTGGAAGATTCTTATAGATAACGCAGGGAAATTGAGTCAGGAGAAAGACATTTGTATCAATACAGTATTGTTTATACTTCTCGACATCAACTTTTCTTTTCGACGACAGCACTCGGAGGATAATGGAGAAATGCTGACCAAGGACTTCCATTTTAGATCGATTTGCCTCAGGTACTGAATCCGTCACCAATTTCCGAACAACAACATCGTGGAGGAGTCGTCGGCAGTTGTTTCCGGTAGTTGTTGTCCCAGTTTGACCAGTCGCATCAGCATAATCCCATTTGATTCCAGTGGCATCTTTGATTTTCTGCTGAAGATCTGTTCGAGCCTATTCCAAAAATCGATGATTATGGCTGGCCTTTGACTCTGACCAGTCAAACACACAAGCGACAAGATGAACGATAATTTTCATAAACATGTCAACTGAACGCATGAGACCATGGAGTACTTGGATGGAAACAACTTGGTTGTTTGCAATGGGTCGAGCAGTGACACCAGCACGTACATCATAATCGTCAGTGCGTTTCAGGAGAGAACCATCTTTTTGTTCCAGATCATTGAAGATTGCATGCAGGGAAGTGATGTCACGTGTGATATTGATGCCGTTCTGAATGAACTCGATGTCTAGGCAATCCTCTTTCGAGTGGTGACACAGATCACAATATGCACTTCCTAGACCAAGATATATGTTGGAAGCTTTTCTGTCCAGGCAGTATGAAACGTTGGTCGACTTAACATTCACGGCTCTGTTTTCCGGCATCTCAACAACAAAACCTTCACTTTAAACTTTGGAGATGTCGTTGTTGAACAATTGAAGGGACTGCAGTGTTTCAGATGATTCTTTGCCGGTGTGGATCATTATTGGTCTTTGAGATCTGGGTGAATTCGGAGAGGGCTCGGTCCAAACAACTTCGCCATGCTGGTCTTTCAGCTCAAGTGGGCACACAACAGTCAATATCAAATTGTTCGTTTCATCATTGTTGACCTGGTTGAAAATACTGTGTCCTCCACTTCCATCAAACCCAAATTTACATTTTAGGGCAAGATGCTCCTCTTTGATTGGAGGAATGGTTTGCAACACTCTCGCGATGGTAGACTTCAAAGCATCCACATAGTTGAAATATATACCGTGCCAAAACACTCCAGTATAATATTGAGGTATGGGAATCACCACTGGTGTCGCCTCTCTTTGTCTCGTTCGCAAGTGTATCCAAGCTGGGAGGATGTCATGCCCAGCTGATTTCAGAACATTCTTTTGGGTGGTGTAGGCGTTTCTCCCCAAATTGCAGTCCGTATACAGAACCAATGCCGTGTCAACAGGAAGTTTCTCGCTTGTGTCACGTGTGGACTTGCTCCAAAGAGCATTACCAAAATCTCTCGACTCCCGATCAGGGCAACGAGTAAGGAATAACCCCATCAATTGGGAAGAAGTCACTTTCTCCTCTGCAGCCACTGCCTGAATTTTCGCCCAGATATCATCGGTTCTTCTCAACAACTGTTTTAGGCTGCCCAACTCTTCAAGGGGCCTTTTCCTGGATGCAGTTTGCGTCGAGGGGTTCTTGTAATAGCGGAACACAACATTTTCAGCTTCACCTAGTGAGCTCAGCTCATCCCAGTTAACAGCAATCCGTTTATCTGTATATCGTCGGTTCTTCAGCGAATGGTATCTTTTGAGCGACTTCTTGACCTCGTCTTTCTGCTCCTCTGTTAACTGGATGAGATACTTTTGCTCCAGCAATCGAACACATGCGGTGATGGATAGAGGATCTCTAGATTTTGCATCTTCTACAGTAAACACTTGGAAAAGTGCGTTATCGCTGACCGCTTCCATTTTTGATAGTAACTCCATCTAAATAAACAAAACAAAGATTTGAAGATTCTGTAGTGATTTCCTGTAAAATGCTTTGACAGGAAATTAAAGTGTGTAAAAAGGTGTGCAAATGAAAGAAAAGAAGTGTGTCAAATACTACTTCATGTCACATGTTACCAGATTTTTTTGGATTTTTTAGAAAGGCCCTCAGATTTCGCTTCTAACGAGCCCTCACTGAGCTTCTATGATCAATTTTGTGCCAAGATATGGCCAAAAATGTGATTTTGGGGCGTTATGCTCAAATATGGAAATTCGGCCCCAGACCCCCAAAAAATGGATTTTATGAATTTTTTTGATTTTTCCGAAAAGCTCTTGAAATTTCGCTTCTAACGAGCCCTCAAACAGCTTATATGGACAAGTAAAACTAAAGTTATGCCCAAATGTCCTCCAAAAACCTGTTTTGGCCCACTGTGCCCCCTGGTCGGCCCCGCAACAAGTGGTGACCCCGACGTGATCTCAGACACGGGCAAACGGTTGACAGAGAAGATGGCAGAACACTCCGACGAACCGGACATCAATGTGTCAGCTCCCCTGATACAACTGCCTCCCTACAATATGGTGAACACAAGGAGTTGGTTCATACAACTGGAAGCCATATTCGCAGCTCGGCGAGTCATTCGACAGGACACCAAGTATGCCTCAGTGGTACAGGCTCTACCACCGTCCATCGTGGAGGAGGTTGAGGACGTCCTCCTCAACACCCCGGCGACCCTGCCATACACCCGCCTCAAAGAGGTCATCCTCAAGCGTACAGGACGCTCGGACGAGGACCTCATCAGGGACCTGTTTGCCAACGTCTCTATGGGGGACAGGACCCCATCACAGCTCCTACGTTTGATGAAGAGTCGCCTGGGAACCAACGCAATGGCAGAACCTATCCTCAGGGGCCTGTGGATGGACCGACTACCACTCAACGTGACCCAGGTCCTAGCCCCCATGCCAGCGGATGCATCATTGGACGTTTTGGCCGACTCAGCGGATAAGATACATTCGCAATCAAACCAAAGAGTCTACCAGGTCGACAACTATTCCGGAGACCACTCGCGGCGTCTTGAGGACGAGATGGCACAGCTACGCGAGGAGTTGCGATCCCTCAAGTTGTCAATACGACAGATGCAGACGAGCCCAGCTACGTGCAACCACGCTCGAAGCCCGTCACCATGCAAATACCACCGAAGCCATTCCCAACATAGGCACGGTCAACCTCGCGCCCGCAGCTCCAGCCGAGGCCGAAGACCCAACCAGGACGAGTGTTGGTACCACCAACGCTTTGGTGACCAAGCTCGCAAGTGTGAGGCTCCCTGCAAACAAGGCCCAGGGAAACTAACAAGCCGGCAGGCAGTGACGACCAGCCCAGTCGGTATTTGTTCCCATAGTCGTCTCTTCTATGTGTGGGACCGGAACAACAGTCTCAAGTTCCTGGTCGATATGGGTGCGGCCATCAGCGTGATCCCACCCAGCAACAGATCCACCCTGACTCCCTCCACACTCCAACTTCGAGCAGCCAACGGTTCCACAATTGAGACCTATGGGAGCAAAGAGCTGACCCTCAACATAGACCTGCGACGCGACTTCAAATGGACATTCACTGTGGCAGAAGTAAAAACACCGTTACTCGGTGCCGACTTCTTGGCACACTACAACCTGGCTGTCCACATGAAAACAAAAACCCTGACCGACAACGTAACAACAGCCAGAGTCACTGGCATCCAAACGCGGCTGAACACAACTGGGATTAGCGTCGCTACACAACACAACCCACGCTATATGGAGATCCTGCGTCAATACAAGGACATTACCAAGCCTATAAAATCTACTGACGCAGGGGAACACCAGACCCAGCACCACATCAAAACCACTGGCCAGCTAGCATTTTCCAGACCCCGCCGACTCCCTCCACACAAACTGGTTTATGCCAAGAAGGCGTTCGAGGAGATGTTAGCGGACAACACCATACGTCCATCTGACAGCCCGTATGCCTCACCACTACATCTGGTACCAAAGCCCGACGGGGAATTCAGGATCTGCGTGGACTACCGTAAACTTAATGCATCTACAGTGCCCGACCGGTACCCTGTTCCACACATCCACGATTTTGCCTCAGGTCTACAAGGGGCACGCATTTTCTCCAAAATCGACCTGACGAAGGCATATTATCAGGTCCCAGTTGCTCCGGAGGACATACCAAAGACTGCAGTCACAACACCCTTTGGACTGTACGAATTCTTAAAAATGCCCTTCGGACTACGCAACGCAGCTCAGACATTTCAGAGGTTGATGGATGAGGTTCTGCGCGGCCTGCCATACGTCTACGCATACATCGACGACATCTTAGTGGCCAGTCAGGATGCGAGTACCATGAGCAACACCTGGATGAAGTGTTCCAACGTCTAGCCCACTACGGCCTCCGGGTAAACCTTGACAAATGCGAGTTTGGCACTCAACACCTGGATTTTCTCGGACACCACACGGACGCCTATGGAATTACACCACTGCCTGTAAAAATCAGTGCCATACAGGATTTTCCCGTACCCACATCCATCAAACAACTGAGACGTTTCTTGGGGATGATAAATTTCTACAGAAGGTTCATCCCAAGATGCTCAACCCTACTCGCTCCTTTGACCAGTCTGATCACTAGGAAAAACAAACCAATCGCCCTGGAGAGCTACCAAGAGGAGGTTTTCCAGACAGCAAAGAACTCCCTAGCTAATTTCACGAAATTAGCCCATCTAGACGAGGACATCCGCACTCGGACCTACTTGACAACGGATGCCTCAGACACTGGAGTTGGTGCCGTGGTAGAACAAGATTTCAATGACCAACGCCGGCCCATTGCCTTTTTCTCCGCTAAACTGTCACCAGCCCAGTCCAGATACAGCACCTTTTCCAAGGAACTTTTGGCCATGTATCTGGCCCTGAAACATTTTCGTCACCTACTGGAAGGTCGGGATTTCATAATACTTACCGACCACAAACCTCTAACGAGTTCACTGTCCAACAACTCGGACAAATATACTGCTCGAGAAATCAGACACTTGGATTACATCTCGCAATTCACGTCTGATATCCGATATGTCCGAGGAACAGATAACACCGTCGCCGATGCCCTGTCCCGATTCGACGTGAATACCTTGCAAGAGGACCCACTTAGTCAGGACCTGATAGCGGAAGCTCAACAATCTGACTCGACCCTTCCTGACATCTTGGCCAACACGTCACTGCAACTTAAGGAATTTCCAGCCCCCTTTAGCAGTAAGACGTTATACTGCGATGTGAAATTGGACCACACCAGGCCATATATACCTCCAGCACTCAGGAAACAAATTTTCAAACACCTACATGGATTGTCACACCCAAGTAAACGCGCAACGGTCAAACTTATCACCGATCGTTTCGTTTGGCCCAATATGAACACTGACATCCGTGATTGGGTTTCAACCTGCCTTGAGTGCCAAAAGTGTAAGGTACACCGGCACACCAAATCCCCACCCGGCACCTTCAGCAACCCTGACGCACGTTTCACCCATGTCCACATCGACATAGTGGGACCTTTACCAATGTGCCAGGATTTTCAGTACCTCCTCACAATCGTGGACCGTTTTTCCAGGTGGCCTCTAGCAGTGCCCATCAAGGATACATCAACAAATACGGTCGCGAAAACAGTCCTGCGTGAGTGGATCGCGGTTTTCGGTGTACCCAATATCATCACTACAGATCGCGGCTCACAGTTCCAATCATCACTATTCCAAGAGTTTACCCGGCTGCTCGGCGTCAAGCACATCAAGACCACCGCATATCACCCCTGCGCCAACGGCCTTGTCGAGAGATTCCACCGAACCTTGAAGGCATCTCTTGCAACAAAACATGCCACCAGCAGCTGGGTGGACGAACTACCCCTAGTCCTTTTGTCCGTCCGCAACTCACTCAAGGAGGACCTTGGATGCACTTCGGCAGAGCTGGTTTTTGGTACAGCACTCTCTCTACCCGGCCAATACTTCGATCATACCACACCATGTTCCACGGCTACAACTCCCTTCATTCAGGAACTACGCCACAGAATGGCTCGGTTGAAGTACACACCACCCAGACAATCAGCAACGACCACTCACGTCCCACATCAGCTACAGGATTGTGAGTTTATTTTCATCAGAAATGATGCGATAAAGAGACCACTGACTCCAACGTACCAAGGCCCATACAAAGTGTTGCAGCGCTCGGAGAAACACCTCACCATCACTCGAGGAAATCGAACGGACACTATTTCCATCGATCGGGTGAAACCAGCCTTTCTGGAGAAATCGTTATCGGAGAAACAACTTTTCCCGAAACCTACTGTCGCACGACCTGCCCCAGAACCCAACGAAACACAACCCCTCCAAACAGGAACAACGTCACTACCAGAAGGACCTACCATTCCAGCCAGGAAAACCCGTTCGGGTAGGAAAGTCACGTTCCCTGAGAAATACAAAACTTATATTTATTTCTAATTGATAACGATCATCAACATCCGCGCAAACACACTTGGGCTCACTCATCACCAACTGTGCAGACCTTACCGAACTCTTACACACTTGTCTTTGACCACAACGCACCGCTGATCTTGACAATTGAACGTTCGTTTCATCAGCTCCGCATCACGCAGACTAATCAACATGAACAACGTCACCAAGATTCGCTCGCACTCAACATTTTTTCAACAGAGCAGATCCACTTGCACTGTCAATGCTTGACCACAGCGTAAACACTCATGCATCTTCATTTTTTGACCATCCTTGAAGGTACATTTCATTATACCTCTGCAACTCTTCACCACAATGTTTTCCTTTAATTTGTAATTGATATTATCAATTATCCAGGGAAGGGGCCTTGTCGCGGTCCAACAAGACCGCGATGTTGTTTACATTTTTGGAAAGACGCCATCTTGGCAAGTCCATAACAGCAGCAGGAGTCACTGATTGTTTTTGCCATGATCGGGACATCAGCAGCAGCAGCTGCCTTTTCTTAACCCTTTCCATGGAAATGTACTGGCCGCTCCCTGTTGCTATTCTTAGAAGATTGGAAAAACCCAATTCTTAATCGCCATTTTTGTCACCATGACTAAGCAGAAATCGGCCGGAGAATATTTTTCTTAATCTTCCTTCAGGGGGTACACAAGCGTTTCGCCAACCACCCATATAATCGTACAAATACATCCAAGACACCTGCCGGCAATTTGGTACAACGAAAGATCTCTTCGGTATTTATTTATCGAAATTAATCCCTTTCACAAGACCAACAAAACTGGCTTGGCACACGCTACATGAGATCTCACGTTTTCAACTGAAAAAGGTAATTCAACCAGGGGGTCAGGAGACCTCCCAGAAGACGCGTGCCCAGCCAGAGACGCGGACCCAGCCAACAGCAGCAAAGATACAAACAGCCCTTTTCAGGGCTACTGAATGCGTACTCTCTTTGCTGTCTGCATCTCCAGTTCCTGCTCCAGCTCTCTCCTGCACCTGCTCCTGCATCCCGAGTTCCTGCGCCAGCACTCTCCTGCACCTGCATCCCGAGTTCCTGCGCCAGCACTCTCCTGCACCTGCTCCTGCATCCCGAGTTCCTGCGCCAGCACTCTCCTGCACCTGCTCCAGCAGTCCCGAGTTCCTGCACCAGCACTCTCTTGCTCCAGCACCCTGCAGTCCCGAGTTCCTGCATCAACACTCTCCTGCACTCTCCTGCATCCTGAGTTCCTGCACCAGCACTCTCCTGCTCCAGCACCCTGCAGTCCCGAGCTCCTGCACCTGCCTGATCCAACGACACCACGCCGGACGTTCCAGTCTGCTGCCTCCAGAGACGCCACTCTAGTCTCTCCCGTTCGAGTGACGTCACCAACCAAATCTCACTACCGTTGTTATTACCACCATATGGTAAATAAACGCACTGAATTTTGAACTGTTCACTCGTGTTTGTCCTCTCTTCTTTGTCATTGCCGTAATTTGCTTGTGTCTACTTTCTTAGTTGTGTGGCTGATCAACACCCCCCTGGTCGGCGCCGCAACAGATACGACCAATCAAAGTTAACTAAGGATATTTCGAAATTGATGAGACGGAAATCATCAAGTTTAATATAGAGTATAGTTTCTGAATTATTTTGATGTATAATATTTAAATATTTGATCATTTTTAATGTCTTGCTAATTTCTTTAAAACGTATATTTTCCGTCAAATTCTGAATAAAAATATGACCGCTGACAGCTAGTTATAATAGTAGTAATAGCAGCAGGCAGAGAAAACAAACACTAGCCTTCTTTTCTTTCTCTTTTCTCATTTTCTTTTTTCTGTGTGTGTCTCTCTCTCTTTCTTTTCTCACTTTCTTTCTCTTTCTCTCCTATGAAAGATCATAACACACTGTTCAACTCTTAAAGAGAAACTAGTCGCTTTTACAAACACATGTGTTTTACGTTGACTCTCCTACAAAATCGATAAACTTACTTTTACTTTGAAATGGTCTCATTTATTTTTGATTGACAAATTATATTGTTAATGATTAAGAAACAACAATACCCTTCAATTTTCATTTTTAGTTTGATTTTTATTATCTTATATAAATATAGATTTTGTCCGTCTGTCCGGCCGGCCGGCCAAATGTAAAAAGTAAAGTAAAGCATTACAGTTTTTTTATTATCGTAAAAAGAAAAAAAAAACTTGTAAATTAGACCTGTATTTTTTTTTTCTAATGATAGCATTTGAATGATGTGTAACCATTTTAGTTAAATATTAGATGTAACCATGTTCTTGTTTTTCTTGGGGGGGGGGGGGGGGTGCAACCCGGACTTAGGGTTTGGGTGACAGTGCTCGGGTTACAAATTTTATCCAATCTTATTTTTTTTTCCAATATATTATGGAGGAAATATATGCAGGACCTTACTGTGAAACACTGCAACTAATCTGCCGCAACCTTGTTGAAAGAATCATTTTAGTGCAGTGCAATAATATCCGAAGTCTGGGTATGGAAAAGTTTGTTCATAAAACAGATGCATCTGGCGATTGTCAGTTGATAAGGTAATTGTCGGATGACCAAAAAGTGATTTGAAAATAAAATAAAAAACTCACAGAAAACACCTGCACAGGAAGAGGTAACTATCGGATGACACGAAGGTCAGTTCTGATAAGAAACACTGTACCAAAACAGGAAACACCTGCAACTTAAAAAAGCGACATAGACTGATCAATTGTCATGATGTAAAATCGTGTTGACAACAAGATATGCACCTGCGGTTGAGTCACTGAAACGGTAATAACCCAATGTCAAAGAAACAGAAATGTCGGAAAGGTTAAAGATCATATTGCCAGGTGCGGTTGTGTCATGCCAGGAAAATATGGACAGATTTTGGAAGGTCGAACCTCGGAGAGAATCAACCGTCTAAATCGCTGTGCACAATGCCTCTCCAACCACCACCCTCATCGTCACCACCCTCATCGTCACCGACAAATAAATATGTATATTATATTTTCCGAAGATACCCGTGTTGTCATTTTATTAAGCCACGCACAATACAACAATACTAAAAAATGGTGTTGTGCTTGAATTACACAATTTCTTTAAAAAAAGATGGTAATAATGCGGTTACTGTTATACAGACACTATGTAGTGACTTAAAAGAAATTAAAGCTATATTGATGATACAACATGCCAGTTTTAAAAACTTTGAAATTTACACATTTCATTTATAATTCATGGCTTAATGTAAAGAGATAAATAAAATCTGACTCCATAATCAGAAAGAGCACATAATTTCACATAAGAGTACCAAGTTTCATAAGAATAGCTTAAAAAATAAATAAATGGTGAAGAAATTACTGAATTTCTTGAAATGATGATGGCCGTATTTTGGCCCACTTTTTTAAAAGATTATTTTAATAATCTTTGAAAAACACAAATGTTGGCACTTTAAATTATTATAACTTTTGAACCACTGATGCTATTTGCATAATTTAAGCGGTTTTGCACTTTTACACAGCTCTATTCACCCCGGTTGATAAAATAACAATTAGTTAAAAAGAAAAAAATCAACTTGTAATGCTAGGGTAATCCTGCGCCTGTGTACTAGTCAGCTATTTCAGAGCCCCCACATATATTAAGAAAATTTTTTTTACATACATACATATATATATATATATATATATATATATATATATAAATGTGAAAGTTGGGCACATTTCTCGCACGAACAGTAAAGTCAAAAGGGTTTATTTCCAATTAATTTAACTTATTTAATAGACACACCATCTTTTTGATATACCGTTTATATAGATGTGATATCAGATTCGTAAGGTTAACTAATTTGCATATTGGTTTTGCAAAAGTTAATTTTATTGATTAAGTATTATTTGGTATTGTTTTTTAAGTCAATGATTTTTTAAATTTTAATATAACAAATGTTCTGTTTCGCAATATTGTTTTATTTTCTGGACAAATATTTAGCATTTGTGTTAAAAACGTTTTCTAACATCGTTCAAATGTTTCAAACATCGGTCGCTCTCAAGAAAAAGCAACCTACTTGATTTTTGTAAATTCCCAGTGAAAAGACAAATTTGTTTCTTCTCTCTTTTCTTTTCTTTAGGTCACATTTAAAAGGTAAATAAATGTTTCGAAATTACCAAAATGTTAACGTTTCGTGTTTGAAAAGTTTATTATTTTAAACTAGCAGAGCTATCCGAATAGTAATTCATTTTTATCAATAATTCGATTTCCTACTGTTGTCACATGTAAATCTTACTGTACGAACTGAAAACAACTAATCAAAGTGAAAGTTTAAAAAAAAACCTAAACCCCCCAACAACAACAAAAAATAAATAAATAAACAAATATGCGAGTTACATCTGACTAAAAAAGAAATAAAAGTAAAGTTTTTAAAAAAAACGCGAGATAAGTTTTACTAATCTCATCCCTCTTTCATCTCTCTCTCTCTCTCTCTCCTTTTCTGCCTCTCCTGTTAACGATGTCGTATCATTATGTTATTGTTGTTTTTATTATTGTTTGAAGCAAATAGTTTTATCGATAGTAAAAGAGTAAATGAGATGCTGAGAACAGATACTACACTTTGAATTATTTTTTGCACAAAATATAAAAAATTAAATTACAAACAAATTAGGCACAGGACGATCAAAAGTGTGGGAAAAGTGGTCATCCTTGGTCAACAGTTATAAAACTCTTAATCTTAACTAGAATCATTTCAGTCACCACAATACAACATTTACTCTTATTCTACATAAAATATCTTCAAATTGTTGAAAAAACTTTTTTTCATACATACATTTATTCACAGAAATTCATTGAATATAAACAAGGAGTGGGATCTTAGGGAAATGACCAAGAAACTATTTAAAAAAATGTGTTTATAACTCGGCATTTATAAATGAATGCCCCCCCCCCCACAAAAAATTGATTTAATCTATTATTGTATTATCTTTTAATGGGGATAGGTTAGTGTAGTATCGGTTCTGTTGTCATAGAATCGTCCTCCCAGGAATTACCTCCTTCCTTTTTAATCATTCCAGGTCTTACATCCTCCTGTGAAGGTTAATGTTGTATCTGTTTTTTTATCAAGAGACCATCTTCTCAGACACTACCTTTTTTTTTGGGGGGGGGGGGGGGTGTTAGTGGAGTATCTTTTCTGTTGCCATGATACTATATTCACAAGCATTACCTTCTGCTTTTGTGTTAGCAGCAATAACGCCTCCCAGAAAATTCAAACCATTGCCTAAAACGAACCGATTGTGGTCAAGAATCCATATCGACATATTTCAGTTGTTGACACTGACGAGTAGGTGCACCAGACATGGCAGCCGTGGATGAGGCTGTTGGATATGCTATCGCTGAGACACTTGTCACCGAGTATAATAACCCCGATAGATTAAGAGAGGCACTGTTGCAGATACAGGCCGAATTACCCGATCGTTTGAGATTACCGATCGACTCCACTGAACAGTTATGGAAGCATTATAATGTGTTAGGATGTGTTGCGTAATCGGAAGGTAATAAGTTATTAGCTTTGGAAAATGGAAGGCTCGATTAAGCCCTGCAGGAAGGGAAAATTCACGTTAGAAGGTAGAAATTAGACACGGGTACGATAGTGGCTTGGCCGATGTTAGTGATAATTTTTAAACATAAATGATAGGGTTAGTTTTGCAAAAGTAAAAAGAGCACGGGAACGACGTAGGGAGAAATTGGACGGCGCAAATACACTGACAACCGAGTGCATGAGTGAGGAAGGGTTACCCTTAAGTACACTGCACCCAGATCACGAGCGAGTGCAGGAATCGTTACCCTTGTTGGAAATCTAGGTGGATGACCCAACTGTGATGAAGAAGTGGAAGGAGCAAGCATCATACCAAAACCTAACCTTAAGGTATGAACAGTGAAGAAGTATAGATTGATTCCGAGGAGAAGAGGATTGTGCAGTAATTGTAAGGGGCGTTGCGAGCCCTCATTTCCTAGTAACAAACTCTTCATTGCATGCGTAGATCATTAATTTTCTCATTATCCTCTTCCAACACAAGAACCACAAAATGCATACACATACACACACCCATACATATGTAGCCCTGATGTTTTAATAGACTAGAAAAAGAAAGAAAAAAAAACGGACAAAAGAAAAAACAAAAGAAAACTTTTGGTTCCATTTTCTAGTTACAGTTTTTTTTGTTGTTTGATTGCGTTGTCCATTGTTCTCTCTGTGTGTGTGGGGAAGGGTGACAGTCTGAAAGATGTCAATTACGAGTAAATGACACAGAAAAAGGAAAGGGCGGACGTGACAAAGTATCCGGGGTCCCATGGGGATCGGGTACCCTGGTTATGCGCTAGTATGCATCTTGGTGATGATGCTAGGCCCTGCGTAGAGACAAAGTGGAGATATAAAACTAGTATATGATGTAGAAACAAACTTATTCAAACAACGGGAACAAGGCGTCAGTCAGTCTAGTTAAGTCGTGTTTTTCAGTTAAAATTCATTGCCTCCCCAGGTAAGGAGACAGTTGCCAGATGGGAAGTTAGAGATAATGTAAATCCATGATCTTAAATTTAATTCTAATAATATTCACGATTCTGGGAGGGCTGCTTGGAATTGGCAGATAGTCAGTTGGGCCTGTCATCGTTAATCACGAAACTCGGTCAGAGATCATCGCCAGCTGTGTGACAGAATGAAAATTCCATTTATTTTAGGGAAGGGGGAAGAGGAGGAGACGCAGAGAGAAAGATGGCAGAAAAGGGGGTGTATGACGATAGAGATCTTCAATAAAAAAAAATGTGCGTTTTTCACGCATGTGAGTACAGAGACAGTTAGAGTTTGATTGAGACAGAGTCGGACATTCGCCTGGAGCGCGCCAAGATGACGTGCATCGAAAGAAAAGAAAACCGGACGAAATCCCCATCGTCGCTTCACCCACTGATTAGTGACTTAAACGACAACTTATGAAACAAATTCACACACACAGAGAACTAACGAAATAACTTTGAGAAAACAGCTTTTACGAGTACAGTAGACATTAATCCAATTTAAAATCAATTCTTTTATTTTATTAATAATTACTCTTCTATACAAAAACTCGACCGAGTTGTTGAATATTGTTCTTTTCCTTTTGTTCTGCTTTGAATGATCTTTCGCCCTCACAGAGCCAACCGATTGCTGTTCGCCCAGTGATCGCTCGCTGATATAAACAGTTTCAACATGGGAGTGTATTTCTAGCTAGACGAGACGACAAGATCGGCGACGTCATCATCATCATCGTCGCCATCCCGGCCGAAAGGAATTTCGATTGACATATTTTTTTATTGCCACTACGACGATCGTGTGCACGTGTGAGGTTGACGAGACCATTGTGCACGCGAGTGGGGTTCATAAAATGGCACCACGACCAGGATATCATACACCTGTGTGTGCGGTTGACCATGAGTGGGGTTCATAATTGCTCTCAGGTCCACTCTGGAGTGGTAGTACCTGTAAGGGCCACATCTATGGATCAAATAGAACCTACTGGCGCTACCAAATCAGGCTGTCTGAAGTTATTGACTCCCTGACTCAAAATGCACCAAACATTAATGTTTTATTGTGTTTTTCCTTTGCAAAATTTAATCATGTTCTGCAAAATCCAAAACAAAAGGCAACAATTTACCTCCCTCCCTTCTTCTTCCCTCTCCCCTCTTTCTCCCCTTCCCCCTTTCACTCAACCAAGCACTATGAATGGATGCTTGAACATATAAAGAACTTGAAGCGTGGAAACCTTCACCAAAATGACCGGATTCGGCATTGAATGACCTGAAAGGGGGTCTATATGCCGTGAAACAAAAACAACCACACCAAAAACCATGATTAAACATTTGAACATATAAAGAACTTGAAGCATAAAAACCTTCACCAAAATGACCAGATTCGGCATTAAATAACCTGAAAAGGGTTGATATGCCGTAAAACAAAACAACCAAACCAAACCAAACCTTAAGTGTAGAAAAACAATGGCAGAAACAACAATTGGGTTTCTACATGAATTGTTTGCACGTTTCGGAGTCGTGGATTGTATAGTATCGGATAACTGTACTCAATTCATGTTAAGTGAATTCAAAATGTTTTCTTGGTCGTTTCCAGTTGAACATTTCACAATCGCACCATATCATGCAAGAAACACCGGTCTAGTGGAGCGATTTATTGATACTTTTAAAAGACCATTAAAAAAATCGAGGGGTACTCCCACGGAGAAAACCATGCTTGATTTTCTGCAAGTGTATAGAATGACCCCAAATGATAATGTTCCATCTTTCATTTCACCAGCAGAATCTATGTTTGCAAGAAAGATCAAGACGATTTTTGACAGACTTTTACCAACTCATCAGAAATAAATGTAAAAAAAAAGGACGTTTTCAAATCGGAGAAAAGGTTCTTTTGGGAAACCAGGATTGTAGATAAAAGAATTGGGAATATGCTCTATACGGTGAAAGGACCAAAATTTACCCATGAGAGACGTTTAAACTAGATCAGGAAAATATATTCCGATACTGTAGAGGACAACACTACAGAAGAAGAATTGATGGGCGTCGTGTTTGACACGTTCGAGTTACCAGTCCCACAAGTAATTTTTCAAAGGCGAAAAAATACCGACTTCATGGAAGTCAACCCCAAGAGAAAAGGATATTGACTCCTTACGGAGCAAAGGCTTAAGGGGGGCGGGGGATATGGTGCAAGCTGATCTACATATTTCAGGAATATATGGACTTACGCAGACACAATAAATACATTTATGACTAATAGTTGTGACAGCAATTGGTGGCAGTTATGGCCCCAGAATCATTACTTCTTAGTAATAATATACTTTGTGTTTGTCTTAATTATTACCGGCCTGCAAGGCCACAACAATATCTGTATATAATTTTTTTATGTATGTATATATATCCTTCTGTTCTTGTAAGTTTTTATATATTTCTGTTTGTGTGTATCTGCATATGTGTGCACATATGTATGTACATAGTACATATGTATCCATGTATGTGTTTGTGTATGTCTTTTTTATATTTGTATATATATCTTCTTTAATATATGTCTATTCCATTTCTTTGTTTATTATCAATATTATCATTATTATTGGTATATTTTTTATTATTAACTGTCTCTTTTATTTTATTTTTTATATATATTTTTCATTATTTTCATCTTTATAATTTGTAACTGAATTTTAATGTAATTTTCTATCTGTATTTTATTTATTTTTATTATTAATAAGAATACCCATCTCAGAACGGATAAAATTAATTCCTTTGTCTGTGGTGTTAACAAACTTATCAAGAACCTCCCTCCCAATAAGGCAACTCATCCTGACAACATTTCGTAATAAATAAATTTCGTAATCTGTAATAAATCAAGAAATTGTCAACCACCTTAGCGAAACAATCTTCTTAGTGACAAACAATACGGATTTCTTCCTGCTAGATCTACAGCTGGCGTGCTGACTGTGATATTGCACAGGATCTGTGAATCTATCGACAGTGGCTTAATTTCTAGGGTGTTAGCTCTTGATATATCAACGGTCTTCGATAGGGTTTTGCACAAACATTTTCTTCACAAGCTTGTTAGCTATGAAAACCTCTGGAAATGTCCTCTCAACCATCAAATCCTTTCTCTCCAATAGGTCTATAAAAATAGTTGTTGACAGGCAAAAGTCTGAAGCATATAGCATCAATGCCGGCGTGCCTCAAGGACCATTCTGGGCCCAATCCTCTTCCTGATCTTCATAAATGATCTTCCAAATCATATTCTGAGATTATTCATTGGCATATATGCAGATGACACAACTACTTATGGCAGCACTTCGAAGAACATTCGTGATCCAGATCTTTCAGGCTCCCTTTCTACCAACTTGGAACATGTGGTGCTATGCGGAAAAAGTGGGTTGTTACTTTTAACCCCTCTAAAACCTAATTTCTCTCTTTTCACTACCAATGCTTGGATCCTCACTTTTCCTCATGTTCCCTTCTTGAGAAAGCCTCCTTTTTAAGCTTCTAGAGCTGATGTTCACCTAAAACCTGAAATGGCAGACTTACATAAAATCTGCGCTAAGGTTGCTGGAAAAATGGTTGGATCATTTTACCGCTCTAGAAAGTATCTCACTCCTGAAGCAATCCTCTACCTTTATAACAGCCAGATACATCCCAAGATTGAATACTGCTGTCATATCTGGGGAAGTGCCGCTCAGAGCACTCTTTCCTGTCTTGACAGAGTACAAAATCGACTCCCCAATCTAGTAGAGGATTCTCTCTTCTTGTCCCTACAGCCTCTTTCACACAGCAGACATGTTGCTAGTCTCTGCTGTGTCATTATGTTCATGGTAGGTGCTCGACTGTGCTCCAATCTTTGGTTCCCCCTGTAAGACATTCACAGCAAGAACATGTCTAGCAACAATCACAGCAAAGCACTCTTCTTTCTCTCTCTCTCTATTTACCAAAAACCAAACAAAACTTCCATGAACAAAGTTTCTTTTCTTAGAACATCCCATCTGTGGAACAAGATACTTCCCAACCGACGACAGCATGGTCGTCTTCAAGTCTAATGTAGACAAATACTTGATGAGCAGTCCTCTTGGATAATCAATTACTCTTAAGTAAGCTTCTGCCCATCCCACCCATTGTTTCCAATCCTCTCTTAATGGCCATCATCGTCCAACCAACAATCTCTTTAACCCTTATCCTCGAGTTGCCCCCGGGCCTTGATAAGTGGTGACCTTTAGTAAAATAAATAAATAAAAATAATCAAAGAACAGTTTTGCACCACTTTTATGTCCCCTTACAAAGATTAAAATCAATATATAATGATATATCTATGTCTAAAATCCTTATTCCAATTTTGATCAAAATCTATTACATGATTTTTTATTCTAAAAAATGTTTAAAATTTAAGGCTTAATGTTGGGCACATTGAGGTAGAAAAGAGTGAACCATGGCTGGTTATTTGGTCTCTGTTGGAAATTTTCAGAGAGTATAAAACTCTCAATACTAACTGTTAACCAATCGGATATATTGGAGGTGATACAGGACACATTCTTTTTGAATATGGAATGTAAAGAGATTTCCAGAATGAACGATCTAAAACTATCTCAATTGGCCCCTGAACATTGGTACACTCTGCAATGAAAAGGGACATCAGAGGTCTCCTTGAGCTTGGAAGACAAACGAGTGATCAGAAGATCCCAGAGGGGACAAAAAAGTAGATGTTCACTGTTCAGGATAAGTTATCAGGAAACTTACATGAGATAAAGAAAATCAGTTTAGAGAAGATCAGCCAAGGCAGAAGTCATGTTTTTCTTTCTACTGGCAGTGCAAATTCGCTCAATGCCAAAGCTACATTATATTAATTTTTAGAAATCACTATCCACCAAGCTCTAGTCCCTGTCCCATCGCTGCAATGTTGTTTTCTTGTGCCTGTTTTACAAGTACTTTAATGGATTGTGCTCTGATGAACTTGCTGCTCTGGTGCCCCCACAACGTAAATTCACTAGACCAATCCGGCAATCTGCCAAATCCCTTCCATTCACTGTGGAGGTCCCCAGATGCCGAAGAGCTTTCTACTCCAAAAGCTTCTTTCCTCGTGCTGCTGGACTCTGGAACTCCCTCCTGCTCCCTGTTTTCCTGACTGTACTGACATGCAGAAATTTAAAACTAATGTAAACAGACATTTCGCTGCACAGATCCCAATTTAGGTTGACCCCCCCCCCCCCCCCCCAAAAAAAAGAAAAAAAAACTTTCACCCTTTTTCTTAGTAACCCCTTACGTCTACAGTGGCGGCCTGCTTTGTTTGGGGTGAACTATATTTAAAAAAAAGAAAAAGAAGATATTTTAACAATGTCATTTTCTTCATGAAGAAAATTACGTCTCTGTCTTCCTTTCATTGACCAAATTTGAAATACTGTCTGAAAATGGAATGCTGAATAAAAATGAAGACTTTTATCTTGTTTTTTTATCAAATATATAATTCATTAAAACTCATATGCTTCTTGCTAAGTAGGCCAAACGCTGTGTTGAGACATTAGTAATCGCGTGTGTTCCAAGCGAAGTCAGCCTCCAAAAAACACAAGATGTCAATCATGGCACCTTCTGCCTCTGCCAGTGCATGCGGCTGACAGCCATCATCTGAGAGAACTCTGACAGGTTTAACCTTTGGCTTGTTTTCACTCTGACACTGATGAGTTACCTCAACACGGAACGGAGGTAAAGGGAGTGATTAAGAGCCCCTTCTCTCTCAGTTATGTATTTATAGTCATTGTCCTTTTAAAGACAAGTTTACGCAATGAAAAGATTTCTGGTTATGTCACTTCAGCCATGTCTGGTCCAATGTTGCACACAAAGGGTGTTTCTACATTCCTTGTTTCACATTGTAGTGTGGCAGTGTAAATATCTTGAATCAAACTGATTTATTTTCTTATCAAAATCGGTGTTTTTATAGACAACTACGTAGAAGTGTCTAGATTCGACTTTCTTGTTGCACATGCTTTGATTGGTCAATCTGTGTTTCGGTGGTTACATTGTGCATGCATACTTCATTTGACTTTTCATCCTCTAGGTGAAGACAACTCAGCTAGTTATATTATTTAGAAAATAAGTGAATACCGACATATAAATTTATTTCTTATTCACTACAAAATTCAATATTTCAAAATGAATTCAAACATAAAGAAACATGCATGCAAGGCTTTATTCTAGATAAAACAAAGGGAAGAAATAAAATCAGTAATATACAAAGTTTTGCGGGTCATTGGCAAATGTAATGTGTCTATGGGTAATCTGTGAAGGATCTGGAGGTGATTTTCTGATTGTTGCATAGTTTTCTCCAAGAACATTAAGTTGTGTCTGTTGTTGAGCTGTTTTTATGTATAGTAAAATGTTAAACTGTACGGTCTATTATTTTGAAGGATTTTTTTTATAGAAATCTTACCAGACAAAGTATTAAGCCACTTAATGTAAGGAGCTAAAAAAACAGAAGATGATTATGCAAAGACAGGAGATGCCTATTGACTTTAGTCTTGAAAAGACCAAGGCTATAGGTAGGAGGAGGACAGTCAGCAGGAAGAGAGTTCCACAAGTCTGCATTTCTTGGAAATAAGCTACTGGAATAGGAAGTTGTATTATAATGAGGTATCAAAACAGCAAATTGGTGAAGACCAACAAGTCAAACAAGATGGAACAAAGGAAGCAGGAAATAGATCAGACAATTCAGAAGAAAACATGCCATAATAGTATTTATAGAAAAGACTGAGACTAGCAACATCATGTCTGTGAGAGAGAGGGTGCAGAGAAGAAGAAAGGGTGGGGCCAATCAAATTACAGATATGCTTCTCAACCATATCAAAAATCAGGTCTGATAGTAGATTTGTAGTGATAGATAGGTGTGAGAAAGTGTTTAAAGTGATAGAACCGATTTTATGAGAAACAGAAAGAGCAATCGGTCTAATGTATGAATTCCAAAAAGATTTGATAAGAAAGACCAAGAAGTTTCAGAGTTTATTTCTCCTCAAGAACAAAGCTGTCAATGAGAATCTTAAGAAGAAAAGGGACACGCTTACGATTAAAGGACACGAGCTGAGTTTTAACAGAATTAAATGAAACAAGGCATTCTGTACATCAATCCACAACCGAACCCAGATCAACTTCTAGATCAACTGCATATTCCAACTGATCCCAGGCAGATGGGCAAGAAGCAACACCAGAATAGAGAGTGGTATCATCAGCATAGATGTTAAACCCTGAGGAACACCAGAATTGATAGGGAAAGAGGATCAGGAGACACCATCCAGAGTTACTTGCAAGCTCTGATAAGAAAGAAAAGACCTAATAATGTCAAGAACCTTACCCCTGAAGTTTGTGTAGAAGTTTGCGTAGAAGACCAGAATGTCATACCTTGTTAAATGCCTTTGAAATGTCGAGCGCAATGGCCCTATCCTTTCCTGAATTATCCATAAACCAACAGTTACAGCAGTTAGAAGATCAGTTCCAGAACGAAAACCACAAAAGCCATAAAGAGGCCCAAACTTTCCAGTTTCTATGATATTTGGAGATAAGGGTGATTTGATAATGTCATCTCAGACAAAGATAAATTTAGGTAAAAAAATAAGCTGTGTTGATGAGTTAGTGTAGTCATTACTATCTCAGGACTGTGTTAATAATGAAAAACTTACACCATAGACTAGATCAGCAGGTGTATAACCAATGTCTTCTTTAATAATGTTCGATAAAGACAAAAGAAAGCTGTTGTCTTGATGTGTTTCATTCCAACATTAGTTGGTGATTTTTTTAAATAGAATTGATTTAAATTAGGATCCTCTCTAGTGACTATATTGGGCATACCAAAATTAGCTATCCACTCTTGTAGAATAACTTTAGATACTGTTTCTGCTAAAGTATCCTTTAAAGGTGTCGCTACTGGCTCTCGTGAAAATCAATCTATAATAGTTAGAATATACTCGTGGCCATAGTAAGTTGGCAGAGGTTCAACAATAACTACATATATGTGTTTGAAATGGCATCAGGATTTTTAAAGGTTCCCAGAGGTGATTTTGTATGGCCTTGTATTTTATTTTTCTGACATGTCAAATATGTTTCAGTCTATAATTTGATATCAATATCCAGGCCAAACAAATCGTTCTTGAATAAGTTTCAAAGATGAATGCTTGCCAGGGTATGATAGACTATATAAGTGTAGGAAAATGTTTCTTCTAATCCTGGAAGGTATATATGGTTTTGGAATAATAAAATGAATCACTGAAAGGTATAGTATATTCTTTCAAGGGAAGTGTTTAGTGATTAACTTGTGGCTTAGGAGACTTCAGCATAATCGCGTTAACACATCGGTTCTCGTTAGATCACCAAAGTTAAGCAATGTGGAGTCTGGCCAGTACCAGATGGGTGACCATTTGGGAATGCTAGATACTGTATGTCATCTTCCCATGACTAAGATATACATGCGGCTGGGGACCGCTTATGAATTTGATATTCCCTGTAAACTTTCTCCTTTGGAGGAAGCCGGCATAACCCGCCCAGGTATTACCGGTTTGGTTAACAGTTAGGAGACTTCCGTCGATATTGGCTATTTTTGTACATGATAATGTATCAGCCACTGTATTATTTCTACTTTCCACATATCATATATCAGTGGTAAATTCAGAAATAAAATCCAAATGTCTTTTGCAATGTGTATTTATCAGAAATTTTTTTTATAAGATAGATTAAAGGTTTATGATCAGTATATATAGCAAAACTGTGACCGTCCATTATACGTTTAAGAGGCTTGATAGCTAAATAAATAGCCAAAAGTTCACTCAAGAATGTACTCTATCTCATCTGTGTTGGACTGCGTTTCATAGAAAAGAATGAAATAAATTTTTGCAAGTTGTCAATTCTTATTCCAAGTCAAACGCCAACGGCATTCCGCTGGGATCAGTAGTTTCACTGCTATCTACAATTAATAAGACAATTTTGTAAAATTGGCTAAAGCTGATTTAATCGTGTTAAATACTTCTCTCTTCTTGTTCTTTTTTAGTTAACATATCCGTCAAGGTTGCTGAAAAGCATAAAGTGTCCGAACTGAGATAGTCTTTGGAAGACTTGATCGAGATAGTTTTATGCTGGTCATTGTCTGAGCTGGCAATAAGTATATCATCCGTGTATTCATGTATAAGTGGTAGTGTAGCAGCCATCATGCAGGTTCACAGGTAAAACGAGTGAGGGTTGCGCTATGTATTGTCCTTCAGGGATTGAACCCAGAGTGTTCCTGTTGCAAACTGGAAACTTGTAACTTTTATGATGCAATAAGAGTTCACGTATGCAAATGAGCCTTGTTTTGCATGGACGAATTCGCGTTGTCAAAAAAAAAGTAGGGACTTTGCTCCAGGGAGGAGAAGAGAAAAGTTGACGTTGGAACCACGTTGAGTGCTGAAAAACAGAGAAAAAGAAAGAGAAAAAAAGAAATTCAATTTTCACAACTACAGGTAGTCCTCGCAATACCTGTTCTAGTTCTATCAGCCCCCGAAAGGAGGATTGGGCTGAGTTCCGAAACAGCCAAACGGAGAAAGTACAGCTGCCATGGGAATATCCTCTTCCTCCATGGGTATTTGAAAATAGACCTCAGTAAAGTTTACTTTAGAAAAAAGTTTGGTGTCATTCAGTTCCATTGCGAAGTCATGGATATGTGGTACCGGATAGCAGTTGGGAACAGTCAACGCATTAAGTCTCCAATAATCTACAAATGGTTGGTAATTGTCAGGTTTTGAGACTAAATGTAAAGGCAAAACGAAAGGACTAATTTGATGGTCGAATAATATCTTGTTTAAGCACTCTGTCAAACTAGTGATTGCCTCAATGTCAGATTTCACTGTTGTCAACCACATTTTAATGTGCCCCCTCACAGCTTTAGCCAGTCTGGAGGTGGATCTGGTGCAACGAACAGCATTGTAAATTCATTAGCAAGACAATATAGAACTTGACTAACCCATATCTTATGTCTCGACAGAAGATTGCTAACAATATATGTTTTTTGGAAGCAGATGAATAGTGGCATTGCAAGTGGGCTGAGAGTGGCATATCTTCTAATCGCCGCAAGTTTTTCTTGGAACAACAATGAATAGTTCTAGATAATCTAGGAATTCTGCTACTTTAATGATAGAAAAGGTAATGGGCAATTCCAAGTGAAAATAACAAAGGAAATATAACAAGATGGAAATGTCTTAATTACAAAATAATGGCAAAATGATGTAACAATATTCCCAACTCAGTCTTAAAAGACAAGTGATCTTTGGAAACGAGATATTTTGAATTTCCAATTTCTCTCTTTCTTTTAATTATTCACGTCATTCACCTCCTCTCGCTACTACTCTTATCATTCACCCTTTATTTATGTTATTCACTCTCCATCCCACCATCTAAAACATTTATGTACAGATAAAAAATGTATATGGTGACGAGATAACAACAACATCAGAGGTTAAATAGATTTTCTATAGATTTTTAATTTTGTACTCATCGATATTTAAACGAAATCATTTTGAAAATGTTTAATTTCTTATTGTAGGTACCATTAGTAGTTTCGTGAAAACACGCAGTCATACATGTGGAGAGCTGCGAGAAGATCATGTCGGTAAATCAGTTGTACTCTGTGGATGGTTGCAGTATAAAAGGTTTGACCGATTCATTATACTCCGTGACTGGCAGGGCATTACACAGGTTCTCATCCCATCAGAAAAGGTAAGTGTTATTTTGAAAAGGGATTGCTTATATGGTAAAGATATCTATACTGAAGTAAAAAGGAAAATGGGATTTTAGCAGTCAAGAACCGACTGATGCGTACAGAGGAAGGAACCCAGAAGTATTGCCCACAAGATTAGATTAAAAAGAGATTGATTCAGTTTCAAAGCTTTCTTGAGCAACACACCTTTGCTCTTCTCTTTAACGAAAGATTTCTACAGATCCACAGACCAGCTGCAGCTTTCAATACATCCAACCAATTTTTCTCCAGCTGAAGATCAGGACCGAACCAGACGCTGAGTAGCTTGCAAGGCCCGTCAGTCCAGCTAAAGGGTCCCTGCAGGGATACATTCCTCCAAGCATCAATGCGCAAGCCCACAGACTTGTCACAGTTAATTATGGCTCCTGTTATCATTTCATACATTCTGATTTCTCTGTCGACGACACTAATCTCAGCACTGCTCATTACAAAGTAATCCCACGTAGGACCTGATTCACCGTTAGCCTGTGAAGGAAGGGCTCCAACACAATCACATAGAGCATCGGTGAAAGCAGACATCCCTGACAAAGAGATCTGGATAATCTGAAGGGCCTAGACCATTTACCTCCACCAGCACATCGGGGTTCGCATACAAGAGGCAAATCCAAGAGCGAAATTGCGGGCCAAAACTGGCCACAGACAAAACATCCTCCAAGTAACGATGGTCCACCGTATCGAATGCTTTGGACATATCTAAATTAATCAGTGCTACTTCAGTGTCGACTTTATTTATGATCAAGCGTATCGAGTGCAAATTATCTTGAATGGTCCGACCCTTTACAGCACAAGTCTGTTCAGGGCTATTAGACCAGCCAAAACAAGCTGCAGTCGACTGGCTAAGATTTTGGCCAAAATCTTTAACTCAGCATTTAGCATCGTTAAGAGCTAAAACTTATCTAACCCATCCCCACCATTTTTGATTTTGCGTAACAGTTCACTACACCCATGGTCAAGTACTTGGGAATAGTCTTGTTCCTAAACCACGAGTAAAATGAAACTGTCAGCAAGGGAACAAAAATGTGTGACATCCTCAAATACACCTCGTAGGGCAAACCATCAATCCCAGGAGACTTGTTACGGCTGACCCGCTTTAAGGCTTCCTGAACTTCTTCCTCTGTTATGCAACCTTCTCACCTAGCTGCTTCGGTCGTCTTGAGACAAGAAAAGTCAGCTAAATAGGGGTCGAATTGTGCTAATGACAGACCGGGTTCCCTGGTAAAAAGATCTTGGAAATGAGAACGAAATGCCTCCAGAATACCTTCGTTTGTGGTTACGAGACACCCATCCGGCAATGAGACATGTGCGATATGACGATCAGCAGCTTGTCGACGTTCCTCTGCACACAATTCAGCGGCCATATTTGTTGCTTCCTTACGCACCTCTTTAATCTAGCCCTAATTACTAAAGCTTGGTGTTCTTTGATAGCCAAGGAGGCCAGATTCGCCTTAATTATAGTAACTTTAGCACTATCCCCTGCCTTCACCGCCTGATCTAATCTAGGTTCTAGTGCCACTTTATCTGCCCTAGTTGTTAGATTGAGTTGTCGGCTAAAATCGTCAGTAAAGGACCTAATTATCTTCTTAAAATGAACCCACTTCCTATTCCCAATTACAGCCCCCGTTAATTCCTGCTGAGGGGTTAGTAACAGCTGTTCCTGGTAGCACTTCACATCGTACAATGAAGTGTTGAGCTTCCAGTACCCAGCTAATCTAGGCCTAGGTCTATCTAAGTTTACACGGACTCAGACAAGTCTATGATCTGAGTAAACTATATTATGAAAACTTGGACATTCTAATAATTCTACGTCGACTCTCCTAATTAAGAATCGGTAAATATAACTCAAAAGTTGTACTGAACCGGAGCCACGCCTAGATGTATAAGTCCATACTCTATCACAGGGCTTCTCATTCCGGAATTTATCGATAAGATCAAACTTAGATCTAGCACGATTACGATCTATATCGGAATCCAGGACCGCATTCCAGTCTTCTGCTAAGATAACTGCCTGAGTTGTACTCATGAACTGCTCGATCCGTCAAAAGAAAGGAGCAAGCACAACATGGTTATTGGGTGCATAAACCCCAATGAGCCGAAATGCCTTATCTTTTATGGCAACATCCAAAACGCACAGCCTTCCTTCCGGATCCGTGAATCAAGGGTCACACAACACAACTAAAGACTTATTTACTAGCCAGGAAACACCCCTCGAGCAAGAATCGAAGTGCGCACCGAAATGGTCACCTGGAATTAAGGTGCTGAAGATCTGTAGCAACTCAAAATTTATGAGAGTCGGCACTCAACCCCTGGACATTTATGCTAGCTAGATAGAAAGCCATTGAGATATCTTAGGGTTGGGTTTCAGAAACGAACATCGATGGGGTCAGGATGCCGACGGCTCTCCCAAAAGAGTGTGTGGCCATTCGAATATTGATCTGCTTACACGGCTGATGCCAATGTATATGCAAGCAAGTTAAGGGAGTGACCCCAGAAAGGATCAAATGTATCATTGCTCGATTTGAGAAGCCTATCTGCAGGTGAGGTTCAAAAATCTTTATGGCCATTCCAGACAGTAGTATTTAGCGGCAAGAGATACTGCCTAACCAGACTTGGTTTTGGGTTGAATGTGGCGCTGTAGATCATGAGACCATCGTTAGTGCTTTGGTATCCTAGGAGGAGACCGTCGAAAAGGCAACATTGGCGTACCTTGACGATATTTACATCAATGAAGATGTCAAGTTAGCAATGCACATCCAAGTGAAATTGGCAGAGTTTGGCCTAACGTGCAACGATCCAGAGTGGCTTGGAGATGGAGCACGCGTGCTATGCCTAAAAGTAAGAGGGGAGGATGGCACTCTGCGATGGAGACGAGGAAATGTTATTTCCGGCATCCCTGAAGTTCTCACAAGAAGGACCATTTTTTTTCCTTGTGCAGAAAACTCATGGGACACCTGCCAGTGTGTGGTTAGCTTCGGGTGTAATAAAATGTGGTAACCAAAGGATGCGGCGATCAAACAAGTGATACTTTTCTCACTCGAATGATTGCAGAAAGTGTTGAGAGAGCAACACGCGAGGACCCGGCCAGAGGAGAGTAGTGTGTAATTGGAGAAGAAATGAATGTATTGGTTGATGCTAGTTCACTAGCATTGAGAGTTCTGTTAAAGAAGAATGGAGCCATGTTGGAGGATGCCTATTGGTTGCGGCCTGCGAATACCGCCCAGCACATCAACCTTGCTGAGTTAGAAGCTGTGATGAAGGGCGTTAAACTAGCACTACAGTGGCAGGCAAAGAGGTTGCACTTGCATACTGACTCCTTTCTGTCTATTACTGGGTGTGCGACATGCTGACTAGGAAAGAAAGAATACGCATGAGAGACACAAGGGAGATGTTGATAAGACGGAGGTGAGACACTTTAAGGTGTCTAGTCTGCGAGTATGGCCTGGTAGTCAGCGTAACATTGGTTCCGTCATACCAGCTGACACGAGTGCCTCGCAAATGGTACAATGCAATAAAGGTGGGTGCTGAGCTTGTTCATCAAACATGCGCTGCTACAGTGAGCGCGATGAGCCAGCAGCAGATAGAAAACATCCACACACAGAGTGGACATCCAGGCATCAAGAGGACTCTGTATTTCGTGAGATGCGTAAACCTAGCATTGGCCAAATCAGAGGGGAAACAAGTCATCAAGCATTGTGAGATGTGTCAGTCAATTGACCCAGCACCAGCACGGTGGCGAAAAGGACGACTGGAAGCAAGTGATGCATAGCAAAGGGTGGGAATGGATATCACACATTATAATGGCAACCACTTTCTTACGCTTATCGACTGTTGACCAACCCGTTTTGCGGTTTGGCAACCAATTGCACGCCAAGACTCAGCAAGCGTTATTAAACAATTATTGTCTGTCTTTTACAAAAGGGGAGCACCGCATGAGATTTTGGCCAATAACGACCCAGCATTTTGCAGCCAGCAAGTAAGACAGTTTTTATTTGAATGGGGAGTTCAATTGTGGTTGCGATGCGCTTACGTACCATCAGACGATGGCATCGCGGAAAGAAGCCACCGCAGCATAAAGAGGATTGCTGCCAGGAAGAAGTGCTCTGTTGGGGAAGCAACATACTGGTACAATGTTATGCCGAAGGATGGTATGTCCTCGACAACCGCACCTTTAAATGCCATCTACATGTACCGGACTCAGGTAAAAGGAATCAACATTGTGCAGTCACTTGACATTGAGAAGATGGATAGGCCATATGATGTGGGAGATCATGTCTGGGTGAAACTGCCAGGCTGTTGATGTACCACCAAATTCAAACAGGGATGAATGACTGGCATGGTCAGTCAGCAATCTGTCCTGATTGATTAAATCCTATGTCACATACGCAATCTCCGCCCTGCTTTGGAGGTGGACCATTCAACCACTGGGGAAAGTAATGAATCGTCTGGCACTGAACAATTAATGGGCAGCGCCAGTGATTTTGTCAGATGATTCAGAAGCGGAAACTTCATCGGACAATTCAGAAGCAGAAATTGGGGTGCATGTCCCACTTCGAAGAAATGCACGAATCAAAAGGCCACGACCACCCTGCATCATGTGTGATCAAGATATCAGGGGGGGGGAGAAAAGGAAAGAGAAAAAAAAAGGGAATTCAATTTTCAACTTGACGGAGACAGTACAATTTCTTTTATGTCGATATGAGCGTTCACGCAATCCCCACCCCTGACAGCTTAAATCTGTCAGTAAATGTTTCTGGTTTAAAAAAAAAAAGCCATATTTCAGTTTTTTTAATCCCACAACTGAAACACTGAAATCATTTCATTTTCCATTTCTATTTTTTCCTTTAAGTTTTGTAAAACATTTAAACTTTCCAGTCAAAAGAAACCTGAATGATAAAAAAGGAAATAATTATTTCTTTTCTAATAGCAAGGGAGAGTGTAATGAACATCTTATCCCCATGCCTTCATTGTAAAAAAAGATGTAATAAAAATAAAAAAATGAATAAAAATGTAATATATATATATATATATATATATATATATATATATTAATATCAGTAAACATCAGAAGATCATCTGATCACTTTCGGAGAAAAAATCCTCAAACAAAAAAACGATGCAGGTCAGATAATCTAATATTTAATGGATGTATTTTAAAAAAATGTTTTTTTTATTATCCAAAAGCTATTATAAGAGTATTGCTAAGTTAAGGCACAAAGTTATTTTAAATTCAGAGATACAGAAGTTGGGTATCCCCAAAAAACCCAAACCAATGTGTAATGTTGTCAGCTAATTACGGAATATGATATTTTTAATTTTATTTGCATGTCATGTTCTATCATTAAATATTCAATGAAAAATATTAATTTACATTACCTATTAGGAATAAATGAAAAATAAGTAAAAAACAAAATTGAAAATAAAAAAATTAAGAATAAAAACTAAGTTACCACATTAAAAAGAAACAATATACGAGAAAATTCCGTAATCACTATGTTCATAATTAGAGAGTAGTCTCCCTTGCCTGAATTAAAAATTGAGTGATAAGTTTCATTCAATTAATTTTTATAAACGAATTAAAAAAAAATTTTCTTTACTAAAATATTAACACAAAGTATATAAGAAATATCTTGTAAAACTAGTTATAAGTTTTTAATTAAGATTAATTAGTGGCTACCATAGTTTATAAGACTAATGTATAATTACAAGTCAAGCTAGTTCTATAATTTCTAACTCCTAACTCTGTGTTTTTGGATCGACGCTCTTAATGTTAATGGGCGATTTTTAGGTTTTTGACGATATTGCCCAAGTCCGGGGGTCTGTCTCAGAGCGACGTGGATTCGGTATTTGAAAATATTTGGTTTGTATGTGATATGAAAATAATGTTTTTTGTTCTTTTTTTCCAAAAGTAACATAGCCGTTAGAATTTAAAATGTGTAATGCGTTTATGACATGGAATGAGTGTTTTGTTTATTAATTTATTTTATTATCGATATTATGTACAAAGTTTTGTTGGGAATGTTGTGTAAAATAGCTAACCTGGATCTAAGTTCTGCTCTATTAGTGTAAGTTTGCTGAATAAAGGAGATAAATTGTAGAAGCCGTTACGTTGTTCAATTGTGTTCGAGTTTATAATGAGTGTTGATTCAAGAAGTCTTCACTGAGATATATACACTAGGGTAGGTCGATTTTCTAATTGTAACAAGCGTGAGTTACGAAAGTTACAAATTACCATAAAAAAGTGTGAGTTACGAGAGTTGTAAATTACCATAAAAAAGCGTGAGTTATGAAAGTTACAAATTACCATAAAAAAGTGTGAGTTACGAGAGTTGTAAATTACCAATAGGAATCATCACAGGAATTTTTTTTTTCAAAATTTGTAGTTATTTGAGGAAATGAATTTAAAGATTAAAATAATTGTAAATTCTGTCATTAAGTCCATGGTCTTTACTAACATAAGTTGATAAAATTACGACCGGGTCTTGGAGAAACTAAATATAGTAAATACATAATAGATATTTTAAATTGCAATATGCATACTGATTTTAATAAATTGAATAAACGTTAATAAAAAATAGAATACTGTAAAATATTTGATTTAATATACAAACCCGGTCCATCCGTATTTGGGTAATTTATCGTAATGAATTATTTCCCTTTAACCCATTTGTCTTAACAACGCTTCTTTAATAATAGAAAAACATAATTAAATCGAATGTATTGATTTACTCCTCTCCAGGAGTTAGGCACAAGGCCAGTTTTTATCTTACTCCCACAAGTAAGATGTGACCCAAGGTCGGGTCGGGAAAGTGGGGTTTAAAAATTGCCTGGGCAGCCCCGTCGGCATTCCCCGGTAGGGGCGCCTCAGGCAGTAAGCAATAAACTTACTCCTCCCCAAAGAGGGGAAGCGAAGCCTGGGAGGGTGAACCTCCTAGAACTGCACAGGACAGACCCATAGACCGGCGTAAATCAAGCCCCGAAGGCCAAGACAATACCAGTCTATGGGGTGCAGTATCCATCGGAACAGATACTACACTTTGATCTTAGCCAAAAGGTAATTATTTAAGCATCGTTTTAATAACTACTACTGTTTTAATTTGTGTCCAATTTAAACTAAATAATGTTATAGTAAAATATACTAAATTATTAAAAAAAATAATAAAATCACAGTGTTAATTTGTTTTGATTTTTAACGTTATGTTTTTTTCTTTTCTACTAATGAGTTCATATTTACTTTCCTTTGTACGAAGGAAAGTTAGACACGAGTTCGTTTTTTATGTGGGGACATCCAGCTAAAAAAAATCAGGGCATTCTGGATGGCACAAAAATTAAAATCTCCTCAGTTAATGATTTCTCCTCCTCCTGGCAGAACAGCTACTACATTTTGATCCTAACCAGTTTTGATCCCGGAAAGTGTCATGAGTCACCACTTATCAAGGCTAAAAACATTTGAGGATAAGAGTTAATGAGATGGGTTGATTTTACATTATATAATCAAATTTTTATTTTCAATTTTTATTTAATTTATTTTTTATTTATTTAATCAAATGTTTATTTTCAATTTTAATTTAATTTAATTTAATTTTTATTCACCCCAAACAAGGCCTATTGTCACTGAGAGGTAAGGGGCTACTGTGATTAAGAGCCAGATTTATTGGGGGGAATCCTCAGTGGTGAATTATGCAGCAAGATGTTTGTTCACATTCAATTAAAATTACTGCATGCTGTACAGTCATGTAAACGGTAAATAGGGAGAGAATTCTAAAAGCAAATGGTCCGATTATGGTGCTTACTCACAAGAAATGCTTGGCAAACTTAACAGCCTCATTAAATTCATCATTGATATATATATGCAATTAGATGGTTTGAGATGAAAAAAAAAAAGTATATGCTCCATAAACATCAGCTGTATTTTCAATATCATCAAAAGCTTAGCAGTAGCATGAACAAACTAAATTTTGTATTAATATACGTTAGTTTTAAATGAGATTGTAATTTGCCTGTTAAAAAAAAGAAAACATGACTGTTATAATTTATTACAAATTTTTACTATATTGTAAATAAACTGTTTGTTTTGCAAAAAAACTAAACAAAAAAATACACATTTTAATTTATTTCAATAAATGTTCTATTTATTAATTATTTTGAATTATTGAATTTTTTGTTACTTTACTGAATTCGTAATCTTTCATGTTTGATTTACTTTTCATGTTTGATTTACTTTTAAGTTAAATAAAATCAAGAAACGTTTATTTTTTTCAGAAATGAAAGCAATTTATGTCTTTTTTATAACAATATGGGAAAACCGTTACGGGTACATCGTCTAAAACGTAGTCGAAATATAAATCATCAATAGTAAAAAAAAACAAAAAAAACAATATCAATAAAGAAAATTTGTGTTCTTTAGATTTTTCTCTATTTTGTTGTCATATGATATATTTATTATTTACAGCAACAAGAGTTGAACCCCTTAATTTCTTCTTTGCCTTTGGAATCTGTGCTCCAAGTTAAAGGAACTGTTGAATCTAGACCTGCTGATCAAAAGAATAAGGTAGGTTCTTTCATTATTTGCAATTTACCTTTTTCTTAATGCAGCAGCTAAAATTTTTATGGGTCTGTGCATGTGTGCAAATGTGTCAGTGGATGTGTATATATGGTTGTACGTCCATCTATATTAGTGATAGGACGATTCTAATATTTTTACCAATTCTGATACAATTATCGATTCTGTTCTAAATTCCTGATTCCAATACAATTCCGATTCCAATAACGAAAGCGCACGAAAGAACACAGTCACAACATATAATGTAATTACCTGTGCAACTATAGATCCATCTATCAAAAGAGTTCATTAAATGGTGTCAGTTTAAGATCGTTTATATAGAAATGTTCTGATATTTTGAGCTTTCTTATCAAAAACTTTTTCCTAAAAAGACCAACACAGGTTTTTTTTAAATATACCAAAGTTATGTTTAAAAAAATCAAGTAACAATTTGTTTACATCATTTTTTTGGGAGGCGCTGGAACAAAATCTATAAAAAATGGATATGTTCTATTTTTTTTGTATCTCACCGATATGATTGTTTACATTTTATTATAACACATAGTTTTATTTATGCATCATACTTTTAGATCATTGATAGAAACTTAACATTCTGTGTGGAAAAATTCTTAAGTTAATTGTAAAGTAAAAACAAAGCCTCAAACACACATGTGCATACACACTGCCACATATTATGTGTGGGCGAGTTAAGATTTTAGATGCTGTATATTTTTATCAATTGTTATTATTTATCAATTTCATCCGAATGAGCAAAAGAGTATTTTCTCATATTTTATTTTGACGAAAGAGAAAAGAAAATCTTCTGAGAAGAGCAAAAGACGAATGCCGTTTCGTGTGAACCCTTTCCCCTTACTCCATTTTCACCCTGAGACAACATATGTCATGACCTTAGTTAAAAGTACTTGTCACTTGTCGCAACAATTCCATCACCTGCATAATGCCTACGTCAAACCACTCACGCATTCGGTCATGTGACCGACACCCTTATAAGACCCTAAAGAAAAAAAGGGGCAGAGATTGACAAATCTGTTCTCCGACCTGGTCAGTCTGTGTTGATGAAAAAGAAGAAGAAAGTAACAAAGACGAAGAGAAGGAAAAGAAAGGGAAAATGGCCTTCATCGTGTTTGAGCGAGCAGAAAGAAAAGACTTGGCTGTTAATGACTGGTGTCATTTTTAGAATATTTTATCGCCACCGAAAATGAGTGGATTTGATTTGTGAAAACTTTATCTAACCAGCCGAAGCTTGTACCTTTATCCGCTCATTGGAGACTATACCTTTGATACTCTGACTGAGGATTGTATAGCCTCAACCCCTTATCCGGAACTGAACCCCCCTTGTGCTTGATACTTGCCAGACTCACTTTCTTATACATATTGACTCTCTTACAGAAGGAACTTTGTGTTTTCCTTTTTATTGAAATTTTGCACCTTATTGTGGAGTACTTCTTGTGCTAGCCATTAACATACAATAAGTCAAACCCTATTTTCTTTCATAGACTGTCTTCACATTATTAAATGCGATGTTTGCTAATCATATTATAATATGTAGCTAGATTCCCTTCCCCATATTATATCTCATCTTTATTTTTGTTCTTTACATGTTTCTTTCCTTTATTTTGTGTAAATAAATATTTATCTTTAAACTATAACTTGATTGTTTCATGTTGTCTCTCGCTTGTTTGTTTCTTTCTTCTCTCTATACTTGGTGTTTTGAACTGAAGAATCCCCTTCCCCAGTGTTCTTTTATTGATATATCTGAACTCAGGGACCACCAGCCACTTGCAGATTTTTTATATTTTTTTTATTATCATTGGCATGTGTATGCTGCTGTAGTCTCAACAAAGGTTGAGTGTGACAACACCACATATCGCAAACAAGTCAGGATGTATTCCTCCCCCCTCATTTTTTTCTTCATTCATTACAACATATGCCAGCATGTAAAACAGCAGACGTTAAACCAAATATGATATCACGATTATATTCAGTTTAACGTCCATTTTACATGCTGGCATGCGTTGAGCACTTAAGAAAATGACTGACAAAGTAACCTATCTCTCGCCAGGTCTTTATTTATCCCTCTTTCCCTCAGGTCCATTTTTATCACTTCCTCCCATGTTCTGCTTGGCCTTCCCCTTTAAACTGAACCTGGTGTCAGCTTATCGATAAAGAAGTACGCACCATGGGTGTAGAATGAAAAACGATATAGCAAAATAGTTGGTCTGTCAGCAAAGGGCCTGGATGAAATGGGAAGGAGTCCAATGGAAAAGAATTACCTGATCCTATTGCTAGCAGTTGAATTTCAACAAGGTTCGATTCCTTATTTAATCGTCATATATGGGGAAAAAACATAAAAAACAATTGCTAGTTGTGTGCAAGGAAAGGAACATTGCAGCACGCACTTAGTGGCTGCCTCAAAGCTTTGGGTGATGGTCGGTAACATTGTCGACACAACCACGTACTTAAAGCAATTGCAGATGAGGTGTCTAAAGCAATAGGAGCTAGTAAATACCAACGAGTAAGTAATTTTAATCAAATTAATTTCATAAAAGCTGGAGCGAAGACACAGACAGATATGAAACATAAAAAACCTGTTATCAAGTTGGTAGTGGACCTAAAGACACAACTAAAATTCTTTATAGCTGTAACATCACTCAGAGCAAATCTAATTCAGCACAAAACAGTGCATAATTTGAGAGCTGTCCGTGTCATAGGAATAATACATCAGGCTGGTGAATGAGAGGATGAAAACCCGATACTGCAAACTAGGCAAACAATGGCAGCAGAATACATGGAATATTCAATAGGACTCGATAGGTTTTGCGAGGCAGTCATTGTGCAGAGATCTTGCAAAAATATTGATAGTTGGAGTAGCCAGAGCAAAACACTGAAAAACATTACAAACACAGCATTAACTGCTTTCAAATGGATTTGACTGAAAAGAACACCCATGGAAAAGGGCATAAAAATCCTCAAAACATAGGAAAGAAATTTTGCTTTAATGAAAAAATGATATCAGAAGCTTTAATGTTATGGTAGGAATACATCAGGGCTCTGTACTGAGTCCGTTGCTTTTCATTTGTGTCTTAGAAGCATTCTCCAATGAGTTCCGTACTGGTTGTCCAGAAGAGATGCTCATTTAGTACTTGCCTGTGAAACAATTAAAGGTTTACTTGTTAAGTTAAAAACTTAGAAGAAAGCTATGAAAGGTAAAGGCCTGAGAGTGAATATCACCAAGACTAAACTGTTGATCAGTAGTTGTAGTGTTGGAAATCCCCCGGAAAGTGGAAAGTTCCTATTTTCAGTTTGTGGAAAGGGAATAGTCAGATGCAACTCAATTTTCTGTGGTACATGCAATCATTGGATACACAAGAAGTGATGTGGAATTACTGGTAGGTTGAGAGAGGATAACCAGTTTGTGTGTAAGAAGTGTATGACAACAGAGACGAATGCGAACTCGGATATGAAGAAAATATGTGTGGATGGCAAAGTTATTGAGGTTGTTCAGAAATTCTGTTACCTTGGTGATACCATTACAGAACAGGGTGAAGCAGATGCTAGTGTGATTGCAAGAATTAGGAGTGGATGGAGTAAGTTCAGAAAACTTTTGCCATTACTAACCGGCAGAGCATTACAACTGTCGACCGAGGGAAGTATCTATCAGGCATGTGTATGCAGTGTGATGATGTATGGAAGTAAAACCTGGCCAGTGAGGGTTTAGTACATTCATTGCATGAGGGGGAATGATATGATGGATGTGTAATGCAAGTCTTAAATTCAGGCTCAGATCTAATGAGCTAAGAGGAAAATTAAATCTGGACAGTATAGGGACAAGTGTGCAGAACAGGAGACTTTGATGCTATGGCAACTGAAGTAAAGTGATATTTGTCAGATATGTGAGTAATATGAAGAATGAGTTCAATAAAAACACTTTGAGGCAAGGGAGATAACATAGGACAAAGAGTTACTTTTTAAAATATAAATTATTTATTATATTTAATTATTATTTCTAGATGAAATCTGTTCCATCTAACCCCTTGAGCTTTGTGCTATTAATGTTTTTATCTATTTGGGAAAAGTTTGTGCAATTGGACAAATGACATCCATTAGTAAATGGACTCTCCGATTCAATATAGCTTCAGCTGATGAACTACTGTTAGGAGCATTTGGGTTTGGTGTAGCTCTATAACTCCCAAGGAATATCTCTACGATTTCTGGAGTAGTTCCCTCCCATTTGAGTTTTAAGAGTACTCTTAAATGTATCCACAAAATGCTTGATCTGAAAACTTCACTGAAGTGAAAGCAGTACCATTGTCAGAGACTATGGTCTCTGGGACTCCAAATCGGCTGAAAATATGCTGTAATTTTGAAATTGTTTTCTCCAAAGTAATGTGGCTTATTGGAAAAATCTCAGGCCATTTACTGTAAGCATCTACTAGTAGTAGAAAAGATTTTCCATCAATGGGTCCTGCAAAGTCAATGTGAAGACGTTACCAGGATGAAGAAAGAAGTTTACCTTTTCTTGGAGCTTTTGCTGCTAACTGACATCTTGTACAGTTATGGCTAAGATATTCTAATTGTTTATCCATGTTTGGCCAGTAGACATATCTATGTGCTAATGCTTTAATCCAGCTAATGCCCAAAATGAAATTGTTTCAATACATAATTTTGCAATTTTAATGAAACTATCAGACCTTCTTCAAAAAGAATACATCCATCAACCTTAGATAATGATGATTTACACTGAAAAAAGGGTTGACGGTTTTTGTCTTTACATACCTCAGACCATTTTTTACAGTGAAAGTGCAACACTGCCTTGCATAAGTGTTCGGAAGCTGTAGCCTCGCGGACCATTTGTGAAGTAATTGGCAGTGCTATGACATTTGATGCGAGCACTGAAATAATTTCTGGTTCTACAGATAATGCTGAAATGACTGAATCCTCTTTGATTTATCCATGAGTCTGAATAAAGCATCTGCATGTATTGGCTAACCATGCCCAGGAAAGAGCATAAAGTTTTAATGTTTGCCGATGCTTTCATTTTTTTAATGACTGAAATATTTTCTGAGTTTTGCCGTCGACCATTTTTTGTAAAAAATGAATCCCAGATATTTAATTTGTGTTCTAAAGAATTCACATTTTTCAGCATTTACATGAAATAGGAAAGTAGAAATTGTCCTTGGGTTTACTTTCGGCAGCCTTGTAACTCCTACTTCCCTTATTTTGTCCTTTCGTCCTCACATTCCATGTGCGATGTTCCTGACAAAGGGGGAAGAATTGCTGTTTTCTGGGCCGGAATCTATCCATCTAGCACTTATCATTGGATATTTTTTACCTTGAAGTAGTATTTTTTTTAGCTCCTTACATCAAGTGGCTTCATATTTTGTCTGGAGCAATTTCCGTTAAAAAAAATCCATACTGCTGAATTCACTCAAATATAGAAATCAAACGCTGTAAAAGTTCATTTTGCGTAGCACCTGTAATGATGATATCATCGATGAATGCTGCGACTCCTATCAATCTGCTTAACATTGCATCCATTGTTTGCTAGAATATGGCTGGAGCTGGTTTGACTCCGAAAGGAAGGCGGTTGAATCTAAACAATCCCTTTTGTGTGTTGATTGTCAGAAGCTCTTTTGACTTCTCATCAACCTCAAACTCTAGGAAAGCATTCGAAAAATCAATTTTAGCAAAACAATTTCCACCATTTAATTTTGCAAAAAGCTATTTTGCGTAAAGGTAACAGGTACTGATGTGCATCTAAGGAATTGTTCAATCCAGTGGAATAATCAGCATATATTCTTACTCTTCCATTTGCTTTTTGAACAAAAACAATGGGAGCTGCCCATGTGGAGTAATTGGTTGGCTGTAGTACTCCTCCTTGTTTACTATGTCAAGTGCAGCATAGGGTATCAGACATTTTGATTCTGAAAATCGGTTTCACAGCAGACTTTAATTTGAAAGTCGCTTTTTATTTGGTGCAGAATCCTAGACTCTCCTGAAAAACATTGCTAAATTTAGCCTGGAGTATTTCGTTGAATTGTTTTTAATATCAGAAATAGAAGAAATATGTAAAGTGTTAAAAACATGCTTGAGGGGAATATCGAAAAGAATCAATTCCTCTATCCAGTCTAAACTAAGCAAATTTAAATCAGAATTATCAAGGAGATAGCATCTTCCAGAAAATTTCATTTCTTTAAATGACACATTGCAATTTAACTCACCCGTCAGTTGAATTGTGTTACCTGACGCACTTTGAGCTATATAGCATTGCAAGTTTATTTTTTGTTTTGAACTAATTGTTATTTTATGTGGGTGAATAGAGCTGTGTAAAAGCTCAAAACTGTTTGAATTATGCAAATACCACCAGTGGTTCAAAAGTTATAATAATTTAAAGTGTTGAAATTTGTGTTTTTCATTGGATATTTTTCTTTAATAATAATCCTTTTTAAAAAAAATGGGCCAAAATAATTTGGTAATTTATTTATTTTTGAAGCTATTCTTATGAAACTTATGTAAAATTGTGTGCTCTTTCTGATTATTTAGTCAGATTTTATGTATCTCTTTACCTTAAACCATGAATTTTTTTATGGAAGTCGCTCCAGACAGGACATTAAGCCACTTGATGTAAAGAGCTAAAAAAATACTACTTCAAGGTCAAAAACTAGCCAACAATAAGTGTTAGATGGATAGATTCTGACCCAGAAAACAGCAATTTTCCCCCTTTGTCAGAAACATCGCTCATAGAATTCACATTCTAAAGGACATGAATTACGATGTGTAAATTTCAAAGTTTTTAAAACTGACACATTGTATCATACAGATTGTGAGTCTATTCATTAATATATTATAAAATTCACTTAGTTAAAAACACCAAAAAATAATTTATGAGATCATCCATTAAAATAGATCATAGATGACCCATGACCCAAAAGATCACAGGTTATATATATGGAACAGGAATCTCATTTAAAGAAATATTTTTCAAAATAAAAGTCTGTTAAATTCTATTAAACATAAAAAGTGAGCAAAATATTTTTTAAGAGAATAAAAAATATTTTTTTAAGAGAATAAAAAATATTTTGTTGTATTTTTTTAATAGAAAACACTGAAGGAGCTTAAAAAAAATACTACTTTAAAGTCAAAAACTAACGAATGATAACTGTTAGATGGATAGATTTCGACTCAAAAAAACAGCAATTCTTCCCTGCTGTCAGAAACATCGCTCGTGGTATGTGAAGACTAGAGGACAAAATAAAATTTTAAGTAATTTAATGAAAAGAAATAAAATTCTGCTGTTTTTTAGACCATTACATCATTTGAATCCTTCAAACAAGTGCAAAGTTATTTATGTTTTCAGAATATTGTTAATATTTATCCGAAAAAGAAATAAGAAAGAGAAGAGAACGAGAGAGAAAAAACAAAAGTGAGAACAAGAGAGAGAAAACGAAAAACGAAAGTGAGAACAGGGAACAGAGAGAGAGAGAGAGAGAGAGAGAGAGAGAGAGAGAGAGAGAGAGAGAGAGAAAGGGCTCTTCTACCCTTTCTCCCAAAAACGATTAGGGATTCATGCATAAGTTGAAAGCGATGGTCATACAATTTTGACAACAAATCTTTGTTGGTGGGGTCGATAGTCATATCTTTTTCCAAAATACGTTAGACTTACTCTACGTTAGACACTCGCACCAAAATACTGCATTCACTCTATGACTTAATCTTTACTTACTTTGCAAAATGATAGCGAGCTGTCAAAACTAGCTAGTTTATTATATATTTACAACTGAAGAAGAATTACTTATTAGTTAAGACGTATTAATTGAAAGTTGCTGTGCCACACATCCAATCCAAAATATCAGCTAGTCTGCAATATGAAAGGACATCACTCTGCTCAAAATCTCTTTGAGGCAAGGGAGATAATAAGGGGCAAAGAGTTACTTCCCTTTAAAATATGAATTGTTTATTATTTTTAATTATTATTTCTATAATTGTTTCATCTAACAGCCACGTTGAAAGAATGGGTGAGAGTTTCTGGGTTAGTAGATGTAGAACAATTGAGGTGGCAAAGTCAACCCACAGGGGAAGACCAAGCAGAACATGGGAGGAAGTGATAAGGATGGACTTGAGAGAAAGAGGAATAAATAAAGACCTGCCAGAGATAGGTTAGTTTGAAAGTCAATTGTGACAAAGTGTCCGGGGTCTCATGGAGATCGGGTACCCTGGTTACGTGCTAGTATGCATATTGGTGATGATGCTAGGCCCTGCGTAGAGACGAAGTGGAGATATAAAACTAGTATATATTTGTCGTGGAAACAAGCTTATTCAAAACAATGGAAAAAGGCGTTGGTTTGTCTGGCGGAGTCGTGTTTGGTAGTCAACACCGATCATCATCACAAACAGAAAGGAGTGTCCAGATGGGAAGTTAAAGATTAAGAAAAATCCATGATCTTAGCGTTAATTCTAATAAATGTCAACAAATTCCGGAGGTCTGCTCTAACTTGGCAGATAATCATTTAGGCCTGTCATCGTTAATTACGGCGAGAATGAGAAGGCAATTGTTTTTGTGATAACACCACGGGCCAGAAAGAAAATCCCATTTATTTTAGAGGCAAGGGAGAGAGGCGCCCGTCCTCACACCCCCTGAGAGAGGAAGAGATGCAAGGAGAAATATGGCAGAGAAAGGGAGTGTGATGATAGACATCTTAAATAAGAGAATGTGCGTTTTGGATGCACGAGAGAACAGATCGAGTAGAGACGGCGAGAGAGCCCGTCGAGGTTGGACGTTCGTCTGACGCACGCCGATGAAGACGTGCGACAAAAGAAAGAAAATCGAACGAACTCCCCATCGTTTTCTTAGCCAGTTAATTTGTGACTAAACAACCACTTGTAAACAAACTTACACACACACAGAAATCCAACGAGATAACTTAGAGCAAACAGCTTTTACGAGTATGGTAGACATAAATCTTATGTAAAACCAATTCTTTTATTTTATTAATAATTACTCTTCCATACAAAAACCCCGACCAAGTTGTTGAACATTGTTCTTTTCCTTTTGTTCTGCTTTGAATAATCTTTCGCCCTCACAGAGCCAACCGATTGCTGTTCGCCCAGTGATCGCTCGCTGATATAAACAGTTTCAACGTGGGAGGTGGACGAGAGAACAAGATCAACGAAGTCATCATCATCATCGTCACCATCCCGTCCGAGAGGAATTTCGATCTACATATTTTTTTATTGCCACTACGACGATCAGCTGAAGTGTGTTCACGGTCTGGCAAGACTGTGCACGCGAGTGGGGTTCACAGTTTGGCACCGCGACAGGATATCATACACCTGTGTGTGCGGTTGACCACGATCCCCATGGTGCAGAGGGTGTGTGGGGTGCACACAATTTTTGAAAGGTGTCTAACATATGCGAGTATGTAAAATAGATGTAAAGCGTTTTTTAGGGTCAAATACAAATCGTTCTACACTAAAGGTTTAAAATTGTTAGATTCAGTATATCACCCTATATGGAGATTATGTTGATGAATAAATCAAATTTTGCCTAAAATTTGTTGTTTTGTTAGTCAGGCTTGGGACTTATTGAGTGATGTATTACACAGACAAAGGCTCTTTATGTATATAAGTATTGCATCTGTTTGATAATTTAAAACTCCCACACCTTGCCAAATATGTTTCCTGTTTAGTAAATAAAAAACACTTACATGATCAGATTGTTAATTTTCTTTGTTTTTAATTCATAAAAAATGTTGATTTTAAATAAAACTAAAACATTTTTTAATTTCTGTTAAGCAGCTTAAGATTACATCTGGCATGGATTTCAGTCAGATTTCAGTCTTATCTTTATGTGAAAATGAAAAATATCCCTTCATGTGTGAAATGTGTAATCAACTCCTAATTCTTTTAGTTTTCAGAACAAGAAAGCATATTTTATTATTTTTATTTATCTATTTTCATTTTTATTTGCCAGAAACTTCCAACTGGTGACATTGAAGTAAAACTGACCGATTTACAGTTGTTAAATTCATGCCAGTTACAACTGCCATTTCAGTTGAAGAAATTCCATGAGGTTTGTTTGTCTCACATTCTTTGAGAATTAATGTTAGCATTATTATTAAACTGGTATATTATCTATATATACAAAGTAAAATATAATTTTGTCACCCCCCCCCAAAAAGTTGGTGATGTCATAGCATTTACATTTATAAATATATATATATATATACATGGACGGCGGCACCGGGGGGGAGGGGGATCAACCCCCACCCACTTTTTAACTTGGGCCCCCCCCCCCACTTTACAGTCATCAATAATGAAGTTGTATATGCATGTGTTTAACCGGGACCCCCACTTTTTAGGAGAGCCCCCCCCCCCTCTTTTATAACTGTCCCACCGGTCCTGATATATATATATATATATGTATGGGAAATGAAAAAGGAAAAACCAAAAGATATTTGCCCCACCCCCCGCCTCTCATTCATCTCTCCCCAGCCTTTCAAAATCCATGCCACACCTCATCATGGAAAAAATCTCAGCCCCCCCTTTCATCTCTCCCACCCTAAGGTAAGTTCAATTATATTCTCACCCCTCCCCATTTCACTTCTACCTTAATGGTATCCACGCAAAGCTTTCCATATTCATTTCATTCTTCGCCACCACTGACTTCTCACAGCCTGGACTCTCCTCCAGCGCTCACAGTAGCCACGGCTACTACTTTCCTTCATCTCTCCATCATGTCAGCCCCAAATTTCGATGTACTTGTATGAAATTTTTCTTCAAATTATCATCTTGAGGAAGTCTTACAATAAAGACAAAACGTTGATGAATATATAAAAAATATCTCTTGATTTTTCCTTTTTCATTTCCCATTACGGAGGATTACTCTTATCTTTCCTTTCTCATATATATATATATATATATATATATATATATATATATATATATATATATATATATATATATATATATATATATAATGTCAGTTGACCGTAAGGATTTTTTAATTTTCTGTGAAGCTGCAGTAAAATGCTAAGATAAACTAAATTTATTATTGTTATAAAGCTCTGTTATATAACATGAAAATCAACTTTTCAGAACCAATATATATATATATAGTAGTATAAAAATACTTATGGAAAATCAGCTACATAAACGTTTGTGTCTCGTTCCCAATGGAAATCATCAGGCTACTTGTTCTTTATTTTATTACTCCCTACCTATTCGTTTCCTTCACCCAATTAATTTTTTTCGCTTTGTTTAGGAGAGATTTTGGAGCGTATTACTACTGAGTCAAACAAACCAAAGATGATCTTTCTATGGTGCTGAGTTAATTACTGCAGTCATATTATTTTTTCGTTCAATTATTTTGACCATTAAAAAAAAAATTTTTGATTAAAGATTCATATTGATACTATTGTTTTTTTTTTTTCGATCTTTTTTTTTCAATCTGTTTTTTTAAAATTTCTTTCTTTATTAGTCATCCCAAATGTAAATCCATGCAATTAGCCTAATGATTTCACTCTGGAATGAAACATCAAACGTTTCTGTATTTTTTCTACTACTACTAAGCTCTACTTATATAGTGAGTACTGTTTAAGTAAATACTGAAACAAAAATATATACGTAATATATTATTTTATAATATAATTATGGAAAGGTGAAAGCAATCTGTAAGTCAAAGCTTCCTACCAACGACGAATCGTAACTTCTTTGAACCAATTGTTACATCAGTTCTGGTATATGGAAGTAGCACTATCAAATAACTAAAAAGGAAACTTGACGGTGTGTACACAAGAATGCTAAGAGCTGCTCTCAACATCTCCTGGAGGCAGCATCCTACAAATGTACAACTTTACGGATACTTTGTCAGACTTCAATCTTGATCAGAGATAAAAGTACCAGATTTGCTGGTCACTGTTGGAGGACTCAAAATGAAATTGTCAGCGATTTTGTAGATGCCAAAACAAGAACTTCAAGCAAATAGCAAAGGACACACAATGCAGCTAGTTGTGATTCTGCTGGCGAATCATTGTAGTCATTGCCTCTTCAACAGGCACGCGTCTACATGTAACAAGATTAACGCGTGATCCCTAAGGCTGAATCACGTGATCAGTAGAGAACTCTCAGTTCCAGCCTATATCCCAAACAGACTAGATGTAAATTCAGGCCGCCGTTAGATGAATCGAGGGACTCCAATATTAAGATCATTTAATCTTGTCTACATTCACCTACTCAATTCTATTATCTCATCGAAAATCTGGCTCTTCCACAACTAAAATTGGCGACACTGATATAATCTAATACACGCAACCTTCTTCAAAGGAAAAAAAATCAGACATTTTTTCTCCCTCGTAACAGCGAACTACAGATCTGTCAACAAAGGTTATTTTTTCAACATTCGGCAGTTTAAAGACTTAAAAACTGCCATGTAAAACAAAATTTTATTTATATCAAGGATTTACGGACAAATCGATTACAGTAAGTACATTTCACATGGATTTTATTCATTTCTGATGTGTTTTTGTTGCATTTCGTTCATATTTCATTCATATTTTTTTGTAAGAAAAATTTTTGTTTTGTTTTGTACTAGTAATAAGGAATAGCGATTAAATCTTGTTGATTTAATTACAAAATGTATTTTCCGTTGCTAATACATTGCTATTGAATTAAGATTTGTTGCAGTTTTCAGAATTTGTTATGTTATAAGGTATTTTCGGCTTTCCCGTTCACTTTTTAAATATTCCTATGTGGCATTCATCTAGCCCTTTTGTGGTTGACTTAATGGCTGACTAACATCTAAGTTAATTGCTTTTTAATAACTATAATTCTAAGTCATCATTAATGGTATAGACTTCTGTTGTAAGGGTTAGGGTTAATGGTGTAGACTTCTGTTGTAAGGGTTAGGGTTAATGGTGTAGACTCCTGTTGTAAGGGTTAGGGTTAATGGTGTAGACTTCTGTTGTAAGGGTTAGGGTTAATGGTGTAGACTTTTGTTGTAAGGGTTAGGGTTAATGATGTAGACTCCTGTTGTAAGGGTTAGGGTTAATGGTGTAGACTTCTACTGTAAGGGTTAGGGTTAATGGTGTAGACTTCTGTTTTAAGGGTTATGGTTAATGGTGTAAACTTCTGTTTTAAGAGTTAGGATTAATGGTGTAGACTTCTATTGTAAGGGTTAGGGTTAATGGTGTAGACTTCTGTTGTATGGGTTAGGGTTAATGATGTAGACTTCTGTTGTAAGGGTTAGGGTTAATGGTGTAGACTTCTGTTGTAATGGTTAGGATTAATGGTGCAGACTTCTGTTGTAAGGGTAAGGGTCAATGGTGTAGACATCTGTTGTAAAGGTTAGGGTTAATGGTGTAGACTTCTGTTTTAAGGGTTAGGGTTAATGGTGTAGACTTCTGTTGTAAGGGTTAGGGTTAATGGTGTAGACTTCTTTTGTAAGGGTTAGGGTTAATAGTGTAGACTTCTGTTGTAAGGGTTAGGGTTAATGGTGTAGACTTCTGTTGTAAGGGTTAGGGTTAATGGTGTAGACTTCTGTTTTAAGGGTTAAAGTTAATGGTGTAGACTTCTGTTTTAAGGGTTAGGGTTAATGGTGTAGACTTCTGTTTTAAGGGTTAGGGTTAATCGTGTAGACTTCTGTTTTAAGGGTTAGAATTAATGGTGTAGACTTCTATTGTAAGGGTTAGGGTTAATGGTGTAGACTTCTGTTGTAAGGGTTAGGGTTAATGGTGTAGACTTCTGTTGTAAGGGTAAGGGTTAATGGTGTAGACTTCTGTTGTAAGGGTTAGGGTTAATGGTGTAGACTTCTGTTTTAAGGGTTAGGGTTAATGGTGTAGACTTCTTTTGTAAGGGTTAGGGTTAATGATGTAGACTTCTGTTGTAAGGGTTAAAGTTAATGGTGTAGACTCCTGTTGTAAGGGTTAGGATTAATGGTGTAGACTTCTGTTTTAAGGGTTAGGGTTAATGGTGTAGACTTCTGTTGTAAGGGTTAGGGTTAATGGTGTAGACTTCTGTTGTAAGGGTTAGGGTTAATGGTGTAGACTTCTGTTTTAAGGGTTAAAGTTAATGGTGTAGACTTCTGTTTTAAGGGTTAGGGTTAATGGTGTAAACTTCTGTTGTAAGGGTTAGGGTTAATGGTGTAGACTTCTGTTGTAAGGGTTAGGGTTAATGGTGTAGACTTCTGTTGTAAGGGTTAGGGTTAATGGTGTAGACTTCTGTTGTAAGGGTTAGGGTTAATGGTGTAGACTTCTGTTTTAAGGGTTAGGGTTAATGGTGTAGACTTCTGTTGTAAGGGTTAGGATTACTGGTGTAGACTTCTGTTGTAAGGGTTAGGGTTAATGGTGTAGACTTCTTTTGTAAGGGTTAGGGTTAATGGTGTAGACTTCTGTTGTAAGGGTTAGGGTTAATGGTGTAGACTTCTGTTGTAAGGGTTAGGGTTAATGGTGTAGACTTCTGTTTTAGGGGTTAGTGTTAATGGTGTAGACTTCTGTTGTAAGGGTTAGGGTTAATGGTGTAGACTTCTGTTGTAAGGGTTAGGGTTAATGGTGTAGACTTCTGTTGTAAGGGTTAGGGTTAATGGTGTAGACTTCTGTTGTAAGGGTTAGGGTTAATGGTGTAGACTTCTGTTGTAAGGGTTAGGGTTAATGGTGTAGACTTCTGTTGTAAGGGTTAGGGTTAATGGTGTAGACTTCTGTTGTAAGGGTTAGGGTTAATGGTGTAGACTTCTGTTGTAAGGGTTAGGGTTAATGGTGTAGACTTCTGTTGTAAGGGTTAGGGTTAATGGTGTAGACTCCTGTTGTAAGGGTTAGGATTAATGGTGTAGACTTCTGTTGTAAGGGTTAGGGTTAATGGTGTAGACTTCTGTTTTAAGGGTTAGGGTTAATGGTGTAGACTTCTGTTGTAAGGGTTAGGATTAATGGTGTAGACTTCTGTTGTAAGGGTTAGGGTTAATGGTGTAGACTTCTTTTGTAAGAGTTAGGGTTAATGGTGTAGACTTCTGTTGTAAGGGTTAGGGTTAATGGTGTAGACTTCTGTTGTAAGGGTTAGGGTTAATGGTGTAGACTTCTGTTTTAAGGGTTAGTGTTAATGGTGTAGACTTCTGTTGTAAGGGTTAGGGTTAATGGTGTAGACTTCTGTTGTAAGGGTTAGGGTTAATGGTGTAGACTTCTGTTGTAAGGGTTAGGGTTAATGGTGTAGACTTCTGTTGTAAGGGTTAGGGTTAATGGTGTAGACTTCTGTTGTAAGGGTTAGGGTTAATGGTGTAGACTTCTGTTGTAAGGGTTAGGGTTAATGGTGTAGACTTCTGTTGTAAGGGTTAGGGTTAATGGTGTAGACTTCTGTTGTAAGGGTTAGGGTTAATGGTGTAGACTTCTGTTGTAAGGGTTAGGGTTAATGGTGTAGACTCCTGTTGTAAGGGTTAGGATTAATGGTGTAGACTTCTGTTGTAAGGGTTAGGGTTAATGGTGTAGACTTCTGTTGTAAGGGTTAGGGTTAATGGTGTAGACTCCAGTTGTAAGGGTTAGGGTTAATGGTGTAGACTTCTGTTGTAAGGGTTAGGGTTAATGATGTAGACTCCTGTTGTAAGGGTTAGGGTTAATGGTGTAGACTTCTGTTGTAAGGGTTAGGATTAATGGTGCAGACTTCTGTTGTAAGGGTAAGGGTTAATGGTGTAGACTTCTGTTGTAAGGGTTAGGGTTAATGGTGTAGACTTCTGTTGTAAGGGTTAGGGTTAATGGTGTAGACTTCTGTTGTAAGGGTTAGGGTTAATGGTGTAGACTTCTGTTTTAAGGGTTAGGGTTAATGGTGTAGACTTCTGTTGTAAGGGTTAGGGTTAATGGTGTAGACTTCTGTTGTAAGGGTTAGGGTTAATGGTGTAGACTTCTGTTGTAAGGGTTAGGGTTAATGGTGTAGACTTCTTTTGTAAGGGTTAGGGTTAATGGTGTAGACTTCTGTTGTAAGGGTTAGGGTTAATGGTGTAGACTTCTGTTGTAAGGGTTAGGGTTAATGGTGTAGACTTCTGTTTTAAGGGTTAGTGTTAATGGTGTAGACTTCTGTTGTAAGGGTTAGGGTTAATGGTGTAGACTTCTGTTGTAAGGGTTAGGGTTAATGGTGTAGACTTCTGTTGTAAGGGTTAGGGTTAATGGTGTAGACTTCTGTTGTAAGGGTTAGGGTTAATGGTGTAGACTTCTGTTGTAAGGGTTAGGGTTAATGGTGTAGACTTCTGTTGTAAGGGTTAGGGTTAATGGTGTAGACTTCTGTTGTAAGGGTTAGGGTTAATGGTGTAGACTTCTTTTGTAAGGGTTAGGGTTAATGGTGTAGACTTCTGTTGTAAGGGTTAGGGTTAATGGTGTAGACTTCTGTTGTAAGGGTTAGGGTTAATGGTGTAGACTTCTTTTGTAAGGGTTAGGGTTAATGGTGTAGACTTCTGTTGTAAGGGTTAGGGTTAATGGTGTAGACTTCTGTTGTAAGGGTTAGGGTTAATGGTGTAGACTTCTGTTTTAAGGGTTAGTGTTAATGGTGTAGACTTCTGTTGTAAGGGTTAGGGTTAATGGTGTAGACTTCTGTTGTAAGGGTTAGGGTTAATGGTGTAGACTTCTGTTGTAAGGGTTAGGGTTAATGGTGTAGACTTCTGTTGTAAGGGTAAGGGTTAATGGTGTAGACTTCTGTTGTAAGGGTTAGGGTTAATGGTGTAGACTTCTGTTTTAAGGGTTAGGGTTAATGGTGTAGACTTCTTTTGTAAGGGTTAGGGTTAATGGTGTAGACTTCTGTTTTAAGGGTTAGGGTTAATGGTGTAGACTTCTGTTGTAAGGGTTAGGGTCAATGGTGTAGACGTCTGTAGTAAGGGTTAGCGTTAATGGTGTAGACTTCTGTTGTAAGGGTTAGGTTAATGGTGTAGACTTCTGTAGTAAGGGTTAGGGTTATAGTTTGGCATTAACACATCACATATTTTGAATTCTAACGTCTATGTTCCATTCGACAAAAGAACAAAAACATTCTTTTTACATCATAGACACACAACATATTTTCAAATATTGACTTCTATGGTTTTCTCCAAATCAGTCATCTTGAGAAAGTTTTCAAATATAAATGAAACGTTTATGAGGATATAAACAATTTTCGTTTTTTCATTTATCATATATATATTCATCCACATATACAGAGCTGTATTACTGTATCACAGCTCCCCAGTGTTTTCACACTGAGCTTCAAAACCCGATCACCAGATCACTTAACACTGTGATCAGCAGCCAAGCATTTTATCTCTATGCCACAGTGTTTGCCCCAACATTAAGAGAGACTATAGCACTTATGTGTCTTATTTACATTCACGCTACTGGTTACCAAGAGAACTCTATTCTAATACAAAAAGTAATGCTTTAAGCTAAGTATGGAAACCATTATTGCACCTAATAGAGAATTGGGAGCAACGATCAATACTAAAATGTACTAAGCTTTAACACTGAACTGCAGTTTCACAGTATCACTGATCATCAAAAGTGTGCCCGATTAGCAACAATCAAAAGAAAAAATGGAAACTGCTCAGCTTACACATTGCCTTCAGAGAGATTAACATTGATTAATAAAAAATCATTTCATTTTTTAAATATGTAGTTTTGACATTTTTAAATGTTTAATTAAATCGTATGACATTTATTTGGAGATTTATGTTTTTAAATTCAAGATTCTTTTGTTGCCAGGTAAAGGAATCTCTCCGCATGGAATATCGATATTTGGATATTCGCACAGAGAAAATGCAGCTTAATCTTCGACTTAGATCCAAGATGGTTATGAAAATGCGAGAATTTCTATGCAATAAAAATGGTGTGTAAAAGATTTTATCATTTGCTAATTTAATATTTTGATCATAAAAAATTCTGTTATTTTATCTATACTCTGAACACCCACCGCATTTTCATAACATGATCATTTAAAGGTTTGCGTTTGGTACCAGATCAGGCTGTCTGAAGATACCGGCTCCCTGACAAAAATGCACCAAACATTAAAGTTTTTTTTCCTTTCCACAAAGCCAAAAACAACAAATTCCTTTTCTTAGCTTTTTTTTTTACTCCTCAATAAAAAAAACATATACATAGGTTTGACTACCACGACTTTGTTGAGAAGATTGACGATGCATTTGTCAGACACTAGCGCCATAGCCCAACACTTAACTAACGGCCACTCCTGCCCCCGATCGGAATTCAGAAAACTCTTAGTAGAAAATACCAAAATCTTAGAATATAGTACTAACAAACAAAAACTCCATATATTTGGAGCCCTATATATAAAAACAAAAAAAAACCCTAATTAATAGAATTAACTTTAATATCAGTAATAATATACTAAAACGTCTATAGTTCAAAATATAGTTTCGTACTTATTACCTAATTCCCGCCAAAACCTTCTATAATATTAACACATGGCCTGTACCTGATTAACCTCATTCCCCTGAAGATGGACCCAGATGGGTCTGAAAGTACTTGGGAGACAAATCCAAACTATGGCAAATTCATCAGCCAATTCCCCTCTGAAACTAAGATCCTGATTCGGACTATTGAAAGGATCTACCAAAGGATATTTAGACATGAGTTGTCTCTTATATTCAACAATAGTTGCCTGCAAGAGAAGATGCTGCCTAGATATACATATATATACATATATATATATGTAAATACATAGTGTTTTAAGGATGATTAGTGATGTATGGAGCATAAAAACGATGTTGTCCTTTTCATAAATATTATATTTTATTCTGATATTTCGAGCAGACCTCCGCTCTTTGTCAAAGAATGATATGAAATGAAAAAAATGAAGAAAAATTAAAAATTAAACTGTTGAAAAAACTAGAATTTTGAAAAGCGTGCAGCATTCATTCTTTTTTTTAATGTTCAAGTCAGTTCACGCGAAATGTCGGATAGGATAAGTAATCCGTTGTCATTTAAAAAAAAAAAAAAGGAACATGTGTGTCAATCATGCCTACCACGACTGTTTCAACCTTGAGAAAAACCGACTGAAACAGAAATTCACTTGGTTTTTCCAGAAATACTCTCAACCTCGCATCACCAGGAGCACTGATACCACCCGAACCCACACCTCCCCACACACACACAAATTAGACCTGTAGTTTCCAGCATCGAAGGACCACTCTACAAAATTTCCTGGCTACTCTCTCAGATACTCAAACCGTTACTCCCCACCTTTCCCCTCACATGTCAGCAGCTCCGACTAAGTCATTAGCAGACTACACTAACATCAACGCCGACAACTACAGTCTAACAACTACATATTCAGCCTCGACGTTGTCTCCCTTTACACTTCAATACCCGCACACCCAGCTATAGACCTCATCACTGACCACATCTTTCTCTGACAACCTAGAACTCTTCGGACTAACACCTACTGACATCCACAAACTCTTATGAATCATCATCAACAACACCTACTTCACTTTCCAGCAACACACATTTAAACAAATCATCGGCCTCCTAGCCATCACCTACATGAATCGGCTAGAGCACTAAGCACCTACCACTCTTATATGTTCTTCTCCAGATACATAGATGACATACTTATCTTCACATCCTCTCGTGATGAAGCCACTAAAATATTCAACATCTTTAACAACATCGACCCTCACATACAATTCACCACAGAACACCCCAACAGTTCCGGCTCACTCTCTCTCCTTGACTTCAACCATAACATCACCGAAGACAGCTCCATACATACCAACTTCTATAGGAAACCCGCCTGCAAAAACCTCTTTATACATTTTAAGTCTGCCCTGCTCATAAAAGCTAAAATAGGTTATGCCCACAATGAGATCACCCGCATACAAAACAAATGCTCTTCTACTGCTGACAAAATAACACAAACTTCCATCAAACCCTCTGAACTAATGGCTACCCCACTGCCACCATAGCCCACCTAAATAAGTCCAAAGCACGCAAACACTGCACCCTCTTAAAACTCCTTTTTTTAGTGATAAAATCACCACCTCCATCCGCAAAGCTATACACAAAGAAAACATTGACATCCAACTAACCCACACTGGCACCTCTTTACGCCAGCATCTATCTAGGAAACATACTAACCACACACCTGAACCCCGCTTCCTGGCAAATTGCTCTATCCCCAACACTGATCTATGCCACCGCACCAACTGTGTATACAAATAACAGTGGACCAAATGCAACAAATTCTACATAGGAAGTACAACAAGACCGCTACACCTACACATCAAAGAGCATATGAACACATGTATATCCTCTTTCCACAAGCGCACAACCCTATGCCACATTACTCAACGTGACATCTGCGTCTCTATCCTTGCCTCTATCAGAAACTTTGGAGAGCTAAAGATTACAGAATCGATCCTCATCTTCAGATCAATCAATGTCACGGGCTCCACTCATTGTTCATTCTATAATAATCTACCCTCTCACTCACTGACCAACTCTCATATCTAACACTCATTGTATTCTAATTTCACCATTTCACTCCCCCCCCCCTCAATTTCATCATTACTTAACTCCTATATTAAGCCATCCGCTACTATCACCACCATCACACACCCAAATAAGCAAGTAGGCCCCTCCCCATACACACATTTATCTCAACACCCCCCCCCCCCCAGTCACATGAGAATAACAACCACTAACAACCAAAAACCATAATTGACCTACTCTTACTATCCCACCAAAATAATTCACCTCATACCCTGGCATTATTAATTAATTAAACAACTTGCCGTAATTACCCAACATCTAAATACATATAAAATGTATACAAATAATATACAAAAATATAATAATAATAAATAAAAGACAAGAAGAGAAAATAAAGAATAAATAAATAAACAATAATACACATATATATAAATAATATAACTTAATACACAGACTTCTATCAACTGAATCTATGAATTAATTCTCATTCAAGACACAATTTAGTAACAGGCAGAGTTATCCCCCTTACACTGTCTTACGGTTAAAACCCAAATTTAACTAGATTCAATTAAGCCTAAACTAAATATATAAAATCCTATAAGTAACAAATTACATTAGTTCAATAAACTAATTTAATGAAACCCACAATTAATAATATTTCTTGAATATATGATAACCAATAAAATGTAATTATAATAAAAAAAGAGATTAATTAATTACTTTATATTAAAAACAAAACAAAAATACGAAATACAAAAGTACAACATGCAGATAAAAATAAAAATATATTATCAAAACTAACAGTTACCCAATTATTTATCTAATATTACACACATATTTTTGAACACTACATTTACATACAAAACATAATTTTAAAATATATTAATTTCTATTCTCTGCGGAACTGGTTTGCTTCATCCCTAACTCTCTGGCATCCATTTTGGTGAATTCTCTACACAGACGGATTTTTATTTTGGTTTTTATTATTTTTGACAAAGGGAAGATTTTCCCGAAATATTAAATAAATGATTTTTAATCATCATCTGGACAACGCACAAACAGCCAACACCACACTTGCTGTTATGTAAGAAAAATAAATAGTAAGTCCCCCCATTTCGATTTATTATTTTTGTTCCTTCCAGCTTACAACCTCTCCGGCACTCTGCATTGCCCTTAGCCTTCTTAACATATTATTACTATTCCCAGCAATGCTTCAAGCAAACTACCATTCTCTATTATATATATATATATATTGTGTGTGTATTTAGGCAGCATATTTTCATTTAGGCAAACATTATTAAATAACACGGAGGGTTTTTGCTTGATGAAACTTTTTTTTATTTTTTCAATTTTCTGAATGGTCCATTCAGTGTTTTGGTCAAATTGCTGTATGTAAGTTCTATGTGTTTCTTGTTCCATTTTCTTTCCTTTTTTGCGAGTACTTTCGATTTGATTGGTCGAATCATCTACAGGCGGTGTTAATTTTGGTTTCTTAAAAAATATGTCTTTACTGTTGAGTTTTTCTTTTTATTATTATTATAACGGCCAGTAATTTACAACTTAAAATGAGCGTCTATAATATTGTGATGTTGCATGAGAGCGTGATTACATTCTAAGAGCGTGCAAGATTCAAAAGTTTGATTGCTTCAACCGTTAAGAATTTGATTACATTCTGAGCGCGTTCAAAATTCAAATGTATAATTGCTTAATGGCTAAGAATTTGGTAACGTTTATTACTATGCTGGACACTTTAAAATATTGTGATTAGTTTCGTAATTCACATTATTGATTGTAGGATGTTTAGTTTTTATGTAGAGGGCTTCAAGAATTTTTAATCTTTTGGTGTTAGTATTGTGGTGTATTATTATAGTATTGTTAACTAGTATGTGTCTATATTGTGAAGGGGGCAGTCATGTTTGTTTAGGTGTTTTTTTAGTTGTAAATTACTGACCGTCATAATAATAAAAAAACTCAACAGTAAAGACATATTTTTTAAGAAACTAAAATTAACACCGCCTGCAGATGATTTGACGAATCAAATCGAAAGTACTTGCAAAAAAGGAAAGAAAATGGAACAAGAAACACGTGTAACTTACATACAGCAATTTGACTGATACACTAAATGGGCCATTCGAAAAATTGAAAAAATTAAAAAAAGTCTCATCAAGCAAAAACACTCTGTGTTATTTAATAATGTTTGTCTAAATATATATATATATATATATATATATATATATTTCATGATTTTGGGGGGAGTACAAAATGTTATTATCGCAAGCATGAAGGGAAGACGAATTCTATCGTTCATGATTAAACATTAATCAAGAAAAAAAAAAAATGCCAGCCGACCGGTTTCGCCCTCTCTTAACAAAGGCTGTATCGAGGGATTTAAAAAAAAAAACGGGGTGAAAAGAGAGAGTACAGAAAATAAAATAGTGTTATGTTATATGTACAATGGAGGATGAATCTTAGAGATTGATCACATCTAATCCCAATAGACATTCCCTTTGTTTACAAAGGGAGGGACGTTTAAGACGAACGTGGATCGTCTCCAAGATTTTTAGATGGTATAATGAATGAACATGACTGAGAATGGTGAAGAAGTCCATGCTAAAATTCCTAGCGCACGGCGGGTTTTTAAGTAAATGGTCTGTAATGGAAGACCCGTATGTGTTATTTTGAACGTCCATTGGAATGGAACCTTCCGGTCAATCGTGTTGAGAACAAAGATTACCAATGCCAAAGAGTAATTTTTTTAAAGAGTAATGTTTTCAAAGAGTAATGTTTTCTGAGAGTAGTTTATTCTGGAAGTAATTTTTTCTTGTAGTAGTGTTTTTCGAGAGTAATGCCCCTACTCTCTGTAAAATTCTCTTCCATGAGTAATGTTTTCTGAGAGCAATGTATTCTGGGAGTAGTGTTTTTTTTTTTAAGAGTAATGAGAGTCCCCTCTCTGTAAACTTTCCTTCTAAGAGTAATGCATGTATTCTGAGAGCAATGTATTCTAAGAATATAAAATAATTATCCTACCTATAGAATTATATTTGACACCTTTATTCAACATTAAATAATCCATAGATGCTTGATATGTGGTAAAACAAACCAAACCAAATGGGAGACATCCAACTAAAATATTGTAAAAGACATATGCAAAATCACATACTAAAGAAAGACTTATACTTTTTATAATAGTCTTCATGTAGAGAGTAAATAAACATAGTTCCTGCTTTATAAAAAGTATAAGTCTTTCTTTATTATGAGGTTTTCCAAATAAATTTCTCGGGTTTTTAAAGAATTTCAATATTTTTCTTTGATTCTTGCATATAATTCGAAAATATACAATCTGTTATTTTTATATTTGCAGGTTTTGTTGATGTTGAAACGCCAACCTTGTTCCGCAGAACCCCAGGGGTAATCAATATTTTATATTCTTATCTAATATACGAAATCATCTTGTCCGAATTTATGGAGTGTGTCATCAATAGCGATTGATCTGCTAAATCAATATTTGCTTCTGACTAGTCAATTTTTCTTTTTTTTTTTTCCCCCTTGTTCTTTCTATCTTTCTTTCCATCATGATCATCATTGGTTTAACATCCGTTTTACATGCTGGCATGCGTTGGACAGCTTTTAGAAATTGACTTCCAAACTAACCTGTCTCTGGCCAGGTCTTTATTTATCCCTCTTTCTCTCAAGTCTATTCTTATCATGTTTTCCTTGGTCTTCCCCTGTCGGCAAGCGACTGACATTGGAGGGATCATTTGGTGAATCCGACTCCAAGTAAATTGGCCGCTCAGTATCTTCTGTATCGTCTTCGTCGTCGAAGAGAGGCGATCCTACAAAAGGGTGCAGATCTCTAACATGATGAGGTGTTCCATTGACTCGCACCGGCTGCTCACTGATTATCTCAGTTATGCACCCAGTTCCGAATTTGGTCATGCACCTACCGTGTAGGGTCTTAACCCAGACAATATCTTCTATCTTATACCTCCCTTCAGTTATTTGTGATTCAGGTGGGGGAATGGCGTCAATGCCTTTCACTCAGATATTTTACCTATGCAATATGTCAGCCGGCACCGTAGACAGCCTCCAACACAGCAATTTTTCCTAGGTGCAATTGTTTTCACGCTTCTGTGACTGCATTCCACAATGCTATTTCCAGATGGAACGTAAGCGCACCAGAACCTCAAATACATGCCCCAGCTACTCGTAAATTTCTTAAATAGGTTGAAAAGGTGAGTTTGAAAGTCTATCAGGGAAGTGTTTTTACTCTGACTTCAATGGGAACGTTAAAGATAAATTTCATGGAATTAAATGAAATCGACTTAGTCAAAAATAATCTGGATCACAGCTCACTCAACGTTTTCTCTTCTTTCTCCTCGCCATTCTGCTCTTCACAACATCAAGTCCAGATTAATCAAATCCTGACCCCAAAATCCGAATTACGTTCTTTCTTTATTCACTTGAATCTGACAGATGCAAACCAACTTGATTTGCATTACTACATCTCTGAACTCGTTGTCCCGGATGTTAAAATAAAGCCACCACAAAATCGACTCTGCTAATGCTGGTATTCGTAATCCATGGGGCAGTGTTCGAATCCTCACTTGCAACCTATGATTAAAACATTTCTCTAATCTTAAAATTGTACCCCAGGCAATGTGGTGGGGGTGGGGCAAGTTGGGACCACTTCCACTGCTCAATCCTAGTTCAGGATCATCACGTCCACCACAGAACTTAACCTGCTGCCTCAACTGTTTTACATCTACTAATCTAAGAACTCTCATTTATCCTTTCAATGTGGCCATACCAGCGAAGTCTACTCTTCTGTACACATCTTCCTATCTGCTCTGCTGGTTAGAAATAGCAGAAGTCTCATTAATGTACTCCATCCACTCCTTAATCTTACAATCACACTAACCCTGCTCCATTCTTTGCTGCAATGATATCACCAAGATAGCAAAACTTCTGGACAACCTCAATAGCCTCGCCATCCAGATATATGTTCTCCACATCTGATTTCTCATCCATCTTCATTGTCTTATACTTCTTGCACGCAAACTAGTTATCCTCTCTCAACCTCCCTGTAATTCTATTGCACTTCTTGTGTACCCAATGCTTACAAGTAGCACAAAAAATTGAATTGCACCCAATTCCCTTTCCTCAAACTCAGTATGAGAAGTTTCCTCTTTTGGGGAGCTTTCCAACACTACAACAACTGATCATCATTTTGGTTTTGGTAACATTCATTCTCAAACCTTTACTTTCCATAGCATTCCGCCAACTCTTTAACGTAATAAGTAGGTCTTCTATTGTTTCACAGACAAATACTAAACCATCAGCCTACAACATCTCTCCTGGACAACCTGTATGAAACTTCATGGACAATTCTTCTAAGATACAAATGAAAAGCAATAGACAGAACCCTGATGTACTCCTACTTTAATATTAAAGCTGTCACTAAATGTGCTGGTAATTCCAACATGAATTTGAGCATTTCTGTACATTGCTTGAACAACCTTCACCAACCACACGTTTATCCCTAGTTTACACAAAGCCCACCAGAAAACTTTGCTTTGTACTCTGTCAAAATCTTTCTTCAGATCAACAAAAGCAAAATACAGGTTCTGCTTCTTATCAAAGTACTTCTCTTGCATTTGTTTCAGGGTAAATATAACACCAGTGGTAAGTTGCCCAGACATAAAACCAAACTGTATTTCATCTATTCTTATCTGACTTCTTATTTGCTGCTCAGTTATTCTTTCAATCACTTTCAGGATCTGATACATCAATTTTAAGCTTCTGTAATTACTTGTATTTTGAACTTCTCCTTTACCCTTGTAGTAACAATTCACAATTGTAATAAGTTCCCAGTCTTCTTTTATGATCTGATTTGTCAAGTTTGTGATCATCTCAATACATGTTTAACCTGCAGCCTTCAACATTTCAGCTACAAGGCCTGAGGGTCCTTCAGCCTTTACCCTTCTTCATCTTACAGCTTCTCGTACCATTTCTTTCTTAATTTTTATGGCTGGTCCAGATATTGCTTCTGCGACTTAAAAATGTTCTCAGTTCCATGAAAACTCAGTATTCAATAAAATCTCATATCATGTTAATTTGTTGCTAACACTCGATTGTCATTTTGCATGCACTTCTTTCAAACAATATCCATATTTGTCTTTGCCATCTGTTAAGCTATCCTGAATATTTCCTTCTTTTGGTCATCCCTTCATAGTAGATCTGGAAATCTGACTTGCTCAGCCTCCTTCTTGGCTTTGTATATTGCTATTGTATTTTCCCTCTTTGCCACCAGATACCTATCCTTATTCACTAAACCTTTTCACCACACACTCCGTCGTTTTCACTTTTTTTTATATACATTTCTCCACTTCTTTATTCCACCACCATGTCATCCTTGGAGTCCCTTTTGTCCACCTGGTCTATTACCTCCAACCGTGTATTCTTCAACTTAACTGTTCTTTCACACTTACTAAAGTGGATCTGGTAACCGAACGCTCCATCACTTGATCTCTAAACTTGCATTTCACATGTTCTTTATTCAACTTCCACACCTTTCTCCTAGAGATAACATTTCTCTTTACCTCATGAACTTTCTTCAACTTAATGTAACATATAACTGGTTTATGCTATGTCACAATTTCTTTACCAGTTATTACTTTCACATCACTCAAGAGCCTTCTTTCTGTCCTTTTTCCTTACCAGCAGATAATCTACTGAGTATGCTGTAAAAGAGGGTTTGCAATCAAAATGTCCATGGCAAAACCAAATTCTAAAATTCTTCCTCCTTCTGCATTCCTATCACCATATCCATTTCCTCTATGCATAACCTCAAAATGACCAGAGGTATTTCCAACATGACCATCCAAATGTCTTGCCACGGCAAGTATTTCCTACTCATCAACCATACTGGTTACTGCCATAAGTCTGTCATAAAACTTATCTTTTGCATCTTCACACAAGTCACATTGTGGAGCATAAACATATATAGGTGTGAAAAATTTCTCACCAACCATCAACTTCATCAGTATTATTCACTCATTTACATGATTAACTTCAATCACCAACCATCAACTTCATCAGTATGATTCACTCATTTACATGATTAACTTCAATCACCAACCATCAACTTCATCAGTATGATTCACTCATTTACATGATTAACTTCAATCACCAACCATCAACTTCATCAGTATGATTCACTCATTTACATGATTAACTTCAATCACCAACCATCAACTTCATCAGTATGATTCACTCATTTACATGATTAACTTCAATCACCAACCATCAACTTCATCAGTATGATTCACTCATTTACATGATTAACTTCAATCACCAACCATCAACTTCATGAGTATGATTCACTCATTTACATGATTAACTTCAATCACCAACCATCAACTTCATCAGTATGATTCACTCATTTACATGATTAACTTCAATCACCAACCATCAACTTCATCAGTATGATTCACTCATTTACATGATTAACTTCAATCACCAACCATCAACTTCATCAGTATGATTCACTCATTTACATGATTAACTTCAATCACCAACCATCAACTTCATCAGTATGATTCACTCATTTACATGATTAACTTCAATCACCAACCATCAACTTCATCAGTATGATTCACTCATTTACATGATTAACTTCAATCACCAACCATCAACTTCATCAGTATGATTCACTCATTTACATGATTAACTTCAATCACCAACCATCAACTTCATCAGTATGATTCACTCATTTACATGATTAACTTCAATCACCAACCATCAACTTCATCAGTATGATTCACTCATTTACATGATTAACTTCAATCACCAACCATCAACTTCATCAGTATGATTCACTCATTTACATGATTAACTTCAATCACCAACCATCAACTTCATCAGTATGATTCACTCATTTACATGATTAACTTCAATCACCAACCATCAACTTCATCAGTATGATTCACTCATTTACATGATTAACTTCAATCACCAACCATCAACTTCATCAGTATGATTCACTCATTTACATGATTAACTTCAATCACCAACCATCAACTTCATCAGTATGATTCACTCATTTACATGATTAACTTCAATCACCAACCATCAACTTCATCAGTATGATTCACTCATTTACATGATTAACTTCAATCACCAACCATCAACTTCATCAGTATGATTCACTCATTTACATGATTAACTTCAATCACCAACCATCAACTTCATGAGTATGATTCACTCATTTACATGATTAACTTCAATCACCAACCATCAACTTCATCAGTATGATTCACTCATTTACATGATTAACTTCAATCACCAACCATCAACTTCATCAGTATGATTCACTCATTTACATGATTAACTTCAATCACCAACCATCAACTTCATCAGTATGATTCACTCATTTACATGATTAACTTCAATCACCAACCATCAACTTCATCAGTATGATTCCCTCATTTACATGATTAACTTCAATCACCAACCATCAACTTCATCAGTATGATTCACTCATTTACATGATTAACTTCAATCACCAACCATCAACTTCATCAGTATGATTCACTCATTTACATGATTAACTTCAATCACCAACCATCAACTTCATCAGTATGATTCACTCATTTACATGATTAACTTCAATCACCAACCATCAACTTCATCAGTATGATTCACTCATTTACATGATTAACTTCAATCACCTGCAATAAAAATGCCAACACCACCTGTTTCCTTTTCTATTTCCAGTACAATACAGCCTATATCTTGCATTCTTTCTCACAATCAGTCTAGCAGATTTACCTCTTCACTTGGACGCAACATAATGTCTTCTCTTAAGAAACTCAACCTTCTACGTAAGCTTCCAACATTTAAACTACATAGCCTAAAATCTGACTGATTTTCTTTGGAATTCATTTAAGGCAAGATTTTTTGAAAATGTCCTTCCTGACACCTACCCAGTGAGGTGATGGGGACAAATGCTTTTATCGAGACATCATCTCTAAGTGAGTGCCTATCAAGGTTAAAGAGTGCTTCAACTGCCCTTTTGGGTTTATAAAAATTGATTTTTCCATTAAAACAATAATAGATTCATTCAATTATTCATTATTTTATTGATAAAATAAATTCTTAAAGATAGAATATTAGGAAGGGGAAGGAGGAACGATGACCTTCTCAGAAGTGAGAGATGCTGCAAGAGTCCCTCCATTTCACAAGGCTAATGCTTTAACTGAGGGCACAATTCTGTCACAATCATCCGAAGAAATACGATTGAATAACTTGTGAAATCTACACTGCCACTGGAGTAAAAATAAATATGTCCGTAAATACAAAGATATATATTTATGTTCTTAATCTCTGTCTCAAGTCATGCAATTGATAATAGTTACATGTGTTTAGTGATTGTATCCAATGTGGTTACTTTGGTGCTGAAAACCTTTTCTGTGAATGGTTTATTAGAACTGTGGGTCTTGTATGGTACTGGAGAGAACTCAAAGTGCATATCAATTCATCTTGTTGTCTGCATACTTGGCCCAATGTAATGCTCAGCAATCATGAAGGCTGTGATATCACTAGTCAAGTAGAATCAAAAACATTGGCTTTAAAAAATTAGCCTAAAAAATATTTAAGTCAGTTTGGAGAAGACCCTGAGGTTACATTTGATTCTGCCAGAGTGCTTCAAAAACCTTTGACAAATTAAGACTCAAATCTTACACGTCGAGAAAAGTTAAGCTAGTTGACTTACAATCAACGTCTTCTGCCATTTTTGGACACTTAAAAAGATGCCACTACATTGTAAGATATGTTGCTATTGGATGCTTTTTCATTACCATGTCTGGCAAGTTGACCTTCTATGGCATCCACACTCCTTCACACGCTAATCGGCATATATACCGCTACCATGTACAATTTTGATACCTAGTACCAATGGTGTTGTACTACACTATAAGAGTAGTTGCATTGGTTGTTGCAGACCTGCAAAAGTTGAAACCATATGCACCTAGTTTTGTGGTTGCAAAGGAAATTGCTAGAACTTATAGTTGCTACATATGTAAGTAATATTTGAAGAAAGTTATTTCATGTTTACAAGTATTGTTGATAAATTTATGAAAGTGCCCATATCGCATGTGATGCTGTCTGCAATTCACTAGTTTCAATTTTGAATGCCATTTGATTTCTTTTGCTAGGTTTCTATCTTTATATATAAGTACATACACTTTTCTTAAGACAATATTATATAAATAGGGATTTTGTCCGTCCGTCCATCTATCTGTCCGTCAATCACAATTTTTTAAACGTAATAAATACAATGCGAAATAATGGAGAATACTGCAGTTAGCTAATCTAATATTCCAATCTAATCTAATTTAATCTAAATATGAATAAATGCGAATCTTTCCTAAGTAGATTCACATCGAAACCTTTCAGTCTTATTTGATATTTATTTACCTCCCACAGCGGTAAGATGTGACACCAGGTTGGAAAAGTGGGATTTGAAAAGCCAACGCTCTAGACAAAGGAGAGCACTCTGGCCGTCAAAAAATGCCTTAGCAGCCCCTGTCGGCATTCCCGGTAGGGGCGCCTCAGACAATTAGCAATGAACTAACCCCTTCTCAAAGAGTGAGAAGGCAAAGCCTGGGAAGGTGGACCTCCTAGAACTGCACAGGACAGTACCTCAGACTGGCGGAATCAAGATCCGAAGGCCAAGACAATACCGGTCTACAGAGTGAGCATCCATCGGAACAGATACTTCACTCTGATCTTAGCCAAAAGGCCACGGAGGATTTTTAAAGTGAAACCTTGAAGGCTTACTTGGTATTTATCTACCTCCCACAGCAGTAAGATGTGACACAAGGTCGGGAAAGTGGGATTTGAAAAGCCAGCACCCTAGAGGAAGAAAGGCACTCTGGCCGTCAAAAAATGCTTTGGCAGCCCCGTCGGCATTCCCCAGTAGGGTGCCTCAGGCGATTAGCAATAAACTCAGCCCTTCTCAAAGGGTGAGAAGGCAAAACCTGGGAAGGTGGACCTCCTAGAACTGCACAAGACAGTATTTCAGACCGGCGAAATCATGGCCCAAAGGCCAAGACGGTACCGGTCTATAGAGTGAGCATCCGTTGGAACAGATACTACACTCTGATCTTAACCAAAAGGCCAAGGAGCAATAAAAATTATTCTTTTGTGACTAGACATTTTTAAATGAATGAAAATAAAACTTGATTTAATCGGAATTTATAAGTGTAGTATCAGTTCTGTTGTCATAAGACCGTCCTTCCAGGAATTACCTCCTCCGTTTTTAAGGAGGTGTGGAGGAATCCTCCCATGTATTACATCCTTCTTTTATATTTAAAACTTTAAAAAAAACTTTTAAAGTTACTAATTAGTTAAAATGAAAAACTGAAGGGACGAAAGACATTTCTGTTCCGTGTTCAATTGTACTATAGGGATTATTTGAATATCTCGCTTATTTTGTTTGATTTTCGCACACATTTTGGATGAAATTTATTAATTAGTCTTACATTGTATTTTTTATCCTGAATAAAATTCTAATTTATTTTTAAAGACTTGAAAATCAAACTTTAATGCAATGCCTTAATTGCTGGTGGCCATGTTGTAATTTTATATTATTTTCTTTCGGGCTTGACATCTATAAAAAGGAAATACATTTGACTTAATTTTATTTATAAAAAAATTGTGGTGTCTGATTTTATTTTCACATCTATAAAAAGGAAATAGGTTTTACTTTATTTTATTTATAAAGATATTTTGTGGTCGGCGTTCGCACTTGACATCCATAAATAAAGTACTTTACTTTTATTTTATTTATAACAATGATAAGCATATGCTTATCATTTTAATAGTCCGAAACAATTTATTTTGCTTTAACTAAGTATTGTATGCAGTTCTGTCACAATTATATAATACTCCAAGCCTAGCAAAAATATGCGACCAGAGGATAGAGTTTAGGTACATAGTGTCTTTGTAAATGTTGCTTAGGATGAAATGTCCTTTTTACTTTTTAACATGACCTACTTTGCTGAAATTGTTTTTTATTGATCAATAACATGAAAAAAGTTAATGTTAGATGAATAGTGTCTTTGTAAAAGTTGCTCAGCATAAATTTTCATTTTGAATAATGTATAAGAGGATCTATTTTGATCAACAAATTATTTTGGTGACTAAAAGGATCATTTTGATATCCACCATTTTGAAAATAACACTCCAGGCTTGCCACCAAAATGTCTTATGCTCAATAGACCCTACCAAATCAAATGCAAAAGGTTTCATTCATAAACTTTCATTTTCCTATGTGACGCTAGGCCAGTGACAGGAATATAATGATAGCATTTACCTATTTTTAAAAATTTTGAGAGAAAAAAAATTGGTATCTAAGTTTGTTTGTTTTTTTTCTTTTAGGGTGCTCAAGAATTTGTTGTCCCTACTCACTACCCAGGAAAGTTCTACAGTTTACCACAAAGCCCTCAACAGGTATGAGGACAGATATTAATCAACACAAAATTCAAAAAACCTTAATCCCATTATAGGTGATTTTCCAAATAATCTCCATATTGTTTTTTTTTAATTTTGTTTATTTTTCTTGTGAAAGTTCCAAAATTCAATTTGTATTAGGAAGCGCCAAATTAAATACCAGACTTAAAAGATTTCTTGAACAATTTCATTTTCTTTGTTGGATTTTTTCAGATGATAAAATTTACATTATTTACAGTTGTACTAGTTGATATTACCTTTTTTTCATGTACCACAAGCTTTCAGTTTTTAATTGTACTTGATGATTTAAAATTAAACCATTTATTTAATCTGTAGATTTTTCTCATTTTGCTGTCTTTATAGTCCAGTCAATCTAACTGATTTTTTGGCTGAACCTCAAACAAATTGCTAACAATGGTTTTTAACTTGAATATTGGGCATGAATAACCTCTCTTTCAGATAAAAAAAAGTTTACCAAAATAAGCCTTGCGGAAAGGGGTCAACAGGCGCCATCTTTAAAGATTGCCGCTGATTCTAGCCTCCCTCTCTCAACTAAATTTCTGTTAATTCATCTTCAAAAATACCAAACGTAGCAATGTAAAATTGGATAAAACCAACAGTTTTCATAAAGTTAAATATAATTATAACTTATTATGCCTTATTTTTGTCTCTTTTGATGTATTACTGCAAGAGCTTAATATTCTGTCATATTCTAATTTCAGGTTGGCCAAAGTGAAGTACCGATAATTATCGGTACTTCACTTTGGCCAACCTGAAATTAGAATATGACAGAATATTAAGCTCTTGCAGTAATGGATGCTGACAAGTGTGCTATTTGAAACAATGAACTGTCCAGTAATGAAGAAACATTCATCGTCAGCCAGGAGGGCATTGATTCCATTAACAGAGCTTCTGAACAACGTGAAGAGAAGATCATAATTCAGATTTGTCAATGTCTTCACAAGAAATGCAGACAGCGTTGGATCAACCCCAAATACATAGAAATTGACCGTAAAAACAGGTCCACCCATGATGAAATACTATCCCGTGCAAGATGCTCTTTGTGTGTGTTTAACTTTAAGGAACATTGTCTTTTTTGTGGTTTTGGAGCAAAATCTGATAGAAAGAAAAGAGGTGTTGATGTTTCCCATGTAGAAACTATTGAGTTTAAGGACAGAGTGTTAAAAGTTTGTGCGAAAGTCCGAAAAAATGATGGCTGGGCATCCACTATTAAAGGTAGAATAGGTTATGTAGCTGACCTTGTTTCAGAAGAAGCCCATAATCACAGAACATGTTTTACAAACTTTGATTCCAATAAAAAACATTCCTAAGGCATTCTCTTCTACTGATTCTTCTAAGAAACAAAACCTTGGTAGACCAGAGGATTCAGAGAAAAAGCAGGCATTTCTGGAAGTTGCTAAATATTTGCAGCAAAATGACGAGGAGCAACTCACCATTGTCGATCTTGTTAAAAAAAATGGAGGAAATTCTCGAAAACACTGGCTTTTAACCATACAGTCTCTCATACATGGAATCTTGATTGTTAGAACATTTCAAAGACAAAATCATTGTGACTGAAATTAATGGGAAACATAATGTTGTTACATTCTTAAGTACAGCAAAATGTATTCTCCATGAATTCTATGCACAGAGCCGCTCAACAGACAATTCAGAATCAGAGGCCATTAGAATCATAGAGACGGCAGCCAAGCTTATCAAGAATGACATTAAAGGTATCCAGACAAGTTCAGAATATTACCCGTCTAAGAATGATCTTTAACAGGATGCGATTCTTGAATATGTTCCTAAATCATTGTTAATCTTTCTCAGGAAGATATTTGCAGGCGAAGACAATGATTTGAAACTTGCATCAGTTGGTCAAGCGATAATGCAGGCTGCTAGACCCAGAGTTCTCCTTGCACCTTTGCAGTTTGGTTTAGCAGTAGAAATGCATGACCAATTTGGATCGAGGTTCTTAATTGACACTCTGAATAAGCATGGCTTCTCTTCACCTTACTCGGAAGTCCATGAATTCGAAAGAAATGCTGCTCTTGTTCATGGCGCTGAAACTCTCTCCCCTGTTGAAACTGAATTTGTGCAGTTCGTAGCTGATAATGTGGACCATAATGTAAGGAGTATTGATGGATTCAACACATTGCACGGTATGGGCATCATAGTATCTTTTATGCCCAGGAAATTTAAAGCAAAACCAGTTCCAAGGATTCAGGATTTTAAGATATAATAAGGGTTGGAAGGATCAACATCAAGTACCTAGATTCACAGTACACCAACAAACCACCAGTGACATTTAAAGAGCTCCAGCCCAAGAAAGTTATCGATTCCACTGCTAATGTTGACATCTATTTGGGAGGTTTCACTAATTTCACATCCGTCCAGACCCGCATGGTCAGGCCTTATGCAGTCAGTGCACAAAGGAACATATCCTGGAAAATCAGCCACAGTTTTTTTGCCAATGATCGACCCTGGTAACCCAACCTGTGTGTACTCAACGTTATATTACATTAGTGATTTAGCCAGGAAAAACAACATTACACCAATTCTAACATTCGATCAACCACTTTGGTACAAAGCAATGATGATAATCGAGTCACAGCCTAGTTCCAGTACCCTGAAATCATTTGTCTTGCGACTCGGTGGGCTCCATACACAGATGAGCTTTCTGGAGTCAATTCGTCATTTGATGACAGGTTCTGGATTGCAAGAACTTTTTGAACTTGTGTATGCTGAAAACACAGTCAAGCACATGCTAAGTGGCAAAGCAATTGCGAAAGCCATTCATGCTCATTTCTTAGTTGATGCTGCTCTGAATGCTATTTTGTTAGCGAAAGCCTATGATTTGCCAGTTTCACATGTCACTGAGGATGCAGAAGAGTCATTTCCTCAAAATGAAAACCTGGAGGAAGCTCAGGGGCTATTGAAAGGTCTCCTTGATGGGACTGAGACATTGAATAATGTTCTGTCATCAGAGTCTATGACCAGAGAATCAACCATGTGAAGAATATGATGGTTGACCAGCGAACAGCAAAATTGTGGATTCAATAATTTGATATGGTGAATATCCTGCAATTGTTTATCAAGGCAGAGCACACCAAGAACTGGGAATTGCACCTTGACGCTGTAAGGAAAATACTGCCAATATTCACTGCAGCAGGACACATCCTATATACAAAGTCGGCCTACTTGTACTTGCAGCAAATGGAGGGGCTGCTGAAAAGTCATTCTAAAGTGTACTAGAAATTTTCTGAAGGATTCCATGTGATTAGACGGAGTGATCGCTACTGGGCTGGCTTGTCGACGGATTTGGATATTGAGCAGGTGCTAATGAGAAGCATGAAGATGTCTGGAGGTCTTAAACATGGCATTGACTGTTCAACTTGTGTGGTAATTGCAAAGGCCTCTACTGCAGCAACTCACCACAGCCAGATCTTGATGATGAAGTTACCTTTGACTAGTTCTTGACAAGAAATGTTCTTTGATCCATTCATGAATTTGTTCTATGGTGGTTATGCAAGAGCCTTGCCCCAGCATTCGACCAACTGATCATTCCTTTATTGTAAATTGTACTTATTTTGTACCTATTTTTTATTAAATGTCAGGAATTAATGTGACAATTGTTGCCTTGAAAAAGTCTACTTAGTCTGTTTTTGTACCTTTTATATTCATATTTGTATTAAAAAAAAACATGAAAACAATGGCATGGGCTAGTCTTTTTCTGGTGTTAGTTTATTATTAAGCATATAGCTACCTATCATTACAATTTAAAACACCAAGAAAATGTCAAGCTGGCTTGAGGTGGGCCCTGTGTGGGTTTTCATGCAAAAAATATTTTTTATTTCTAATTTAAAGGTTTTTTAGTCAGAAAAAACGTTTATTTTTTGTCAATAATTGTCAGTAATAATGGACATACTTGTCAGGAAATGTCAGGAATTTTATCTCTCGAAATTTTAATATTGTTAAGTTGGATTTTAAAGATGGCACCCGTTGACCCCTTTGCGCAAGGCTAATTTTGGTAAACTTTTTTTATCTGAAAAAAAGGTTATTCATGCCCCAATATCCAAGTTAAAAACCTTTGTTAGCAATTTGTTTGAGGTTATGCCACATTTTGACTGAACTATTAGTGATATTTTATATCTTGATGGACCAAACTTTTAAGAAAATCATAAACTTCATAATGATATTTGTCTAGTCACTAGAGATCAAGATTTAGCAAATGCAAGTATTACTTTGGCATAAAAGGTTCAGTTTAAAGTGTCCAGGTTACTGAGTACATGAGATTGGCAAGTAGAGTCGATTCTGGTAATCACAAAAGGAGGAGTCTTGTAAACAATTCAAATTTTGTTTTGTCTTATCCCATTTTCATTAATTTCTCATCTTTAGTAAAAGTAAAGTAAATTCGTATGAATCAGGATGGTACAACTTTGTTTCTGTTGTCGGCATTCTTGCAGGACGGACCACATAATGGTTGCCAACATCCCTAAGTGAAAGTGGTATTATGGAATAGACTGGATTCGAACTTGGCACACCCAGGTCGTTTTAGTTACATCCCTGTACTACATATCTCTTTCTTCTGGTTTTCCGAAATTATTACCTTGTGATATGCCCCCCTCCTCTTCTCTTGACCATAGCATTTGCCTCTTTGTCATATCCTATTTCTATTTGCCTCTTTGTCATATCCTATTTCTATTTGCCTCTTTGTCATATCCTATTTCTATTTGTCTCTTTGTCATATCCTATTTCTATTTGTCTCTTTGTCATATCCTATTTCTATTTGCCTCTTTGTCATATCCTATTTCTATTTGTCTCTTTGTCATATCCTATTTCTATTTGCCTCTTTGTCATATCCTATTTCTATTTGTCTCTTTGTCATATCCTATTTCTATTTGCCTCTTTGTCATATCCTATTTCTATTTGTCTCTTTGTCCTATCCTATTTCTATTTGTCTCTTTGTCATATCCTATTTCTATTTGCCTCTTTGTCATATCCTATTTCTATTTGCCTCTTTGTCATATCCTATTTCTATTTGTCTCTTTGTCATATCCTATTTCTATTTGCCTCTTTGTCATATCCTATTTCTATTTGTCTCTTTGTCATATCCTATTTCTATTTGCCTCTTTGTCATATCATATTTCTATTTGTCTCTTTTTCATATCCTATTTCTATTTGTCTCTTTGTCACATCCTATTTCTATTTGCCTCTTTGTCATATCCTATTTCTATTTGCCTCTTTGTCATATCCTATTTCTATTTGTCTCTTTTTCATATCCTATTTCTATTTGCCTCTTTGTCATATCCTATTTCTATTTGCCTCTTTGTCATATCCTATTTCTATTTGCCTCTTTGTCATATCCTATTTCTATTTGCCTCTTTGTCATATCCTATTTCTATTTGCCTCTTTGTCATATCATATTTCTATTTGTCTCTTTGTCATATCCTATTTCTATTTGTCTCTTTGTCATATCCTATTTCTATTTGCCTCTTTGTCATATCCTATTTCTATTTGCCTCTTTGTCATATCATATTTCTATTTGTCTCTTTGTCATATCCTATTTCTATTTGCCTCTTTGTCATATCCTATTTCTATTTGTCTCTTTGTCATATCCTATTTCTATTTGCCTCTTTGTCATATCCTATTTCTATTTGCCTCTTTGTCATATCCTATTTCTATTTGTCTCTTTGTCATATCCTATTTCTATTTGCCTCTTTGTCATATCCTATTTCTATTTGCCTCTTTGTCATATCCTATTTCTATTTGCCTCTTTGTCATATCCTATTTCTATTTGTCTCTTTGTCATATCCTATTTCTATTTGCCTCTTTGTCATATCCTATTTCTATTTGCCTCTTTGTCATATCCTATTTCTATTTGCCTCTTTGTCATATCCCATTTCTAGTCTCAAATGTTGTCTTACATGCCTCTCAACTTTACTTCCCTTGTTCAAAAGGATGCCCAAACACATCTCTTTCTAACCTGAAAAGAATTGCATCCCCCTAATCTACGTTTCCTCATTCTTCTCATTAAAAATGATTCTCTTTTTGATAGGCTCTTATGTTTTCACAAATAAAATTGTATCTTTGTGTTGCATATCTAACACTTCCCTTCCCTTTTCCAATGATTCTGTTTTTATGTCTCACTCACACATTTTATATCTTCTTTTTTGTGATAGAATTTTTATTTTATGCACTAATACTTAGGGGAAAGGTGTGAACCCACAATTTCCCCCTCCAGCTATGGGTAAAATAGCAACCTGTTTATTGCATCATCTAATATATAAAATCATTTTGCCATTCATAGCAAGTAATCTAATAAATCCATGTTTGATTCTGATTAAACAACTTTTTTTTATTTTTCCCTTGTTTTTTAAAATTTATTTTCTTTAGAAAAAATGTATTTCGCTTCGATTTCTTTCGAATAACACTCAATCCGATTCAGAACTTTTTACCCTGGGGTCATTTTTCATTTATCACCTTCACATCTTCATCTGCTTAAGATCTTAATAATTTTTTTTTTTTACATTTCTCTATCTATGACACCTTTAATATAAACAATTACATATGTTTACAGGACATATTAAAAATTTATTTTCTTATCTTATTTGTATAGCACAGTAGTATGTACAAACTATTTTCTTTATTACATTGTCATATAATTTGATCTACATACAATTACATAAGCAGTCTCTTGCTAAGTCTTTTACCTCTATAAATACGTTTTTTCATAAATACTTTTAATATGTCTTGCTTTACAATATAATGCACTGATCATTTCAAATTGATTCCACCTTCTCTTAAAAACAAAAAAATCAATATTAAATTAACTCACACTAGTGATAAAAACATAAACTTTAACATAAATTCTTTCAACAAAAATGCCTATTATAAAACAATTTGAGTCCATACTTTCACTTTTGTAAGCTCACTGTTTTTTCCTTTTTTTTTAACATGGCGTCTTTGTACTTACAACAATTTGTGAACAATTATCATGTGTTATGATGTGAATTACACATTATTAGTTCGTTTATATTCATTAATGAATCTAATAAACAATGAACTGTTGTAATAATGTTAAATTGTTGAGTATCATAAAAACAAAATAATAAAAATGAAATTAATGATTCCCATGCAATGTTTTCTTTTCATGCCATGAATTCTTTTTTACCATGTCTGTATGTCTTTACCAGCTAATACATACATTTAATCTTTTTTCTTCTCTTTTATATTATTTATGTTGGTTCTTTTGATTTGTTTAAAAAAATGAAAAATACTGTAATGACTTCAAGTGCTGTTGGTTTCTTTTGTTTGTCTGGAAACAAAACCAAAAAATATCTGCAAAAACTTTATTTTAATTTTATTTTTATTTCATATTATATTGGTTTAGTTATTTTATTTGAAAACAAAAAAAGGGAATAATAGAATGGACTTTTTTTTACGACTTCATATATTTTTGCTTTTAATTACTTGTGTTTGTCTACTTAACAGATAAATTGATAATGATTATTATTTTGTTGGCAAAACAAAAATGAAAGTATGAATAATCTCCAGCAATGCCGGGTCAGGACAGCTAATTCCCAAGAAAGTCGTTTCGAATTGTTATTGTATTTATGCATGAAATAACCCCAAATGGCTCATTTATCATAAAATAAACAAGCCAAACCAGAACTGTAATATTCTTGAAGTTTTTATTCATTTTTGTCTTTCAGTTTAAGCAACTCTTAATGGTTGGTGGCATTGACCGTTATTTTCAGATTGCCAAATGTTACAGAGATGAAGGCTCCAAACCTGATAGACAACCAGAATTTACTCAGGTCATTTATCATTTCCGTTTATTGTTGTTTGGTGATCATTAAAATACAAAATGACGATTATTTATATGATTTTTTTAAGAATATTTTCTTTTAGTTATATTTTTTATTTTGTTACGAAAGTAATTACTTAATGAGATGTTCCATTTGTATGGAATTCTTAGTTTCAGTTTTTCTCATGATGATGGAACTATTCACAAACAAGTTTTCAGTTATGTTCATTCTTGTAGCACATCATTAAATATTAATTTATATCAGTATGTAATTGAAATCTATTAAATTCATATTTAAATTGATTTTAATTTTAACTCCAATCAATCAGTTATTATAAGCACAGATAATCAGTTGTAAATCAGTTATTGAAAATCAGACTTAAAACATTTTTATTAAAATTGAATCCTGTTTATTCTGAGTTTAAGGAAAATACATTCAGAAACTGTTAAGTTTGTAAGAAAGTAATGTGGGTTTTTTTATTATTCAAATTTATTATGAAATAAATGCTGATCTGAATATGTATAAGATCCATATAAGTATAAGATCCAACAGAATGTTGAGAAAAATAAATGGAAATGTGGGCACATCTTAAAATATATAAGACATATTTAAATAAAAAACATATCAGTGGACTAATATTTTGTTTTTTTATGAATGGAAACTTTGTCAAAGTGAATAGAAAAAATATTTTGATCACTTTTGACAAGAGACGAATATGAGGAGGAAGGAAGAAAAGAGATAGACATGAGGGACGGGACGGGAAGATGGTTAGGTAGAATGTGACAGTAGTCGAAGGAAACAAACATTTTGTTGATTGATCTTTAAACCTGGGTGGTGGCTCATCCTGAAGATGGGAGGTCAGTGGATTTTTGAATATGCTAGTATTATATACCATTTTGAAGCACAGCATTCCCTCTACATATTTTTGTTATTAGATTTAGTTTAATTGTTATGAAGTTGTAAATTCAAGTTATTAAGGAAACTAATGCAAGAAATTTTTTGGTATGAGATGAAACTTGGTCATAAAACAGCCTAAACTTTAACAGAGCATTCGGCTCTGCGATTGTCAGTGATGTACACACTGCCAGGTTGGTTTAAAAAGACATAGTGTCCGGCATTGGTCAATAGAAAATGTTCACTTCTACTACATAAACATACTTGAATACTTGTCTCACATATTTTAACAGATTGGGCTATAAAACTCTGCCTCAACCACTATACTCACAGTACCGGTTGCCCACTTCTTGTAGGAGTAAATCTTTATAAACACAAATGTGGCCATTTTGGCCATGTTTGTGTTTATAAAGATTTATTTTCGAAAGTTTGTTGAGTACAAGACGATGAAATTTTATGCAATTGGAATAGATAAACTTGTTTCTGTATGGAAAAAGTTGATTGTAATGTTTTTTGATTCAGTTCATAAAGTTGAGTTCAAATGCTGATTCATAAGCATTTGAAGTAAGAAATAAAACACTGACCTGATTTTATTACCAATCAAATAAAATCAGAAAATAAATGGCAGGCCTCGGTAGATGTGTATTTAAAACAAATGGCAGACTCCAGTATATGTGTATTTGAAATAAGTGACAGGCCTCAGTAGATGTGTATTTAAAATAAATGGAAAAATTTTGTTTCCAGGAGTTTGACAAGATAGAGAACTCCTCTCTCAGCACCACATTTTATCTTAATAGCAGCACCATATTCGAACATAAGATGTCTTGACATCTCTACGGAGATGGGGACGACAACATATCTATCTACCAGAACCTGATATTTTTTTTATTTTGTACTCTTTGGCATGCCTTGAGTCAATAGCAGATGTGACGATTGTAATGTGTATACGTTTACAACATACATGGACTTTGACGCCTGTCGAAGGAAACTTGGACACATACACAGATAAACTTTAATACTACTTCAGATGCATATCCAAACCCAAGTAAAATAGCAGTCTTTATATTTGTTACCAAGGCAGACATGTTCCCTTGAATTTAAGACCTTGTTACAACACATAGATTAAAAGACAAAAGCTATGACGAACTTGGGTAGCCACTCAGATTCAACTTCTACATGTGCCAAATTATTTTATTTCTGATTTCATCATCAATTTGAAAAAAATAACTAAATTCTGCAAATTCAGAGACATTTTGAAGAACATGTTAAGAGACTTGATAGTTGTGAGAATGGTAGATGACTGCATTCACAGGTCTCTGCTATCCAAACAAAAAACTGATTTTCCTAACATCTTGGATATAGTGCTTGCTATAAAAGTGAAAACAAAAACACTAATAACATAGTAGCCTGTACAACACATAGTGTCTATCACAGAAAAAAAAATCAATCTCGTGGAACAGCCTTCTCCACCTGAAAACTGAAGCAAAAATTGTGTTTCAGGTTCAATGGCAAATATGTCCATGGCAAGACCAAATTCTTAAGACAAGTTTCTGCTTCTGTATCCTATTCATTGATCAGTCAACTACAACAATTATGGAAGCAGGCTATTCTGAGAACTGGTTCACAAGTTCAACAATGTCCAGAGATTCCAGAGCATTTACTAATTTTAGTTGATGGATATGTTTTCAGCTATGTTACACGACTTATAGCCAGTTTCTGTCTTGAAGCATATGTTCAGCACCAGGAAAAATTACTAATCGTAGATGAAACTGTTGACCATCGTAATCTTCTGACACCTGACAATGTGATGCTTTATCCCATGTAGGTCGCTAATTTTTGTGACATGGGCCAGAGTTTGGGCTTATAGAGTTCGCACCTTAAGTTGTCAAATGCAAGCACAGATGCCCACCAACACCATCAGGCATCAATTCTGTCATTTTCATGGAGATTAAAGAGTCTGTGTGTTGAGGCAGATTCACTTTCTATAGTTTCGTCTACTGCTTTGTCATTGCTGATGTTATGATTTCTCCAGTTTCCTGTTCTCTCCATGTGTTTCGGATCAAGCAGGCTAATGAGATGTGACTGGTTTTGTGGCAAAAATTACAAACTCTCTCTTTGAAATGATAAGAGTCGGGAAAGTGTTTGCCATTGCACCTGAAACACCGAAGATGCTGATGATTTAGTGATTGCCTGTGAAACAATGGCAGGTCTACATGTTAAGTTAAAGACTTGGAGGAATGCTATGGAAAGGTCTGAGAGTGAATGTTACCAAGATCAAAGTGATGATTAAAGGAAAGTTCTCCTGCTACATTTGTGTAAAGAGTTGGGAGCAACTCAATTTTTGTGGTACTTGTAAGTATTGAATACACAAGTGGTGCAGTGGAATTATAGGGAGGTTGAGAGATGATAACCAGTTTGTGTGCAAGAAGTGTAAAATAATGGAGATGAATGAGAACAGATGTGGAGAAAGTATATTTGGATGGCAAGGCTATTGAGGTTCTTCAGAAATTTGTTACCTTGGTGATACCATTGAAGCACAGGGAGGAACTGGTGCTAATGTGATTGCAAGATTAGAGGTTGATGGAATAAGTTCAAGGAACTTCTTCCATTACTAAACAGGAACTACAAAATGACAATTAATAAATGCTCAAACAGAATTGATGACTTGTATGCAAAGTTGGTGCAAAGGAGGGAGAAGCAGACGTTCACAAAACTCAAAACAGTAACACCTCACCATCACCTAACCCCTCACCTTTAACACACAGTTTGAATTGCTTTGGAGTAAAGTCAGCTTCTGGCTTCTACCAATGCTTTATGGATAATCTGTTTGCAAATGAACCAGGATGATATATTGATAACAGAAATATTTGAACAACCTTGACAGTGTTAATGAAACTTTTAGAATATTATTTATTCATCTGGACAAATATAAATTCAGTGCATTGTCTGTCACCTATTAAAGCCATTGAATTGACTCTAAACGTCCCCATCCCATAAAAGAAAAGGTCTATGCAATCTGGGATGCACCAGCCTCTTGCAAAGAGACAGAACTCATGGTTTTTCTAGGCCTATTACAATTTTACACAACGTCACAGGTAAGCAAGGCTCTCTCTATTATCTGCTGCAGAAAGGTGTCTCTTGGGAATGGGGGGCACCCAATCGACAGCCTTTCAGCAAACCAAGGATTTGTTGCAGTGCAAATATTTTGGTTCACTATAACTCTGAAAAGAAACTGATATTGACTTGTGACCCCAGGCAATATGGCGTTGGGGCAATTTTGTCGCATATGTTACCTGATGGATCAGAGAAACCTGTTGCTTTTTCTTCCAGAACACTGCCATCTGCTGAGAAGAACTGCAGTCAATTGGACAAGAAGGACCTGAACAGCGTTTTTGGAGTGAATAAATTCAATCAGGACCTTTTTAGGCATAGAATCATGAATAATCAGCCTCATTGGTCCAACAAAGCTCATACTGAACACCCTACCACTGAAAATCATACGATAGTCACTGTTGGTGAGTGTTTATGACTACATAATTGAGTATAAGCCTGGTTTACACATTGTCACTGCCGATGCAATGAATTATCTCATTCTACAGGAAGTTATTGATGTTCTAACACCCGGTTGTTTTATACATCTCTTGGACCACCTTGACAACTCTATGGTTGACTCAATTGATATACACACTTATACCTACAAGGATTCTATTCTTTCTATGGTCATCTAAGCTATGCAATTAGAAAGGAACCATTTTCCATAGTATTCTCCGTATTTGCTATTTCATGTTCGCAGCTGCTGCTACCAGATCAGGCTGTCTGAAGATACCAGCTTCCTGACCAAAAATGCACCAAACATTAATGTTATTGTTTTTTCCTTTCCCTTTGCAAAACTCAATCATTTTCTGCAAAGCCAAAACAAAAACAACAATTTTCCTCTACAAAACAACCAAAGCAAACATCATGAAAAAATACTTGAACATCTACAGAACTTGAAACATAAAAACTTTTACCAAAATGACCGGATTCGGCATTAAAGAACCCAAAAAGGGTTGATATGTTGTAAAATAAAAAAACAAACCAAACACCATAAATAAATACTTGGACATATAAAGAACTTGAAGCATTAAAACTTTTGCCAAAATGATCGGATTTGGTATTAAATAACCTGAAAAGGGTTGATATGTCGTAAAACAAAACAACCAAACCAAAACAACCATCATGTTCGCAAAAATGAACATAGTGTGAAAGGAGTGTGCCTACTTTGGGGCTCACACAGTCTCAGGCAACAAGTTTTGAATAAACTTCACTAATGCCACCCTGGCATGGTTAAGATGAAAGCCTTTACCCGTAACTATGTCGAAGAGATAGTTAACTGCTACCCATATCAATATTCCAAAGGCTTACCTGCTAAGGCACCACTACACTCCTGGGAGTGGCCAGCAGATCCCTGGCATCACATTATTGTTGATTACGCAGATTACAATGGCCAAAAACACATTTGAAATTTATTAACATGCACACAACAGGTACAGCTATATCAACCACCACAATCGAATGATTGAGGTACTGTTTTGTGACCCACAGTCTTTGCCACATTTTAGTTAGCAACAATGGTCCATTCTTCACTAGTTTAAAATTTTCAGAGTTCACAAAGCGAAATGTTATCTGACACAAGCTTGGCAGTCCACATCATCAGCCATCAAATGGTCTAACTGAGCATTCGGTTAGACTGGTCAAGAACAGATTAAAGAAAACATTGGAAACAAAGATATCCCATTTTCTGCTGACATACCGGACAATATCACACACAACCACAGAAAATACCCCGATAGAATTGCTGATTAAGCAAAGATTATGTACCAATCTGGACTGCATGATGGCACCACTTTGACCATTGTATACAACAGCATGAAGACCAATAATTCTACCATGACAGATCTGCTCAGATCCTTTTATGAAGACCAAGCAGTCTTTGTGCAGAACTTTGTTGTGGTTGGCTTGTCATGTTATGGAAAGAGTATCACCTTATTCTTTTTCATTCGGACTTGAAGATGGCTTGGTTGTCTGTCATCATCAGGATCAATTCTGATCTCACCCTTGTATTACCGGACTAGTGCCCCAACCTCTAATTGGAAACAAACCAGAACCGTGGAGGAAGAACTAAACATAACTGAGATGTAACAGGTCCACATAACTTCCTTGCACAGAAAAATTCACCTGACTATGTACGGCTTGCCAAGTTTACATTACCGGCTACTGGTGAAACAACAAAACCACCAAATTGTTTTAGTCATGAACACTCACTTAAAATAAATTTTTAAAAAACAATTTGGAAGCTTCTCTCTTTTCTTTCCTTCTCCTTCAAAATTGGCCACACATCACAAGAACAATCTTCGGCCATATAAAAGGGGTCATAAGGGCAGTCTACACAGACCTGCCTTCCTCCATTAACAATGAATCTTAGAAGAGTCATAAGAATAGTCTACTCAGCGTTCACAGCATACATGAACTGGCAGACACTCCTGGTTAGCCTGCCTCGGCATTGTAACATGCTAGAAATGGTCAAAGTCTGAAATAAATGCTAAATCAACACCCGTGCTTTGTTTTTGTTATGAGAAATGCTACAATGAAAGAAAAAGAATTCGAACACGTGTCCCAAATCATGAATTTTTCATGTTGAAAAAGAGAGTACTATATTTCCACTATTAATCATCTCTGTCCAAACTGCAATCTGAATTGACTGAAAGTTGTACTGATGTCTAAAATAAAGGAAAAGTAGAGAAAAAATTAATAGATAATGAAACAGTTTTTTTATTTTTGCATAAAGATGGAAATGTGCAGTTTTTTTCATACATTTTATTTTTACCAACATGCCAATAGAAGCATAAATAAAGAAATTTTGTATGAAACATCTTCCGATCTTTTAAGAACTCTCTCTTTTCTTCTTCGAAATAAAAACACTAATTCTTATGTTAATAGAATACTTCTTATGTTAATTATAATACGTGAAATTAGAATATTCCTGCTTGGATTAGAAATTTTGAGTAAAACTGTCAAAATGTGTCTATTGTGAAAGAATGAATATGATTTGATCATTTTACATGATACGTTTTCAAAAGATCATGCTAAGCTTTTAAACCAGATATAGTAAACTTTTTGGCAGCTAATCATTGTTATATTTTCTTTTGCGTAGGTAGACATAGAAATGTCCTTTGTAGATATGGAAGATGTGATGTTTTTAACAGAACAACTTCTAGCAGCAGCATGGCCAGAGTTGAAAAACAAGCCCAGTCCTCCTTTTCCACGTTTGTCTTTTAATGAAACCATGGCATTATATGGAACTGATAAACCAGATGTCCGGTTTGGCTTTCAGGTGAGTCGACTAACCATAACCATTTTTTTTCAATTCATTTATTTTAACTGTAAATATGATAATTATGTCTTACACATCATTACTGATGGTATCTTCTGCTTTTCTTTTTCAACCTATTAACTTGTCAGGTCATAGTGCCAAATAATTCCTATTTGTGGCATCTCTGAGAGCATTGGAACAACTTCAACATATAATGCAACAATAAAACAGATAATACTGTGTTATATGGTACCAGTAGCAAGAACCTAACTTTAAATTGAATGCAGTTATAAAAGTAAATTAAGTAGTGGATATCATTATATTAGAGAGATACCACCTGTGATATATAAAATGACTTTCATTAATTACTGAAGATTTCTTGCAAGGTAAAAAAAAAACTTTAGAGAAACTTGTTTCTTGTAATCATCAGCAGGTTGCAGTTTTCTTTTTCTTTCAGCAATGAATGCGGAAGTTGATGTGGCTCTTTTTGCCTGTTTGGTTTCTCTCCAAATTTCAAGTGTACAATTTTATTATTTTATTCATTTTCAGTTAAAAGATGTTTCCATTTCATTACAAAACTCTGGGATTCACATTATGGATAAAGTTTTATCTTTTCCTGATGGTTCTGTTCAGGCTGTGGTTGTGGATCAAGCTGCTGTAAGTTTTAATCTTTTGTATTCTTGAAATATTTTCATATTTTTAACAATATTTCATTGGAATTAATTAGAATTATTCTTTCATTTAATAGATTCATTTTTGGATGTGAATGATGCAAAATAACTGAAAAAGAATTATATTAAAAAACTATCGAATAAAAGTAGTTATTTAATTTAGACAATGTAAGACCCCTATTTAAAATTAATTTAATTACAAAATTAAATCTACCAGAATTGATTTCAGCTTATTCATAAAGAAACCATATTTAAAATTTAATTATGTAATTAAATCCTCCATACTGAATTTCTGTTTCTTCGGAAACAGGGCAGCCATTTTAATATTTGTTAATAATTGAAATAAAATTAGTTAGTTTGTGACTCTTTGAAATTTGAAAAGAATTTGGAAGCATTTAAATTGTCAATAGAAATATCATTAATTAATAATTTAATGACCAAACAATACCATAATAAAAAAGAAAATAGAAACAACATCGAATAAATACAGCTTGTTTTAAATAAAGAATTTCAATTGTCAAGGGCTGTTTATAAATGATAATCTATATTTCCATGTAAAAACAATAGCGTAAAACTAGTTGTTAATAATAATGTAGATATTTTTATTGTTTTATGCCACCAGTTGACTACCATTCTAGTGTTGACTCTATTGTTTGATTGATTCATTTAAAATGACATTTCTAACCCTAACCCTAATCCTAACCCATCAACAAGGCATTGTAATCATAGTCGTTCTTTTTAATTGTTCATTTCAGAAATATTTTACCAAAAAAGATCTGCTTAATCTCCAGGAATTTTCCCAAGTTGAAGGCTCAGACTCTACAGTAAGTTTTTTCAGATTCGCTTTTTTTTTTACAAACTTTTATAAAAGAAGAAGAATAAATTATTTCTAATATTTCCATGTTTCTGGCTGCCATCATCATCATCGACACCACCACCATCATAATAATAATAATAATAATAATTGTTATATTCAAGGGCTTTTTTCGTAATCAGTAACCTTCCAGGAATTTTTAAGTGAACACTTTATTTAGTTTGTTGGGATAGACTGTTCTTATTCTGCATTTCATATGTGTGGATATGGCGTGTCAGTTTACTTATTGTTTTCTTTAGCATGGATTAAATTATGTTATGTTATGTCTAATTTATGTTATGTCTATGTTAAGTTATGTGTCTCCCTGGACCAACCGAGATAGTAGGTGAATTCTACTCTGAGGTTGTGAAGGAATTAAAGAAAAAAGAAATGAATATCTTAACAATTATTGTAGATTAAAGGTTATCTTCCTTGAATCATTTCTGGGTATTTAAGGTTTTTTTAATTTTTTTTATTTCTTTATGGAAATTGCTCCAGACAAGGCATGAAGCCACTTCATGTAAGGATCTAACAAAAACAAATATGATTATCGCAAAGACAAGAGATAGATGCCTATTGGCCTTAGTCTTGAAAATACCAAGGTTATTAAAAGGAGAAAAACAGTCAGCATGAAGAGAGTTTCACAAGCCTGCGGTTCTTGGAAAGAATCTACTGGAATAGGAAGCTGTATTACAATGAGGTATCAGAACAGCGAATTGATGGAGACCACTAGACCAACAAATCAAACGAGCTGGAACAAAATAAGTGGGAAATAGATCAGACAATTCTGAAGGACACATACCATAATAGTATTTATAAAAAAGACTGAGACTAGCAACATCACGTCTGTGAGAGGGAGGGTGCAGAGAAGAAGAAAGGGTAGGGCCAATCAAATTACAGACACGTTTCTGCACCTTATCATGAACCCTCAAATGCAACAGAGATTCACCAGCCCAAATATGACAACAGTACTTCATACATGGTCTGATTGTAGATTTGTAGAGATAGAGAATAGCCTCAGGTGTGAGAAAGTGTTTGGAACAATAGAGAGAACCGACTTTACGAGAAGCAGAAAGAGCAATGAATCTAATGTATGAACTCCAAGAAAGATTTGATGAGATAGAAAGACCAAGAAGTTTCAGAGTCGATTTCTTCTCAAGAGCAGAGCCATCCATAAGAATCTCAGGAAGAAAAGGGACACACCTACGATTGAAAGACATGAGCTGAGTCTTAACTTGATTAAATGAAACAAGCCATTTCGTACCTCAATCCACAACTGAATCCAGGTCAACTTCTAGATCAGCTGCATATTTCAACTGATCCAAGGAAGATGGGCGAGAAGCAACACCAGAATAGAAAGTGGTATCATCAGCATAGATGTTAATTTTCTGAACAATATTCTCTGGAAGATCATTTATATAGCGAAGAAACAATGTTGGGCCTAGAATAGAGCCCTGAGGAACACCAGCATTGATAGGAAAAGAGAATGAAGAGACACCATCCAAAGTTACTCACAAGCTTCGATCAGAAAGAAAAGACCTAATAATGTCAAGAATCTCACTACCAATACCATAACCTTGAAATTTGTGTAGGAGACCAAACACCTTCAAACTGTCAAACGCAATGGCTCTTCCCTCTCCTGAATTATCCATAAACCGACAGATCTCCTCAGTTACAACAGTTAAAAAATCAGCAGTTGAACGAAAACCACGAACATCACTAAAGAGGCCCAGACTTTCCAGAAAATGAACAAGCTTGCTGTTACCAACTTTTCAAAAACCTTGCTAATAACGGAGAGAAGACTAACCGAACAATACTTAGTTGGGTCAGACCGATCATCAGCATTTTTAAAGATAGGGACAACAGAGGACTCCTTCACACAAGAAGGGAAACATGACTTAGACAAACAGAAATTGAATATTTTAGAGACGATAGAAGAAAGTTCAGGAGCACAACGCTTGCGAACAACAACAGGAATTGAATCAGAACCAGAAGCCTTAGACTGGTCAAGATCAGAAAGAACCCTAGCAACCATCTTTGGAGTGATAATAACAGAATCAAGAGATTGATCAGTTTTCAAAAGAAAATTAGGAAGAACAGCACCAGAATCATGAAGAGAAGAATTGTCAGCAAAAATAAGAGCAAAAAGATCAGCTTTATCCTTAGAAGATGAAATAACCTGAAGACCATTAAAAAGAGAAGGAATAGCAGACTTGCCACTATTAATAACACTATTGTAGGTTCTCCAAAAATCAAGAGAGCCAACCCTTTGAGATGAGATAGAGTCACAAATCCTTTGAGAGTAGCTAGACTTAGCCTCTGAGATTGCTCTCTTGCAGGCATTGCTAGCTCTTCTGTAGGATTGTCTAGAAATCTCAGAACCATCTTGCTGTAGGATGAAAGTGCATGGACTTCACTTTGTTCTATGTTTGCAGCTCGTGTGTGAGCAAGTTTAGTGGCCCTGACTTTGTCTAGTATTTGTTTGAGGGTAAAATTGTCTCTTAGCACTATTCTTCTAACCTTAGAATGTGAACACCCTTGTAGCAGACTTAGTCTCAGAGATTGATCTCTTGCATGCATTGCTAGCTCTTCTGTAGGATTGTCTAGAAGTCTCAAAACCATCCTGACGATACTGATTAAAGTAATGGTTATGATGGGCAATGGCAGAAGTGTAAACAGATGAAAACCATGGAAGAGAATGAGGTTTGGCTTGAAACTTACAATGAGGAATGAAAGTGTCAATTCCAACAAGAAGCCAGTCAGTAACCTCCCTAGCAGCAGAATTCGGAGACATACCAAAGGTAGAATGCCATGGAATGTCACATAGGAAGCTGCGAATCCCATCCCAATTAGCCTTCCTATAGTTGAACGTCTTCCTATGGAAGAGACGATCAATAGAAGACTTAACCAAAAAATTGACCTCAACATTAACAATAGCATGATCAGAAGAACCCAATGGAGGAGAAGAGGAAATATAACATGAGTCAGGAACAGAAGTGAGAAAAAGATCAAGTAAGGATGATTGATGAATATCATTATCAGAAAAGCATGTGAGGAAGGTGACAATTTGGGACAAGTCATGAGACAGAGAAAAGTTAAGACAGATTTCACCAGCTAGATCTGTGCAGTTAGAGTGAGGGAGCGAGTCAGAATGATGAGCATTGAAGTCACTAAAAACAAAGATGGAGCTTGACGAATGAATTTGTAATGCATCATCAATACGTCTGGATATAGCATCAACAACAGAGTAGTCATTGTCAGAAGGGTGAACGGTACAAAAAGAACAAATAGGAAGTGGAGTGCGGCAAAGACAACCTCAGACAGATAAAAGGAGATTCAAGGCTGGGGACACGTGTAATGGGGACATCCTTGCAAAGAAAAAGAGCAAGACCATGCAAAATCATGGAAGAGTCTAAACAGACAAGAGGCAAGTAACCATCCACATGTAGATCGCTCCTATCAAGAGAAGCATCCAGATTAGTCTCACAAAGAGCAAGGCTGTGAGGAGATTTGCCCAAGAGAAAGGACTGAACATCAGGAAATGTTGACCTGAGACTTCTGATGTTACTATACGAAATAGTAAAGGTGTTTGTTGTGTGGGTTGTAGAAGGGAGAGAAAGGTAGAATCACTTCAAGGCAAACCAAGCTTGAAAGAGACCCAACCACCAGCATTCAATCTCCTGGACTCCAAACAGGCTAGCTAAAAAATAAGTCCTTTAAGATCCCAATAGGAAAGGAAGAGGTTACGAGGCTGGCTGACAAAAAAAAGTCTACCCGTAAACTGGTTATGTGGCTAACCAGAAACCAGTGTTTTTATCGTGACACCATCATGCTCAAACAAAGGCTAAAGATGGCCTTCTCCCCAAGAGGTAAGACACCATCAGTCTCGGCATCAAGAGTGACCAGGAACTATGCAAGACAGGAGAGGGGATCAGCTCATGAAGTATTTACATACCCACTTATATGTTAAACTAGAGTGACTCTTTTTTGTTTGATTTATTTTATTTATTTTTTAGTATACCTTATATATACTTGCATAGGTTTGGTTTAACCAGAATAGAGCTCTTCAATTGCAAGATGAAAATAGTTGCGTTGGTAATAGATGAAAAATATGACAAACATCACACACATGGACATCAATGTCTATTTAATGCTAGCCATACACCTCATTACTCAATGAAAGAAGTAACAGGTGAGTAAACCTGCAGCAGTACTACATGCGACAACAACAACATGGCTACAACAAGCCGCCATAATGATTTTGAATCTATGCTTAATTTCTAAGTTTGGCACTGATTGGTGCAAGCATTTAACTTCCTTTCTGGCTGAAGTTGATAAAAGGGAGTGTCAACTAGACTCTTTGTCTTTTCTTGGCCAGGACACGGCACGTTGCTCAGACCAACCTCCAAACTTTTCTCTTGGAACGTAACCCTCCCCCCCCCCCTCTTGGGTTGTCTACCCCTGGGGTTCGGCAAGAAACTCCAAGGATCAAACATGGCTACTGCCGCACACATATGGACTTAATGCAACACACACATACCTACATGGACATGGCCTGACTTCAACATCTGTGTATGTTACAAACATTCTCATATATAAACTTTTTTCCTTTTCTTTACAAGCAGGACATTCATCCTACCCTTCATATATGAACTCTTCTCTCTTCCCTATTAACGGAACATTTATTTAACACCACGTGGACTTTCTATCCTTTTTTTTCCCTTCTTACTCATGAACGTATTCATTTACTAACACCCTTCTTCTCTTTCATATTTCCTTTTATTTACATGTGAATGAAGACGACTGAATAAAGTTGTTTTCAATGTTAAAATGAGACTTTCTATGCACATAGTGAAGTCTTTCTCTTGCTTGTCTTAAAGGATGAATGTTTCAAATACTCATTGATTGAAGTTTGCTGAAATTATTGTATTGAATTATTATTTCCTATTAGAAAGAAAATCGCTTGATGATCTCTAGCTTTAAATGCTTATAAATCCGCTTTAAAACGCACTTTCGAGTGCATCTCATCAATTTGCTGACACCATTTTTCTGCATTCACTGTTTTCCTCCTAAATGTAGCACTGATACTCCATCGATCACAAGGTTGACATTTTCAGATATTCCTTAATCTCCATAATGGTTTTATCCACTAGCTCTGGATTTTCATCTTGGACTTACTTTTTCATGGTGGCTGGAAACATGGATGACCACAAATGACGTAAAATATTATACATACTGTGTGGGTATCACCTGTGGTATTATGAGTGGGGAAAATATTTGAGAACAATGCATATTTCACCACTTTATTCTGTGTTCGGGCAATTAATCAGAATATGGAATCAGAAAAAGCTAAACTTTTTGGGGTATCAGAATCGGAAACATTTTACCTAATTTCCAATTCTAAAAACGATTCTTTTAATTTTTGTTTGTTTGTTTAAAACTAAATATTCTATTGCTGGTACTAATGATAAAATGATAAATATTTATTCATTTTAAACTACCAGTAAAATTAAAATCTATAGATCATAATAATGAATGTAGGTAAAATGGCACATGTTTAAATGGTGCAAGTGGATTAATAGGAAAAAATGGCACAAGTGAAAAATATCAAAATCTTGGATACAATAACATTAAGAAGTTTGTCAAATTAAAAAAAAATATATCTATGTTTAAAAGTAGATGAGAACCCTCAGCTAAATCACTTCCACCACCTCCCAATGAGATTCTACTTTTAGGCAATTACGTGTGAACACACTGAAAAACCTGGGGGAAGAAAACCCAATTATTTTTAAAATGGGGGATCAGTTTTGCATATAAATTTAACATAAAATGATAAGCCATTTTTGGGCCACTGTCTAACCAAATAGCGTTTTAAGGGCATATAACCATGTTTTCTTTTTGGTTGAAGGAGCTTAATATTGTGTATTTTTTTTTGGTGGGGGGGTTAGAGAAAAAACAACCTTCCCATCACCCTACCATGAACCCTAAGTCCGGATACCTCTTTCCCCAAAAAAACTCCCTTACCCCTCCAGCTAACCCTAAATTTTCCTAAAAAAAATTCCCTAAACCCTAACACTAACCTTAAGTCTGGGTGCCACAAAAAGAGAACAAAAACATGGTTTACATAACACAACAACAAAATACAACAACAAAATAGAAGCTTTAATGTTCTGGGTTCAATATTGTGTGTGTGGTGGTGGTGGGGATCTTATCCCCCATTTAAAACTATGGGGAGGGAACCTAGCCCCTCATAACTTTGATAGATTAATGTTATTTGCTTAAAAGCAACTTATTTAAAAATATTTATATTAAAATATGGAGTGGGCTAGGCCCCTATTTACAACTATAGGGAAGATAAACTAGCCCCCCCCCCCCCCCGCCAACTTTAACAAATCGATATTATTTGCTTGAAAATAACAATAAAATAATAAAATATTGATGGGGCTTAGCCCCTATTAAAAACTACAAGCTTAGAAAACTCAGTTTCATTTGCTTGAAAACAACAGACTAAATACTTGGATTATTTGGATTATTCTCATCTTGGATGTTATTCTTACAACGTTTCAACCGATGTAACATCCGACCTTATTCAGGTGCGTCTTGTCGAACTCGGAAATCTGTACGGAATTTTGAATGGAACTTCTTATTTAATCCATGTGGGTAAATTAGTATTGTTTCGCCAGCCATGACTGGGTAGTAAGTAATTATTCCATTAAAAGCCATTGTCAATGCCTGAGGTTCAGCATGCCATCCATTGAGCAGATTCCTGGTAGATATAATCACTCCACTCACAAGCAAATCTCCATTTTATGTCAAGAATTCTGCTCACTTTGTGGAAAAAATCAATAATGCTTCCATTCATTCCAACTAGATGGTGAGTCTAGACGTAGTAAGTCTGTTCACAAAAGTACCCACTGACTAGACTCTGACCATGGTACGAGATAAGTTAGTTTCAGATATTTCACTGGAGAAACGCACCTGTATCCCAATAGATAATCGGATGGAGATGTTGACTTTCTGTGTGAAAACAACATACTTCATGATTGGATCTGACATATATCGGTGGGAAGGTCTGGCTATTGGATCACCATTGTCTCCAGTATTGGCCAATGTATACATGGAATACTTCGAGGAAACGGCATTAGGATCCACATCACTAAAGCCATCAATGTGGTTGCGATATGTGGATGACACATTCATGCTCTGGCCTCATCAGGAGGATGTTTAGATAAACTTTGAACATTCTTTTTATACAAAAAGAAACAAGTTTCATTGGAATTTCTAGTTCCTGTTTACTTCCCTACCCACTCCTTACCTAGAAGAGCAGAGTTAGACACAGAGAATCCAGCTCTCCAAAATGTGGCACTCTGGATTGGGACAAAAATTAAAATTGCCTCAGTTTAGAATGATTTCTCCACTAATGGAGGACAAAAAAGATGAAGTGTAGTATCAGAAAAGGTATCGATGGGGAAATATAAAAGTTTAATTTTATATACGTTCAAAAATAAATCAGAATTTTGTATCAGAACAAACAAAACGTTTTATGCTATGAAGACGTGTTATTGTGTAAAAACAATATTTAAAATTTTAGGGTAACAAGCAAGTATTTATTTTTTATTTAAAATTTTCCTAGACATATTTGGGCATCCATCTTGGATTTTAGTCTAAATGAGTTTTTTTTATAGTTTTACTTTCAAATCACTAGCAGACTTCCACCTTGAAAACGACATGAATAAAACCATCAGTATTCTTTTTTAAATACCAAACAATTACTAGATCAAAGATAAAATAATTTCAGATAGAAATGACCACGGTCATATGTCCATAGTGGGTAACCATTCCCTTCAAAGTGTCTTGTTTATCTGCTTAGCACCAACCACTGTGATGTAAGTAGAAAAACAAGATTCAATAGAATAGCCTTCTCTTTATAATTGTCACGGTTCGAACATCTATGGCATATTTTATTTTTAAAGAAAACAGCATATTTCTAGAGAGAATGCTATTCGAATATCTTTCTGTTGTGGATATGTTAACTACTTTATCTAGAATCTCAAAGCAAGTATTAGTACAGCTTCCCAGCGAGTGACTTTATGTATTTTTAGTATGTTACCTCTTTATTAATTTAAACATAAAATTAGAAATGTACTTACAGTTCTACTGTAAATCATTGGGGGGGGGGGGGGGATTGTGTACTATCTATTATGGTGTCATGATACCAGTCATTACCTTTGGGTGTCAGTGTAGTATGTTTTACGTGTATATTACCTCTTATTAATTTATAACATAAATTAGAATTGTATTTAGAGTTTCACTGAAAATAATTTTTATGATTCAATTGCGATCATCCAATTCATACTTACAGAATTCGGAATTATCCTACCTTGTTAAAATTATAGAATTTTCCGGACACCACGAATGTTAAAAAAATTGAAAAATTTAACTGCTTAATATTTAGATGAGAAGAGGTCAGTTCACTATGTATCTTTGAAGTAAATTGCCTCACTAGGTGTTATGAGGTGACATCCTCTCGTGTAGATGGTCAATTTACATTAAACTAAAAAAGCGAACTGGACCCACCCGGTGCCCCCACCTCCCAAAAAATGAAACAGGTAAGTTTTTCCAAAATGTTTTTTATAATCCTAAAAGTTGTTGCTGAACCGTAAAAAAAAAACATGTAATGTGCGCACATCATGTGGTGATTTTCAGCATAAAATTTGTTTTTAAAAAAAGTGTCTATCCGTGTAAAATATGCACCCTAAACATTTCAGAATTGCTAAGCGGAAGTAAGTCATTTTCATTTTAGTTGTATTTAACATAATTTCACTTAGTTACAAACTTACAATTACATTTTCATTAACCCAATAAATATAACAGTTCAATTTAATTTTGTGAGACATACATTTCAATATTTTCTTCGAAGGTATGACACCAGATGTGGGGGTTAGATGTGTTGGTAATGTGGACACCACACCATCTCTACAAGTTGCTTGTTAGAAATGAATATCAAAACGCTTTCTTCGAAGAGAAAAGAAAGAAAAAAGGGAACAGTTTTCTGTCTTTTATATCTTCTATCTTTTCTCTTTGCAGTATTTTCATTTTTAAAATAAGTTACGTACTAGTCTATTTTTAAAAATTATTCTGGTTGAAGATGTTCAATTGTTTATGAAAAAATTCAAATAACATTTTGTCAACTAATGATGAACTACTGAAAATCGGTTTTGTTTTAAAAGAGAAATAAATCTTTAGTTGCCTCACTATTTTCAATCAATTACGGCGAAAATATTTGAAAAAAAATAGACATATCTACTTGTGTGATGTACGCTTACAAGTGTATTTTTACTTTTGCAAAATAAATGCACACATTACATGGGTTTTTACAGTAACTCTATAACTAACTATTTAGAAATTTAAAAAGAATTGGAATCGTGAATTTACAACAGAATCGATAATTGTATCGGAATCAGAGAAAATATTTTAATCGTCCCATCACTATTTGTAACAACAAACAGCCGAGGCAAAAATACATCATGGTGGTGTGTATGATATAGATGTCATGATAACATGAATATTATACATACTGTGGGTAAAAACATTTATATACGATAATTTTGACTCTGTCAAAAATAGAAATAATAAACTTAACAAATCGAAAATAAGTCAAACCTGTTACTTCAGGTGAATTGTTATAATTGTAGGTACATCTGGTTTAAGAGATGTGACTTCACTTACCTGAACAGCTTATGCATAAAAAATGGAATTTTTTAGCCATCTTTTGTTCAACTACAGTAATTTCTATTTATCACCTGACTAATGTTCCTTTGAAATTCTTTTATCGATTTATGCAATTCAATTATTCTTAAATGTAAAATAAAGATCACTGAAGAGGAGAATCTTAAGGAAAAAAAAGATTCAACCAGGGTAGGTAACCCCAGTTGAAAGGAGGTAACTTCATCGATCAGAATGCATGAAAGTTCTAAAATATTTCATATTTACATAGATACAGGGTGAGTGTAGTGTTTATTTTTTAAAAGTAGCTGACAAGTATTTGTATGGCAAGAAGAAAGAGGAGACGGTAGGTAATAAGCAATTTCCAGGGGGCCACACTAATACCCTAATAAAAAGTTGAGTATGCTAGTACCCTAATAAAAAGTTAAGTACGCTAGTACCCTAATAAAAAGTTATTGCAAAAAGAATTAACAGTAATAAAAATTAAATATTTTAAAGTCATTTATTCAAAAATATTTATAAAGAATTAAAAGTATGAACTAACTGTTTATTAAATTACATTTGGCTTCAATTGTGGTCATCCAATCAGAATAAAACTTACAACAATGATTGTCATGATTGGTGAGACTAAGGTACTTACCTTCTCTATGGAAAGGCATTTAATTAATTAGTTAGAAGTAAAAAGATAAGTAAAAATAGCAACAAATATGAAACTATATATTAACTAGCCTGACTGAAGGTAATTTTATAACCATTGTGCCACTCGGGACTTTTTGCTTGGCACTGTGATGTGACCTGTATGCACCCAGGCCTGACATCTTTCATCCAAATAGTGTCGAGGACTCTGCTGTCTAAGATACTGAAAATGTTGTCTATTGCCTGAGGAGTTCTTAATTGGTTTGTGAACATATGCAGGTTCTCCATACCTCAACCAGTATCTCTCTGATTGAGGTAGGCTCGAGTAGGTATTCCCAATGGAACCGTTTCTCCCATTCAAAAGAGAATGACCATAATCAGTTGGTGTACTATTGATCTTATACTGTCTTATTATTGTTCCACTTTGCTCTTCAGGTCTGTAATTCTTATAAACTCCATTTGAATGGTAACGTGATTGCCGGTAAACATGACTGTCACCACTTGCTGGCAGACTAAAACGCCGTTGATGGTTACTAGATATATAGTGATGCCTAAGCGATGGGTCTGGAGTCAATGAGCGTTGAGCTGGTTTGATGTTCAAGCCTTGTTTCAGATTTTGAAATTCCAAACAGTTCACGTAAATGTTTTCTTTTTCACCATCACTTTTATTTATTGTTGTCTGTGTTGGTTGTGCGATGAAGGTTTTCTTTGCTTTTTCATCTTGCTTCTCTGTTAGTTGTGTGATAAGCTTTTTGGAGAGCTTTTCTTCCAGCTGTGTTGGTGGTTTCTGTTTTTTCCTATTTCCTACTAACAAAGGATTAGTCTGGTGTTTTGAATTGACCCAATCCACTTTAGAATGATTTAGCATTTTAAACTCTGGGATACCAGCCAGTACCTTGTGAGGGCGGCTACACATTTCTCGGATGTATCTGGCAGAACACAATATAGTAATAACCACCACCACCAACAAAGTCACTGACCCAAATATTGTCAAGTAGAGTAGGTTTCTATGGCACTCAAATTTTGTTACTTCAAATTTCCAAATTGCTTGGCCATTTCTAAATGCGGGGCTTGCACAATTATGAGCATCATCAGTGTTGTTTAAAAGTTGAACTGTCGTACTCCGTAGCCAGTCTCGGAGAGGAACAAGGTGGCAATCACAAATATATGGGTTATGTGACAAGTCAATTTTCTTAAGATTAATCATATCAAGGAACATAGCGGGTAAAATGCTGGTTAAGTTATTGAATGACAGTAAAAGAGTATTTAGGTGCGGGCTTCTTTTCAGGCTAGTGTTGCTGAGAGATGTCAAAGAATTTGATGACAGATCTAAGTATCGTAAATAAGACAAAGAACTAAAAATGCCATTAAACTCTGTGTTCGAACCAAAATTATTTTTGGAAAGAAAAAGACTGGTAAGGTTTTTCAAGTGCCTAAAAGTCCCAGGTTCTATTTTTTCGATTTGGTTATCATGTAGGTCCAGAAGTTCAAGGCTATAAAGTTGATAAAATGATTGCATGTCAAGACTCTGGATTTTGTTTTTTGAGAAATAAATCTCTGTTGCATTCTCCCACCCATAATGTCCAAGTTCGGTCATTTTATTTTGAGACAAGTCTATAATTTTTGGTGTAAAGCCTCTAAACGTCTGCCCATGAATCATAGTTATATGATTGTTGCTGAAATTTACATTGTGGATTTGTCGCATCCCAGAAAATTGAAATGGCACCATAGATGCAAGTCTGTTGTAGCTGGCATCAATACTTCTTAATTGCATGATTCCCACAGGGAAAAGTAAAGATCTCAGCCTGTTGTGCTTGATATTGAAGACTTGAAGCTGCGTCAGTAAAGGCATATTTAATGTTTCCAAATGGTTGTAACTGATGTCTAAATGCTTGAGGTTTATAAATTCTGATAGTTCATTAATTGTGATGCTGTTCAGTTTATTGTGATGTGCAATAAAGTATTGCAATTTCGGCAGTTTTTGTATTAGCGTTTGTTTTAGTTCTTTCAGTTTGTTGTAGGAGATATCAAGGTATTCCAAGTTGTTTAACCGTCCAAAGCCATTAAGAGTAGTCAGTCGGTTTTTTCTAATGTGAAACTTTTTCAGGGTTGACAAATATTGTAATGCATTTTCTTCCATATCACCTACATTGTTGCCAGACAAGTCCAACTCGTGGATTGAAATATGTTCCAAGTTTGAAAAGAATGAAATAATTCTATTATGTCTGAGCCATGAGAGGTCAAGTTTTTCTAATGTCGTCACCATTTGGAGATTGGTCAACAATGCGGAAAGATTTCTTCTGTGAATCAATGGATTATGAGACAAGGATAAAGAAACCAATTTAGGAAATTTTTTAAAAACATTTGGATTAAAATGTTTTATATTACATTTTGATAAATTGACATGTCGACTAAACTGATGATCCCATTGGTGGGTATAAAGGAATGTATCTTCTGGGAAGTTTTGGAAAGGGTTGTTAGAATAGTCTAAAACTTGTAATATTTTGGTCTGTTGAAATCTGAGAGTCAGTGCCGGGCTACTAAGTATATTGTTACTGATGTTAAAGGTTTTTAACTTTATCAAGTATTTCATTGTATGATCAGGTAACCCAGCAAACTTGTTCTTGCTCAGATCCAGGTGTTCTAATTCTACATTGGTCTGAAATAAGTGTGGCGCCAATGTTGAGAGAAGATTGTTATGCAAAATCAAAACTTTTAGTTTGTGCAACTTGTGTAGAATTTGTCCTTCTAGGAGGTAAATTTTATTTCCAGAAAGATCCAGAACTTCTAACTCCATGTATTCCTCAAACACATGGGAAAATGTGGGCCCTAAATTTGCATTATGTACATGCAGCTTTTTCAGAGTATTAGTGAAATTTGGTAGATTCTTTGGTATTTCTGTGCACCATGCTGTATTGGTATCTTCACAGTGGCAGATGCTGGGGCACCAGAAAGATGAGGGATTGCCTGCTGACACCATTACTGTCATCATCATAACCAAGAGCATCTTCATTCTGGCAATTAAAGAACCTGGTAGAAATGAAAAAAAAAGTTATAAAAGAATAAAAAGTTTGTCATGATTTTCTAATGATTTCATTGGTTCACAAACAAATTGAGGCAAGAGAATAAAAAAGGCATTCTAACCTAATTTTGGTTAGGGTTGATTTCAGATAGGATATCATTTTCACTCAGTTTTTAGATATACATGTATAATTGCTGCTGCTTAACTGGTTTGTTGTTACCGATTCTGACTGATCTTCTATGAATCATCGATCTTCAGGTACTTCGGTTTTCTGTCAGATGGTACAATTGATTTGTTGGAATCCAAAGGTCAATGAGATTTCTTTTAATTGTATTCTTGTATATTAGTTTTGGAAGTGTGGAGAAAAGACTGGGTTCATGGTTCATCCATCATGACAAACTCGAAGAGATCATGTTAGCATATGCGATCGCGCAAGAGTCAGTATAAGATATCATGATGCTGTATAACAACGCTCACTCAATGGTCCGATCTTCCTATGGAGATAGAGTTCTTCAATGTTGTTATTGGAGTTTTGCGGGGAGATATGCTTCCTCTTTTCCTTTCATCCTGTGCCTAGATTACGTCCAACGTACATCTGCTGATCTAAACACGGATCTGGAGTTCACCCTTGAAAGAGCAAGAAGTTGATATCACCCAGCAAAAACCATAACAGATGTAGATTAGGAAGATGACCTTGATTTTTTTTCATCATCTACTACCCTTACCACCCATTTCACCAGTAGCGAATATTTAGTAAGTACATATTCCCATTCCACCGCTTTCAGAAATAAGACTTATAATGTTACTGAAACAGATTTTCTTAATCATATAGGTGGATATTTCTGTAATAATCTTTCACATTTCTTTTTATTAACTTATCAGTTTAATTAATGCTTTCCTCAATAATTACTTGTCTTAAAGCAAATAATGTATATTTCATATTCTTCTTTTTATAAGTGTATTGTTTAGTGAACTAAACAATACACTTATACATGTACAACATATACTATCATTTCACGTATTCTTACATGTCTGTATTTCAATACATTTTCCAGCATTTGCTCTGTTTAGCAAACATTTTTTAGCTATTCGCGCTTAACAATTGAAATACATCAATATATTACATTTCCTTTAAACTTAACTACATTCTTTCAATTACTGATTTATTAACATTACGTCATATGCTAAATAATTACAATATCAAAATTATATCTTACTTCTTCATTCCTAAATTTGCAAATACCAATTTTTTTCTACTTTAACAGTATAGAAGACTGACATAATTATATGGATGGACATTTCTATACTAATGCTTTTCTTAATTATTATTAAATTTCCTCAAAAAAAAATGCATAACTAATTCTTTTCTTTACATTTTCTAACTTTTCCATATATTGAAAATAAAACCCAGTAACAAGATGGTAAACAGTTATTATATTGTGATTATTTTAACTTTTTCTTTTTTAGATCTTTCTTATACTAGTAAACAGTTATTATTATATTATGATTATTTTAACTTTTTCTTTTTTAGATCTTTCTCATACTAGTAAACAGTTATTATTATACGTATTGTGATTATTTTAGCTTTTCTTTTTTAGATCTTTCTCATACTAGTAAACAGTTATTATTATACGTATTGTGATTATTTTAACTTTTTCTTTTTTAGATCTTTCTCATACTAGTAAACAGTTATTATTATATTGTGATTATTTTAACTTTTTCTTTTGTAGATCTTTCTCATACTAGTAAACAGTTATTATTATATTATGATTATTTTAACTTTTTCTTTTTTAGATCTTTCTCATACTAGTAAACAGTTATTATTATACGTATTGTGATTATTTTAGCTTTTCTTTTTTAGATCTTTCTCATACTAGTAAACAGTTATTATTATATTGTGATTATTTTAACTTTTTCTTTTGTAGATCTTTCTCATACTAGTAAACAGTTATTATTATATTGTGATTATTTTAGCTTTTCTTTATTAGATCTTTCTCATACTAGTAAACAGTTTATATTATATTGTGATTATTTTAGCTTTTCTTTATTAGATCTTTCTCATACTAGTAAACAGTTATTATTATATTCTGATTATTTTAACTGTTTCTTTTTTAGATCTTTCTCATACTAGTAAACAGTTATTATTATATTCTGATTATTATAACTGTTTCTTTTTTAGATCTTTCTCATACTAGTAAACAGTTATTATTATATTGTGATTATTTTAGCTTTTCTTTATTAGATCTTTCTCATACTAGTAAACAGTTTATATTATATTGTGATTATTTTAGCTTTTCTTTATTAGATCTTTCTCATACTAGTAAACAGTTATTATTATATTCTGATTATTTTAACTGTTTCTTTTTTAGATCTTTCTCATACTAGTAAACAGTTATTATTATATTCTGATTATTATAACTGTTTCTTTTTTAGATCTTTCTCATACTAGTAAACAGTTATTATTATATTGTGATTATTTTAGCTTTTCTTTATTAGATCTTTCTCATACTAGTAAACAGTTATTATTATATTGTGATTATTTTAGCTTTTCTTTTTTAGATCTTTCTCATACTAGTAAACAGTTATTATTATACGTATTGTGATTATTTTAACTTTTTCTTTTCTAGATCTTTCTCATACTAGTAAACAGTTATTATTATATTGTGATTAGTTTAGCTTTTCTTTTTTAGATCTTTCTCATACTAGTAAACGGTTATTATTATATTGTGATTATTTTAACTTTTTCTTTTCTAGATCTTTCTCATACTAGTAAACAGTTATTATTATATTGTGATTATTTTAGCTTTTCTTTTTTAGATCTTTCTCATGCTAGTAAACAGTTATTATTATATTGTGATTATTTTAGCTTTTCTTTTTTAGATCTTTCTCATACTAGTAAACAGTTATTATTATACGTATTGTGATTATTTTAACTTTTTCTTTTCTAGATCTTTCTCATACTAGTAAACAGTTATTATTATATTGTGATTAGTTTAGCTTTTCTTTTTTAGATCTTTCTCATACTAGTAAACGGTTATTATTATATTGTGATTATTTTAACTTTTTCTTTTCTAGATCTTTCTCATACTAGTAAACAGTTATTATTATATTGTGATTATTTTAGCTTTTCTTTTTTAGATCTTTCTCATGCTAGTAAACAGTTATTATTATATTGTGATTATTTTAGCTTTTCTTTTTTAGATCTTTCTCATACTAGTAAACAGTTATTATTATATTGTGATTATTTTAGCTTTTCTTTTTTAGATCTTTCTCATACTAGTAAACGGTTATTATTATATTGTGATTATTTTAACTTTTTCTTTTCTAGATCTTTCTCATACTAGTAAACAGTTATTATTATATTGTGATTATTTTAGCTTTTCTTTTTTAGATCTTTCTCATACTAGTAAACAGTTATTATTATACGTATTGTGATTATTTTAACTTTTTCTTTTGTAGATCTTTCTCATACTAGTAAACAGTAATTATTATATTGTGATTATTTTAACTTTTTCTTTGCTAGATCTTTCTCATACTAGTAAACAGTTATTATTATATTGTGATTATTTTAGCTTTTCTTTTTTAGATCTTTCTCATACTAGTAAACAGTAATTATTATATTGTGATTATTTTAACTTTTTCTTTTTAAGATCTTTCTCATACTAGTAAACAGTTATTATTATATTGTGATTATTTTAGCTGTTCTTTTTTAGATCTTTCTCATACTAGTAAACAGTTATTATTATATTGTGATTATTTTAGCTTTTCTTTTTTAGATCTTTCTCATACTAGTAAACAGTTATTATTATATTGTGATTATTTTAGCTTTTCTTTTTTAGATCTTTCTCATACTAGTAAACAGTTATTATTATATTGTGATTATTTTAGCTTTTCTTTTTTAGATCTGTCTCATACTAGTAAACAGTTATTATTATATTGTGATTATTTTAGCTTTTCTTTTTTAGATCTTTCTCATACTAGTAAACAGTTGTTATTATATTGTGATTATTTTAGCTTTTCTTTTTTAGATCTTTATCATACTAGTAAACAGTTATTATTATATTGTGATTATTTTAGCTTTTCTTTTTTAGATCTTTCTCATACTAGTAAACAGTTATTATTATATTGTGATTATTTTAGCTTTTCTTTTTTAGATCTTTCTCATACTAGTAAACGGTTATTATTATATTGTGATTATTTTAACTTTTTCTTTGCTAGATCTTTCTCATACTAGTAAACAGTTATTATTATATTGTGATTATTTTAGCTTTTCTTTTTTAGATCTTTCTCATACTAGTAAACAGTTATTATTATATTGTGATTATTTTAGCTTTTCTTTTTTAGATCTTTCTCATACTAGTAAACAGTTATTATTATATTGTGATTATTGTAGCTTTTCTTTTTTAGATCTTTCTCATACTAGTTAACGGTTATTATTATATTGTGATTATTTTAACTTTTTCTTTTCTAGATCTTTCTCATACTAGTAAACAGTTATTATTATATTGTGATTATTTTAGCTTTTCTTTTTTAGATCTTTCTCATACTAGTAAACAGTAATTATTATATTGTGATTATTTTAACTTTTTCTTTTTAAGATATTTCTCATACTAGTAAACAGTAATTATTATATTGTGATTATTTTAGCTGTTCTTTTTTAGATCTTTCTCATACTAGTAAACAGTAATTATTATATTGTGATTATTTTAACTTTTTCTTTTTAAGATCTTTCTCATACTAGTAAACAGTTATTATTATACGTATTGTGATTATTTTAACTTTTTCTTTTGTAGATCTTTCTCATACTAGTAAACAGTTATTATTATATTATGATTATTTTAACTTTTTCTTTTTTAGATCTTTCTCATACTAGTAAACAGTAATTATTATATTGTGATTATTTTAACTTTTTCTTTTTAAGATATTTCTCATACTAGTAAACAGTTATTATGATATTGTGATTATTTTAGCTGTTCTTTTTTAGATCTTTCTCATACTAGTAAACAGTAATTATTATATTGTGATTATTTTAACTTTTTCTTTTTAAGATCTTTCTCATACTAGTAAACAGTTATTATTATATTGTGATTATTTTAGCTGTTCTTTTTTAGATCTTTCTCATACTAGTAAACAGTTATTATTATATTGTGATTATTTTAGCTTTTCTTTTTTAGATCTTTCTCATACTAGTAAACAGTTATTATTATATTGTGATTATTTTAGCTTTTCTTTTTTAGATCTTTCTCATACTAGTAAACAGTTATTATTATACGTATTGTGATTATTTTAACTTTTTCTTTTGTAGATCTTTCTCATACTAGTAAACAGTTATTATTATATTATGATTATTTTAACTTTTTCTTTTTTAGATCTTTCTCATACTAGTAAACAGTAATTATTATATTGTGATTATTTTAACTTTTTCTTTTTAAGATATTTCTCATACTAGTAAACAGTTATTATTATATTGTGATTATTTTAGCTGTTCTTTTTTAGATCTTTCTCATACTAGTAAACAGTAATTATTATATTGTGATTATTTTAACTTTTTCTTTTTTAGATCTTTCTCATACTAGTAAACAGTTATTATTATACGTATTGTGATTATTTTAACTTTTTCTTTTGTAGATCTTTCTCATACTAGTAAACAGTTATTATTATATTATGATTATTTTAACTTTTTCTTTTTTAGATCTTTCTCATACTAGTAAACAGTAATTATTATATTGTGATTATTTTAACTTTTTCTTTTTAAGATATTTCTCATACTAGTAAACAGTTATTATTATATTGTGATTATTTTAGCTGTTCTTTTTTAGATCTTTCTCATACTAGTAAACAGTAATTATTATATTGTGATTATTTTAACTTTTTCTTTTTAAGATCTTTCTCATACTAGTAAACAGTTATTATTATATTGTGATTATTTTAGCTGTTCTTTTTTAGATCTTTCTCATACTAGTAAACAGTTATTATTATATTGTGATTATTTTAGCTTTTCTTTTTTAGATCTTTCTCATACTAGTAAACAGTTATTATTATATTGTGATTATTTTAGCTTTTCTTTTTTAGATCTTTCTCATACTAGTAAACAGTTATTATTATATTGTGATTATTTTAGCTTTTCTTTTTTAGATCTTTCTCATACTAGTAAACAGTTATTATTATATTGTGATTATTTTAGCTTTTCTTTTTTAGATCTTTCTCATACTAGTAAACAGTTGTTATTATATTGTGATTATTTTAGCTTTTCTTTTTTAGATCTTTATCATACTAGTAAACAGTTATTATTATATTGTGATTATTTTAGCTTTTCTTTTTTAGATCTTTCTCATACTAGTAAACAGTTATTATTATATTGTGATTATTTTAGCTTTTCTTTTTTAGATCTTTCTCATACTAGTAAACAGTTATTATTATATTGTGATTATTTTAGCTTTTCTTTTTTAGATCTTTCTCATACTAGTAAACAGTTATTATTATATTGTGATTATTTTAGCTTTTCTTTTTTAGATCTTTCTCATACTAGTAAACAGTTATTATTATATTGTGATTATTTTAGCTGTTCTTTTTTAGATCTTTCTCATACTAGTAAACAGTTATTATTATATTGTGATTATTTTAGCTTTTCTTTTTTAGATCTTTCTCATACTAGTAAACAGTTATTATTATATTGTGATTATTTTAGTTTTTTTTTTTTAGATCTTTCTCATACTAGTAAACAGTTATTATTATATTGTGATTATTTTAGCTTTTCTTTTTTAGATCCTTCTTATACTAGTAAACAGTTATTATTATATTGTGATTATTTTAGCTTTTCTTTTTTAGATCTTTCTCATACTAGTAAACGGTTATTATTATATTGTGATTATTTTAACTTTTTCTTTGCTAGATCTTTCTCATACTAGTAAACAGTTATTATTATATTGTGATTAGTTTAGCTTTTCTTTTTTAGATCTTTCTCATACTAGTAAACAGTTATTATTATATTGTGATTATTTTAGTTTTTTTTTTTTAGATCTTTCTCATACTAGTAAACAGTTATTATTATATTGTGATTATTTTAGCTTTTCTTTTTTAGATCTTTCTCATACTAGTAAACGGTTATTATTATATTGTGATTATTTTAACTTTTTCTTTTCTACATCTTTCTCATACTAGTAAACAGTTATTATTATATTGTGATTATTTTAGCTTTTCTTTTTTAGATCTTTCTCATACTAGTAAACAGTTATTATTATACGTATTGTTATTATTTTAACTTTTTCTTTTGTAGATCTTTCTCATACTAGTAAACAGTTATTATTATATTATGATTATTTTAACTTTTTCTTTTTTAGATCTTTCTCATACTAGTAAACAGTAATTATTATATTGTGATTATTTTAACTTTTTCTTTTTAAGATCTTTCTCATACTAGTAAACAGTTATTATTATATTGTGATTATTTTAGCTGTTCTTTTTTAGATCTTTCTCATACTAGTAAACAGTTATTATTATATTGTGATTATTTTAGCTTTTCTTTTTTAGATCTTTCTCATACTAGTAAACAGTTATTATTATATTGTGATTATTTTAGCTTTTTTTTTTAGATCTTTCTCATACTAGTAAACAGTTATTATTATATTGTGATTATTTTAGCTTTTCTTTTTTAGATCTTTCTCATACTAGTAAACAGTTATTATTATATTGTGATTATTTTAGCTTTTCTTTTTTAGATCTTTCTCATACTAGTAAACAGTTATTATTATATTGTGATTATTTTAGCTTTTCTTTTTTAGATCTTTCTCATACTAGTAAACAGTTATTATTATATTGTGATTATTTTAGCTTTTCTTTTTTAGATCTTTCTCATACTAGTAAACAGTTATTATTATATTGTGATTATTTTAGCTTTTCTTTTTTAGATCTTTCTTATACTAGTAAACAGTTATTATTATATTGTGATTATTTTAGCTTTTCTTTTTTAGATCTTTCTCATACTAGTAAACAGTTATTATTATATTGTGATTATTTTAGCTTTTCTTTTTTAGATCTTTCTCATACTAGTAAACAGTTATTATTATATTGTGATTATTTTAGCTTTTCTTTTTTAGATCTTTCTCATACTAGTAAACAGTTATTATTATATTGTGATTATTTTAACTTTTTCTTTTCTAGATCTTTCTCATACTAGTAAACAGTTATTATTATATTGTGATTATTTTAGCTTTTCTTTTTTAGATCTTTCTCATACTAGTAAACAGTTATTATTATATTGTGATTATTTTAGCTTTTCTTTTTTAGATCTTTCTCATACTAGTAAACGGTTATTATTATATTGTGATTATTTTAACTTTTTCTTTTCTAGATCTTTCTCATACTAGTAAACAGTTATTATTATATTGTGATTATTTTAGCTTTTCTTTTTTAGATCTTTCTCATACTAGTAAACGGTTATTATTATATTGTGATTATTTTAACTTTTTCTTTTCTAGATCTTTCTCATACTAGTAAACAGTTATTATTTTATTGTGATTATTTTAGCTTTTCTTTTTTAGATCCTTCTTATACTAGTAAACAGTTATTATTATATTGTGATTATTTTAGCTTTTCTTTTTTAGATCTTTCTCATACTAGTAAACAGTTATTATTATATTGTGATTATTTTAGCTTTTCTTTTTTAGATCCTTCTTATACTAGTAAACAGTTATTATTATATTGTGATTATTTTAGCTTTTCTTTTTTAGATCCTTCTTATACTAGTAAACAGTTATTATTATATTGTGATTATTTTAGCTTTTCTTTTTTAGATCCTTCTTATACTAGTAAACAGTTATTATTATATTGTGATTATTTTAGCTTTTCTTTTTTTGATCCTTCTTATACTAGTAAACAGTTATTATTATATTGTGATTATTTTAGCTTTTCTTTTTTAGATCCTTCTTATACTAGTAAACAGTTATTATTATATTGTGATTATTTTAGCTTTTCTTTTTTAGATCTTTCTCATACTAGTAAACGGTTATTATTATATTGTGATTATTTTAACTTTTTCTTTTCTAGATCTTTCTCATACTAGTAAACAGTTATTATTTTATTGTGATTATTTTAGCTTTTCTTTTTTAGATCCTTCTTATACTAGTAAACAGTTATTATTATATTGTGATTATTTTAGCTTTTCTTTTTTAGATCTTTCTCATACTAGTAAACAGTTATTATTATATTGTGATTATTTTAGCTTTTCTTTTTTAGATCTTTCTCATACTAGTAAACAGTTATTATTATATTGTGATTATTTTAGCTTTTCTTTTTTAGATCCTTCTTATACTAGTAAACAGTTATTATTATATTGTGATTATTTTAGCTTTTCTTTTTTAGATCCTTCTTATACTAGTAAACAGTTATTATTATATTGTGATTATTTTAGCTTTTCTTTTTTAGATCCTTCTTATACTAGTAAACAGTTATTATTATATTGTGATTATTTTAGCTTTTCTTTTTTAGATCTTTCTCATACTAGTAAACAGTTATTATTATATTGTGATTATTTTAGCTTTTCTTTATTAGATCTTTCTGATACTAGTAAACAGTTATTATTATATTGTGATTATTTTATTTTTTATTTTTTAGATCTTTCTCATACTAGTAAACAGTTATTATTATATTGTGATTATTTTAGCTTTTCTTTTTTAGATCTTTCTCATACTAGTAAACAGTTATTATATTGTGATTATTTTAGCTTTTTTAGATCTTTCTCATACTAGTAAACAGTTATTATTATATTGTGATTATTTTAGCTTTTCTTTTTTATATCTTTCTCATACTAGTAAACAGTTATTATATTGTGATTATTTTAGCTTTTTTAGATATTTCTCATACTAGTAAACAGTAATTATTATATTGTGATTATTTTAGCTTTTCTTTTCTAGATCTTTCTTATACTAGTAAACAGTTATTATTATATTGTGATTATTTTAGCTTTTCTTTTTTAGATCTTTCTCATACTAGTAAACAGTTATTATTATATTGTGATTATTTTAATTTTTTTGTTTTTAGATCTTTCTCATACTAGTAAACAGTTATTATATTGTGATTATTTTAACTTTTTCTTTTTTAGATCTTTCTCATACTAGTAAACAGTTATGATTATATTGTGATTATTTTAGCTTTTCTTTTTTATATCTTTCTCATACTAGTAAACAGTTATTATTATATTGTGAATATTTTAACTTTTTCTTACTTTCTAAAGTAAATTTGCAGCAAAGTTTTGCAGCAAAGAAACCTGACCATTCTGAAATCAATTCAATGAAACAATATTAGAAGTTATAAAACATAACATCTTTATCTAAAAAAATAAAAATATAAAGATACTTTCGGCCTTCACTTACCATTATTTCATCTAGTTGTAATAAATTAACATTTTATTTTTTGCTTAAAAATTACCCTGAAGTCCAATAATTGGAATCATTAGAATTCAGGTTAATTCTTTACAAAATATTCTGAATTAAAATGTTAAGAAAATAATTTACTTTTTAACTAGCTGAACCGACCTGACATTTCATGCTGTCCATGATTTTCAAATTTGTTTTGTAAATATTTCTATCTTCTATTACCATATTTCAGGGCTTTACGGAGCCCTCCAAAAAGGAGCGCGCTCCAGGAGCACGCTCCTTTTTGCCGGAGCGAAGGAGAGGAGGGCTCATTTTATATTCAGCAGGAGTGGAGCTGGAGCAACTCCATTTGGGACTAAAGAGCCCGGTTTTATCGCTCCACGCTCCAAAATTATTTGATTTTTTTTTTAAACATTAGTTTTTTATTCAGCAATAAAAAGGAAAAGAAAAGAAAGTCTCAGCTAAACTCTGAGTTATTTTTTAAAATTATATCTCTGGTAAATGTATATGAAATATGGAGAGAGAGAGGGGAGGAGAGGAAGGGAGAAGATTTTCACATCGACATATTACATTTTTGATGGGACAGTTTTCTTAAGGCACAAATGTCTTCAAACGCACCAGTGAGTCTATAAATATCTTTGAAGTTATTTTTTTAAAGATTTGACATTTTTTTGTATTTATGACAAAGATGTTTATTGATGATTGAATAAATAAGCTAATTTTTCTTTTAATTCGTGTTTTTAAATAAAGAATTTTAGGTTCAATTGTACTATAAGGGCGGTTGGATTTTCTCGCCCATTTTGCTCAGTATTCACCCAAATGTTCGATAAAATTGATTTTTGGGGTTGAAATGGTACATTTTGTCCTGACAAAAAATTCTAATTTATTTTTTAGCATATATCAAATTGAACTTTTATGCCACATTTTTACCCGTCGTCTTTTCGGCAACATTTTTTTATTCTTAAATTCACGACTTTAACCTTTTCATGTTTGCTTTTAAATTCGTTAAATTCCGTTAAAACTTGCTTTTGTAAATAGAATGTTCAAAGTTTTTTGTGTGTAATAAAATGATAAAGCAGTAAAAATATTTTTAGTCCAAGGAAAAAATATATTTAGTCCAAGGAAAAAAAACAATAAAAACCAACATGGCCGCCAGCGATTGAAACCTCGAATTAATGTTAGATTCTCAACACTTTAGAAAGTAAATGACAATTTTATTTCAGGACCAAAAATACAAATAAGACCAATAATTAGTTTCATCCAAAATTTGGGCGAATACCAAGCGAAATGAGCGAAAAAGAAAACAGCGGCCCTATTCTGCAATTAAACCGATGTTTAAACTTAATTAAATTAAAGAAAATATCTTAAATTTTAATTTAAAAACGCAAATAATTAGACTTTCTGACTAATTTGTTGTTTTTTTAGAACCGAAAGTAGATTAAATATCTTTCTTAATCTTAAAAAATCTATTATCGAATATTAAAATTGTAAACAGTTTGTTTTTGTTAGAGATTTCAAATATAGACGTTTTGACCTTTTTTATGCAAATTTTTAATTTTAATAAATGTTTTTGCCCGACATAGGAAAATTGCTCCAGTTAATTTTTCGGGGGAGGAAAATTTGATCCGATATCTTTTCAACTCCCAAGGTCTAGGCCAGATATTTTGTATGAAATTTTAAGATATTAAATGGATCTCTGAATTGTTTATTGACAATTTATTGATATTTTTTGTCCAACTTATGAAAAATATTTTTTATTCAATCTTTAAAAAATAAACTTCATTGGTTTTATTCACCCCAAATTGTACTATTGAAAAAAAAATAGATAAATCGATTTGTTTGAAAGTACTTGCACGTTTCTCTGTGGTAAATAATAATATACATTATACAATATAGTTACGTTCGTAAAACAAACAAATATTAAACAACAGCACAACGATTAATGTTGCCCTGGGTGTCTCTCCTCTCCAAGAGAAATGGTTTCTTTAAAAAGAAAATAATCACTAATAATTTTTAAAAGTAAAACTTTATTTACTTAAAACAAATATAAATAGAAAAAATATTGGGTCAAATTTTCCTTCCCTGAAAAAATAGGTTGTTAATGTAATGAAAATTAAAATTGTTTTAAAATACTTCAGGGGTTTTTCTATTTCTATTTTATACCTCAGGAAACGAAAATTTACATATAATCCTATGCTTTGTTTGACATGTTCTCCTATAACTCTCAAAATATTAGCGAGATTTTGTCAAATATTATCTTACGGTCTTACACTTAAAGTGACATCTCAACCCATATTGATGAGATCCTTTGAAGCCCACCCCTATCCTTCGATCACTCATTGGCAGAATAGAACGTTTATGAAAGAAGGTACATTTTCATTATGGAGCGCTGAAAAAGAGCCGCTCCTTTTTTATAGGAGTTTGAACTGCTCCTTTTTGAAAATGGGGAGCGTGAGAGGAGCCAGCTCCAATTTTGGCCGTTGGAGCAGGTGCTGGAGCAGCTCCAAAAGTAGTGGAACGCGTAAAGCCCTGCATACCTTATATGTTAGGTTCAGTATCTAAGCTAACAAAACAAATAAGAAATGTTAACCTTACTAAAAGAATAAAATCTGATTTTTCATTTTAAATGTTTATTTAAGAATGTCTCTATATTAGCAAACTGCCAAACCGAATTAAGTATTTTCTAAATAAATTGTAGCAAAGGTACATTAATTTATTGCCAATAACAATAAGATCAGTAACAAATGAAAATTATCTAGTTGGAATTAAAGTTTGATTTGTCAGCTTAAATGCTATTTAGGTCCAACTCGTAAAATATGGCTGACTTCATTTTATATTTTAGATGACGAAATATCATTTAATTTTGTTTTTCTATGACTCTTTACTTGATAAGCAAAGCTATTATATAATTTCACAAAAGAATATACATGTTAAGTAGGCATTTAATTACCTAGTGTCTACATGCTATATGTACATTACAGATAAAAATCACAAACTAAAAATTAATAGATTTTATAAAACAAAGAAATAGTTTTAGATTTGTGTTTTCTTGAGAAACATTAATTTCACTAAACCATGTTTCTGTTGTTTTATATTGCAATATAATGTTGTAAGAGAAGATGGAGAATCTTGTTTAATGTCTTATTTCAAATTGTGTAATATTTTAAACTGAGTTTTAAAAAAATCTTACCTGATATCAGTTTGTTTTCGTTTGTTGTCTTGAAGAATTCTTTTGTTGGTACTTTTTTCTGCTACCTTTTTCCCGTTGATGAAGTCTTCATATCGGTTTTTGTATATTCAATGTTTTCTCAATCAAATTTTATTGTATTAATGTATGCCAAGTTCAAAGACTGGTTACTTATTCTCCAAAATTATGTTGGTTTTATTTATTGCTTTATACACAAGAAACATTGATTTATAGTGGAATATTTATTAGAATCATGAAGTTAAAACTCTATTTTTTGTAATTTTTAAACATTTTTATAAATTTTCTATTCCTTTTTAATAAATATAGCAATGAGTCTTCAAAGGTTTTAACTAAGGATTTTTTTCAGGACCATACATACTAAAAGTAAATCCTTATAAGAACAATGCATTGTTTGTTTTAAAATTTTAAAATCCAAATGTATTATTTTAACACCTCCTGATTTTACATAGATATAGTTCCATTAAAATAATCCAAAATTTATTTTCATCAGAATAATTTTAGCTCAGAATATAATGGAAATCAAAATCATTGTCATTGAATTTCTTGCCCTATGTTGTGAATATAGCACATAACATTACATGTTATAACTGAAAAGATAAAATCCTGGTCCACTTGAAATAATCATTTGTTTTTTTATTTTTTGAAAAATAAAAGACTTTTATCTCAAAAATAAAAATAAGATACGATTTCTTTATCTTGATAAATTATTTCTTCAAAATTTTCTTCAAAAGTTTTGAATGTTTTTTTTGTTTTTTTTTTTAAGAATAAAATTTATCATCTTTTCTCCATTGGTGTGTATAGAATCTCTTGGCTTAGTAGACAACAACATTCAAAAGAGCCCAGCTCTTTTGAATCAGAGAAACTGTCAAGCCAACACGACAAACAGCTGATCCTGTTTCAAATTTCTTCCCCTTTGTCTAATTAAGCAAAATCTTATCAGTGTGACTTTATCCCCTGGGATGATAACATTATCAATTTGAGAATGGAGCACAAAACCATTTATGCCGCCGCTAGTCTATTTTGGTTTTAAATTTACTCAGTTTATTATAATTGTTCAAATATGGCTAACAATTTTATTTATATTCCTTATGAATATATTCTGATTTGTACTTTTTATCTCATTAGAAAATAATTATAAAAAAATATATATTTATTTGATTATTAAAAATCATAAAAAATGTACACATCACACAATAAGTTCCGGGCCTAACTAATAAAACAACAACCTTTAGGCAAAATTCGACTTTATTCATCAACATAGTCTCCTTCTAGGGTGATACATTGATTCTAACACTTCTTTAACGACTCAATGGTTTTTTTTTTGTAGAATGATTTGTTTTTGGCCTCAAATTACACCTCAGTTTCCGATATCACTCCTTCATTGGAGTCAAATCTCTTTCCCTGGAGCATTCTTTTCAGATCTGAAAACAGCCAGTAGTAGCTGTATTCATAAAAAATGCATGGGTGGAGCAATAATGATTTCCACTTAGCATAAAGCAACATTCTTTTATAAAACAATTTGAGTTCTCTTAAGTAATGAGTAACATAGAATGTAAACAAAAGTAAAATACATAAACCATTATAATTTCTACTTTTTGAAAATAGAATTTGAGATGCTGGAAAACTGACGCAATCCGAATTCCTCATAAATAATGTCTCACATGATTTAAGAAAACTAATAATAAAATTCCTTAAAATTTTATTTTATCAGGAATAAGAAAAGGTACAATAAAATACAGTGATAATGTAGTAGTGAAAGTTGAAAGCGCGCACAAAAAAAATAAAACGTTCAACTCAAATTGTATTAAAAATTCTCCAAAACACACGATAGTCCGACTCTTTAATTGTATTAACAATTCTCCAAAACACATGAATCTCGTCAAGGGAATAACCTGACACAAACGATGTCAACTTAATTTTTTCTCTCACTGAACATTCGATGGTCCCAACTCATCACGTCAATTTTACAAATTTACTGTCCCTCAGGGAGGAAAGTTTCTACTCTTTTTATCGCAACTAGAATTTGCCCACGCAAAACAATGCTCATTTGCATAAATGAACTCTTGTCATTGTATAAAAAATAACAAGATTCTATCTTCTAAGCGGAACGCTTTCGGTTCAATCCTCGATGAACGACACACAACGCAACTCTTACTCTTTTACCTTGTGGACTCGCATAATAGCTGCTAGAATAATAAAATAAAATGGGCTGATTGGGAATCCATCAGAAATCACATCAGAGACGCCTCATGAAGTAATACCTTTTCTCTTCCTGCTAGACAGTGCACAAATGAGGTAACAGAATGGTTCAAAGCAGACATAAAAGGATTTGTCCCCACATGGAAATTCTATAGTAAGCCCCATTCTCCTCAATGGTTCATTTCAACCTGTGCAGCTGCTATTGCGCAATGCAAATAGGCAGGAAGTATTTCACAGATTAGACCACCCTAAGTCAAATACAAATATATAATCTATAATAGTGTGGTGAATAATGGGCTATCTACAATTCCCCCGCTATCCAACCACCATGAAGTTGTCTGCATGGCTATTAATAAAGCTGAACTATTTGCCCAGTGGTTAGCCTTGGACTTTACTTTGGACTCCACAAACCACTCCCTCCCAAATTCCCCATTGAGAACTAAAACCACACTTGATGACCTGATCATCACCCCTTCTCCAAGTCTGGAGGTATCATAAAAAACCTTCATACTTCCAAAGCATGTGGGCTTTATCTTATCCCTACTATAGTAATAAAGAAATCCTCTGCTAAACTGACTCCTGCCCTTTCCAAACTCTACAACAAATGCCTTGTTGAATCTTGCTTCCCTGATAGCTGGAAAATTGCAAGAACTCTGGTGAAAAAACATACCCCCAAAATTATTACCCCATCAGTCTCCTCCCTCCCTTCGCTAAAATCTTTGAATTATTAATCAATCTAGTGATAGTCTGCCACCTCGTTAATGCTAAACTTCTTTCTGACCAACAGTATAGATTTAGGTAAGCCCATTCTATTGTGGATATTCTCACGGTCATCTCTGAACTCATATATCATATACTGAACAAGGCTGGTAAAGCTATGGTGGTAGCGCTTGATATATCCAAGGTCTGGCATGATGGTCTTCTCATGAAAATTAATTTGTACAGTATTACTGGACGAATATTTAATATAATCAGATCCTTCTTAGCCAAAAGAAAGATTCAGGTTGTTCTTGATGACCATAATTCTAAACAACATAACATTAATCTGGGTGTGCTCAGGGGGCGATCCTTGGACCATTATTGTTCCTGATTTTCATAAACGACCTCTCTAATGCAATTGTGTGTAAGATGGGTATATTTGCTGATGACACCACACTCTATTCTCGACATGTGGGCAAAACATATCCAAGACATTGGCCAAATCCTTAGAAAATGACCTCCAGTCTGTAGTGGAATTGGGACATAAATTGATGGTAACATTTAATGCTACTAAAACAAAACTCCTTTTCTTTAACAACTATAAGAAACCTTTTCAACCACCGATTGCCATGGCTAATAGCACCCTACCTGAGAGTCCATCATTTGTATTCACACCTAAAAATTGAGGAGAACACACACATATATATATATATATATATATATACAATAATATTTTTATGAATAAATATTAATTATTTTAAAAATACCTAGAGACATCGATGTTTCATGCTAACGCAATCTTCAGTCTAGGAACTAATTCTCAACGGTCGGAAGGCGTGAACCCCGATCACAAATCGCCTTTGATTCGCAGTCGGGGATCTTATCCATCAGGCCATCACCAATTAGTTAATAAATATATAGTAACTTTAAATGTAAACAGCTGAATCGGCGACTGTTTACCAGGCAGTTTAGAGTGATCTTACGAAGCGGTGCTTCGGATCGTGCATATAGCTATTTGTACTGCTTGTTATTAAAGCTACTAGAAAGTGCCCAACCTTTGTGGGGGGGCTGATAAACAATAATATTTTTATAAATAAATATTAATTATTTTAAAAATACCTAGAGACATCGATGTTTCATGCTAACGCAATCTTCAGTCTAGGAACTAATTCTCAATATATATATATATATATATTATTATTATTAGCGGGGGCGTAGAAACATCTGGTATAGTATCTAAACGCTACCCTACTAGGAGACGCAAACTCTGATATAAAACCTACGCTCTACATCGCTTCTCAGTTATCTATCTTTGAAACCAAGCTTTGTAGAAGGAGAGCATACTCTGCGTGTCCTACAACCATACAGCATGGCCATCTACATGTACAGATATTATTACAAGACCCACAGCGATAAAGAAATAACGACGTGTGTGGCTGTTCATATCAGCACGACTTGTAAAAATAAGTCAGGCCTGTTGAGTCATCTGCATGCCCACAACCAGACATTGCAATTTTGTATGTATGCCCTTCTTCTGTAAAGAAGTGGAAATCATCATATGGGAGAGTATATATTAAATAAAAATTCCAAACAAAATAGAAAATTAGTTTATGTAAATGTGGATAAGCAAGTAGAAATAAGGACACTAACACATTAAGGCTGGACCAAGATATTTTGGTCAATTCGTTCGGCCATATTCATTTGGTAAATGAGCTTTATTAAGCAGAACTCCACATTTTATACAGTAAAGTTTGGGGAAAAAATGAGTGGACGAGAGCAGTAGTAAGAGTGAGAGGGGGAAAATAAATGTTGTATGTAGTGTGTTGGGTATGTGAGGAGAGAAGAAGGTGGAGATGTAATGGGAGATGAGTAGTGGGGAAGATGCATGAGGAAGGAGTGGGTTGAAGGGTAAGAAAGGAGTGGGAGGTAATTAGAAGTATTAGGAAATAATAAACATGTGATGGTCAGAAAAATAAAAATAAATAAAACCATGTGGTGAGAGAAATAGAAAAAAGCTTCACTGTATAAAATGTTGTGTTCTGCTTAATAAAGTTCATTTACCAAATGAATATGGTCGAACAAATCAACCGAAATATCTTAGTCCAGCTTTAATGATGTGTTTGTCTTTATTTCTACTAGCATGTTACTTGCTATCCACATTTCCATAAACTAATTTTTCATATGTATATATAGCTCTTATTATATTTGTGTATTTTTTCATGTATATTGTATATATTCATATATAAATATGATTGCATTTAATGTGTATGTTTATGTGTGTGCATATATATGTGTACACACACATACAACATCTATGTGTAGATTTTATAGACGTTCGTGGTTTGTTGGTGAAATTTTGGTTGCAGCCTAATTTTAAACCTCAACTTTCCGCATTGATTGTTTTTCGACCTACTGGTGTCACCGACAAAGGCATGTTTCTGCTTTGCCATTTCTCTCCAAAATAATTCTTTCTCTCTTGTCTTTTTATTTTGACCTTAAATCCGTCTGCTGATATCCTGGTTTCTAATCCTCACCCTGCCTAATATTACAATGCCTCTTATATACACCAAAATATTATTGCAAATAATTTTTAATACAATGTCAATACATTATGATCACAGAAAGAAAAATAAGTAAAATTAAACAGACAAAAGAAAAAATTATGTAACTCTTTGAATTGTCCACCAAAAAATATCACAATTGTTCCATCTAGAGAGCACTTTACTGACTTGTTCAACAACCCTTCAGCTGTTAACTATAGTGTTATGGAGAACCTCTCGCAGTGTGACAGAGATCAGTTACATGACAACGTAAGACTGGCAACTAAGCAGATTAACCCTGGCAAGAGAGTATCACAGTTGAAATGTTGAAGGTTGGAGCAAGAAAGGATGTTGGCAAAGTAATCACACTATTGTTGATGACTGTAGGAAAATAGTTGTCATAGGGTATTCCAGAATCACGGATTGGTTTTAAGGGTAGAAGATGATTGATCTGATATTTGCTGCACAACAGAAGTGTGTTAAACATTGTAGACAAAAGTATTTAACGCAGTTGTTATATCCACATATTTTGCCCCATAAACCATAAAATAGAATAGGGGATTTGTTGGAACATGTTTACCTAAAAAAAGTATTGTGCAATTCACCAAAAAGGGAACACACATTAAAAATTGGGACCGGATGTAGTCTAGACAGTGAAAGGCCAAGAGCCGTAAAGTTAGCCTACACAGTTTGCGGGGGCGGATGAAGGGCACCCAATCAAATTGGAGAAAAGCCTGTTGCTATGCAAACGGAAGGCCCTAGAAAGGGAAGACGGGAAGAGATCCGGGCAAGAAACTCGGGGAGTTGATTCGCGTATGTGGTGGAGTCAAGACATGTCGGGATTTGCTGCTAGCGGGGCAGTCAAATCGTCAACAATATATCCCCGCACAAAGGGACGGATTTCTGGCAGTGATGGAGAATTGACATGGGACGAATTACAATGGTGGAGGAAAGATGACGTTTCTAAGATTTGCTGCTGACCAAGCAGAAATCCAAATAATAGATCCCCGCATACAAAAAACAAAAGGAGATTCACAAGGAAAAATCAAATCTAACAAAGTTGGTCATATAGACGAAGGCAACAATTTCCTTTCTGGATACAAGATTACCTATATCTCGCCACCGAAAAACTATCTGCAAAAGACGGACATCAGAATCTAAAATTCTGTGACAATATCTTTCATATCACCGAAACTCCACACTAAAACTATCTGCGAAGGACGGATTCAGAATAAAAGAATTCTGTTAAAATGTCCTTCATATAGTCGTCAACTCCACACAAAAAAAAACTATCCGCAAAAGATGATTTCAGGAGCGGAGGGGTGAAGTTGTGTCAAGATTTTGTGCTGACCCAGCACTTCAAATCGAAAGCTATATCCCTGTATACAAGGATCCGAGAAAGAACGAACTTAAAATTCTGTGTAAATATCTTCCACTCAGCGTGTCGATTAACACACACAAAAAAGGGCTATAAAAAGGTATGTGCCCTATGAAAAAAAAAAAAGAAAAACAAATTACTTATTTTTAACTTTCATTATTTGCCAATTTTTATAACTCTGGACTGATCAACCATTCTCGATCTTATCTAAACCAGTCCCATATCAAAGACTCCTCAGAGAGGAGCAGAACTGTTATTTGGTCTTTTTTTGATTTAATAAACACTTATTATGTTTGTATAATCTCACTTTTTGTTAATTCTTACAATTGTCTTATTTCTTTTTTTATGTTTATAAATTGTGATTCAAATGTGTCCCGTGCTTTCTCTACCATGATTACTTGCTGTTCTCCCTTTTATCGTTTTAATGAAAAGTCGTTTTACTACCACGGGTCTTAACATGTGACCTGCGGGCCCGATTAAAACATAAAGGATAGGAGACGTGTGGTGAGGGGAGCGGGGGATTTTCAACCTTACACATAATTAACATTTGAGGCTAATTTACATGTTTATAAAATTGGTGCCATAGGATCACGTTTATAAAACAGTCAACAGAAATATATTCTGAACGTGGTCAAGCAGCTGTACAGAGATGTAAAAGCACAGGTTATCATCCGTTGTCGTCCAGGGAAATCATATACCTGTTCCCACATTTTTCTCTATTTTTGCTTTCCGAGGCTGTGACAGGAAGGGGGTATCTACATGCAATTAAAAACTACTCAAAGAATTTTCAACTTGAGATGGCTTAATGACAAATCAAAAACTTTCAGACTGATTAGAGAGCTTTTTATGCAGATGATGCTGACTTTCTGTTGCGTACAACTTCATAGCTTTGTGTCTTAAAATCAGCTTCACAAAGATCACGGCAATGGTTACCCCATGCACCTGGGGAACCGTACACCAAACCTACTATCTTGGTCCATGGTGTTGATGGGTTTTTCTACATTGTCAGCACACTATCCTTGGATTCCAAGATAAACGTACACATCCAAAGAGCCAGTGTAGCTTTTGGAAGACTTAAAAAGAGAGCATTAGCCACTCATGACATTACCAATTATACCAAGGTGTGTGTGTACAGTGTGCATTCTGACTGCTATTCTGTACTCCTATAAAGCTTGACACTTTTCTGCAAGTATAGCAAACTGTTTGAGTGATTTCATCCGAAATGTCTGAAATGTATACTCAACATCAAGTGGCAGAATTCAACAGCTGAGTGGGACATCTGGTTCACATGGGGGATGGTAGACTCCCAAAGCAACTATTTTATGTTAAACAACATCTCAATACAAGCAGAAAAAGAAGTACAAGGACAGCATTAGAGACAGCCTCAAAGTCTTGACGATTGATACGGACAACTGGGATGAAATAAAGCTGAGTGGATAGGACATATAAAGGACAGTTGTCGTGTTTTTGAAGAACACTGTCTCAATCAACTCAAGCATCAATTTAGATGTAAACATAAAAAGCTGGATATGTGAATGATGTCAACTTGTACTTCTCTCAGGGACTAGTTTTTTAAATAACCTTTAGCCGTATCAAAGAACAAGCAACCAAAATATTTCTCATGGACAAGGTGAGATAACCTACTATTTCAGACTAAAAAGACACATGGCCGTACATAGAAATCAGATCTCACAAGGTGACCCCATCAATGCTATGGAAAGTATGATTTCATCTGCCGCCTGTGCTCAAAGCCATACAGATCTGCAGATGGTCTAAAAAGCCACCTACAAAGACACAATCAATGTGACGATGCAGTGAATCATCATATGTATGTACATGTATATGTATGAAGATATGTATGCCTGTGCAGATGTGTATATATGTAGATATCATATTTGTGTGTTTATTCATATATATTGTATATATTCATATATAAATATGATTGTGTTTAATGTATATGTTTATATATATATATGTATGTGGTTTATTTGTGAAATTTCGGTTGTGTTTTGTTACAATTTGTTTATTTAGGTTTTTCTTTCTGTTGAATATTTTGTATAGCCTGTGTGTGTACACAGGCTATACAAAATATTCAACAGAAAGAAAAACCTAAACAAACAAATTGTAACAATTGTTAATTGATTTAATATGATCTGTTTAGAAACCTAAAAACACTGAATCTCTATTGTTATTTAATATCTCCCTTATCTTTTCTCTAGGGAGTCATCCTACTTGCACTTGTCCACCCTGTTTTTTATTTATCTTGGTTGTTAAAGGATATTTGTGATTAATTATTTGGAAGAAGAAGAATGTTTAGGATTTTTTTCTTTTGACTTCATTTATATTCCGACTATTGTCCTCATCAACATTCAACTTTTCGGTCTTCTTCAGTCGTATTGCTCATTTATGCATGGTGATGTTTTCCCTATATTTAAATATGACATGACAACCTGTGACCCGTTTGGTCAATGTTGCTATATTGTAGATTTATGACACTAAATATGGCCATATGTGCCATTGAGATCTCTCAGGGTCCCTCCTTTCTCTGAGTAACTTAGCACTAAATGTAGTTCAATACCACAAACACTGCATGCACTTCAACTTGTTGCTCTGCCAATTGTTTGACTCCAACAAAGTTGTATTTAAAAGATATGCAAAACCTTTGCTGTTGATGCAGCTATGTCAGGAACTTGGGTAAGTGATCGATTCTGTCGGCAACCCCAAAACAAGACAAACTCACTGTGAACAATAACAAATCTTCTATATAAAATTGAATGTGTGTGTGTCCTATAGAAAAAAATGTTAGAGAATATAGATACAATATAAAAGTGTATTCTTATGTAAAATTCACAGAGTAAGTTGATGGGCATATTCCCGAATCTATAAACCCATGCCTTAGGGGTCCATGGGGCAGATTTCATCAGGGGGGGGGATCCTTTTCAGTTATTTTTCAATGTAAATTAGTACTAATTTGGAAATTATCTAATATATTTATGTAATGTACAGCTACTCCTCAAAAACTAAGTGGTGAAATGTCAAAAAGTTGATATTTTTAGCACCGTACATATCCTGGGATCATAATATCTCAAAATCACAAAAAAACGATTCACTTGCTGAGGATCAACCGGACCAGTTTCCGACAGAGGGTAGCATTTTTCCCGTATTTTTCAGACTTTTTTCAATGTTAAATAGTATTAATTTGGAAATAATCTAATGTATTTATGTACTAATCCTATAAAAATGCTGAGTCACTGAAAACATCCCATAATCCCTTGCCGGATGTACCCGGTCTTGCCCTAAATTGTGTCCGGTTGTATCAGGTCATCCCATAACTTCTGTCCAGATAAATCAATAACATCATAGAAAGGCTACGTTAAGAGTGTGTAGTGAAACAAGGGTTGCTCAATCACATCCGCACCTGGCCACCAGTAAGAGTTATTTCAGTAGTGCTCAGGAGGCCTCCTTGATTTTCAAACGAATGTTGGTGCTTCTTAAGTATAACGGTCGCTAGAAATATTGGTGCTTCTTAAGTATAACGGTCCCAAGAAATATTGGTGTTTCGGGCCAAATTTTTTTTTTTTTCCTTGAACTTAAAATATTTCTCAGGGTTGTGGGAGAGTGAAAAAAATGTTAGCGGGTTGGGGGGCTGGAGAGATTAGGGGGTCGGGGAAAATTTTAAGGGTCGGCCCCAATTTTTTTTTTTTTTTTTAACTTAAAATATTTCTCAGGGTTGTGGGAGAGTGAAAAAAAGTTGGGGGGCTGCAAGGATTAGGAGGTCGGGGAAAATTTTAGGGCTCCGACTGAACTTTTAAGGGGTCGGGCCAAATTTTTTTTTTTTTTTTTTTTGAACTTAAAATATTTCTCAGGGTTATGGGGGGGAGTGAAAAAAAAGATGGGAGGGGGGATTGCTGGAAAGATTGAGGGGTCGGGGAAAATTTTAGGGGTCGGGCCAAACTTTTTAGGGGTCGGGCCAAATTTTTTTTTTTTTTTTTTTTTAACTTAAAATATTTCTCAGGGTTGTGGGAGAATGAAAAAAATGTTGATGGGGCTGGAAGGATTAGGAGGTCGGGGAAAATTTTAGGGGTCAGGCCAAATTTTTTAAGGGTCGGGCCCAATTTTTTTTTTTTTTTAGCTTAAAATATTTCTCAGGGTTGTGGGAGATTGGAAAAAAAGTTGGTGGAGGGGCTGGAGAGATTAGGGGGTCGAGGAAAATTTTAGGGGTCGGACCAAATTTTTTTTTTTTTTTTTTGAACTTAAAATATTTCTCAGGGTTGTGGGAGAGTGAAAAAAAAGTTGGGGGAGCTAGAGAGATTAGGGGTTTGGGGAAAATTTTAGGAGTCGGGCCAAATATTTTATTTTATTTTTTTTTTAAACTTAAAATATTTATCAGGGTTGTGGGAGATTGAAAAAAAATTTGGGGGGGGGGGTCTGGAAGGATTAGGGGTCGGGGAAAATTTTAGGGGTCAGGCCAAATTTATTAGGGGTCGGGCAAAATTTAAAAAAAAAATTTTTTGAACTTAAAATATGTCTCAGGGTTGTGTTAGATTGGAAAAAAAGTTGGGGGGGGCTGGAGAGATTAGGGGGTCGAGGAAAATTTTAGGGGTCAGGCCAAATTTTTTTTTTTTTTTTTTAACTCAAAATATTTCTCAGGGTTGTGGGAGAGTGAAAAAAATGTTGGGAGGTTGGGCCGGAGAGATTAGGGGGTCGGGGAAAATTTTAGGGGTCGGGCCAAATTTTTTTTTTTTTTTTTGAACTTAAAATATTTCTCAGGGTTGTGGGAGAGTGAAAAAAATGTTGGCGGGTTGGGGGGGCTGGAGAGATTAGGGGGTCGGAGAAAATTTTAGGGGTCAGGCCAAATTTTTTAAGGGTCGGGCCAAATTTTTTTTTTTTTTTAACTTAAAATATTTCTCAGGGTTGTGGGAGAGTGAAAAAAAGTTGGGGGGCTGCAAGGATTAGGGGGTCGGGGAAAATTTTAGGGCTCCGACTGAACTTTTAAGGGGTCGGCCAAATTTTTTTTTTTTTTTTTTTTGAACTTAAAATATTTCTCAGGCTTGAGGGGGAGTGAAAAAAAAGATGGGAGGGGGGATTGCTGGAAAGATTGAGGGGTCGGGGAAAATTTTAGGGGTCGGGCCAAACTTTTTAAGGGTTGGGCCAAATTTTTTTTAACAAATTTTTTTAACTTAAAATATTTCTCAGGGTTGTGGGAGAGTGAAAAAAATGTTGGGGGGGCTGAAAGGATTAGGAGGTCAGGGAAAATTTTAGGGGTCAGGCCAAATTTTTTAAGGGTCAGGCTAATTTTTTTTTTTTTTTTTAGCTTAAAATATTTCTCAGGGTTGTGGGAGGTTGAAAAAAAAGTTGGGGTGGGGGTCTGGAAGGATTAGGGGTCTGGGAAAATTTTAGGGGTCAGGCCAAATTTTTTTTTTTAATATTTTGAACTTAAAATATTTCTCAGGGTTGTGGGAGATTGGAAAAAGTTGGGGGGGCTGGAGAGATTAGGGAGTCGAGGAAAATTTTAGGGGTCGGGCCAAATTTTTTTTTTTTTTTTTTAACTTAAAATATTTCTCAGGGTTGTGGGAGAGTGAAAAAATGTTGGGGGGTGGGGCTGGAGAGATTAGGGGGTCAGGGAAAATTTTAGGGGTCGGGCCAAATTTTTTTTTTTTTTTGAACTTAAAATATTTCTCAGGGTTGGGGGGGAGTGAAAAAAAAGATGGGAGGGGGGATTGCTGGAAAGATTGAGGGGTCGGGGAAAATTTTAGGGGCCGGGCCAAATTTTTTTTTTTTAATTTTTTTAACTTAAAATATTTCTCAGGGTTGTGGGAGAGTGAAAAAATGTTGGGGGGGCTGGAAGGATTAGGAGGTCGGGGAAAATTTTAGGGGTCAGGCCAAATTTTTTAAGGGTCGGGCCAAATTTTTTTTTTTTTTTTTGAACTTAAAATATTTCTCAGGGTTGTGGGAGAGTGAAAAAATGTTGGGGGGTGGTGCTGGAGAGATTAGGGGGTCAGGGAAAATTTTAGGGGTCGGGCCTAATTTTTTTTTTTTTTGAACTTTAAATATTTCTCAGGGTTGTGGAAGAGTGAAAAAAAGTTGGGGGCTGCAAGGATTAGGGGTCGGGGAAAATTTTAGGGGTCCGGCCAGACTTTTAAGGGGTCGGGCCAAATTTTTTTTTTTTTTTTTAACTTAAAATATTTCTCAGGGTTGGGGGGGAGTGAAAAACAAGTTGGGGTGGGGGGAGAGATGGAGGGGTCGGGCCGAACTTTTAAGGGGTCGGGCCAAATTTTTTTTTTTTTTTTTTTGAACTTAAAATATTTCCGAGGGTTGGGGGGGAGTGAAAAAAAAGTTGGGAAGGGGGGATGGCTGGAGAGATTGAGGGGTCGGGGAAAAAGTGCATTTATATGTAAAATTCACAGAGTAAGGTGATGGAAGTATTCCTGAATCTATAAACTAACCCTTTAGGGGTCCATGGGGCAGATTTCATCGGGGGTGGGGGACTGTTTTCAGTTATTTTTCATGATATTTTATAGTAATTTTAAAATCCTGAGTCATATTTTAATTTAATTACCTAATAATTTGAAATAACTTTTAATTTTATTTAACGTTTCTTAGCGCCAGGGACGCGCCTCTAAATTTTTAGTTCTTTGGTATTGCTTTTTAAATAAGCGACAAATGCTAATCAAAGTATTGCTACTATTTTATGAAAGCAAATTATAGGAAATTACAACATGGCCGCCAGCGATTAAGTCATTGCATTCAAATTCGATTTTAAAGTCTTGAAAAAATAAAATATAATTTTATTTCGGGATCAAAAATACAATGTAAGAATAATTAATAACTTTCATCCAAAATGTTTGTTTACATAGCATATTTCTTTAAGAAAATCCAGTTACATAAAATACATATTTAGTAAAAAGAATTTACGTGAATTACATTATTATAAGTTTTTAACACATTTAAAACGATAAGAATCATATGGGGAAAAAGGAAAATAGAGGGTTGAAGGAGGGAGGGAAATAATGAGGACCAGGGAAAGAAAGACGGCTAAAGAAAGAAGAGAGATTGAAGTTTTTATATAAAGATATTACACACACTCTTTAATTTCTACTACTTTGTTTTTTTTTTATCGCCCCGGGCAACGCCGGGTAGCCCTGCTAGTATTTATATAAACACTGGTAACAATAATAAAATGTTGTGTTGCGCTTATTGTGGAGAAAAGACTAGCTGCGGAATTTGACTGGTACTAAATCTAGCTTTGAAATTTGCTTCTTGTTTTTATCCCTTAAAGTAGGTTAAATTTGAAAAAGAATTCTTCTTAGCCTTCTGAATTTTTGCCTTCTATCAGTCACCAACTTCAGTTCCTCTCTAAGTCAGTCTGTCTGGCTGTCTTTCAGTCTGACCGACTGTTTTCTACTGAGCTGACCAACTGTTTTCTGGCGAATTCCCCAAGTGTCAGTTCTTTTATAAGAAACTTTTACTTGAAACCAGTTTTGTGATTCGCTACTCAATCACAATTTGCATTGCATTTTCTGCTTTCTTATGGTTAGCTAGGCAATAAAGGCCCTTGTTTCACATAAAAAGGTGAGCTTTAAATCAAGCCACAATATGGGTCTGGGCCCTATTTTAAAATTAGCATGCCTTAGTATCTGTTGACATATAAATATATTTATAATTTATCGTAATCACAAATGAAAATCATCTCTTAACAATTCTATTAAAATCAAAGAATGACACTGCGGTAGATGCACTCTGGTGACCTTTTTAAATTGCAAACACAATTAGTTTAAGAAACTGTAACATAATGAATAGACCACCAGATGAAATTGCGTCAACATGTCTAATCAAAGTCCTTTCCTTCTTTATTTACATTGTTTAATTATTTACATTTGTTGATGGGCAGAAGGCCGAAGCACACTACATCAATGCTGGTGTGCATCAAGGATCCATTTTGGCCCAACCCTTTTCCTGATCTTTATACATAATATTCCAAATCATATTCTGAGATCATTTGTTGATATCTATGCTGATGACACAACTATTTATGGCAGCACTTTGAAGAGCATTGATGATCAAGATTTTTCTGACTCTCTGTCTCTCCTATATTTGGAGCACATGATAAAGTGTGTGTGTTGGAGGTGGGGGGGTGACTAGTTTCTTTTGATGCCTCTAAAACAAAGTTTCTCTCTTTTCACCACCAACACTCGGATCCTCATTTTTCCACAGTTGAAATGAAGTTCTCTCCTTTAGGAAGCCGCCTTTTTAATAAAATCCTAGGACTGACTTTCAGTTCAGACCTGAAATAGAAGACTTAGATTAAATTTATTGTTAGGGTCACTGGAAAAATGGGTGAATCATTCTATCGCTCCAGAAAGTACCTCACTCCTGACGCAATCCTCTTCCTGTATAAGAGCCAGATATGTCCTAAAATTGAGTACTGCTTGTCATATATGGAGAGATGCCGCTCGGAACACTCTTTTTTGCCTTGACAGAGTACAAAACCGACTTCACAATCTAGTGGGGGGTGATCTCTTCTCTTTCCTACAGCCTCTTTCGCACAGAAGAGATGTTGCTAACCTCCCTCTACTGTATCGTTATGTTCACGGTAGGTGTCCAACAGAGCCCCCCCCCCCTCTGAAAAACATATGCAGCAAGAACTCACTCAGCTACAACCACCAAAATTAACTTTTCTTTTTTCCCCTCTGTACCAAAAATCAAACGAAACTTCCATGAACAAAGTTTCTTTCATTAGAACATCCCATCTGTGGAACAAAATACCATGAGGCTGCTTCTCAGCTGACTACAACATTGTTGTCTTCAAGTCTTCTGTAAACAAATACTTGTTGAACCGTCCTCTTAGATAATAAATTCCTCGAGTAATCTTCTGGTCATCCTACCCATTTGATTCCAATCCTCTCATAGTGCGTTCATAGTTTAACTGAAAATCTCTTTATCCTCAAGTGGCTCCCTGGCCTTGATAAGTGATGATCAATTAGTAAAAAAACACATCATTCACCTCCTCCTACGACTTGCCATTTCATTCCCTCATTATTTACATTATTATCCTTCCACAGCTTCTCTCTCCCTCTATTTCCCTTTTCCCAGCACTTCTCATCTTATTCGTCCTTCTCAATATTTAAACAACCAAAATTATCAGAGATTTAGTATTATATAAATGTATGTTGCTTATTTGCATATTTTTTTATAGTTCTTAGTAAATCTGATTTTGATTTTGACTTTATTTCTCCATGATGCTACGTTATTCCAACATAAACTGTAAGATTATCTCTTATAAAAATCTGTAATAAAAGAACCAATAAAGAAAGGAAAGCAAGACCATTCTATAAATAACAAATTACATATATTTATAGTGGATGTGAATTTAGTACGGCCAAAAGGGTGAAGGCAGCTTGAGCGAAATTTCATGATAATATCGCAAGCTGTCCCTCTCTACATCTGGGGTAAGTTGTATAGCAACTGTGTCAGGAGCATCATGATATATGGCGGTGAATGCTGGGCCCTCACCTAGTCTGCAGCGCAATGACAGATCCATGATCAGATGGATTTGCAATGTGAAATCTGACCAAACCCAACACATCAGGTCAGAGGATTTGCTGAAAGCACTACATTTGTCCAGCATAAGAGTTATCTTTTGGTATGGTCATGTGGAACGTTCATCCTCCTGGATAAACTATTGTAGAAACATGGATGTCCTAAATCGCAGGAAAGTTATGAAAATTATATTCTGTTTATGCTGCAGAAATTTTAATGGAGTTCAAATCAAGAAACCAAATGGACTTTGAAATTCATTGCAGAAATACACACATACACACAAGATTTTCTATTAAGAATTTTAAGCTATCTCTCCAATAACTCAATATTTCATGGTTTTCTAATGGATATCGTCACACGCTGCAAATTGGGTATGCCGAGTTCAATTATGTATTAATACCATTCAGAAATATGTGGATACACTATTTCCTCTTTAAAATAGCAATGTGTGTTCAAATAATCGTAGACAATGAAACATTTAGCATTTTGGTGAATTGTGTTTCAGTTTTAAATAACCTCAAAAGGATTGATATTCCATAAAAAAGAAAAAAGAAAACGGTTTTCTTCATTGTCTCATTTTTCGTTTTTCTTGATCTTCAGAATTTGTGTCTCATAAAAGTTGGCGAGGAGAATAGACATTGGCAATCTCCGATTTCTAAATACCTTCAACCTCAAGTGAAAGAAGATCTCTGCAACCAATTGAATGTAAAACCATCTGATTTGATTCTTCTTGTCGGGGGACGAGGACATAAACCGGTGAGGAAACCATTTTTTATGTATATATACTAGATGTACCTACCCGGCATTGTCTGGGAGTCTTTTTACTTTCATTTTTGTTTCATTTTTTTTAACTAGACTGTTGTTTTTTGGGTTTTTTTTTTATCAAATTATTATTTTATTTAACTAGCATTTTGAAAGTTAAATTTAATTATTACGGTATCATTTGATCATTAAATTATTAATTGGACTAAATTTTTATTAAACTATAACTAATTTTGTTATAGTAATGTTCTTTTAGTAATATCTATTTGTACAGTTATTGGATGTAAATAGCTTCCAAAATTTTCAATCTTTCAATAACTATATGAATATTTGCTAAGAATTTTAAAGTCAGAAATGCCTTTCTATTCAACAGTTTAAATCCTTCCAAATTCCTTTCAGATTTCAAAGAGTCACAAAGTAATTCATTCTTTTTTTTTTCAACTATTAACAAAATATTAAAATGGCTGCCTTATTTATGAACAAACGGTAATGCATTATGGTGGATTTAATTTCATAATTGAATGTTTTAAATAGGATTTTTTAAGTTTGTTTTAGTAGCTTACACCATTGCATTTTTTTAAATTTCAATAAATGATTAATAATAAATAAAAGAATGTGTAAGTCATGTAGAGGCGAGAAACACACACACACAGACACACAAGAAGTGGTCACACAATTTTATTAATACAGAGACAGAAATGTATATTTTCTTTTTGATCGATTGTTTTATTTTCATGAGTTATTCAGTGACAGAAAGGAAAATAAATTGTCTCAAAATAATTGATAATTTGATAAATAAAATATTACCAATAATTATTTTATAGCAGAAAAAAATTGTTTCTAAGGCAATAGGTTGCTTCACAAACTTTCTAGATATGGAATTTCTGGCAATGTCTTCTCAACCATCAAATCCTTTCTTTTTGATAGGTCTATAAAATTAGTTGTTGATGGGCAAGAAGTCTAAAGCACATAATAGTATCAACGCCGGTGTACCTCAAGGATCATTCTACTGCCCTAGAAAGTACCTTTATTCCTGATGCAATCCTCTATTTATATACGAGTCAGATACATCCTAAGATGGAGTACTGCTGGCAAATCTGACAAAGTACAAAATCAACTTCATAATCTAGTGAGGAATGATCTCTTCTGTTCTCTACAGCCTCCTTTCTCACAGAAGAGTTGCTGCTAGTCTTTTTCTACCCCATTGTTATTTCCAGGAAGGTGTCGACTGAGTTCCAATCTCTAGTTCCTCCTTTCTACAACAACTGCAAAGAGCTTTCCTTCCTTCGTCCATGTGACTAACATCAAACAGAATTTCCATGAACAGAGTTTCCTCAACAACATTACATCTATTAAGTAACTCAACACTCAACACTTCTGTCATTTCAGATCACAAAATGCTGAGAGCTAAAGTAAGACTGAGTTTTGCTTCGCTAAAGAAAGTCAAATTTAACTCCAAAGTATCATTTAAAATTAAACAAAGAAAAACATAAAGTTTTCAAAATGTGCCTAAGTTATTGGATTTTTAATCTCAGATCAGTAATTAATCCGGAAAACATATACAAAAGAATAAACCAATTGTTGACTGATTTAGTATGTCTAGAAGGAAGGGTAGAAAGGTACAAAAGAAAATAGTTAAACCACAGCGAAGATGACATGATAACATATATTCTTTGACTTCTAGGTCAATTAGCTAACTAAAGTAATGAGAGACAAAAGGTGTTTAAGACAGTTAATACACGATAGATCGTATTCTGCAGAGAAAACATTTGATGATGGATGGATGTCTTACATAATTTGTTAACATAAATTATGGAAAATAAATCCTATAAGCTATATTTCCTAATGAATGGTGGAAAGTCAATTTTTTTGATGAAATTGAAAGTCATTCTGTAAATCGAACTATCCTCTTAAAACTTTGATTTTGATTACTATTTTTGGAAGAAATAAAACTCACATACATTAAAAGCATTAAAAGTAAAATGTAAAAATATTTTTCTAAATTTCAAAAATACTTTTCATCAATAATCTTTTTTTTTCTTACAAATAAGTACAAATCATATTTTCAGCATTTACTTCTTGGAAAACTACGGCTACAATGTGCCAACATATTGGAATCCAAAGGTAAGACACATTTGCTATTTTTTATAAAAGTTATCAAATAGTTTATTTACTGTATGCTATTAAGCAGATTATATGCTTCTATAAAATTCGATACTTAATAATAGTAATGTTCACAATTCAATATCATCTGGAAAGAATAAAGAAAACAAAAGAGCTACTAAAAACAAACAATAAAGTGTTGATAATAGTGTAACAGAATAAGTAATGTAAGAATAGGATTAGGAAAATAGTGACCAATTTCAGAAACAAACATTTATTGATTGAACACATGATGGGCACATTAAGATTTTTCAGACACTATTAGAATACTGACATAAAATACCGTAGACAATTTTTTTACACTTATGTGAGTCTTGTTCAACAATTGCTTTCAAATGTTCATTGTTAAGAGTGCATGTCTATCCTATACTTTTATCTTCAAGACATTTCTGAAACTACTTTTGTACTGTCTTGTGAACCATTCTCTTCATATTATGAGGCTGTTTAATTTACTGAAAACAAAGAGATATTTTATTTTTCTTTGTAAAATTTAAGCACAAAAACTTTTTGATGAAAATTCATGAAAATATCAAATATTTTCTGAAGAAAATACTCCTACAATAGCGGCCCAAGATTAAGGCTCGATGACCAATGCCTTTAAAAAGATGAGTGGTCTCAGCAACGACAACAAGTGCAGGTTCTGCCACACAGAAGTGAGATTGTGAGCCACCTGACATCCAGTTGTATGGTTCTACTGGGGGATGGCTACTATACAATGTGACACAACGGAGTGTGCAAATACCTTCACTGGACCATCTGTAAAACGTTGAATATCCAGTGTAGCAGCAAGTCATGGGAGCATATACCAGAAAAAACAGTTGGAAATAAGTTATACACCATCCACTATGACTATGCAATCCCTACAGCTACATATCTAGAAAACTGAGCTGTTAAACCTGACATAGTGATATGGGACTAAATGGAAAAAGTAGCAACCCTAGTTGAAATAAATAAAATAAATTAAATAAAACTGAAAAGGGAAAAGATAACGAAATACCAAGGTCTTATGTACGACATGAAAGAAAACTGGAATCTGAGGAAGATCTCCATCATACCAGTAATTATAGGAGCAACTGGTATAATGAAAAAGAATTTCAAAAACTACCTGGCGAATATACCCGATAAACCAAGTGCAAGAGAGATACAAATAATTGCACTTAAAGGGAAAAGTAAAATCTTAAAAAGATCTCTCGGCTGGAGTGTCTGAAATAGCAGGTCAATGTTTGGCATCCGGTAGGATGCCTTATCCCCAGCAAAACAAAAAGATATGAAAATTTTTTTAAAAAGAGCCAAATACACTCTTACATATCTAAACAAACACACTCTTACATATCTAAACAAACACAATCTTACATATCTAAACAAATATACTCTTATCTAAACAAACACACTCTAATATATCTAAACAAACACACTCTTACATATCTAAGTAAACACACTCTTACATATCTAAACACAAACACTCTTACATATCTAGATAAGCTTACTCTTCCATATAAATAAAAACACACTTTCACATATCAAAACAAGTGCACTCTTATATATCAAAACAAGCACACTCTTACATATTTAAGCTAGCACACTCTCACATATCTAAACCAACACACTCTTAGATATCGAAACAAGCACACTCTCACATATCTAAACAAGCACATTCTCACATTAATAACACACTCTAACATATCTAAATAAACACACATTTACATATCTAAACAAATAAACTCCATTATATTTAAAATACACACATACTTACATATATACATCGAATATACCCAGTGAATCAAGTGCAAGAGAGATACAAATAATTGCACTTAAAAGGACAGTTGAAATCTTTAAAAAGATCTCTCGGCGGTGGTGTCTGCAATAACGAGTTAACGTCTGGCATCCAGTAGGATGCCCTATCCCCAGCAAAACAAAAAGATTAAAAAATTAATAAAAAAAAGATCAAATACACTTCTACATATCTAAACAAGCACACTTTCACATATCTAAACAAACACATTCTTACATATGTAAACAAACACACACTTTCATATCTAAACAAACACACTCTAACATATCTAAACAAACACGCTTTTGCATATCTAAACTAACTCACTCTTACATTACTAAACAAACACACTCCTACATTACTCAACAAACATATTCTCACATATCTAAACAAGCACACTCTCACATATTTAAACAAATACACTCTTAGTTATCTAAAAACACACTCTCACATATATAAACAAGCACACTTTTACATATCTAAACAAACACACTTTTACATATTTAAAAAAAACACACTTACATATTTAAACAAGCACACTCTTAAATAGCTAAACAAGCACACTCTTAGATATCTAAACAAACACACTCCTTCATATCTAAACAAATACACTCTTACATATCTAAACAAACACACTCCTACATATCTAAACAAACACACTCCTACATATCCTAACAAACATACTCCTACATATCTTAACATACACACTCCTACATATTTAAACAGACACACTCCTACATATCTAAATTAACACACTCCTACATATCTAAATTAACACACTCCTACATACCTTTAACAGACACACTCCTACATACTTAAACAGACACACTCCGTCATATCTAAACAAACACACTCCTTCATATCTAAACAAACACACTCTTACATATCTAAACTAACACACTCCTACATATCCTAACAAACATACTCCTACATATCTTAACATACACACTCCTACATATTTAAGCAGACACACTCTTACATATCTAAATTAACACACTGCTACATCTCTTAACAAACATACTCCTACATATTTTAACAAACACACTCCTACATACTTAAATAGACACACTCCTTCATATCTAAACAAACACACTCCTTCATATCTAAACAAACACACTCCTACATATCTAAATTAACATACTCGTACATATCTTAACAGACACACTCCTACATATTTAAACAGACACATTTCTACATATTTAAACAGACACACTCCTACATACTTAAACAAGCACACTCTGATATATCTAAACAAGCACACTATTACATATCTAAATAAACATACTCTTACATATCTAAATAAACATACTCTTACATATCTAAACAAACACACACAAACATATCTAAACATATGCACACAAACGTGTAAAAATTTTAAAATTTCAAACCATTTTTCATCCATATTCATTGTAGGATGAAAGTTTGGTTGATCAAACTTGAGTTATTTTTACAGAATTTGTTTTATAAACTGATAAAGCACATATGTTAAACATGAATTAAAAATTTGATTGACTATATCATTCAATTTAATTTTTTTTTTGTTTGTGTTTATTCTTTTACCAAATTAGTTATTCATTTTCTGTATCAAGAACTCGATCTTAATTTTGTGTGTTCGCCTTTTTCCAGGACCCCTGGCAATGCTGAATAACTTTGCTAATTAATAATACATTTATTTTCTTGATAATCACATTTAAAAAAATGTTCTATGCAGCATTGATTAATGCATTTTTTATCAGTTTAACTAAAACTAAAGAAGTTAAAACAGTATACCTCATGCGTGAACACAATTACTGGAAAAAAAAAACTATTGACTCGTCCAATTTTTGTTCCATTTTTTTTTAAATTGCATAAATATTTTCGATTTTATTATTTTTTTCAACTCTTAAATTTATAAATAAGCAAAGCAAGCAGACCAATAGAAAGCTGATTACATGACGAATACGACAAGGGGGAAATGGCTCTCATACTTATTGTCTTATTGTCTGGTGTGCAAGTAAGGGAGATGAGAGTAAATATTAATTAGGCATTTGCTCGCTCTCTCTTTGTTATGCAGTAGTAAACTTTTTGCGTCGCCACTTATCAAGTCCAAAAGCCACTCAAGGATAAGGGATGGATGAGATGGGTTAGGGTTGTCGTTTGAATTATGAGAGGATTGAAAAGTATGAATCTAATGAACAAAATTCTATTACTTATGAGGATGGTGTATGACAAGTATTTGTTGACAACCATGTTGTAGTCTGCAGGGAAGCAGTTCCATGGTATCGTGTTCCACAGATTTGAAATTCCATTTGATGTTAGGCAGATGGAGGAAGAATGAAAAGTTCTTTGTAATCGTGATAACAAGGGGATTTCTTGCTGTGAATGTCTTACAAGGAGGAACCAGAGACTGAAACTCATTCACTCACCTTTCAGTAGAATAGAGAAAGACTAGCAACATCTCTTTTGTGAGAAAGGAGCAGTATAGAACAGAAGAGATCAGAACCCACTAGATTGTGAAGTTGATTTTGTACTTTGTCAAAGCAAGAAAGAGTACTCCGAGCGGCACTTTCCCAGATTTGGCAGCAGTATTCCATCTTAAGACGACGTATCTGACTCTTATATAAGTAGAGGATTGCATCAGGAGTCAGGTAGAATGATTCAACATTTTTCAATCAACCTTAGCAACAGATTTCATAGTAGATCTGGAATGAAAGTCAAAAAGCTTACAAAGGCAAGGGGCTTCTTCGAGGAGAGAGACATTCATTTCAACTACGGCAAAACAAGAATCTGAGCATAGGTGATGAAAGGAGAGAAGCTTGGTTTTAGAGGTGTTAAAAGTAACAAGCCTTTTGACCCCCATTGCACCACATGCTCCAGATTGGAAGAGAGAGAATAAGCAAGATCTTGATCACTAATGCTCTTCAAAGTGTTGCCATAGCCAGTTGTGTCATCTGCGTAGATGTCAACAAATGATCTCGGAATATGATTTGGAAGATCATTAATGAAGATCAGGAAAAAAATTTGGCCTAGAATAGATCTTTGAGATATGCCGGCATTGATACTATGTTCTTCAGACTTCTGCTCATCAACAACTACTTTTATAGACTTATTAAAGACAGGATTTGATGTCTGAGAAGACATTACCAGATTTTCTATATCTAGCAAGTTTAGGAAGCAACCCTTTCTGCCAGACCCGATCAAAGGCTGTTGATATGCTGAGAGCTATTGCTCTAGAAACAAAGCCCCCATAGCGATATTCACTGATCCTATGCGATATTACAGTCAGCACATCAACAGTTGATCTTGCAGAATGAAATCCATATTGCTTATCATTAAGTTGATTGCTTTTGCTGAGGAGATTGACAACTTCTTGACTTATCATGGATTCAAACAACTTACATGACACACCGGAGACTGATCAGTCTGTACTGAGATGCAGAAGACTGATCATCAGTCTTTTTAAATACTGAACAGACTGATGAAATTATCCAAGCAGATGGAAAGTATTCTCCTTTAAGCAATGATTGAATAACTTTATAAGTGTTGTGACCCTGTTTAGGGGCTGAAATGAAGACACAGAACATGGGTTAGGTGAACAATATATATTGAATAAAAGATATGTATAGAGAAGTGGTATATCAGTCCTGACTGCCAGGGTAGACTGGAGTTGATTACAATTACTACGAGAAGCCTAAATGCTTCCAGTCTTTTATTAGGAATGGACGAGTCTACTGTTCGTCATATAGGTACGGCACCATAACAATAAGGATAGAAGCAAGTCCCAGCAACAGATTCTTAAACACAATGACAAGACCAGTTGTTATGCTGGCATCGAGGTTCTTGATACGTTTGACAACATCCTGGATTTAGAGTATTTTTCAGTCATAGGGAAAAATTCTGGAAGTGAGTGATCCTGATTGCAGAGGGTGGAATTTCTTTGCAAAATGGTTATTTTTGCCAGATGCTTAGGAAATCACCTCTTGTCCATTAATGATGGTTGTAATAGAAGTCTTACTAGTCTGTTTGTTATTCTCTAAAACTCAAGAACCAAGCCTTTGCTCAGCAACTCTAGATTTTACAGATTGGGCATAAGACTCTTTCACATTTTTTATAACCCATTTGCAGGGGTTACAGGCAGTTTTTAAAAGCGGCTTTGGTTTCAGGGCATCTATTTCATTGATAACAATTGAAATAGTGGTTTCTGTGAGTAATGGCAGCTACACCCTCAGAGGCTTACCATGGCTGACTGTTTGGAATTCTTTAGAGGGTATGAGACTTTCAATACGAGCGATTAACCAAGCAGATGTATCGGAGATCACACAGGACACATTCTGTCTGAAAATGGAATGCAGAAGAATTTCAGAGATGAAAGATCAGCCTTTGAGTATTGACACACTCTGCAATGGAAAGGGACATCTAAGGTCTCCTTGAACTTAGATTTGATCTTAATTGAGACAATTGTGTGATTTGAAGATTCCAGAAGAGATAGAATAGTAGATGCACACTGCTTAGAACAAGTTGTCAGGAAAAGATCAAGGAGCTTTGCAAAATGTTCTTCAGCATCAGGAACATGAGTGAGTTTGTCCACAATCTGAGTAAGGAAAAAGTCATGACAAAACCTTTCTTCATCATCAGTCTTGTTGGAGTAGACTAGCAGATCTACATTGTGAACATTAAAATCATCAAAGATATGAATGTTAGCAGAACTATAAACAGACAGAGTTCTGTCAATATTTTCAGAGATTGCTCAATGACTGTAACTCGATCGTTCTAGTGATAATAAGAACAAGAGGAACTCAGAAACACATAACGGGTAAATCACAGGCTTCATTGGAGATGTCCCTACCACATGGAAAACCGTCCATGGTGTAAGCACAAATTCCATGTCCATGGCGATCTTGAAGGTCATGTTTTATTATTGCATTTTTTACTTCAATAAATAATCGATTAATAGTAAATAAAAATAATAATGTGTAAGTTACGTAGTCATGACAATTGCGCAGACATACAAGTGTTCACAAAATATTTAGTAATATAGAGATTCACGGATATGCTTGGTCTTTTGGCTAAGATCAAAGTGTAGTATCTGTTCCGATGGATACTGCACGCCTGTCCTGTGCAGTTCTAGGAGGTCCACCCTCCCAGTCTTCGCCTCCCCTCTTTGGGGAGGAGTAAGTTTATTGCTTACTGTCTGAGGCGCCCCTACCGGGGAATGCCGACGGGGCTGCCCAGGCAATTTTTAAATGGCCAGAGTGCTCACCTCTCGAGCGCTGGCTTTTAACCCCACTTTCTCGACCCAAGCTGTGGTCACATCTTACCTGTGGGAGTAAGATAAAACTGGCCTTGTGCCTAACTCCTGGGGAGGAGTAAATACCTATAGAGATTCACGGATAGATCTTCGCTTATTATTTCATAATGGTTGGTGTAGTTAATAGAGGCAGTGTACAGTTTTATCCAGTGAAATATATGATCCAGTTTAATTATTTTAAAGAATTATGGCATCAGTTTTAATCAAACCTTATAATAACAATATTCATAGAGTGGAGATTATTAATATCCAGTCAGGGTTTGGGTATCAGATTTGCAAACATAAGTAAATTTGATAAGTAAGACTTAATCAGTTCAATTGATCAACCACAAGATTAAAACCTTCTAATGTTTATGTTTCGGAATTTTTTAGATAAGGATTGATAATTTGGATTAATCAGATTACTATTCTCACCTTGAATGTTATTCTCACAATGTTTCGGCTGATGTAACCTACAACCTTCTTCAGGTGTATCTTGTCGAACTCAGGAATCTGTACGGAATTTTAAACAGACCCTTTATTTAATCCACGGGGTAACATGTGCTCGTTTCATCAGCTATGACCAGGTAGAAGTCTTAAGTAATTTGTAATTGTATTCTTAGTATCTCCCGCACTGAGGATTGAACCTTCAACCCGAGAAGACTGTCACTTTGAAATGATTATTATTTAGCATGGGTCCTTGCAAGAAGGGCGGACGTTAGATCAGCCAAAACGTTGTAAGATTAATACAAATTTCTAATGTTTTTCATTTTTTATTTGTTTGTCTATGTTTTATTGCATTTCTTTTGGTTTTAGGAGTGAAAGTAATAGATCCAGATACATTGCAATTTCTCTGGGTATATAACTTCCCACTTTTTGTTCCCAAAGAAGAAGGAGGTAAGTAAAGTCCGCCTTGTTTCTTTTTTTATAAATATTTCATTTTTGTCTGATACAATCATTTTAATATAATTAGATAAAGCAGCTTGGGAATTAAATCTGTCATATGTCTAGAAATGCTTATATTTATCGTGTGTGTTACTGACATGAACTGTGCAATCAGCAAGTTCAAATGTTTTGCATTATGTTTTGTATGGTTTACTTGTACTTACGATGGCATTCACCTTGGGTCAGTTTAGCCAATTCCTTCCAATGAATTCAGTGAGTCCTGAATGAAGGCCGACTAAGAACGATGGTACATTGTCAATATTAAAACGAGTGATAGCTAATCTCAATTTCATCAGCAAACACCATAGATACATGGACCGATCATCAGTTCTGAGACACGTTTTGAGTTAGCTACTACACCGCTCCTTCCAGCCACGAAGTGGAACTGAATTGATAGCTTATCTGATAAATTTGTCTCCTTGACATTGAAGAGCATGACTAAACCAGGAAAGACGTCTTGATGAATGGAAAGGATTCGGCATCACACGTGGATTGCTGTGTTTGAAACAAAGTACTGCCAACAAAATCAGAGTATGTAATGCAGACAGTAGTGATCAAAGATTTCTAGTCGGCAAAAGTGTACAGCTTTCATCGGTCAGGACTCACACCCATGGATGATGCAAACAAGAGCTTGAGAAAATCGGATTTTCTCATCTGGACCACAACCAAGATTGTAGGTGTCAGAAAGTAAGGTAGGCATTTCTGATGCACCTATTTACAAGGTGTTCAGGATAAATTTGATTTCTTTTTTTTATTCTTTCATTTTAGAACCACTTTTTGTGTACTATAGTTGGGTTTGAGAGATGGAGAGCAAAGACGATTGGAAAGCACAGGAATATTGGAAGAGAGTGACCTGCATGATGATGATTAGCACCAGATTCAAAAATTTTAGTAGCAGCTTAGTGCTCCTTGAATACTTTGAAGGCCGTGAGCTGGAGAATTGCAACAGAGATGTGTAAGCAGTGGTTAGCAAGAAGGATCCTAGCAGGCATTCTGATCCGGGCAAGGCAATGCAGACCTTGTCGAGAGAGATGAGCATTGGAGTGGTGACTATGAAGAAAGCGCTGAACAAGGATTTTCACTAATACTCATACAAGAGTCGCAAGGGCGAACTACTTACCACCAAGGCCCTAAAGAACCACCTTATAAAAGCCAAGAAAGTCCTCAACAAGAAAAAACACCTAATCGAGCCGAAGATGCTCTTGTTCTTATCAGACGCAAAGAACTTCTGCCAGGACCAGTTGTACAGTGTGCAGAACAACAGGTGGCTAGCCTACATTTTGCACAAAGTTCCGTGCGTCATGAAGATAATGTACACTTCATGGCTTCTGCAATCTCCTGCCAATAGACATTATGGTCCACCTGAGCAGATTGTCAGAATGACTGCAGTGAGCTTGTTTTATTCAATTAGCGAGGTCCATTATCCTGCTTCAAATCCAATCTTTTACACATCTTCTAGTCAACCCAAGAGTTTTGTGCTTTTAAAGAACTGCCATATATTTTCAGCTGAAGTGTCGTTTGGTTGAAAAGTTTTGCGGCCACTGAAGCAGTTGAATAACTGTAAGTGGAAGGAATATTCAATATTCTTGTCTTTTAATTTTGTTACCTCATATCTTTGTTAGGTTTCTTGCTAATCTTAAGACGGAGGCACATTTTAGCTTGGACCAAGATATTAGAATACTACATGACAAGATTGCGCCTTAGGTGGTGGAAGTGTGTACTTGAAACTGTAAGTCGGTTTATCACAGCAAAATTAATTAAACCATTTGAACACTGGTTAGTTGCATCCCCTTCTGATCATTAAAATCCTCTCTAAATTATTCAATCTCTGTTTGTCTCAGTCTTGTTTCCCTTCTTTTTAGAAGGAGTCCTCTGTTGTCCCTCTCTTTAAAAATGCTGGTGATTGGTTTGACCCAACTAAGTATCGTCCGGTTAGTCTCCTCTCCGTTATTAGCAAAGTTTTTGAAAGGTAGATCAATGGCAAGCTTGTTCATTTTCTGGAAAGTCTAGGCCTCTTTAGTGATGTTTAGTATGGCTTTCGTGGTTTTCATTCAACTGTTGATCTTTTAACTGTTGTAATTGAGCGGATCTGTCAGTTTATGGATAATTCAGGAGTGTAGGGCCATTGCGCTTGACATTTCAAGGCATCTGACAGAGTGTGGCATTCTGGTCTCTTACACAAACTTCAGAGTTATAGTATTGGGGGGGGGGGATAAAATGTCAATTATATGCTAATTTTTAATATTGAAGACGATTTTCTATTTTTAAATTTTTAAAATGACATTATTAGGTCTTTTCTTTCTGATTGAAGTTTGCGAGTAACTTTGGACAGTGTCTCTTCATTCTCTTTTCCTATCAATGCTGGTGTTCCTTAGGGATCTATTTTAGGCCTAACACTGTTTCTTCTCTATATCAATGATCTTCCAGAAAATATTATTCAGAAGATTAATATCTATGCTAATGATACCATTCTCTATTCTGGTGTTGCTTCTCGCCCACCTCCCTTAGATCAGTTGAAATATGCAGCTGATATCAAAGTTGACCATGGTTCAGTTGTGGATTGGGGTACAAAAATGGTTTGTTTCGTTTAATCCTGTTAAGACTCAACTCATGTATTTCAATTATAGGCATGTCCCTTTTCTTCCTGAGATTCTCATGGATGGCTCTGCTCTTGAAGAAAAATCAACACTTAAGCTTCTTAGTTTTTCTCTGTCATCAAATCTTTCTTGGAGTTCATACATTAGATTCATTGCTCTTTCTGCTTCTCGTAAATACATTAGGGCACATCTTAACCACTAAATAATACATAAATAAATTTGCGCCGAGACTGGGAACCGAAACCGGAACCTTGAGGTCTCCCTTCTTACAATCTGAGCTATTAATCTGAGATTGTAAGAAGGCTTACAAATTAATGTACTTATTTATTTTGATTAGTGAAAAATTGAGAACGAGGCTTTTGTCTCCCTCCCCCTCTCCCTCTGTTGAACAAACACAAGCACACAGCGTTTTTTATTTCAAACTCATTATTTTAAAAGAACTTTGGGCATTTTCAATAACAGACAATAGAACGAAAAAAGGGTTAAAAAACAAATAGGCAACAAATAAATGTTACGAAAGCCAAGATAAGTTACTTTTTTACTAGCCTGTATACGTTTATTTTAAAGTATTTTTTTGTTCAGAACAAACCTGGTTTCCATTTTTAAACTATTAAAAAACAATTAAAATGACTAACTTGTTTCCGAAGAAACCAAAATGCAAAACTGCATTCTAAAATAATTGTTGTTTTTTTCTTTTTGCGAAAGATATACAATACATAAATTAAAAAAAATGTATTTTTGTTTTACCACCCAGACTTAGGGTTAGTAGTAAAAAGGATGTACGGCAGCACTTTTTGTTGCTACCACATACCACCACTAGACTCCACTGGCCACCAGGATTTGTCTCACATGACTCACATGAACCAATCAATCACAATCATTTAAAAATAGAAAATCGTCTTCAATATTAAAAATTAGCATGTAATTGACATTTTATCCCCCCCCCCATACAATATTTTTCTTTCTGGTTTATTTTTAGTTTGTTAATTTTCAAATTAGAATTAAGCTGTCTTAGGGCTGTGTGTAACCGTCAGACAAAGATAAACTCTTATTGACAAACAAGACTCTGAGGCATAGTGTAGTTTAAACCCAGGTTTTATTATTCATCGAAAAAGGTAAAAACTAAGATGCCTAAAATATCGGGATATTTAAGTGGATAGAAATTCCTCTATGTAGGTCTGTGACTAAGCAGCTCAGAGAGATCGGGGAGAGAGCACCAAAAACCGCTCGCCCGGTGTCGGGGCTAAAAAATCCCTTACAAGGAAGGCCGACAAAAGGGAGATAAATCTAAGGGACTTATTCTACGCTAGACAGAACACTCCTCGCCTGGCGTCTTTGATGTCATGAAATTGCACTAGTCCTTGACACAAAGAATGAGTCTGAGGAGCCACTGCAGAAAGGAAATGGAAGCTGCTGGAAGGAGCATGAGCAGCTGGAAGGAGTAGGGACATGAGTCGCTGGAGCGAGCGGGAGAGGCAGGCTGGAGCAGGTGCTGCATGGAGAGAGCTGGGGAGGAAGGCTGGATCAAGTGTTGTGGTGCCGTCCTTTCGCTTTGGTGTTGTTGAAGATACAATCTAAGCTGATTTGACAATTTGCTTCGTTGTCGGTGACTTTGAGGTACGCTACTGCGGCAATGATTTTGGTGGGTCATTGTCGAGGTACCAAAGGAATATCAGAAAGTTACTGTGTTCGTCTTTCTCAGGGAAATGGTATAACGTCTGTTCGGTGTCCGTGGTAACGGTGGCAACTTCTTTGAGGAAACAGGTGAGAACTCTGACCAGAATGTTGTTTAGGTTGGGTCCACTTATTGGCTCTGTTGTGTTTGGTACTGGAGTCAAAGACCACCCGGGATTTTCCTGTTTGTGGGAGTTGGTATGGGGTAGATCTGGAAGGTAGTAGAGCGATCCAACTCTTGTTTATGTCCTTCTCAGCTCCCAGTTCCATGATGCTCAGGAAAGTGATATCCTCGATGGTAGGTGCTGCCTTGTCATCGTCGTCCTACTCGCTACGATGGCAAGACACTGCACGTGTGATCTGGCAATTAGAATCAGTATTTGTTTAACGTGGCTCCCAGCTGAGATCCTGGCTGATAATGATACTGCCTTCTGTAGGCAACAATTCAGGTAGTTTATGAATGAATGGGTTGTCAACTTCCGACCATGTTGCGCATACAGGCTATCAGGAAATGTTATCATAGAAAGGTGTCATAGGACAGTAAAGCAGATTGCTGCATGAAAGAGCTGCCCTATTATGGAGGCTGGGTATTGGTACAACGTTACCATCAAGAATGATGTGCTCCCCTTGTCAGCACCTGCTAATTTGCTGCACTCATACCAAGTGAAAAGGGTCAATGTTGTGCCCCATCCGGATCATCAAAGGATCTCTACACATTATAAAGAGGGAGACACAGTTTTGGTGAAAAATTCACAAAGACGTTGCACGTCGAAATTCAGACCAGGTCGTATCACCGAAGTGATAAGTTCACAGTCGGTCGTCAATGGCACACCCTGGCATGTGAGAAACATGCTGCCTTATTCCACTACCAATTCAGATCCTGGTACATCTGAGGTTTCGGTCAGAGAGGAACAAATAACTGTCCCACTATGATAAAACTAGAGTAAAACGATCAGCCACCCACTGTCACTTGTGTGATCATATGATTAGGTGGGAGTCCAACAATAAAAAGTGACACCTACCAGCTGAAAAGAGAATGAGATGCTTTGCATGTTATGTATGCCCATCTGCCAGAGTAAAAAGTCTTCTCTTCACAATAATAGACTTTTATAGTTAAGACTGATTTGCATATATGAATAACAAATTAGGATACTTGGAGATCAACTGAGATAAATGAAAGGACGGAGTGAAAGCAGTGAGCCGATTTTCAGAGAGCAGAGAAGAGCAGAGAGAAAGTGGTAGTGCTGGAAATCTGTTTGAAAGTTGGATTGCCTTTGTAAACTTAAAAAAAAATTTAATTGAGCAGTAAAAGATAGTACAATAGTACATTAATAGAATTAATGGCTTCAGAAAGACAGATACCTTTCTAACCTTTTTTTTACTGTTAGATTGCAACACTCCTCCTGAATTGAGCATTAAAAGATAGTACAATAGTACATTAATAGAATTAATAGTATAGGTTCGGCTTCAGAAAGACAGATACTACATTTCCATTATTACTACTAATAATTCGACTATGACTATATACCTGCTTCCTTGCCGTGCTTCAAATGTCAAAGATTTAGGAACCAACTATGTGGAAAGTGTTGAGAAAAAAATCCATCCCATACCAAAGATGAATGCCAAAAGTAGAATAGATGTGCAAGTTACCATGAAAACCATAATTATCATCATTATATTCATCATCTTTGAGTTAACATCTGTTTTACATGCTGGCATGTGTTGGACTGCTTTTAGAAATTAACTTCCAAACTAATATATCTCTGGCCAGATTTTTATTTATCTCTGTCTCTCAAATCCATCCTTATCAATTCTTTCCATGTTTTCCTTGGCCTTCCTCTGCCAACTGACCCTGCTACCTCAATTATTCTTCATCTACTAACCCAAGAATTCTCATCCATTCTTTCAACATGGCCCTACAAAGATAATTTTAAATATACGATTTAATCTTCCTCTGAGGTCATCAGATCTAAGTTTCTTTAAGACTAACACACCTGACTCCTAACTCTTGCATTCACACTAACACAAACTCCTTCCTATGCTCGAATAGTATCACCAAGGTAACAAAACTTCCAAACAACCTCAATAGCATCGCCATCTAAACTTGGTGCTACCAAATCAGGCTGTCTGAAGATATCGGTTTCTGACCCAAAATGCACCAAACATTAATGTTTTATTGTTTTTTTTTCTGTTTGCAAAATTCAATCATGTTCTGCAACGCCTAAAACATAAAACAACAATTTCCCTCCCTCCCCTCCCCTCCCCTCCTCTCCTACTTTCCCTCCCTTCCCCCCTTTCACCCCCCCCCCATTTTTTTCCCTTCCCAACAGGATCAATAGTTTGCCGTGGTTGGCAACCTGTAACGCTTAAGAACAGGGTCTTAGTGGTTGAGCAGACCATGACCCGGGTACAAATAGGATATGGCCATGCAACACACCACTTTGGCCCTTACCTGGGTTAGATGGGTGATTGGAGAGGCTAGATCCGATCAATCGGCTGGTCACGACAAGCCTTAACTCCGAAGACATAATCAGCACTTTGCATAACCCATACAGGATGTAAACATGGCACTTCCAGAGGTTATCGTCCCTGTTGATGGAAAGCGGTGTTCGGCGTTAGTTGACACAGGCTGTTCGCGGATAATAATAGATGCCAGTCGATGCCGATCCTGGAAGACGGCAAAGGTGGACATCTTGACTGTTGGAGGCGCGTTCCGTGCATGCTGCGGCAGTGGAGTGGTCACCATTGCCACAGATGAAAGCAATTCTGTCAGGATCGATGTTCTGGTGGTGCATGGTAGACCACTGGGGTTTAATCTGTTACTGATGATCGATGTGATTAAGGCGTTTCGAGGTGTCACCATAGGGCCTACGGGAGCGGTTCGAATAGGCAACGGAAAAGTCGCTACGTGTGCGGCTATCTTCATAAATGAACCTGACTTTACTGCTACTTTCGACAGTCAGAGACGATCACGGACCGCGGCGTGGAAGTGGGCAAATAACCACAAACCTGAAGAGCTGCGTAATGGAGTGTCCGAATATCAGGTGGCTGTGGAAATTCGACCAGAATATGATCAGGAGCTCGTGCGATACCCAGAAGAAAGGCTAGGACCTCCCAAGGGGTTGATTCTGTTGATGGCCGTGTTACAGCGGAATAAGGGAAAGGTTGCCAAGTGATAGACTATCGCGAACTTAACGATCATGTGGACACATTCACAGCAAACGCATATGTTTGCGCTGCTAAGATGTGCGAATGGCGCCAGAAAGGAGCTAACGCATCTCTGCTGGACCTCAGGAGAGCGTACCTCCTAGTACGAATCCACGAGACACTGGACGTACCAGACTGTGAAGATCGACGGAAGGAGGTACTCTCTGATGTGTCTAGGATTTGGATTAAATGTGGCTCCCCTTGTCATGGAGGCTATCGTCAGCACGGTGCTATCACAGGAGGAAGCCATGGACCACGCAACATCGGCTTACAGCGATGATATCCTGGTTGACGAAGATGCCATGCTCGCGTCTCGTGTCAGGGAACATTTGGCTCAGTTTGGACTGAAATGTAAGGACCTGAAGCGGTTGGGGGATGGCACACGTGTGCTGGGATTAATGGTCTGGAGGGAGCGTGGCGTCTTGCGCTGGAAGTGAGGAAACACGGTTCAAGAAGTTCCCGATATCATCACACAACGAAATGTGTTCTTGTGTGGAAGGCTTGTTGGGCACCTCCCGGTGTGTGCATGGCTTCGTGTGGCTTGCAGAGTGATTAAGAGGAGAGCCAGTTCGATTACAAAAGGCTGGGATGACAAAATGACCGACTCTCTCCTCCGGTATATGATGTGCGAGACTATTGATGCAGTAAGGCAGAGTGATCCAGCTTGTGGAGACTGGTGCGTGAACGACCAGGAAGTGAATGTGTGGGTCGATGCCAGCTCGCTAGCAACTGGGGTGGCATTGGAAAGACATGGGACAGTGTTAGAGGACACCTGTTGGCTGCGACCTGAGAACGATGCCCAGCATATTAATTTAACCAAACTGGACGTCGTGTTGAAGGGCATCAACTTGGCTTTGCAGTGGCAGAGCAAGGTATTGCACATAAAGACCGACTCTGTGTGTGTGTACCACTGAGTGTTAGACACTCTAACTGAGAAAGCACGAATTCGCACCAAGGCAGCCAGTGAGATGCTAATTAGGAGACGGTTGAGCATACTGAAGGAGCTGGTGATGGAGTACAAGCTCTCGGTGGACGTAACGTTGGTTGCATCAATTCAAAACGTGACTGACCAACTGGCACGTGTACCACAGTGGTTTCATGCAATGAAAAGGGAAAGGGGGCCCGAGCCCCTGATCGGTGCTGTACACATAAATGAACTAGACGCGGCCCGGATCATGACTATTCACAAATGCAGTGGACACCCAGGAGTGCGACACACAACTTATTTTGCCAGAAGAGTTTGTCCCGCAACAATGAAAGCAACAGTTAAGTTGGCTATACGAACGTGCATGGAATGCCAATCAATAAATCCAGCGTCGGTTCACTGGGAGAAGGGAAAACTGGAGGTGAGCAGCAACTGGCAGAGGTTGGGGATGGACATTACACATTACGGTGGTTATCATTTCCTAACTATCACAGATTCTGGCCTGCTGCGGTTTTCTGTGTGGAGGCAGTTGGCACGACAGGACTCGGCAAACGTAATTGGTCAATTGAAAGTTGTCTTTTTTTAGCGTGGCCCATCGCGGGAGCTACTCACGGATAATGACACAGCCTTTCGCAGCGGATTGCAGCTAGAATGTGCTGCTCCATACAAGAGGCTGTCTGCTGGCACAACGTGGCCCCAAAAGACAATGACTCACATTTGATCGCACCAGCCAATGCGATCTACCGTTACAAAGTAAGGGTAAAAGGGGTTGATGTGGTGCCACCATCAGCAGGTCCTGAATACAGTCCTTACCAGGTTGGAGACTGCGTGTGGGTGAAGTCACTGGAGAATCGCTGCACCATGAGATTTGGCCACGGTCGAGTAACAGAACTAATCAGTCCACAGTCTGTCGTGGTGAATATAATACCCAGACATGTGAAGGGCCTGCGCCCCCGCTACAGTGTCCTCTCGCTGATGGAAGATTCTGACAGTGCAGCATCTTCAGAGTGTCTGATAACTGATGATGACACAGAGTCGGATGATTCACCTGAGACGGAAGTAAAAGCCTCCCCCCCCCCCTAAAAGGCCGGCGCCCCCGAAGAAGCCCACGCATCTGAAGAAGCCTCACTTTTGCGAAGTAGAATCCGGCAAAGAAGACTGCCGGAGTGTCATCTTTGTGATCATGAAATCAGGAGGGAGTGTAGTGATGGCGCGGAACAAAAACAGTCGTCACACGCAGGCGCAAACCCACGCCTATTAAATTACGGGAAGCGATATCCGTATCACAAGAGGGTTGCATTATGCAAATTAGGTGCGGTTAGCAGCGAAGAAGAGTAAATCAAAGGAGGGTTTTTTGATCGGCATTGTTAGTTTTGTGGTGAACATCGCGTGTCAATAGAGAGGAAAAGAAAGGAAAGAAAAGAAAAGAACAATATTTTCAAAGAAACGAAGGAACAATTCAGCATCATTTTATCACATTTGGCGGTTCTTTGATACGATAGAGACGCGTTCAGTTATTTCGTCTGTGTAATGACAAACAAGTTTGATTAAAACTTGTTAGTGAAGTTTAGTGGTGTGGTTTAGGTTATTAGGCTATTTCAGCTGTGTAATGAAAAAAAAGTTTGATTAAAACCTGTTTGTGGTAGGGTTATTAGGCTAAAACCGTTTAGTGAAGTTTAGTGGTGTGGTTTAGGTTATTAGGTTATTTCGGCTGTGTAATGACAAACAAGTTTGATTGAAACTTATTAGTGAAGTTTAGTGGTGTGGTTTAGGTTATTAAGTTATTTCGGCTGTGTAATGACAAACAAGTTTGATTGAAACGTGTTAGTTAAGTTTAGTGGTGTGTTTAGGGTTATACGGTTATTTCAGCTGTGTAGTGACAAACAAGTTTAATTAAACCTGTTAGCAAAGTTTAGGGTTATTAGGTTATTTCGGCTATGTAATGTCAAACAAGTTTGATTAAAACCTTTTAGTGATGTTTAGTGGTGTGGTTAGGGTAAGAAATGTTAGGATATTTCGGCTGTGTAATGTCAAACCAGTTTTATTAAAACCTGTTAGTGAAGTTTAGTGGTGTGGTTATGGTTATTAGGTTATTTCGCTGTAGACACTAATGAATAATTACCATCCAAACATTTTATATCTGGGAACAGATCTCTAGTTTGTGGTCTAGTGTTAAAAAGTGTCTCATTGTGGTCTTGTACATGAAAGGGTCTCATTGTGGTCTAGTGTATAAAAGTGTCTCATTGTGGTTTTGTACATGAAAGGGTCTCATTGTGGTCTATTGCATAAAATGTTCTCATTGTAGTTTATTGCATAAAAGAGTGTCATTGTAGTCTAGTGCATAGAAGCATCCCATTGTGGTTTATTGCATAAACGTATATCATTGTGGTCTAGTGCATAAACGTATATCATTGTGGTCTAGTGCATAAAAGTATATCATCGTAGTCTAGTGCATAAAAGCATCTAATTGTGGTCTATTGCATAAAAGTGTCTCATTGTGGTCTATAGTATAAAAGAGTCTTGTTGTCTAGTTCATAAAAGTGTTGCAATGCCAAGTTTAAATCAAATCGGATCTATTGTTGTCATTGATACATTAATATTGTTGGGAAAGGTATGAACCCATAATTTAACTTTGGTTATCCCAACTCTACCTATGAGTAAAATAGCTACTTGTGTTCAATGAATTGTTTACAATCGGTGCAATTATGTTTCAGAGTTAAATAACACAAAAAGGGTTGATTTGCCTTAAAACAGACAAACCAAACCAAACAAAATCTATTTGAATGTAAATTTCTGGAAAATTGTGGAGGTTTATGGAAATAAAAAACATTTCAGTCATTCAACTATATGTAGGATGCTCGGCAAGACAAGTAAAAGCGAAATAGATTACTAGTTAAGCCACTGGCTTTTCTTTCTCTACTCGTTTTGCCTTAGTGTTTGCTTTTCCTTTGTTTCCTTCATTTCTTTTCCCCTTTGAAAAGGAAAATGGAAAAGGGAAATATTTATAACTGTTATCTACAACAATGTCTGTAAAACCAGTTTCTATGACCAATTCATAATAAAAATGTTATCTAATGTTCATTGCATGATTTATCGAAACATGTTCACGCCTCAAGACTTTGATAAAAAAAAAAACAGCTTGCTTACTAAAAGAGAAAGGTTCCAATTCACAACCAGAGCATTGACACAACATAATAATGCTAAATAAAACAGTGAGTTTTCAAATGATATACAAACATAATTACTTCAGAATGCTGGAAACGATGTAGCTTAATGCACATCCACACACGTTGATCTTACACAGCAATGATGGTTTGGAATTCGCGGCCCCGCCGACAGGGCAAACACAGCAATGAACATAAATATATGATATGAACTTTTGCAGCATAATAAAATGAAAAATATGTAAATCTCAATTCTGTTGTATTCCTCTTTCACTAATGCTCTGTTCTTCCTACTTGCAACAACCGTTACATATTTCACTCTTGTTTCTAAATTATTATATGCATTTTTAGAATTTGCAAGTGGGAAAACTTGAGTCAAGAGAACTTAGTATTTCACTTTCACTTATGATTTGTCTTTTTGTTTTGCAGACAGACTTGAAGCAGCACATCATCCATTCACAGCACCAATACCTAAAGACTCTGAATTATTGTATACTCACCCAGAAAAGGCAAGAATATTTATCATCATATTGATAAAAAGATTTTTTAAACAAATTTTTTTTCATAAGTATCCAAAATCTCCCAACTTTATATTGCATAGATTGATCAAAATTGTTCATTTTCTCTAAGCTCAACTGGTGAGATCTTCTCTTATTTTCAAGTGTATTTGAATTTCTCTATATAAAGTTGTAGTTCCTGTTTATTTGTATTTGTTTGCTCACAAATTCCTCCTAGTTTTTTGCAGATAGATCATCATAACCATATTCTAAAACTTTATTACCCAGCATACATGGATATTTCATTTTGATCAAAAAGGTTGCAACACTATCATAGGGTCTGTGTTCATCTTTGACATCCATAAAAAGGAAATTCAATGTTTTACTTTTTTTATTTATAACATGAAAATTAAATAAATTAAAAAATAAGAATAGTTAATAAGAGTTCAGGTCTTGGAGCAGGAGTATATATATGAGTCCTCATTGATTCTGGGAAATGCCGGGTGTGCCTCAAGGAGTTTAAAAACTATAAATATCCAAAATTTATTTCAATTGATATGACTTTGCTTACTCCCCCCACCCCACTCAATCAATGCTGAGACTCACACAAAAAATAAAAAAATATAAAATGTAAAGAATCAAAAAGATGGTGTTAGAGATTGAGTGCAAAGGGACATATTCAATTCTCATTCGATCCCGGGCAATGCTGTGTAATATATAATTCTGTGTAATATATATAATGCTGTGTAATGTATACAATGCTGTGTAATATATAATGCTGTGTAATGTATACAATGCTGTGTAATGTATACAACGTGGTGTAATATATAATTTTTATTTTTTTAGGCATTTAATTTCATCCACAAAAGTTTAATGCTAAGAATTTTTTTGTGAAAAACAAATTCAAAGATTAATTTGTATGTGTATATTTTTCAAATAAATGGTTTGTAATTGATCAATTCTATTTAACCCATAGATGGGAGCCTGACAAATACTACCATTCCAAGTCACAGTAAACTTGGGAGTAATAACAATAAATTGGATCTCATTAGGGATGCAGTTTAGGGTTATACCAAGGACCCAAGATGGCAAAATTAAGATCTATGAAACAAGTTCAACAAACATTAACAACTGCTAAAAAAAAGAAAGTTTTAGCTGAGAACGGAAAATATGATTTGGAAGTAAAGCTCAGTTGAAAGCCGTTTTCACTGAAAATCAGTCAGTTCATCATCATATATATATATATATATATATATATATATATATATATATATATATCAGGACCGGCGGGGCAGTTATATATATATATATATATATATATATATATATATATATATATATATATATATATATGCATATTCGTATGAATTAGCAAGTTTTTTGACATGCTTCATTCACGTTATTACATTAGTTTCTCTGTGGGTTTTTTAAGAATCAGGTACTCACAGGAGGGACCACGTGAAGATTGTGAACATTCTCTAGTGAAAGTGGTGTAGTAGATCTGTCAAAACTTGAACCTGGCACACAGTTTGTGTCGATAACCACTGCACTACTGTCACTTCCATTTATAGAGTAACAAAAGAGATAAGAAAAAAATACTCATTAAATCTGAGTATTTATATAACTTTAGTGATAAGTACCAAGATCAATGCTCAACTTTGACATTGGCTAAACAATTGATATTTACTCATCATCTCTATTTTTAACTTCAATTAAGAGCAGAAATTATTATTTTTGAAGATATTGCACTAGTTTAGGTCAAGGTTTGCATTTTGAGATGAGACTTTAATATAATGCAAGTTTCAAATTATGTTTGGAGATGGAATGTTCCAGGAATATTGCTTACAGCAGAGGCTTATAAACAAATTCTGACTGCAAATGACTATTAAGAAAGAAAGTGTAGGCTCAATTTGGAACAGTTTGGAAAATATTTTATAACCATGCAATCCATCCTTTTATGTAAGTCAGTTGGTCTCTACACATGCAAATTAGTTATTCAACTATAAAAGTCTACAATTGTGAACAGAAGCCGTTTTCTTATTTCATTCGCTTTTCAGCTGGTAAGATTTCGTCTTTATTGTCACAGAATCCACCAATTTGCATCTTCGCATGTTCACCAGTAAGTTGAAATAGTGGAGAAAATCGGCACCTAAGATAAGGTTGGGTATGCAATGATGAAGATCCACATAACGTCACTACATTGTTGCAGGTCTAATGACAAGCGTGAGTAATTCAAAGCTTGGTGCACAATATGAGAGGCTGGCATTTTTTTTAAAGAATTTAAGGGGCATAATACTACATACGGCACCTGTATCAACTAATAAATGGTATTGAAACACAAAATCCTTTACATAGAACACATGATTATTAGGTAAATCCTGGGGAGGAAGTGATGTACTCAATTCTCCCAATTTTTGTTTCTCCTACCTCTGAAGAAATGAAAGCACAAGGTTTGTTGCAATGGTGGGTCTTTTCACCAAAATGACTATGGTAGAAACAAAATCTCTGAGTGTCGGTGAAGATGAACACGATGATGTCAGCGATTGCACTCTCAGCAACTTCAAAATCTCTACCTCCTTGGTAAGTTGCTTGTCTTCAACATGTCAGCATAAAACTCATAATTAGTATGGCAAAAGGGAGAAAATATGAAAGTTAATATCGAAGGCAAAAATTTTTAGAATAATAAAAAATGTCTGAACTTTTATACGAAAAAAAAAAAATTCCTGATAAGCAATGCTTGAAAAAAGTTTTCAAAATTGCATAACGTTGCTTAAAAGATGAAATGGCGAAAAGAAAAAAAAAGAAGGTAAATTGAGCTACAACGTGGTTTAATTTTCATTATGTCCTTAATAAGGTGGGACGAGGTAGAAAAAGAATTTTTTTTAAGATGTTTGCCTCCCCTGAAAAGAACTGATTTTGACGGTATTTTATAACCGCCATCTTAAATCTAAACATACATGGCAGAAAGAAAAATGGCATTGCATAACAGTACACTGAAATTATTGAATTTATTATTTATTTATTTGTTTTAATATTTAACACTATTTCACTTTTATTATTTTGGTATGTGCTAATTAATCTATGACAATAGCAGACCAAGACAAACGAGAAAAATGCATTAGTTACCAAGTGCTGAATTTTTTTTAAGCCCATTCGAGGTTGAGAAATTTACACGAATCTGATGTTGTTTTTCATCATATTTTCTCCAATCTTTTTTTTTCATGACTGGTAGTAATAGAGGTAACTGAACTGAAGCTTCTTGAGCAGACCATGAAGATATTTGAGAGAGTGACAGAGCAGCTGATAAGACAGTGGGTGCACATCGATGGGATGCAGTTTGGTTTTATATCTGGAAGGGGCACCACTGATGCAATTTTCATCAACTCCAAGAAAAACACTTGGCTGCAAACAAGACCCTATATGTGGCTTTTGTCAACCTCAAGAAGGCTTTTGATCGAGTGCCAAGAAGGGTCATATCGTGGCCAATGAGGAGGCTGGAACTGGAGGAATGGCTGGTGCAGACTGTGCATGGAGGAATAGTATGGAGGACAAGGGTCTCTGAGTCAATATGGCTAAGACAAAGGTAATGATTGCTATTCCCAACTTGAATTCCATGAAAAGATCAGGAAAGTTCTCTTGTGCAGTCTGCCTGAGTAGTACTCCTTGACAAATAAGCATCTGGCGATCACAACTAGAGGACAGGTGTACACCAGCTGTATGAGGAGTGTTATGCTTTATGGCTCTGAAACATGGCACTGGAGAGCACTATCAAGAGACTGCAGTGTAATGAAAGAGCCATGATTAGATGGATCTGTCATGTCAGTCCAGAAGATGACACTCTCTTCGAGACTCTTCTCTCTAGGCTTGGTACACGGGAAATAACTGATGTCCTTAAGCTGGGCAGGATGAGATGGCTTGGCCATGTCGAGCAAAGCTCCAGCTGGATCTCCCGGGTCAGAAACATGTCCATCGCATCAAGTTGGCAGGCTGGAAGACCGAAGTTTTCTTGGGATGAGCTGTGTAAACATGACCGTGCACCCCTGGGGATTGCGAACTTAGAACCTCGCGACTGCCGAGCCTGGAGTGGAAGACTTTGATCAAGACTGACAGGCAGGCCCCACCCTCTTATAGAGGACTAATCAAAAGCCTATTCAAAAATAAATCGGATGAAAAAAAAGAAGTCCCAGTAAAGTAAAATCAATTTTCGACGCATCGTATTTTCTCCAATTTTATTAATTTGCTTTTCTTTTAAATAATTAAAGCGAAATTGACCTTGTTGCAGGGTCTGGTCACTTGAGGGAGTTTTGGCCGACATTTGGGCAGCGCCACTACTTCAGGGCATCGGGGTGATCGGTCTTACAACTAAGAAAGTAGACACAGGCAAAAATATAGCAATGGCAAAGAAGAGGACAAATGCAGATGAACAATTGTAAAATAGAAGTTGTATTTTATTGAACCATAGGTACAAGAGTGAATGAGCATTGATAATGACGTCACTGGAAGCAGGAAAAGCTGGGATGATGTCACTGGAAGCAGGAAAGCTGGAGTGGCATCACTGGAACCTAGGCAGCATGGGATGACGTCACACATAGTCTGATGTAGTTGTCCCTAAGGTGTAATGAGACGTCTCAGGTAGGTCCGGTCCGTGTTGACATGGACAAGGGCTGGATGGATAGGAACAGTGGGTGCAGGAAAGGAGCCACTTCTACAGGAAAGCAAGAACCGTTGGTGCAGGTGCGGCAGGAAGGTGTTGGAACAGGAATGAGCTGAGAGGAGTTACTGGAGTCAGAGCAGGAACTGGAGAGGCAGGCTGGGGTTTTATTTACTCCTCCCCAGGAGTTAGGCACAAGGCCAGTTTTATCTTACTCCCACAAGTAAGATGTGACCCAAGATCGGGTCGAGAAAGTGGGGTTTGAAAAGCCAGCGCTCGAGAGGTGAGCACTCTGGCCATTTAAAAATTGCCTGGGCAGCCCCGTCGGCATTCCCCGGTAGGGGCGCCTCAGACAGTAAGCAATAAACTTACTCCTTCCCAAAGAGAGGAGGCAAAGCCTGGGAGGGTGGACCTCCTAGAACTGCACAGGACAGGCGTGCAGTATCCATCGGAACAGATACTACACTTTGATCTTAGCCAAAAGGCCAAGGCTGGGGTTTTATTTACTCCTCCCCAGGAGTTAGGCACAAGGCCAGTTTTATCTTACTCCCACAAGTAAGATGTGACCCAAGATCGGGTCGGGAAGGTGGGGTTTTAAAAGCCCGCGCTCGAGAAAGTGAGCACTCTGGCCATTTAAAAATTGCCTGGGCAGCCCCGTCGGCATTCCCCGGTAGGGGCGCCTCAGACAGTAAGCAATAAACTTACTCCTTACAGTAAGCAATAAACTTACTCCTTCCCAAAGAGGGGAGGCAAAGCCTGGGAGGGTGCACCTTCTAGAACTGCACAGGACCAGAGGCCAATTTATTTAGGCAGGTGAGTTCCTTCAGACAACCTTCATCTTTATCTACAGATGAAGATTTTACAAACCTTGGGAACTCACCAGACCTTAGGCATAGTGCCCATTATGTAGGGGGAGGGGGGGGGGTCGGGGATAAGTGAGACAAGCTGTTCAATGTTTTTTATTTCAAAAAATTTTACAATCAACAGAAAAAGAACATTTGCTACCTTTAAACTAGATTCTTGCACCAAAATACCGCATTCACTCTGTGGGTGGATCCCTACTTAAAATATCCCAAAAAAACATCGATGTAAAAATGGAATTATCGTGGGAGTGGGAAAAAATATTAAAAACACCCAAAAAGAAAGAAAAATAAAGAACAAAATAAAATGATAAAAAAGTTAGTATGGCCCGGCTTTCCCTCATGGCTAAGTGTTAGACCGCCCACTGTTTTCCGGCACGAGACCGAAAACAAGCGGGTCGGTCACTAAATGGGAGTGGGAACTTAAGAGAGGAGTGTTCAAAAAATAAATTCTTCGGGAATGGGATCATGGGGTGGATGGCGTCTTCCAAGATAGTAATGCCAAGGGTTTCAAAAAGACCGGGGACAAAATAAAACAGTGGAAGTGGGAATCTTTGGAAGCTCTCTAGTGTCGGCAAAAATAAAATAGGGACGGGATAACTCTCATTCCTACTAGTTTAAGAGGTTACCAGTTTTTTTAAATAAATCAAAAAACTCTACAGGGGTGGGTTCCGTAGAAACCCAGTACCGCGTGTGCCATAACTATGGAGGGAACACGAACTCAAACTTGGCGCCTCATCGGATGCACAAACTAGTGTCATGCACCCATCTCCTATTGAAATCCATGCGATGTAATCGTTTCCAATCGCATCTGATCTTCACTTTAAGTTGGTGTTTAAAGTAAACTACCAGATCCCGATCTGAAACAGATCCCACCCCATGAACCTCATCAAGACGTGTAACCCACGTAACTAGTCTTGCTACGGCTAGGATTGCTAGAAACACCATTCGTTTCTCCCCAGACCATGGCGGTGCTGCGTTGTTGATGACAGATGCTACATCCAGGACCATCGGCTGCTCGGCGTCGATGCGGGCCGTCACCTCCCTGACATATCCCCAGAGATGTCGAAGTTTGCTGCAGGTGAAGAAGGCGTGCTCGGCCGTTTCTTCTTCATTGTCTTCACAGCGCGGGCATAAGGGGACGTCCCTTAAACCATCTCTGCATTATCTGCCATAGAGGGGCAGTGCGTTCTGAACCAGTCGCCAGGTCAGAGAATACTCAGAATTGTTGAGATAACTCTGGCCTGGCGCCCAATTCCACTGGGAGCGGGCCTCCTCCCTCGACAATCCAAGCCGCTCCTCAAGTGGGTCCGAAGCAGTACCCTCCACTAGATCCCGATATAGTCTCTTCCTAGACCGGGCAAGGTTACTGGACCCCGGCAACGCTCTAAGCGCGGCCCGGCATTCGGCGAAGAACAAAGGCTCCCCTCTCGGCCTACGTCGACCTTCGACCGAGAGGTCGCGTATGAGGTTGGGAAAGGCGCTCCCAACCGCAGGGACCCACGGAGTGTCTTCCATCAAAGTCCGACTCGGGAAAGCCAGTCTCTCGGCATGTCGATGACTTGCCAAGTAAGGCATTCCCAAGCCTCCCACACTCGGAACTTGAGTACAGACCTGTCTGCGGACGTACGCTTTCCGGCCCTTCCAAAGAAGCGAGAAGAGTAAGCGCGTGAAAGCGATAAGGCGGGCCGCAGGCAGTGGTAGTACAGACAGCCGGTAAAGGATGAGCGGAAAGACGTAAGTGGCGCACGCCTCCGCTCTGCCCTTTAAGGAAAGCTTCCTTCGAATCCAAGCCCGGACCGACGATTCGACCTTTGTCTGTACTTCCGACCAGTTCTTTTCCAGCTGGAGGCCCAGCCCGAACCACACGCCGAGGATTCGAACCGGGCCATCCGACCAGCTGAAGTCACCTGGAAGAGCGGTCTCTCCGCTCCAGGCACCCAACCGCAGGTCGTTCGACTTGCTGCGGTTGACTATGGCCCCTGTCACTTCTTCGTACCGAGCGAGCGCCTTAATCACTGTTCGAATGTCAGTACGGCTCGACACGAAAACGGTGACATCATCGGCAAACGCGGAAACCCTGACTCGCGCTCTGCGAGGAGGGATAGCGATCCCGCGCAGGACTGGTGTTGTCGCCTGATCCCTTAATTTGCGAAGGAAGGGTTCCAACGCCAGGATGTAGAGCAGGGGCGACAGCGAACAACCCTGACGTACCGACCGAGAAACAACGAACGATTCCGACCTCTTTCCATTGACTTGCACCACTGCCGTCGGCGAGTCATACAGAATAGAGATCCACCTGCGGAAGTCCGGACCAAAACCGGCAGCTGCTAAAACAGCTTTCAGGAAACCATGGTCGACCCTATCGAAAGTCTTGGACTGATCTAAATTGATCAGCGCGGCTTCAGCGTCGTCTTCTGTCCCCTCTATGATCATGCGAATCAAATGCAAGTTGTTCTGAATCTACCTCCCCTTCACAGCAAAGTTCTGCTCAGGCTTGATCAAATCACCAATAACAACCTGCAGGCGGTTCGCAAGAATGTGGGCCAAAATCTTTAACTCTGTGTTTAGCAGAGTTATGGGCCTGTAGTCGTCTAAATTTCCCCCACCAGGTTGGTCCCTCTTCTTCAGTAATGTGACCACTCCTTTGGTTACCTGTCCAGGGATTGACTCCTGTACAAACCAGTGGTTAAACACATCCTTCAGAATTGGGACAAACATGGGCGACAGCCTCAAATACATTTCGTACGGCAGACCATCGAGTCCTGAAGATTTGTTCAAGCCGACCTGCTTCAACGCAGTAACGATCTCGCCCTCCGTAATCCTGCCATCACAGCCAGCTGCTTGAGCCGCCTCGAGGCGGGGCGAGTCAGTCAAATAGCTGTCAAACTCCTGGCCGCGAAGTCTGGGCAGTTGGGTGAAGCGTTCCTCCAAATGCTCACGGAACCCCTCACAGATCTCACGAGACGATACCAGGGTATGTCCTTCCAGGTTTTTCACCTTCCGAATGTACCCATCCGAACCACGACGTAAAGCAGCCTTACGCTCAACAGCGTCAACGTTCACGGCTTCGTTAGAGACTTTCTTTAACCTAGCTTTAACTACTTGACCTTCGTATCGCTCGCTAGCCAAGCGATTGAGGTCCCCCGTAATTAAAGCTATCTCTAGGGGACCCCCCCCACCGCCCGGGTCCCCCCCACCGCCCGGGTCATCTTATCTTCTACTCGCTTTTGCGTCCTAGCCCTATCTTGAGCGAGGCGCTGGCTGTAGCGGACACAAAAGTTTCTAACCTGAGCCTTAGTTTTAACCCAGTACCTACTCCCGATAACCACCCCCACTAATCCCCGCTGGAGTAGTAACGTTAGCTGTTCCCGGAAGTCGCGTATCTCCAGTAAGGAGGTATTAAACTTCCAGTACCCAGCCAACCTAGGCCTATCACTTAAGTTCAACCGGGCCATAACCAATTTATGGTCCGAATGTCCTAACCAAGTGAACGTGGGACAAGATATGAAATCTACCTCGCCTCTTCTAACTAACATTCTGTTCAAGTACTCGGACAGAAGGCCACGCTAGTATGCCACGTCCACATCTCCCGCCCTGGGTGATCAACGCGAAATCTGTCGACAAGATCGCATGAGGCCATCAGGTCAGACAGACTGCTTTCACACCTCACCGACCCTCTATTCCCACCGACCTTATCTATCTTGGGGTTTAGGATTAAAACTACTCGCTCCGGACCCTTGAGGAACGCCTCCAACTGTCGAAAAAAGGAAACCCTCTCGCCAGCAATGTTGGGCGCATAAACCGCAACGATCCGAAACTTGCTGTTTTCAACGGCAACATCGACCACGACCAGTCGTCCCACCGCATCCGCATGAACAACGCTCACCGTCGCAGGCAGGGTGCGTTTCACTAACAAAGAGATGCCACAACTATGAGCATCGCCATATGCTGAGTAGACGTCAAAGTCGTCAGTCAGCACATCACAATCCCCATACGAACCGAAGTGGGTCTCTTCAATCGCAGCTACATCTACGTCATGGGCCACGAGATCCCTCAGCACGTGAGCAGCTCTGCTTCGGGATCTCATGCCCCTCACATTCCAACAAGCCAAGTTTAAATTCGTGATCCCCATCAGTTAGTGTCACACACGGGGCCAAAGTCCTCGGGAGTGAGGACGCCGAAGGCCTGACCGAGACTGCCGGTCAGCAGTTCGGACGAAAAACGTCCGTCTCTTGCCAGACCTCCCACGTCCAAGGGGAAAGTAAGTTTCAATGCCCGAAAAAATGAGGGGTGAACATAAATGGGGTCCCTCCCTGGACATTTAAAATTTAATTTAGTCAATGACGGGTGCTCCTCATCCATTAGCTTCATCCCGGGAATTGCCCCCTTGTCAGCCTCCAACATTCTCCAAAGGGCCCTCGCCCTGCTGCCCTTATCTTGGCGAACAAAGGTGATGATCATGGGGGCTTCCTTGAAGTTTTGGGGATTGTCGACGCGTTTACCCCTTACATGGTTAAAAGCCTCCAGCTGTCGAAGGTACTTAAAAGATTGAAAGTTTTGGAAGCTTTTTACATCCAATAATTTTATAAATAGAGATTAAATCAACAGTACACTAACAATTATTATTTATAATTCCATAACAATTTGGTTCAGTTAATAATTTATTGAACAAACGATACCGTAAAATGTAAATTTAACTTTCAAAATCCTAGTTAAAAAAATAATTTGGTTAAAAAACATATTTTAAATATCTTAATTGTGGGGAGCCCCCTCCAGAACTGTCTTAAAATCTATTTTCATCGATTAACAAAAGATTAACAAAAGATTATTTGTGGCGTCTTTGCGTTAAATTTTTTTTAATATAAAATATAAACACATTAAGTTACCATAAATATTTGTTGTGAGTAAAGTAATAAATGTCATACATTTTGTCATATAGGAAAGTTTTATGTACAAAACGAAAAACAAAAGAATATGTAACTGTTTTTTTTTTTAATTACAAATTTATTTTCTTTATAAATTTTCAAAATTTACAAAAAAAACTTTTTTTTACTTAAAGGAAAAATCTGCGAAGTGTGAGCGTATTGTTATTTTTATAGTTCAACCAGAAGTAAAAGAAACTGGTGTCAACCCAAATGTGTTCTTTTTGGTATTTGCTAATTCTGGGTTGTTTGAAGTCTAATTGATCTGTATTTTTCTAAGGATTACATTTTTTTCTTTGCATTTTATTTGCTGAAAAAATTTCTGAAAGGATTTTTTAAAACTAAATCAACATTTAAATAAAATTATAAGTAATAAGAAATTGAATTATATAAATTAAGAAAACAATATTAAATGTTTTATTATTCAGTATGTAAATAAGTTTTCAACATATTTTTTTTAATGAAATTATTTCCTTCTGTATTTTCAATTTTTGCATTTTTAAAAAGAGGTAGTTTGGAACTTTTGTACATCTATAATAAAATACATAGAAAAATAATGTTATTTTCTAAAAAAAAAACTATCTCTGAATCCCATTTTCTGACTCAGTTCAGACTCAAAACACTCAACCGCCTGAGAATAGGAATGGGTCGATCAAAAGTTGCTATGAGTAGATGAGGCTACAAAACTGGCTCAACCATCTGTGAATGTGGGAAGGAGGACCATACGATGCTACACTGCCTTGTCTTCCTCCCACTGCCAAATCGGTGCAGCTTGAAAGATCTTGCAAAGTACAACAATAATGCAAAGGACTGCGTAAAAAAATGGGAAACTGACATATGACTACATGCTTCAAAGACACGCAAAGAAGAAAGAACCTACAATGTTTGTAATTCAGTTCAATTTAATGTTGATTTTTCTAACTCATTTAGTCATAGTCTTATTAAAGTTTTTTTAGGACTGAAAAAAACATTTTTGTTTTTTAAAGTTGGAAAGTAATTTATTTGGGACAGAAGATGAAGGATAATACAAGGATGTTATGAGTTGAAAAACATCGACAGGCAAAGGGTTTAAAAATAAAATTGGGATAATGGAAAGAGATTGAGAAAAAGGGATCAATTATACAGTTTTGTCGCAAGATGTCATGATAACAGTTTCAAACCAAACCAGTCCATATGTGAAGAGAGAGTCTTTCAAAAAGCAGTTATTGAGGGATTCTGCTGGACAAAAAATGCCTAGATTAGCTGCCAGAAAACTCATATTTGAAAACTTGTGCCACTTCTGCTGTTTACGGGGATATGACTAACTTCCAAAAACTTGTATGTGAGAGGTTTCTTCTCCAGCGCTATTTTGTTTACTTCCATTCTATACAAATACACATGCATGCAACTTAGGGACTCTTTTGGAATTGTACCAGTAAAATTTTTCTGCGGGCATTTGTTGTCAAGAAGTGCTTAATATTTTGAAAATTGGAAAAATGAAATGAAATAAAAGTGAGAGAAAAAGATTTGATATAAAGATGTTTTCAGATGTGATTAAATATTAAAGAATAAATTAAAAAAATAAAATTAAAATAACGGACAACAAATTTGCTCATTTTAATATTCCAAATAGTACAAGCAATTTGATCACTCAACCCAATAAACATGTGGATTTATTGAATTAATGACTCGAAGTACAAATGGCAAGAGCATGTTAAGAATATTAAGAATGTAAATAGTTTTTCAAATGATATTGATCGATTACATGATAATGATTTGAAGAATGAATTGACAGTATTGGGAGCTTTCAGATGCGATTTAAAAAATAATCTGAACTTCTTGAATGTTATACCAATGTGATAGAGAAAGAAAAAGTAGAAAGAAAAAAGAATTAAACTATTTTTAATTTTTTTAATTAACTTTAAGGGTTTAAGAAGTAAGGAAAACGGGCATACCAGAAGGGGTGGTACCAGTAAAAGAAGAACAAAACAACACAAATTGCGATTGACATATTTTTAATTTTTATTATCTGTAAAAGATTCAGGTCATCATCTTTAGTGCTGTTTATGGTTGTGTATGTTCAGTTATGTTGGTATGTCATTTGAAAGCTTGCTGCTATCTTTAGCATTCTGCTGCATTGGATGTAGTTTGAAAACTCACTGTTTTCTTGAATATTCAGTTATCTGGTGTCAGCAGGAAAAACTTTCTCTTAGTTATTTAAATCCTGATGCTCCCAGACTTGTTTTAGCAAAACCACACAAAAAACATTATTAATCAACATTATTTCACTTTTTAATTGTGATCTGGCTATGTGACCTGGTTTTGCAAACATAGTTTTAAGTACATCCTACTTCCACTTTCCCCATGATTGTTGCTTTTAGAAGGGAAAGAAAAGACAAGGAAAGAGTGAAGCTAGATGAGTAGAGAAAGAAAAGCAGTGGCTCAACATGCGAATAAAATATGTTATTCTTCCTGGCCTTGCCAAGCATACTACAACTTTTGAAATTTTAAAAAAAATTTTTTATTTGAAACGAGATTGTGCATTTTCGTCCTTTGCATAGTGTTTTTACTAAGATTCCCATAGGAGTATAAATCAATTAGTTTCATCGATGATATATTAATCATTGTCAATGTTTTCTTGTTTTCAGGTGAAAGGTCAACATTATGATTTGGTTTTAAATGGAAGTGAAATTGGAGGTGGCTCAATTCGTATTCACTCTGCTGAAGAACAGAAGTTTGTCTTGGAGAAAATTCTCAAAGTAAGAAAAGTTTTCATAAATTGAAATATGTATGGATTGGTATGGATTAATCGAACAATTGAATCATAAAGAATCAAAAGATGTGGTCAGTGAATCGAAATCATAAAGAAATATTTATCAATGTTCTTTTTAAGAAACAGCAGGGTTAAGCATTTTCAATGTTTAGTCAAAAGTTTCTTTTTTTTCAAACTTTCTTCAGAATTTTCTAGAATTTCTTTAGAATGATTTTTTTCCTGTAAAGTGTCAGAATGATTGGTGTAAAGTGTCCCAATTTAGGATGGTGAGTTAATACTGTTTTACAGAGGCTGACTTACATTGGCCTCATTCATCTGCTTATGTAAAGTGTCGTAAGTGGATGGGTTAGTCCAATTTTTTAGGAGGAAAGGTAGGAAGTTATCAATGTTGAGTCAAATGATGGCTCTCCATATAATACGTCCAATGTATGAATGGATTTATGTGATAAGTAAACTAACATTGGTAGCAAAAGCCGTCTTTTTTCGTGTGATGAGAAATTATCTTGTTCAGCAAACGTTGAAACACATTTAAAAGAAAGATGGCTTATTTTACAAAACACCCACCTATTTTGCTAAATGTAGAGACATATGCTGAATGGAAGCAAGATATTATAGGCATATAGTCTATATTTACAGATTTATCTAAATAGAAACAAGACCCGGCTGTATTTTTGTCACTACCAACAAAATATAAGAGAATGTGTTTGACATTTGGCAATAACGGATATCGGTGGAGAAAATGGATTGAATATAATTATAGACAAATTGGGCAAAATTTACTTACAGGATGAAAATACGATGGCATATATGTCATTTAAGGAGTTTTATTCCTACAATGCAGCAAATGTATTGGATATAATTATAGACAAATTGGGCAAAATTTACTTACAGGATGAAAATACGATGGCATATGTCATTTAAGGAGTTTTATTCCTACAAAAAGGCAGCAAATGTATTGAATATAATTATAGACAAATTGGGCAAAATTTACTTATAGAATGAAAATACGATGGCATATGTCATTTAAGGAGTTTTATTCCTACAAAAAGGCAGCAAATGTATTGAATATAATTATAGACAAATTGGGCAAAATTTACTTACAGGATGAAAATACGATGGCATATGTCATTTAAGGAGTTTTATTCCTACAAAAAGGCAGCAAATGTATTGAATATAATTATAGACAAATTGGGCAAAATTTACTTACAGGATGAAAATACGATGGCATATGTCATTTAAGGAGTTTTATTCCTACAAAAAGGCAGCAAATGTATTGAATATAATTATAGACAAATTGGGCAAAATTTACTTACAGAATGAAAATACGATGGCATATGTCATTTAAGGAGTTTTATTCCTACAAAAAGGCAGCAAATGTATTGAATATAATTATAGACAAATTGGGCAAAATTTACTTACAGGATGAAAATACGATGGCATATGTCATTTAAGGAGTTTTATTCCTACAAAAAGGCAGCAAATGTATTGAATATAATTATAGACAAATTGGGCAAAATTTACTTACAGGATGAAAATACGATGGCATATGTCATTTAAGGAGTTTTATTCCTACAAAAAGGCAGCAAATGTATTGAATATAATTATAGACAAATTGGGCAAAATTTACTTACAGGATGAAAATACGATGGCATATGTCATTTAAGGAGTTTTATTCCTACAAAAAGGCAGCAAATGTATTGAATATAATTATAGACAAATTGGGCAAAATTTACTTACAGGATGAAAATACGATGGCATATGTCATTTAAGGAGTTTTATTCCTACAAAAAGGCAGCAAATGTATTGAATATAATTATAGACAAATTGGGCAAAATTTACTTACAGGATGAAAATACGATGGCATATGTCATTTAAGGAGTTTTATTCCTACAAAAAAGCAGCAAATGTATTGAATATAATTATAGACAAATTGGGCAAAATTTACTTACAGGATGAAAATACGATGGCATATGTCATTTAAGGAGTTTTATTCCTACAAAAAGGCAGCAAATGTTTCGGAGGAAAATGAAAAATTAGCAAGAACCACGTGTTCAAGCTTGACATATGCAACGATGAAAGATACATTGAAGAAAGTGTTTTCTGATATTTCATCAACGGAATGTAAAACCGTCCATGCTATCAAAGAAGATGTTAAAACAGTAAATTACAATAGATACAGAAGTATTTCGGAACACAAACATTACAGGGAATATAAAATAAATCCTACGGACAGACAAGGTAAGATAATGCGCTGTTTTAAATGTAATTCGATTAAGCATTTTGCCCAAGATTGTACGAGTTTCAATTCTAGAAACAATATCAACATTGTTATGGATTCAGACCAGGTGAACTTTACTTTGTTTAATGTTGATTCATGTTATAAAACATTGATAAATGATTCTTATTCTAATATAAAAATGTCCAATCTTGTGAAAGAGACATTGGGTATAGCAGTGTTGAACTCTGCTTTTTCACAAACTGTTGCTGGAGAACTTTGGTTTAACATATTCTTTGATACATTAAATGACCGAGATAAGCACTTAGTAGAAACTGTTAGGTTGTACAGAATATTTTGGGGGGAGATGGAGTGAAAGTAAAAGCTATTAAAACAGTTAAATTTCCTGTAACAATAGAGGGTATAAAAGGTGTCAGAGGTTATATTGAAGCTAACATCGTCAAAAATGATTTACTCCTGTTATTGTCATAAATCTATGAAAACTGCAGGAATACTAGTAAGTTTTTTAAAAAAAAGGTGTCGCAGTTTTGGCAGATATATTAAATTGCAAATCACGACTTCTGGACATTATAGTCTGCTACTAACTAATATGATTTGGGAGGTTAAAAATGCACCAAGCATAGTGTTACATTCTGAGACTTTAAAAGGATGTCCTCGAGGTGAAAAAAGGAGGAAGGCTGAGAAATTACAGAGGCAGTTTGCTGATGCATCTAAAGAGAAATTAATAGCTTTGGTTAGAGGCAGTAAAACATTTCATAAGGAATTTCTGAATCAGATCAAAGATGTTTGTGATTCTTGTTCAGTTTGCTAGAAGTTTAGAAAACCCCCTCTTCGACCAGTTGTAGGATTGACTCTTGGTAACAGGTTTAATGACACTGTATGTTTGAATTTAAAGGGACATTGACATTACCAATGTTGGATTCTGCATCTAATTGATATGTCCACTAGGTACTCTGCTGCCAGATTGATTAAAACCAAAAAGAGCAAAGAAATTATTCGCAACATATTTTTAATGTAGATATCTTATTTTGGAGCTCCAAAGTGGCTTCTAAGTGACAATGGAGGAGAGTTTAATAAAAAAGGCTACCGACAGAGGAATGAAAAGCTGAATATTGAAATATACACGACAGCTGCAAAAAGTCCATTCAGCAATGGTACTGTGAAACGTTACAATCTAATAATTGCTGAAGCAATGAAAAAAACATTAGATGATGAAAAATGTGAGCTAGAAATAGCTTTGGCTTGAGCTGTTAGTGTTAAAAATGCACTTCAGAATCATTCTGGATATAGTCAAAATGAGCTTGCATTTGGGTCAAATGTTAACAGGCCCTCAGTGTTGAATGATCGGTTACCTGCATTGGAAACTGCAACAACCAGTGATATGGTTAGAATAAATTTAAATGTCTTACATGCAATGAAGTAAAGCTTCATGGAAGCCAAATCAAGCAAAAGAATTCAGAGAGCCTTGAGATATAATGTAAGGACTTATGTGGATGAAGGATTTGTGATAGATGACCGTATCTACTATAGAAGACAAAACTACAAAGGATAGCGTGGTCCTGCTAAAGTTTAGGGGAAAGAAGATCAATGTGTATTAATCAGACATGGAGGAGCATTTTTCAGGGTGCATCTATGTCACTTGATGAAGGTAGAAAAGGAATTGCAAAGTCCAAGGAATGAAGAAAATACAAACTCTTCAAATGAGATGAATGAAGTCTTGGAGGAGGAAGATGAAGGACAATATAATAACAATTAAAATAGCGATAGAAGGGAAGTGAAAAATAACAGTATAAAATCAAGTAGAAACGAAGTTGTAGAATATAAATTAAAGAGGAGTGATGAGTGGGTAAAAGGAATGGTTATAAACACACAACCGAAGTCAACAAGAAAATATAGCCATATAAAATTAGAAGCAGAGAATGAAAATCCTATTTCTATCAATTAGGATCATGTTGATCAATGGAGAGAACTTCCTCAAGTAACAGAGGGAGTAAGTTATCAGGAACATACAGTTTTGCTTACTTCTGAACAAGGAGAAGATGTGATTGATGCAAAGAAAAAAGAATTGGAAAATATGAAAGTTCATGAAGTATATTAATGTGTGCCTGACATGGAGAAAAAATGTATTGATATACATGTTTGTCCCATGTCAGGCACACATTCATAATGATGGGTGACAACAGAAGAATTTGTGAATGACAAAAAGACAATGAAGGCTCGTCTTGTTGCATGTGGTTATGAAGAAGATTCCCTTAACTTAAAAACAGATTTTCCAACGTGCAACCGTGAGGCTATGCGTCTTGTATTGTTAACGGCCTCGGTTATGATGTGGTAGGTGGAGACTCTTCATTTTACCTCAGCATTTCTGCAAGGTAATATACTGGAGAGAGAGGAATTTCTTGGACCATCATCTGATGCATGTCCAGAATCACAGGTGTGGAAGCGGAAAAGATGCATTTATGGATTAAATGATGCACCTCGTTCATGGTACAAGTGAATTAATCATGAGTTAACTCACTTGAAAGCTATATCCCCAATAGACATAAAGAAAGATAGAGCATTAAGGAAAAATGATGAATTGAGTCAAGAGAAGACAGTTAAAGAGATTGATGATGTCAAATGATGTGGGTATCTACCCAGACTCGACCAGATGTATCATTTGATGTGTGAAGAATGAGTAATATTGGAAAATCTTCCAAAAATGGAGTTACTCTTATTAGTGGCTTGTTTGCCTCTTCTAGTCACTAATAAAGTTAAAATCAAGGACAGGTTCTGTATCTTTTTCTCAGCTTGAGAAACCTTTGAATCTGAATATTGTTTGTTATTTGGATGCCACCTATGCTAGTTTGGAGGATAACTCTTCACAGAGTGGTTTTATCATCTTAGAGTGATCTCCCTTGTTGTTGGTGGTGGTTATTGACTGGGAAATCAAAGATGGCAGTTTGGACAAACAGATGTGTGTCTATGAATGCATTTATGTGATAAGTAAACTAACACAACATACTAATCTACATGCCACCCCTCCCACCTCATGTGACCATAAGTCGTTTTTGTTGTGTTCATTAGCCAGGACATTTTTTAGTACTTTTTCGATGTACCCCATGTTTTGTTGGTGGTTTATTTATTTGATATTGGTCTTCAACAACCTTCATCATTATGGAGACTTTCATCTTTCTGGGGGTTCGGTCTGATAACGTGTGGGTCGATGTTCTGCGTGTCGATTTGTGCCAACAGGTGTGGAGATAGTAAGAAGTGTCAACCATTAGGTCTATCTTTTGGATAAAGCGACTATTGTATTCGGTCACCTGGTTGCTCTTGTTGATGCATATATGCTGCTGCCTGTTATCTAGTGCATATACAACTCTCCCAGTTTTTTTCTAATCAACATGGCTATGGGCTGACTTGGTTCTCTATCTAAACAGATTTTCCAATTCTTGGTTTCCAAATTGGGCAATGTATAACCTTTCATCTTTCAGGTGTCTTTTAGTCTTATTACTGGCTGATTTCACTCTACTATTTGTGAATTATGTATTGAACAGACATGTTATGGTGTGTCAATAGGGATCTGACAGCATGATCACGGCAGAGGTCACCATAGTTGTAAGTGCTGTTTGCTAGTACTTGCTTAACTGTTTTGACTGCTCGTCCATTAAACGATTGTTCTTCCATCGGATTATATTTCTTCCAGGGCACCATATGTACAGAACCAGTTTCATAGGATGTCACATGCAGCTCTGGCATGCTTGGAAGGCATTAGAGTGATCTCTACCCATCCCATAGAAAAGATAGTTTTTTTCTTCGAAGTCAAAGAAATGCATCATGTTTTTTTTGAATAGGAATTCAGGGTTCGACAGCAGTATTGTAGCAGTCACATGATTGAGATCTATTTCCTTTTTTTATTTAACATCATCTCTTGCATAGTAATAAGTTGTGATTCGGTTGGCTAAACAGGCATATCCAAACTTGTGTAGTGATACACAGGCGATTAGTGCATCACTGCACATGCGCACTTTCAGCCATTTCCGTCCAACCTGAGTTTGGTGCTAAAATATTCAGTTCCAATCGAGACACCAATGAGAACAGACATGATACTTTTCATTCGCCTCTCGCCGGGACTTCAGTGAGACGCGAGTTAAAAAACCTGGACTCAATTATATTTCTACTCTAATACATGCCGGCCAAACCAACCTGGCTTACATACTTGTATTCCTATGTTCCTTAACAAAGCTGTTAAATAAAGTTGATTAAATTCTAGAGAAGATGTTGGTATTTTTAATATGGAAACTAGTGACGTTTTTTTCTTCTTCATCTTCATCTCAAGCAAGCCGAGTCAGATAAATACAAACACTACTACAAAATGGCTATTTCCAATATCTGACAAGTATCTCAACTCACACCAACTACAGTATCGAGGATTCCCCTGGTTGTGAGGTGCCATTGTGTTGCACGTTTTGCATTGTAGCGAATACTTGTGTCTATCCCTGGTCAAAACAGTTATCGTCTGGCATTTGGTGTTGGGTCTGTATTTTTATATATATTATTAAATATATAATTGCTTAATTTTGACGTTGGTTGACAAAGCAGCAGCAACGAGCAAGTATGGCTGCTGCTGCTTTCAAATAAAGATACTAGTCCACATCTTTAGGCATTATGGCATTCAGCCTTTATGGCATCACACTGCTTTAGGCAAATACCATTCAATCTTTATGATGTCATCCATTTTCAAGTATATTTCTCGATAATTGTGATGTGCAGCCAGAGAAATCCTTGTTGAAAGGGGAAATTAACTAATAACTGATCTTCAATTAATGAATTGTTTATAATGAAAGGTGAATTGAATTTTGTCATTAAAGTGGATTTGCCATAAAACAGACAAATTCTAATTCTATTGTGTATTTGTTTGAAATACAAACATAACATGCATTTCTCTAATGTATTTTTCTTAAACAGGAAGACTGCAGCCAACTGCAACACCTCCTAACTGCGCTCAAAAGTGGATGTCCACCCCATGGAGGCATCGCATTAGGTAAGACTTGCTGATTTTTCATTTATATTAAGATAATATAGTCTTCTTCTAGGGTGATACACCAATTCTAATGCTTCTCTAACAATTCAATACCTTTTTTGTAGAACAATTTGTCTTTGGCCTCAAAATATGCCTTACTTTCCAATATCACTTTATCATTGGAGTATTCTTTTGAGATATGCAAGCAGCCAGTAGTTGCTGGGCAGATCTGGAGAATAGGGTGAATATGGAAGCAATTTGAAGTGCAATTCATATAGTTTTACCATCATTGCGATCACCTTGTGTCATGGTGCATAGTCTTGGTGAAAGAGCACTTTTTCTTCTTGTTTTGTGGCCATTTTTTTGGCAATTTCTTCCTTCAAACGTTCACCAATAATTCTATATAATATTCGCTATTGATGGTTCTTCCTTTCTCATGATAATCGATGAACAATATACTATGTGCATCATAAAATACAAAGGCCAAAACTTTGCCTTCTGATGTTTGAGTTTTTGGTCGATTTGGGTGATTTTCATCTGCTGCTGTCCACTCAGCTGACTGCCGATTATACTCCGGAGTAAAATGGTGAATCCATTTTTCATCCATTGTCCCATATTGATACAAAACACCTTTTTGTTGTGTTGAAACAGTTGCAAACAATAATCTGAATCAACGACGTGAGCAAACATGGCACCAACTTTAAACACAGAGAGAGGGAGAAGGATAGACAATGCACAAAATATATCTTACAATATTTTGTTTATTTCTGACGACATTATTGCCTATTATCTAAATGAATAAATGCAAAAGTTTTTTCCATCTATTCTAACTATATTAACATCAAAACACGTTAGACATATTTAATTCTAAGGATATAAGAAAATTTTCAAATACTGTATATATATGCAAACATGTATGTATGTATGTATGTATGTTCGTGCGTTCACTGCACTGGCCGTAATCATCTCCACACATTGTGCCGATCCAATGGTTGTTGTGCGATCTCACTCAGTGCTGCAACAAAGAACTCTTATGCCAAGTAACAACCATGAGTCCAGTCTATCAACAATTAACAAATTTATTTTTTGGATATAAATGATACTCGTGTTCCTCATGCTGAATGGCAGTTGCAAATGAGATCTTTAAACCCAACTTCCTGTCATGCCCAATGGGCCAGATCTCTCTTCTTATTTCTTACTTCCTGGCCGGGTCTTTCTCTCTGGTCATAAACTACCCAGGCATTGACCACTTGAGATATCCAGACAAAATTATCATGGCGACAATCCCAATCCGACAATCCGTGAACATACCAGCATGGGTCCCTCCTTTTATGAGAAATTAATTCATCTCAAAGGGAAACAGACGTCTGGGGTGACCCAAATAAAACCAAAGATATTTTCACTTTATTTTGTGCCCCCCTTCTTTCCTCTGGCCAATCATCTAATACTTGCAACGCCCGTCATTCATACACATCACTAAAGAAAATGCAGCCTACCGCATTTTTACAACTATAGTAATCTCCAAACTCCCTCAAATAAACCTGATATTGCTCATTTGCATATTTCTTTTTATGTTTCTAATATATTAATATTCTGTAATATACATTTCTAATTTGTATTGCCAAATTTTGTTCATTCACCATAATACCATCTTCTCAGGTTAGACAGAGTATGCAACCAAAGGAATTGATTGTGTGATACTATCAGTTTGTAATTATATTTTTCTTTCTCCTGATTTCCTCGTGTCCGTACTCCTTATCGCAACAAAATGTTACCACGGTCTTGCTCTGCTAAATGATATCTCTCCGAACAGTCTTTCATCCAGTGCACACACCAACGTAGTCACCAACTCAAATCACCAACTCATAGTCGCCCCCTTCCTTCAAAACATTCCCCTTTTATTGCCAGTGACATTGCACTCATGCAAATGAGCAGTGAGCTCTTCTGCCAGAGAGATCAGGAAGTAATGGGAGGTCTTTGCTATAACTAGCCATTTCACTCAGGTTCTGTTTCTTTATGAATCCATTCCTGGCTGGGGTAAGTCATACTTTGCTAACCACACTGAGGACTCCTGACTGTTCTGCGGATTTATTCCTGGGTTGTATCCTATATCCTAGGCACAATTGTGATACTATCCTGGGAATGTGACCTACTGTAGTACTATGACTTACCGGAGTCCACAGTTAAATGATAGACACCATAAAAAGGGGTTATACCCAGTTGGGTTAATTCCGTCCATAGTCGTGATGGGTCTTAGGCTTCATTATGCTTCATTAGTTCTCACCAGAGAATTATCTGGCTGGGATCATCAGCTTAAATTGAAGGCTAATAATGAGGGAAACACGAAACTGTTCAAATCTCCCCTACTATAATAAACGAGCATGAAAGGGGGGGGGGGAGACAAAGATACACAATATACATGAAAAAGAAAGGGAGGTAACCCATTTTATGCACCTGTCAACTTCAATGACTTTGACACTGCGATTATTATATAAACAATTGCTCGACCGACGCAACTGACATTTTGAAGTGCAATGTTGTCGATTCTGCACGTCTTCCCAAGAGGGCAATAGAATGTCTGGTGCAAGATTTTTTAAATGTGGGGAATTGCAGCTCCCTCAGTCGTTGTGTCATAATTGTCGAAGCACATGTTTTTATTTACAAGATAAAAGAGCTCAACATTTTTTCCTGAAAAATTATAAATATACATAGTCTGAAATAAGAACGTTTTTCACTTAAAATATAAACTAATAAAATTGAATTTTCTGTTTAAATTGTAAGTTTTGTTTTTAAGTTTTCTTTCACTTCTTAATAAATCTTATTATGAACATTTCTCGCCCCCCCCCCCCAATGAATAAATAATAATAATAAAAAACAGCCATGCTGGCCTTTCTTCTCTTCTTTTATTTTCGTTTAATTCACACAACTGAAATAGGAAAAAGAGTTAGTTTTTTTTTTAGATCATTCTATCAACAATAGTCTGGAAATACTCCTTTTATTTGGGGTTAATTTCTATTTCAGTCACGTAAATAGGTTTCAGCATTACTTATAAACAATTTTTTTTTAACTTAAACCATGTTTTAGTAAAAAAAACAACTTTTTTTTGTGATGCCAAGTTTCATTGTACTGTGAAACGCCAAAATAAAAATTAGGTTGGAAAAATATAATCGCCATCTAAACAAGTTGAGAAAGAGGTTAACTAAGGTAGAACGATAACTGAAGTTTATAAACATGTCTTTTGTTAACTAGAAAATTATGAAAGGAAGTTATCGTTCTTCCTTAGCTAGCATATTTCTCTTTGTTTATAAAGATGGCGACTATATTTTTCTGCCCAATTTTCATTTCTGTCTTTCATGTGGACAATGAAACTTGCCATTATTTTTAATAAATGCTAAAGGTTTTTTATATTAACATTAAAACGGTTCATTCTTATTTAATTCTGTGTAGAATTTTTCATTCATCCCAGGATTACCTTCTCTTTTTGTTGGGGTGAGGTGTACTATCTATTCTGTTGTCAGGATATCACGCTCTCAGGCATTAACACCTACCGGGGGGGGGGGTCGTTCATCATGATATCATCCTCTCAGTCATTACCTCCTCCTTTGTGGGTCAGTGTATGTAGTTCGTTCATCATGATATCATCCTCTCAGCCTTGCAAAAATATGCGACCAGAGGGAGCATATATTTGTTAGTGCTATAATATAAATAACAAAATTGTTTTACTTCATTGATGTTTGTGTTTTTTTTCTCTCTTTTAGGACTTGACCGTTTGCTGGCTATCATTTGTCAGGAGCCCAGTATCCGTGATGTAATCGCATTTCCAAAGTCACATGATGGAAAAGATCCAATGAGCAAAGCTCCTGCTCCCATCTCAGTTGAAGATCAAAATTATTACTACATACAAACAAAAGTTAATAAATGACTTTAAATTGTTATACAACTTTTCCTATACTATTAAATAAAACTAACACACAATATAATGCAAAGAGTTGTTTAAGTAAATATTACATGTGGACAATACATTTTTTGCAGGCAATTTTGAGAAAATGTAAATCTACTTAGAGAATGAACTGCAACTTTAAGACCTCAAAAGTTTATTTGTTTAAGAAATTGAACATTTTGCAATGATGATGCAAACTATACCCTTGGACACTAAAGAGATTGTTAGCTACTGACCTGCTACAAATTGTGGTTCTGTTAAATAATAAAGCTTGATATCAGTGTTGGTCAAAATTGCTAAGACCAGGGAATAATGGTCATTGAAGTGGAAGAAGAATGCTAGATTGTCACACCTGTAATATATTTAATACATCATTCAATAAGTTCCGGGTCTGGCACATAAATACAAAATCCATGATTTTTATAACGTACTAACCTTCAAATCATACATGTTAAAATTTTAGCCCAATTGGATTTTGGGTTTACAAGTTACAGTTGAAGATACTGTCGCAAATTTTCAAAACAATGGAAACATCTGAATTTGTTGATAAAGTATTGCTTTCTGATGAGAAAAAGTACTGTTCAAGCAAACCAATGGCTTGATAAGTGTTATTCGGACTCTGACTCATCAGAAACAATGGTTAAGAGGTGGTATGCTGACTTTAAATGCGGTTATACAGACACAAATGATGTTGAATACTCAGGCCACCCAAGTTGTCCTGGAAAACATAAAAAAAGTGCACAAACTCGTTTTGGCTGATTATAAATTGAAGTTGCAATAGAGGAGTTGAAGATATCAGAAGGTGGTGTATTAACCATTTTGCATGAAGATTTGTCAATGAGAAACTGTGTTTAAAGTTGGTGCCATGTTTGCTCACAAACAACACAATTGTGTTGACAATTCAGATCATTGTTTTCAACTGTTTCAACACAATAAAAGAGTTTTTATGACAATATGTGACAATGTCTGAAACCTGGATCCACCATTTCACTCTGGAGTCAAATCAGCAGTCAGCTGAGTGGACAGTAGCAATTGAAATCTGACCAAAGTAACCAAAGACACAAACATCAGTAGGATAAGTTTTGGCCTCCATATTTTAAGATGCACAAAGTATTTTTTTCAATTACCTTGAGGAAGGAAAAACCATCAATAGCAAACATTATGTGGCATTATTGGTGCATCTTCTTATTCTTTTATATAAAAAGGAAGTTAAATGTGTGTATGTCCAGCTAAGGGTCTCAAACTACTGAGCAAACTCCCATAAAGTTTATATTTTCTTGATCAGTGTTGTCCAGAATGAATAATATCTCAAATTAAGAAAAAAATATTTATTCTTTGATGGTCAACTGTCAGGGGAGGTACTTTTTCTGCAGTTTCCAATGTAATTATGTACTAATTTTGAAAAAAACAAACAATGTAAATATGTAGTAATTTGAAAAACTGCTGAGTCATTCTTTGAAATCTTCCGGAAATTACATCATTTCTCTTTAAATTATGGTGAGAGGAAGGATGGATAGAAAATGCCCAACCGCATCTCTTCTGAACATGAGTTTGTAGTGAAGCAAGGGTTGCTCAATCCAGCCACACTTTTTCTGAACAGGTGTGTAGTTAGGCATGGGTTACTGAATCTCCAGCCATACCTCTTCTGAACAGGAGTTTGTAGTGAGGCAAGGTTGCTCAATCTTCAGCTGCACCTCTTCTGAACATGAGTGTAGTGAGGCAAGTATTGCTCAATAAGCAGTCACACATCTTCTCAACACGAATGTGTAGTGAGGCAAGGGTTGCTCAATCTCAACCACACTTCTTTTGAATAAGTGTGGGCATTTTTTTTTTAACATTCATTTTTTTTTCATTTCGTGCATGCTTACCCATTATTCACCACACTATTATAGATTTTCCAGAAATCGCGAGTTCCTAATTTCTGTGACTCTTAATTTTCTGGTATATCTACTCTTAGTTACAGCTATTTCACTCTTACAATGATTTCTTGATGCTATAAATTTTTGTCTATTTGCATCAGACTTATGCCGGTTGAATCAACGGAATGCTTTCTTCTGATACGCATTGGCAGCTGCAGAGGTTGAAGTGAACTATTGGAGAGAGTGAGGCTTGCTATAGAATTTCTGTGCAACGACATGTGCTTCAATGCCTACGGTAGGCATTGAAGCACATGTCGTTGCTTCATTTGCACACTGTTCAGCAGGGAGCACCCCTCCCGCACCTGAATGCGAATCCGTCAGTCTTTCCTCCCTCTTCTATAAATAAAGATGTTTCTTTGAAAACACTGACAAAATTTGCAGGCCAAAACTGACCGAGCAGAGTTTGTTGAACTTTTCAGCTTTCTGGAGAAAAAAAGATGCTTGTGTAATTTTGTGATTGTGTGTAAAAAAGGCAATGGGCGAATTGTGAGAACTGTTTGTTGCCAGCAATATTCTGTGTTTTTTTGTTGTTTTTTTTAACATAGTTCACCCCAAATGGGGCAGGCCTCCACTCGCCACTGTAGACATAAGCGGCTACTAAGAAAAAGGGTGAAATTTTTTTTTTTGGGGGGGGGGGGGTCAACCTAAATTGGGAGCTGCGCAGCGAGATGTCTGTTTACATTAGTTTTAAATTTCTGCATGTCAGTACCGTCAGGAAAACATGGAGCAGGGAGGGTGTTCCAGAGTCCAGCAGCACGAGGAAAGAAGCTGTTGGAGTAGAAAGATCTTCAGCAGCTGGAGACCTCCACAGTGAATAGATGGGATTTGGCAGATTGTCGGATTGGTCTAGTGAATTTACATCATAGGGCTACCAGAGCAGCAAGCTCATCAGAGCACAATCCATTGAAGTACTTGTAAAACAGGCACAAGGAAGCAACATTGCGGCAATGGGACAGGGACTGGAGCTTGGTGGATAGTGAGGGACCTATCAAGTTGGTGACTCTTTTTTAGATCTTGTCTAAGAGGGAGAGACTAGTGGATGATGCCCCAGCCCAGATGTTGCAACAATACTCCATGGATGGGCAGATGGTTGCTTTGTAGAGATATAGGATAATGTCAGGTGTGAGAAGTTTACTAGCACGGTAGAGGGGGCCCACCTTCTTTGCAGCAGCCCTGGCAATGTCTTCAATGTATTTGTTACAATTCATGTTATCTGTGAAAGTTAGGCTGAGGAGTTTGAATGATGAACTCTCAGGTAGGGTGTTATTTGCCATGACAATCGGTGGTTGAAGAGGTTTCTTGTAGTTATTGAAGGAAAGTAGCTTTGTCTTTGTGGCATTAAAAGTTACTATCTATTTTTGAAGGTCATTTTCTAAGGATTCAGCCATTGCCTTAAATATGTGCGCATCGGTTTTGCCCACATGACGAGAGTAGAGCGTGGTGTCATCACCAAATATTCCTATCTCAGTCTCAATGACATCAGGGAGATCGTTTATGAAAATCAGAAACAGTAGAGGTCCAAGGATGGATACCTGGGGTACACCAGCATTTATGTCATGTTGCTTAGATTAACAGCCATCGAGAGCAACCTGGATCTTTCTTTTTGTTAGGAAGGATTTAATTATATTCAATATTTGTCCAGTAATACCATATGAGTGCAGTTTTAGGAGAAGCCTTTCATGCCAGACCTTGTCAAAGGCCTTGAATATATCGAGTGCTATCACCCTAGCTTCACCTGCCTTGTCCAGTGTATGATATATGCGTTCAGAGATGACCGTTAGGATATTTGCAGTAGATCGTGCTTGTCTAAATCCATATTGATGATCAGAAAGAAGTTTAGCATTAGCTAGGTGCCGGACTATCGCTAGATTGATTCAAAGATTTTAGCAAAGGTCGGGAGTAGACTGAATGGGTGGTAGTTTAGAGGATCAGTTCTATCTCCAGAATTCTTGAAGACTGGTACCACAGACAGAGGCAATTTTCCAACTATCAGGGAAACAAGATTCAGCAAGGCATTTGTTGTATAGTTTGGAGAGGATAGGGGCTATCTCAGCAGAGTATTTCTTTATTACTGGTATAAGATCAGGCCCACAGGCTTTAGAGGTGTAATGGTTTTATATGATGTCTCTGACTGAGATGGGGTGATGACCAGGTTCTCAAGTGTGGCTTCAGTCTGCAATGTGAATTTAGGAAGGGGGTGGTTTGTTAGGTCCAAAGTGGAGTTTAAGGTGAAACGCTGGGCAAGTATCAGTTGCCGTGCAAATAACATCGTTGTGATTTGATAGCGGGGGAATTGTCGATTGTCTATTGTTCATCATACTATTGTAGATTTACTAGAAATCACGAGTACCTAGTTTTTGTGACTGTTGAAAGGAAAGTTCTGTCACTTTTTAGTTAGTTGAACTTTTCAGCTTTCTTAAAAAAATGTGTTTGGCAATTTTATGATTTCTTTTTGTGTGCTCAGAGATCTGGATTTTGTGGTATTGCCAACTTCTCAAGGGAAAAATTTTTTTGTCATTTTTGCAGTTTTGTTTAACTTTACCGCTTTTGTAAAACTGTTTGTAATTTTGTCATTTCTTTTGTGAACTCAGAAATGTGGTTACTGTTGTGAAGTTGTACATTTACCTAGTCAGTTGCTAGTGTACTATTGAAAGCCTATTGATGCTGTTATGAGACAATGGAACTCTGGGTGTGTACTATGATGTTGTTGATCCTCGGATGAGTGAAGGTCACTCCAGAAAAGTTACACAATGAAACTGAGGCGAAGGACACCTTGTAATCAAATAATGACATGGGATGGCCATGGGGCTGTTATCGATCGTAAGAAGACTTTACTTACATCCCAGAAGAAATGACATGTGAGGCCGATGGGAAATTCCGGCCAGATGAAAAGTTAGGATGATGGTGGTGAAAATGACCGACCCTATTTAGTGGCTTGGAATAGAGGAAAGGTGTCCTGACCTTGCCTTGCTGATGAGAGTAAAAAAAATCCTAGGATTATTTTTCAGATAAGAGAGGAAGGTATGTTATATTATGGGGGAGATGTATGTTGAATTATAGACATATGAATTTTGAGTTTGAGACAGACAACTCAGTACAGGTTGTTGTGATTAATGGTTTGCGAAACAAACCAGTTCTCAGGTCAATCATGGCCTGATCTAACGCATAACGGTCAAACTTTTGGGATGAGGTCAAAAATGTCAGACTCAAAGTGATATGAGCTCATCTTCAGACATGACGTCATGAAAGCGGAACAAACAGAACGATTACTCTTTTTTGTAGTCCTGTTTTGGGAATTCATGGCGGATGGACTCATAATAAGATGTGATAACTAAAAAAAGTTTGAAAGTTGTCAGAGACAGAGAACGCTGGATTCTGTCTGTCATTGGGTCTGTCAGTCTGTTTAAAGTTGAGTATAAGAATTTCTGTCACTCTCCTTGATTATCTGAGTGACATTGTGGTTGTGAGGTGCGGATATTTCTCTCTCGGAATGGATCTTGGCTCCTAAATTTGTCTTGTGATTTATATAACTCTCCTTTTTGTTACGAGATGAAATATTATGTTCATAACGAATGCGGAAAAATCAACACAGTGGCAGGAAAAAGGGAGGCAACAAAAAACTGCAGCTTCAAGGGAAAAGGTAGGAAACTACGGAGAAACTAAACTAGACAACACGATCAGAAGAAAGAAAGAGTAGGAGAATCGACAGTGGAGCTCACATTCAACAGCGAGGAGGAAAGTGAAAGTAGAAAGTATACACGCACACATAATTAGAAGGACACACGATGCTTGTTTTTTAACTATGAAAAAAAGAAGGAAAGAACTAAAGTGATTAATGGATCGCAGGTAGTGCACAAAATGAACATTTTAATTAACGGAGTACATAACAATAGTATAAAATTGTGTTTTGGTATTAAATTATTCAAAATAAATTTATGTTTTAGTATTAAATGATTAATCCTTAAATGCTTTATTTTTTATATGGGTTTGAAAAAAGTGAAAACCGTTTCATAGGGGTAATATAAAGTAGTATAAATAATTTTGGGAAAAAAAAAATTTATTGAACAAAAATAAATTATGTTGCAAATGAGATAAGATTCTACATGTATATAAAACATTACAATATATGCATCTAAATAATCATAATACACTAGAGAATCATAAAATAATTTTTACTTACCATTATAAAAATATTTTACTTACCATTATAAAAACGTTTAGGCTCTAGATTTAAAAGTTTATGCTCTTGAATTAGGCAGATGACACTTGCCCATGACATCGAATATACCGATTAGCTATTTAGCGGATGTGCTAATGCAACATCATACTAATATCTACTCACACTTGCCAACAGGTTCGTTGCATATGTGAAACAAGTTGCAGTTTGACACATTTTCGTTGAATATTATATTAAATAGGCATTTTGTTTGAATGTATCATATTTGAAACAAAAAACATTTAAGAGTTAAGACCTCTGCACAATTCTGTAAGTCTGTATTTTTCATAGCAACTGCTTTGCCTACATGTATCGCATCCAAGTAAGGTTTGAAGAAATGATAAACATAAGTACATGCTGGGGCTAAGTGCAGATTTCAAACCGTGTATATTCTAGATTTTTTGTGAAGTTCTTTTCTTTGTTTCATGCAACATTAAGCCAGTTTTAGTACTTGAATCAACAAGAAAACAAGTCTGTCTGTCAAATTTCTTTATGATTGGCAGCATTGACAGCAATAAGACAGTAGCCATCCTCATTGACGATGGCTAAGTGGCTAACGACACAGACTGACAACCTGGGTGTGCCAAGTTCGAATCCAGTTCGTTCCACAGAAACACTTTCACTTAGGATGTTGGCAACCTTCCCACGGTCCCTCCTGTAAGTACCCAATGCCTTTCTAAAAAGAATTCTAACTAGAAAGGTATCGTGGAAACCAATGTCGACAATAGAATCATCTGATTCATACGAAATGAATGAACCATTGGCATAGATACACTGACATCCAGCATGTTCCAAACATTCAAAAAACATCTATATAAATCTATATTTAGTAGAGTTATTTGCCAACAAAATGTCCCTTTTCATTGCTGGGACCATAGCTAAATGACAGTTTACAGGCACAGTATTTACTCTTCTTCTCAAATGAGTTATGTCTTTTACTGAAAATTTTTCACTTTAATCATCAAATACAATAACGCATTTGCCATATTTGCACAGTACATTTTAGTATATACATGACATTTCTTTACATGTAAGACCATGATTCAAAATAATCCGATTTAGTAATGCTCCTCCATCCAAAACAAAGAGTCCACCAATAAGAAGTTTGCATTCTGGGTATCGAAGCTGACTCCAAAGGGCACTTCCTAGAATTGTTTTGCTTGCAGATCTGGGAGAAACAGTGAAATCAAATATTGATGTTGGACAACTACACAGTTTATATTTAAAGAGGTCCTGTATATTAAAATGTTCTTTTGTCACAAGTAATGTTAGGCATTGAAACGGTGTATGTGGACGAATATGCACTGCTTCTGTGTTTAAAATCACAGCTGTAACTGCCTGTTTCTTTTCTTGACTTCCATAGATTGAAGAATCTTATAGCCAAACTTTTCTGCTAGATCTACATTTACTGAATTATGTGCAACAACACTTGAGATAATGCAATTTACTGAAAAGAGTTCTTGCTTTCAAAAAGCTTTTCTGTATCCTTGCAGTCTCTCTTTTGTTATGTTTCAGTTACTTATTTGTGCTGAATTGATATCTGCATAATTTCATTTTGTTCAGAGCAGGTTGGTAAATATTTAATCCACATGATTCGTTGCTTTTTTTGTAATTCCCCTGCAAGTCTGCCAGTGGATTTGATACATCGCATCAATATCTGATCAATAGAAAATCCTGCCGGGGAACAACATGTAAAGCATTCTTAAAAACAGAATACAAATCAGAATGATCTCTTGACAAGGTAGCCATTTGTTGAAGATAGAAAAATATTGTCTAAGCATACAAATTATGACCTGCAGCAGCAAAGAATGGTAGCATGTCATACAATGAAGCAAGATGGAAACTCCAATTTCCTGTTCTTTCAGGCCGGAGAAAAAGCTTCAAAATGTCTACCATTTTCATATATTGCAACCACAAGCAGCAAGTAAAATTAATAAAATTGTTCTCTTTTTCCTATTCCAACTTGTCATGGATCACCATAACTGCTATTGTTCTGTCTAGCATAAAATAAATCCTTTAGCTTTATCTCCCTTTGTTGGCCCCTTTTTTGTAAGGGATTCTTCTGGCCCGAAACCAGGCGAGCGGTTGCCGGTGCTCTGTTCCCGATCTTTTAGCTGCCTCAGCCACAAACCTACATGGAGAAATTCCTATCCCTTTAAATATTCCGATATTTTATCTCCATTTTTACCTTTGTCGATGAACAGTAAAACTTGTGTATAAAATACACTATGCCTCAGAGTCTTGTTTGTCGATAAGAGTTTATGCTAGCTGTCTGACGGTTGCACGTTTTCTACAAAACAAACGCATCCCAGAAACAGCTATAATAAATTCCTCATCTACCATCATATCTGGATTAGCAATGAGTTGTGCAAGTATTTTTTTAGCTGACGTTATCCAACGTTCTACTAAATTAGTATCTCTTTCTTGAATTGTATCAGATATCTGTGTTACATAGTTCAATTGTGAGTTTTCTTCTTCACTTGAGTTTCATTGTCAAATACAGAAATATGTGACACAGGGAGTTCCAATGTGTCTGCAAGAAGTAATATATTAAGGGCTACATCCGTTAAGAAATGTCCACTTTGTGTTTTGGCAAGGGCATTTCCACTGAGCATATGACATTGAGGCCATATATCGTTTCCAGAACTTCTGATAATCCTGGGTTTTTTCCATTAGATTGTATGAAAACTCATCTCCGTGTGTAGTCTTCCAGTTCTCAGCACTACAATTTTTAGGTGGCTACTAGATGGCTATGATATTTTGAGCCTTTCAATACAGTGACTAGTCAAATATAACAGTGTTATAATTTACTTGTTCAACCAGCAATATCAATTTAGAATAGATACATGATGTATTTGATGGATCTAAGTCAATGAGTGGGAGAAACATTTCATATCTCCTAAGATTTGCTGTAATTTCCACAATGCATTTGGTCTCTTCTTCAACATTGCTATATTTTGATTTATTATAATAATTATAAAATATGGATGAAGCATTGGTTTTAAATATAATAGTATTTCTCTTGCTACCTAGATCAGTAAAAACAAACATATTTGTTGTCATGATACCATTCTCTCAGGCATTATCTCCGGTTTAATGTGACTTCTTTTCATGGGTCAACTATTTTTTCTTAATAAACCCATTTTGCATAACCAGGCCCGAGAAAGAAAAAGCGTTTTGATGCTTTAAACTTCCAAATGACATTTATAAAACTAGTTCAGTAGAGAAACATACTTTAGTGTTGGTAGCACTCTCGGGTCAGACACCCTCACCCCGCCAGGTGTGCGGTCGTGTGGTAGATGATGCACGTTCACCATGCCTACAAGCACTACCGGCTCGGGCACCGAAAATTAACAGTCATGGTGTGCCTACCTGCAACGAATGCCTCTCCTTCCCCCTACATGTACACGATGGTGTTTATCGATTGGATAGTAGCTGTGGTCGGTCGGTTGTTTAAGTAAGCAGGGCAGCACTAGGCGCTGGCTGGGAAGAAGTGTATGCTTGTGGTAACCTGCCTGAGCAGTCATCAAAAAAATTGACAAAGTTAGGGTGTTCCTACCTGCAGCAAACACCACTCACTACCAAAAAGGGTGGTTCACGTGATTCAACTTTTTTTAGTGGTCCCCTGTTCGGCATCAGACGGGGTGTTGGATGAGCAGACGCACCAGTTCTGGTTATTGTTACACCAAATTCTTTATAAAATATGTTCAGTATGAAGCACACTGTTGGTTGCCGGTCAGTCGCCAGGCGACGGGTCTGTTATCAGCGATGCATGTTAACTATGCCTACAGATACCACTGGCTGGGGCACCTAAAATTGACAATGTCGTGGCATGCCTACCCACAGTAAACGTCTTTCTCCAGGTTGTCTTGATCGGATAAAAGGTGAAAAATTAGCGACCGAAAACAGCAGGTCGCGTGATTCAACTTATTTTAGTGGTTCCTCACGTTGAACAGAGAGAAGTACAGACGAGCAGGCTTATTACACCAAATGTTTCTAAAACTAGTAGAATGGGAAACACTGTTTGTAGGCGTCAGGGGTGGGGCATCCCGATGCCAGACACCCCTCACACCAACCGTGTCGGTTGACAGTGTGTCTGTAGTTGGTTACACTTTACCATGCCTACAAACACCAGCCTGCTCGAGCAGTGAAAATTGACAAAGTTGTGGCTGCCTGCCCGCACTCGGACAACCAGCCAAAAATGACAAAGCTCATGTCTAGTACACCAACCAAACCCTATCTGGTTTGGGTACCACCTGGGTGGTGTACGGTCTACCCATGACGGACGCCTCTCACAACTGGTATTGTGACGTAATTCAAAAATTAGTTTTTTAATTTAAATATATAGCCTTAGACAATGTAAAATATTATCGAACGAAGATGTATCCTTTTTCTTTTAAAATATTATTTTTGTCTTCTTGCTTGAGAGATAGTATTGCCGAGTGGGTGTATGTATATTTCTTTCCTTTTAAAACTTTGTTGTCAGCTTGGGAGATAAAAAAAGATAAATATAGAAGGGGGGCCGGGAGTGTATATTTCAGTAGGCCTGGTTGCCCCTTTTTCACTTTTGAGTCTAAAGAATGTGACTGTTGAGAAAAAAAGCGATTAGTAATCTCGCCATCTCTGTGGGGGGTCATTTGTACTCCGCAACCTGTATCCCCTATCCCAACCCGCCATCCAGTCCAATACTAACTGCTGAACGAATAAAAAAGAAAGAAAAAAAAGAGGAAAAAAAAAAAGAAAGGACTACTAAACACAATCTACCCCAAGGTTTGGGTGTAGAGGAAGTGAAATTTGTCGCTCCGATCCAATCCACGACAGAAAAAACGCGACAATCCCCCAAAAAAAACTTCGAAGAAGCATTTGTGAAAAGGTTCTGCACCTTGTAAACCGTTAACTTGTCTGATACTAATATGGACACCAAAAAAGAAAACGCCTTGGATACGCCTCACTGAATGTCAAAGGCATTTTAACAGATAGTCAATCGATGAAACAACCGCAATACCCATCATAGAGAAGAACTACCTGGACTCCTCAATCGCGACTACAACTGTTTATATATATATCGAAGATTAGAACATTTTATTCTTATGAACTTTTAGGGTACACCGGTAATTTGTAAGTGAGTCCCTTTCTTTTTCTAAAGCTGAGTTTTTTGTTTTTTTTGCATTGTACATATGTCTTTGCTCAGTCTAGTTAAGAAGTTGTTAAAACCCCATTGTATACTATTTTATTTTTGTTTTGTTTTTATATCTTGTCCATACTTATATATTTTATAAAATAAATTTTGCCATTTTAATCTCTTAACTTGTGTTGGCCTTCCGTTCTTTCACAAAGTGTTTGTCGTCTGTCTCTTCATCTTTACACGTGTTGTGAGAAAGAGTTCCCACTCCCCTCTTGTTCTCTGTGCACGCATATTTGAACCCGAGGACCAAAATCTTTTCTTTTTTTTTCTTCTGTTGTGTGACCGTCTTGTCCTTCCCAACGAGACGCAACCATAACAAAAGTGGGGCTCAACGTCCAGGATACTCTTTTTCTATAAGACCCGATAAGACAGACTAACACGATTGTGAAATAATAGAGGTCGTAAATCTAAGATGTCGTTTGTAAACACCTTTTTAGATTCTCCTACGTTTGAAGAATTAGTAAAATTTAAGATTACATTTTAGAAATAGGACGACACCTAGAGCTAGATGTTAGGCCATCCATGCAGAAAGCCCAGTTAGGATAGTGATAGAGCACCTGGTCGACAATGATTTGCTTGACGAGACTGTGCTACAAGTCTTGTCAGAAGACTCACCCAAACTTTCCCAAACTCAGATTGAGCTTGAGAAATGAAAAAATGGAGGCGAATTTGCGTGAGAGGGAGATAGAAATGGAAATGGAGAAGGTTAGGGCTGGAGTGGAAATAGAGAAGGCGAAGATTGAGCAAGAAACAAGAATTAGATGAGAGAAGAATGCAACCTCGCTAAGCAGGTTCGACTTGTACTGCCGTTCAACGAGACGGATATAGACAGATATTTCCAGCACTTTGAGAAAATTGCTGTAAGTTTAAAAGGACCCATAGAGTCGTGGTCGATGCTCCTACAAACAGCACTGAAGGGAAGAGCACAGGAGGTGTATGCATCTCTTTCGATCAGTGACTGCGCTGATTATAACATTGTAAAATCAGCCATCCTCAAAAGTTATGAAATGGTACCCAAAGCGTATCGACAGAGATTTAGGTCGTATCAGAAGGAGGAAAAACAAACGTATGTAGAATTCTTCCACCAAAAGGAGACATATTTCGATAGATGAAGTTCCGCTAAAGATGTTGAGTCGGACTACAATAAACTCTGGCAGATGATCTTGATGGAGGAATTTAAGAGATGCATCCACCGCGATCTGAAAGTCTTCCTTGACAAGAGACAGATCGCTATGGCAACCCTCACAGAGGAATATGCCCTAACTCATAAGCGAGGCAGAAAATAAGTCTATTAACCCGTTCAAGCGAGAAAGTTACATGCATCCCTGAACGACAGCTAGTGCTGATTCAAACCCAAAGTCAGGTCAAATAGATAATATATACCGACCTCCCAGCCCAAGTGGCAGACTTCATAGTAGTAAGCCTCATTCTCCCACCTACCGACAAATAGACGGGCGGAAACCCATAACGTGTCACTACTGCAGAAAATGGGACACTTCGCCATAAATTGTTTAGCGAGAAAAGGTGCCAAATCTCGGAATAGATCGCCTAGTAAGCCACAAGGCTTTGTTTCTTTGCATAAACTTCTCATGAAAGAAGACACGAATGGCATTAGAATAGAATACCAACCATTTGTGTCGACCGGTCTGGTATATCCAGTAGGCAACCCCACAAATAAACGGGAGATAAAAATTCAGCAAGACACTAGGGTAACCCAATCCCTGATTTTAAAAAAGGATATGCGTGGGGACCGAAAACAGCCATGGGTGAATCTGTTGTAATTCACGGAATTGGAGGTAGGGTCATCAGCATCCCACTCCATCAAATATCTCTTGATTCGAATACAGTACGCGGCTCAGTAGAGTTAGGAGTTGTTACTATCCTGTCCATGAAAAGCATCTGATGCTACTCGGAAATGATTTGGTCGGCTTAAAGGGCATGCTACAACTAAGAGAAATAAAAAAACAAAGTGTCTCAGAAAACACCGAGATGATGGAGGAGAAACATGCCGGAATATTTCCGTCATGTTCAAACCATGAGAAAGGTTGCAGAGGAAAGTACTGAGATAAAAGACAGGCTTGAGGGGGATGAGATAATCGACATCTCCCAATAACTCACGAATCCGAGGTGGACTTTAATTCTTTGTCTAAAGAAATACATAATAAGAATAACAGTGAATGACCGACCACTGGTGCTTCCACTCCGCTGAAGTCAATCACGAGTGAACAGTGGGATAGCGATAACTTCACTAATACAAATCTGTTAAAAGTACTTTAATTTTTGTAAAAAAATGTATTAATTTCATTTATCAATAATAAACTATTAAAAAATATGTTCACATCTGTTGATCAGGTTTTGAATTTCAGTCTAAAAATACTTTCTGAGTCTAGCCATGCTGAAGAGCCATGATATGGCGAAACACATGTCTGTGGATGATATATATATCTTAATAACAACTTGTCAATTTAAAGAAAGGAGGGGGTTATTAGAAAAATAAAAGGGCAAAATCTTTTCGTCCTCTCCCATCCCTAGCACCGATTAAATTTATTTGAATGACTGCCACCGCTCGCCTTTGAAATTTCTTTCCTGCTCCATTTCACTGACTATACTAACATGCAGAAATTTAAATCTAAAGTGAACAAACATTTTGCTGCCCAATTTCCCATCCAGGTTGGCCCCTTAGAAATCTGGTCCTTATAACAGTAAACCCCTCATTCTTCAGTGGCAATAAAAGAAAAATTATGTTTAAACAATTAAAAAAAAAAAATTTGGTCACATTTTTTTCTCATAATTCACAAAATATAGTTTCTCTTAATTGAACTGTTTTTAAATTAATTTCATTTTTTTTTAATTTTTATCTTTATTTCCTTATTTTTTTAACTTGTTTTTGTCAAAACAAAAAAGTTTGAGATGATTAATATTCTTTTCGGGATGATTTAAAACAAAACCTCTTAAAACTGCATAAAAAAACTAGACTCTTTTTAAAACCCAGTTTAGTAGAGGACCCATTCAAATCAACAACTGTTCATCTCAGAAAAAATTACCCTATCAGCATCACTATTTTCATAGCAAGTATTTATTGAAACATAAATGTCTTTAAAACAAATGTACACAACTCATGTCCATTATGTTACCAATTTTTCCAATGATTGAAAGATCTGTCTGTTTGGCAAATTGATCAAAACATTTTTTTCTCATAATTCACAAAATATAGTTTCTCTTAATTGAACTGTTTTTAAATTAATTTCATTTTTTTTTAATTTTTATCTTTATTTCCTTATTTTTTTAACTTGTTTTTGTCAAAACAAAAAAGTTTGAGATGATTAATATTCTTTTCGGGATGATTTAAAACAAAACCTCTTAAAACTGCATAAAAAAACTAGACTCTTTTTAAAACCCAGTTTAGTAGAGGACCCATTCAAATCAACAACTGTTCATCTCAGAAAAAATTACCCTATCAGCATCACTATTTTCATAGCAAGTATTTATTGAAACATAAATGTCTTTAAAACAAATGTACACAACTCATGTCCATTATGTTACCAATTTTTCCAATGATTGAAAGATCTGTCTGTTTGGCAAATTGATCAAAACACGCAACCGACACGAGTTTTCCATTATTTTAACAATCAGTGATGAAAGTGGAATTCCGCCCCCTCCCCTCGATTTTCGTATATGGGAGATATAATTGAAGGCTTCAAATTGAAAGAGAAACAAAGCTGAAGAAAACAAAAGACTTGAAAACTTCCAGAAAGTCAACTAAAATAACAATTCACCAACTAACACAAAAGATGAAAAACAAAATGAAGCAAAAAGAAAAAGTTTTTAAAGTCAAAAGTTAAACATGTTCAGTGTATCTTTTATAAACATACTAGCGGGGCTACCCGGCGTTGCTCGGGGTCATAAGAACATATAATTGAAGAAAAATCGCGTGTTTAAGATCTTTATATTCAAACTTCTATTTCTCCCCCTCCTCTATAGCCGTCTCTTTATCTTTCTACCTTTCTCTTCCCTGGTCGCCCCATTTCACCGCTACTTTCTAATTTTGCCTTTTGTGAAAGCTGCTTCTTCCCCACCATTTCTCCTACGTTGCCCAGGGCAATAGTATGACATATTTCTATAAAAAGTACCACCTCTATCTGCACTTTCTATATAGGTACTTATCTCCGCTCCGGTATTCATACTATATACGTATGTATCGCCACCGTGGTGCGCAGACTATATACGTACCTATTGTCGCCCCAGTTCACATACTATATATGTACCTATTGCCGCACCGGTGCAGATACTATATAAGTACCTATTGCCGCCCCGGTATGCATGCTATATATGTACCTATCGCTGCCCCGGTGTGAATGCTACATATGTACCTATCGCTGCCCCGGTGCGAATGCTACATATATACCTATCGCCGCCCCGGTGTGAATGCAAAACACGTACCTATCACCGGCCCGGTGCGAATGCTAAATATGTACCTATCGCCGCCCCGGTGCGCGTGCTATATCACCTATCACCGCTAAATATGTACCTATCGCCGCCCTGGTGCGAATTCTATATACGTACTTATTGCCGCCCCTGTGCACATGCTATATATGTACCTATCGCCACCTCTATGCACTACTATACACGTACCTATTGCCACCATGGTGCACATACTATATATATACCTATCGCCACCCCAGTGCGCATACTATATTGTACCTATCGCCGCCCCTGTGTGCATACTATATACTTACCTATCTCTGCAAGGGTGCACATACTATATATGTACCTTTCTCCAGCCCAGTTGGCATACCTAAGAACTCATATTAATGCGCCCCTGTCGTATCAAAGACCAAAAATCATATTCATTCACGTAGTGCCACTATCATAAAAAAGAACTCATATTAATGAGCCCTGTTTAAGTTCAAGAAAAAAAAAATACCCCGACAACCCCAAAAATTTTTACCCTTCAGCCCCACCCCCCAAAAAAAGATTTTACTCTCTCCCAACCCTAAGAAATATTTTAGGTTAAAAAAAAAAATTTAGCCCCATCACACCAAAAAATTTTCCACGACCCCCAAAAATTTTTTACCCTTCACCCCCAACAATTTTTTACTATCCCCAACCCTCAGAAATATTTTAAGTAAAAAAAAAAAAAATTTGCACCCCATCCCCCCAAAAAATGTCAAATTTTTCCGGACTCCCCCAAGTAATCACCACTTTAATATCAATTCAAAATATTTTCAGGGGTTTTGAAAATTCACTTTAGATATACAAAAATTTCAATAACAAGTTAAAATAATTTTTGTTTATAATAAATTATTCACACTTGCATAATTAGGTATTTTCATTTTTAAATTAGCCAGACTTTGGGAGACATGTGTGCACACATGTGCAATGGAAAACTATCTAGTTTTCAATTGCATGTCTGTGCACACACGTTTCCTAGAGTCTGGTTGATTTGAAAAAAAAAACTAATTATACAAATGTGAATTTAAATGATTTATTATAATAAATAAATTATTTTAACTTGTTAAATTTTATGCATATTGAATTTTTTTTACATATCGAAAAACTGTTGTTTTTTTCAAATCTAGAGAACAATTTCCAGCTGTGTTGGAAGATAAATACAATACCCAGGCAAGCTGTGTATAAGTAGGTTATGGGAGTAGTTTAATCTATTGCATAGCGTCTATTTATATACTCTGTTTTGCGAGTTGGCGTTTAAAAGTAAATCCGTTAGAGTATGTTTTCTTTTTCTTCTTAAATAAAAACTATTGGCTTATTCATGTACCCCCACCCCCAATTGCACTTTTAGTTTAAGATTCCTATAAATTATTTAACATTCGTCGTTTTTCTCCTTGTCAGGTCTTTTTTTTTTCATTAACAAAATATATGATATGAATTTTAAAATTCATTTTTGTTGTCGTTCAGGTATTATCAGGCGGCGAATCAACTAAAAGAAAAAAGTCTGACTCTAAATCCTTAAAAATTTGATGACTGAATAAAATCTGACTCCTGCAAAAATTCTTAACTTTGACTCCTCCATTGCCTTAAATATTTGGTGTAAATGCAGACACCCCACTATTTAAATTGGGGTCGATGGTCATCCCAAGTAGTCTCTGATTTTCCACGAGTATAAAGACTTCTTCTTTTACAACTTAAGAAGTTTTTTCTTAATTTACTATTCATGAAAATGGTCAGTTTAATTAATTTCTGAGTCTGTAATGGTCAGCTCCACATTTAAAGATTTTTTTTTAAGATGCTGTCATGGTTCTGTAGGTGGTTTTGTCAGTTGGTCTGTCACGTTTTCATTGCTAAATATGATGATTGAATTGACAATTATTAAAAACAATTAAAAGAAAGAATTAATTTTACACTTGAATTTTAGAGTCTATTGTTTTGGCAAAATGTCTTTATTTACTAAACTATTTCACCGTTGTTCTCTCCAATCTCTCTTTGTGAACCCATTTACGATCGCAAGTTCTTAATAAAGTCATAAGTTGAACTAATCTTGTCTACTTAAAACGGTGGGAGGGGAATACTATGGGCAACGTCAGCCAAGCAAGAGGCCTTTTGCGTGACCTCCCGCTTGGTGGCCGCTCGAGTCTGAGCTCCGGCTAACACGACCGTCCAGGCTGCAAACCCAAATCTAACTGACTGTCTACTCAAAACAAAATCCTTTCTCTTCCCAAAAAGGCATATTGTAACACCGCTTCTTTCTCCTTGGGTCTCTCTTCCTCTCTCGGGAGGGGGTGGTGTTGGATATACTGATTTACTCCCTCTCTCTCTCCCATCCCTTTCTCTTTTCTCGTTGGGTGGTGAGGGGGCGCGTCTCTTCACTGATTCAGATAATTTGAATTTCTCTATTAGATTTCATTGCCGTGATAACAAACACATTACTCGGTTTCTTGCTGTGACATGGACCTTTGTCCTAATTAATGATGACAGCTTAGATGGCCATCCCTGGCCGTCCTTCTTGCCCATCCAACTTTACACGGGTTTTTCTTGTTGATGTTTCTTTTAGAATTTGACGATTAAGCTGTTATCAATATTCCACCTCCCTGGTAAATGTCTTCCCATTGTGTGGGGATAATTGCAATGACAACTTAAGAAACCTTCCCAGGCTTTTCGGCGCCATCCTCCCCGTTTGTTTTCTATATCAGATTACTTGGAGATATATACTAGTTTCAATTCTCTACCTCAATTCTACGTAGGGCCCCACATCATCGCCAAGATGCATGCCAGTGCGCCCTAAAGTGCACGATCTCTGTCGGTCCCATTGGTCCTGTCACATCCGTCCCACCCTTATTTCGTGTCATTTACTCGTAATTGACATCTCCCAGACCGTCACCTCTCCCCACACACAAAGAGAACAACAGGTAACACAATCAAACAATAATAATAATAAAAAACTGTAGCTAAAAATGGAATAAAAAGTTTTCTTTTCCTGTTTTGTTTCCTTTGGTCCGTCTTTCTTTTCTCTTTCCAGTCTATTAAAACATCAGGACTACGTATGTATGGGTGTGTGTGTGTGTATGCATTTTGGGGTTCTTGTGTTGGGAGGTGGGTGGGTGACAAAATGAATTATTATGCATGCAATTAAAAGTTTGTTACTACAAATGGGAGCTCGCAACGCCCCTTACCAATTACTTCACCATCACCTTCTCCTCGGAATCAATCTCTACCTCTTCACTGGTCATCCACCCGGATTTCCAACAGGGGCAGCGATTCCTGCTCCTGCTCGTGATCTGGTGCAGTGTACTCAAGGGTAACCCTTCTTCGCTCATGTACTCGGTTGTCAGTGTACTCGCGCCGTCCAATTTCTCCCTACGTCTTTCTCGCGCCCTTTGTCTTTTCTGCAAAAGCTAACCCTATTATTTATGTGTACAATTCTCACTACTATCGGCCAAGCCCTATCGTGCCCGTGTCTAGTTCTACCTTTTAACATGAATTTTCCTTTCCTGCCGGGCTTAATCGAACCTTCAATCTTTTTAAAGCTAATAGCTTATTACCTTCTGATTATGCAACACATCTTAATACATTATAATACTTTCATAACTGTTCGGTGGGATCAACCGGTAATCTCAAACGATTTGGTAATTCTGCCTGCATATGTAACAGCGCCTTTCTTAATCTGCCGAGGTTATTATATTCGGCGACAAGTGTCTTAGCGATAGCATATCCAACTGTGCACCTGTGCACTCACTCGTCAGTGTCAACAACTGAACTTCTCTTGGTACGGACCTGTCTGGTTCGCGTACCGTCACTATCATTGCATCGGCCACCTTGGCCAGTTTCTCTTCGTTCCCTTCTCTGGGAAAACAATACTCTCAGACTAGCACCTTCTTGGCTCACTTCGGCCCGGTGACATTCGATATCGATGCGCCTTCTCTGACTGCATGCGACAGTAACCCTTTTGGTTCTTCCTTATAACTTCCAATTTCTTCATGATCATTCTCTCATCGCTTTCCAACACTGTCCCTAATTACACATCGAGTGCCTCTCCCAGCAACGGGGGCCACTGATTTCTCCTGTCTCGTCTGTATCAACACTATCCTTCCTAGATAGGATCTCATATCCTTCTCTTCGCTTATCATTACTTCTGTGCCCTTTCGTGAGGCACACCACAATCTATCATATTCATGGTTGTTCGAACATCTGTCGATTACTTCAACTTTCTTTTGTTTTTAAAACTCACTATATACCTGCCTGGTCGTTTCGGCAGCAGCTTATCCAGCTGCAGGTATATTACTACTTGTGATCGACCATTTGGATCTAACTACGATGACCCTCCATCGGTCCCAGTTATGCATCTCTCTCTATCCTTATCTGTCCGTTTATTTCGGGGGGGGGGGGCATCCAAGACAACTGTCCGTGCCACAACCACCAGCACCGTACATGCATGGGGGCCCTCCCTGCACACGGTGGAGCCAACAGATGCGACACAGCACAACCTCGGCCTCTCTCCCAAATCCCTGACTATTTTTGGCTTGGCTTTCCTACTATTCTGTGGTGGGGTGTTTGCTCCCCTCTACCATAACTTCATAGGCAATTCCTCTACCTTTTTGGCTAACCGATTCTCTCTCAGTCTCTTCTGGAGCTGGGCAGGGGGGTACTTTGCCGCTCTCCTCCCACTCACTGGACTCATCAACCGACATAGCAGTCGGGTTTAATTCAATCTCTTTCTCTATGGGGGGTTCATTGCTTCTTGCGGTTTCTCATAAACCGGCGAACAAAACCCAAGCCCGTCTTTTTCCCATTTAATTTCACTATCCTTCACTAAACTTATCATTCTGGGGGTCACCCTGCCTTTTATACTCTGTGGGGTGGCTTCTGAGCGCTTCCCTGGTTCTTTACCCTAGCGTCAGGTGGCACACTAAGGTTCGGAATCCTAATCCCTCACCTCCAATCTACGCTGCTGTGCACCACCGACTCTCATGTCCGAACTGACCACACCTAGTGCAGTTCGGTCTAAACGTGCTGCGTGGGCACCCATAATTTGTGGGACACTCTGCTGCTCGGTGCCCCTCACCTCTACAGGTCCAGCAGACTGATACCTGTCTGGCCGGTGCGGGCCTATAGTACTCGTATTGAAGGTCCTGTGCCTTCCTTCTAGGATCGGAGTCTGCCTCCCAATCCTCTCCGCCCCCTCTCTCCACTCGGGGCCCCGGACTACCCCCGCTCCCCACCGTTTTCCTTCTACCAGGCCTTTCCTCGCCATTGCCTCTCTCTACACATTCCCCTAGTCTTATACTGTCTCTCGCTAATCCCTGGGCCTCCGCTGGTGTGAGCGGGTGACCCCTTAGTACGTCTCTCTGGGTCTCTCTAGTGCCTAGCCCGTCCACCAGGGCATCCACCAGGATTGCCTGGATGGGACCCGTATTTCGGATCGCCCCATCTGGGAAGGCTTGAACTGCCAACCCCTGGATCTGCTCGACTAACTCGTCGAGTCCCTCGCAGTTGTTTAGCCTTAGCTGGGTCAGCTTGCATACGGCCTCAATCGCAGTTCGCTTGCTGGCATATCGTTTCACCAGGTTCTCTACATACCTCCCCTCAATGAATCCCGACACTGGGTCCCTTGCTCCATCTAGAGCGAGCAGCACCATCTCGTGATTTTCTAAACCGTAAATTAAACTCCTCCTTTCGATTACCGCCAACCATTCTTTTAGATCGGCGGAATCACCTATCGGTCTCTCTAATTTTCTGGTCCTATCTCTCCCCATATCTGTTACACTATTTACTAGGTCTTCCTCCGCCCCCATTCTCTCTTTTGCATTCTAAGTTGCAACCCCCGCAACAGAATTACCCAAACTGCGTGCAAAGTTTGGACAGAATCGATGCACTGACAGAGTACAAAACTGAGCAAAGCGAACAAGGGAAATCAAAGAGTCACTTACTGTCTGCTCCTTCTGCGGTCTTCTGTTTTTGGGTGGTTGTTTATTATTTTTCGATCTCGTCTAGGCCTTCCAATTAGTTGACTAAAAGTTTGCGATCCTAGACGGCTCTCAAAGTCTTAAAAACTTTTTTTCTTTTCAGTCTGTCTCTTTTTCTATTTTTTTTTCACACGGGTTTTGGATGCCCGTTAAACTGTCTCTCTTTTCTTTTCTGGACAGATATCCCTTCCGATTCATTTTTTTTAAATTTTTAAAGTGTTCTCCAGGTAAAAAAAAATGGTTTGTTGTGCCGTGGGTTTTTTTGTTTGTTTGTTTTTTTTGTTTTTTTTCAAAGTGTTCTGCCGGTAAAAAAAAAATCGTTTATTGTGCCTGTGGGTTTTTTGTTTGTCTTTCTTTTTTTTTTCTTCCCGAGGTTACCAGGCACTCTTAAAAGTACCCTGTTCCTAGGTCCGCGGCACCATTATAACGAAGGCACTCCACTCGATCCTTCTTCACGAAACCAAATGTGACATAGGTGGTCCATTTGTGTCTCTATCTCTGTGCTCACACATCTGGCTCTCTTCGCAGAAATCTTTCCAGACTGTGAACACCCTCTTTGGCCGGTGATGTCATAGTGGCAGTAAGAAAAAGATGAATCGAATCTCCTCTAGGTCGTGATGACGGCGATGATGATGATTTCGTGATTCTGTGAAGGCAAGGTTACACAAGCAGAACAAATCAACAAACAGAAATAACTTCAACAAACATCGGCGATGTCCTTTTGGCAAGAAATAATTATTAAAAACAATTAAAAGAAAGAATTAATTTTACACTTGAATTTTAGAGTCTATTGTTTTGGTAAAATGTCTTGTTTACTAAACTATTTCGCCGTTGTTCTCTCCAATCTCTCTTTGTGAACCCATTTACGATCGCAAGTTCTTAATAAAGTAATAAGTTGAACTAATCTTGTCTACTTAAAACGGTGGGAGGGGAATACTATGGGCAACGTCATCCAAGCAAGAGGCCTTTTGCGTGACCTCCCGCTTGGTGGCCGCTCGAGTCTGAGCTCCGGCTAACACGACCGTCCAGGCTGCGAACCCAAATCTAACTGACTGTCTACTCAAAACAAAATCCTTTCTCTTCCCAAAAAGGCATATTGTAACACCCCTTCTTTCTTCTAAGGTCTCTCTTCCTCTCTCGGGAAGGGGTGGTGTTGGATATACTGATTTACTTCCTCTCTCTCCCATCCCTTTCTCTTTTCTCGTTGGGTGGTGAGTGGGTGCGTCTCTTCACTGATTCAGATAATTTGAATTTCTCTATTAGATTTCATTGCTGTGATAACAAACACATTACTCGGTTTCTCACTGTGACATGGACCTTTGTCCTAATTAATGATGACAGCTTAGATGGCCATCCCTGGCCGCGCTTCTTGCCCATCCAACTTTACACGGGTTTTTCTTGTTGATGTTTCTTTTAGAATTTGACGATTAAGCTGTTATCAATATTCCCCCTCTCTCGTAAATGTCTTCCCATTGTGTGGGGATAATTGCAATGACAACTTAAGAAACCTTCCCAGGCTTTTCGGCGCCATCCTCCCCGTTTGTTTTCTATAGCCGATTACTTGGAGATATATACTAGTCTCAATTCTCTACCTCAATTCTACGTAGGGCCCCACATCATCACCAAGATGCATGCCAGTGCGCCCTAAAGTGCACGATCTCTGTCGGTCCCATTGGTCCTGTCACACATATACTCTATATCTTCATATCTAACGCCATGACTGCTATATCTTAAAACAAATTATTTCCATAGGTACAGTTTTTATCAGGGCTGTTGAATCGCTAACCCTAAATGCTCGACTCCAAACAGGTTAAATGCCGACCTAAGAAACCTTTGTATATAATTAAGTTGGTCAGATTTTCAAAGTAAATTTCTAGATAGCAATAAATACAGGACCTGCGGGACAGTTATAAAATTGGAGGGGGGCTCTCCTAAAAAGTGTGGGGGGCCCGGTTAAACACATGCATATATAACTTCATTATTGATGACCGTAAAGTGGGGGGGGGGGGCAAGTAAAAAAGTGGGGGTGCTTGAGCCCCCCCCCCCTGCCCCCCTCTCTCGGTGCTGCCGTCCATGAAATATTTGCTTCAGATTTGTCATTTCGTCTTCATCATGTTTCTACCAAATGTATTCGGTTTTTTTTTGGGGGGGGGGGAGGGAATATTCCAGCTGAGGAGATTGGTACATTGCTGAAGCATTTAAATAATGACCTAAAAAGATGCTTTATGCTTTTATTTTTGCTTTTTTTTTCTAAGTATAACTCGGATAATGCAAGGGACATAACTCATTGTCACTTGAATGTTAAAAAAATAAGTTATCTCCCTTATACAATCATTTTTTTTTTCACATCTCTATATTAGTACAATTATGTGAACATTTTGCATTTTTCTGTTTCTGACCGATGTTCAAACAAAAGAGTAAATTAAAATGACATTACTGAAGCTAGGAGTTTATATTCGGAACACCCTCCCCTTGACTAAAGAATATAGCCTAGAATCAGATGATCAAGCCCAACCTTACAGCACAGCGTTAGTTACTTATATTTCTTATACCGTTCTACTTCTACAGCACTCTCACTTGACTTGAGAGCCTGGCTGGCTAATTAATTAATTATTTAATTAATTTAGTTGTTTCTAACGTATCAATACTAATAGGCGGTGCAGACAATTGATTCTATTGCTATTTTCAAAACAATATATCCCGACCATTCTTGTTACTTGGCAAACGATATGCAAATAATAAAAAATAGACGGCCTAAATTAAACCAAAGGAAAAAAAAATGTCTTTGAACCGCGTGCAAAAAGATACTCCCCCTCCCCATGAAATTCTATCCTCAAATAGTTTGTTCTCCTGTGCGGTCATTTGTAGGATAGGCACACAAAGCAAGACCCGATATTTGTCCATACCATTGACGCGAAGATAAGCACTTTTTTTCTCTTTTTTTGACCGCTCACATATTACTTTTCTCTAAATTCTAATGTGTATTATTTGAATGTACTTAATTCTGTGTACGATTTAAATGGGCTTAATTATTGATATCTATCTATCTATATATACTGTTTTATTGCCTGTCTATTGATTTCATACTCAAGTAATTCCTGAACTCACCCTCTGGCCTGAAGTTATGGCAGTCTTATTTATACTTACTTGTGAGAGGGAAACTTATCTTCAACTTTCTGTTCCCTCTGGAGTATTCAGTAAACTTATTCTATCTACATATATACATATTCATATATATATATATATATATATATATATATATATATATATATATATATATATATATATGGAAGTTTTGTTTTTTTTTACCTGCGGGGCTCGGAAATACCCGACTAGTAAACAGGCTATTTTCCCCTCTCGGTGTGTTGGATCCATAAGACCTTGTCAGGCCATCCATCTAAGAGAAGGAAATCTCTGATAATAAAACCTTGCTACTAACTACTTACGTTGTGACAGTAAACCGTTGGGGAGGGAGGCCTCCTTAGTCCTGATCAACAACCTTCCTAGAGCTGGAATCTCAAACAAAATATCCGGTTTGCAAACCTACAATTGCTTAAGGAGTAGATAGGCTCTGCCTATCGCCGGCCTTTGCACTGCTTCTCTGTTTATTAGCCTGGTGCGGAGGTACTAGTGCTGGGACGCCTCAAAACACCCAGTGCCTGGCCTTGTTTCCTTACTAGGACAATGAACGCCGTTTCTCTTTCTCTCTATTTGGACAACTTCGAGAAAGTTTTTTCATCACTAAGTCTTACATGATCAGTCTGGGTCGCTCTTGTTCCAACAGGTTGAGGGTACAGGCTAGACAGCTTGTCTGGCTGCTGTTTCCGACTGACAGGACACGAGCCCAAACTCTTAGGTAGCGCTAAGAATGGCTGCTCCATCATCAGTTGCATAATACCGTGGGTAGCTGTACGTGCCATGTCGTGCATGGAAAGGGACCCTACATTTATCTCCGGTGGGCTTTCCCGAGGCCACAATCCCCATGGGCCAGGTCGCGACTAATGGACTGGTTGTGTGAGCTTATTGGCACTTAACAGGTACCCACCTTGCCCACTCCACTCTATATCAAAACAAACATTGCAACAAAAAAAAATCAAACCTAAACCAGACACCCAACAAAAAATACCTTCGCCTCCGCTCTTGAGACTAGCATTCACAAATATCCGGGGACTTAGAACCAACACCAACGACATAGAAACCTTTCTCCTGACAAACTTCCCAGATATCCTAGCACTAAGTGAAATAAACCTTCAATCCCCAATCTCCTCTCACCACTTAGATATGACAGACTACCCCCCCCCCTCTACCGTAACGACTCTGACAAACATATGCACGGGCTAGGAGTTTATGTTCGGAACACCCTCCCCCTGACTAGAGAACATAGGTTAGAATCAGATGATCAAGACTACATGTGCTTTAGATTGAGTTTACATCACAGCGTTAGTTACTTATATTGCTTAAACAGTTCCCCTTCGACCCAGGACTGTACCCTGCTAAACTCTGTCTCTGAAAGCATAGATAGAGCACTCTAACTTGACTCGAATGCCCAGATACATGTATTTCGGGATTTTAATGCACACCACCATGACTGATTGGGATTCTCCAGCCTTACTTATGCAACCGGCAACTCTATGTATAATTTCTTCTTAGCTCAGTCCCTCTCTCAGACTGTCGATTTTCCGACCCGCATCCTGATCGAGTAGACCAGCAAGCTTCACTTCTAGACCTTTTTTTGACCTCACTACCCGTGGCTTGTGTGACGAAAGCTCATTGCCCACTCGGAAATGCTGATCACATTGTGGCAATGATTTATATCACCCTAAAAACTCGTCCAAAAGCTGATGAGCCGTTGCTCAAAACAACGGCAGGCTGATTTTGAGTTCATCAGATATCACATCAGCGACGCCCAATGGAGGGAAAACTTCTCACTCCCTGCTGATCAGTGTGCAAATGAGTTAACAGAATGGGTCAAAGCAGACATTGAAGCCTATGTCTCCATGCGAAAATGGTTCACCTTGAAATGTGCAGCTGCCATTTTCTGAGAAGCAGCAAGCATTCCGTAAATTCAGCCACCATAAGTCAGCTACTAATAATTTATAGTCAAGAAATAATTGTAATGCCGTGATAGGTGAAGCAAATAGAAGGTATACAGAGATAACCAAAAAACGCATTCAGTCACAGAAACTAGGTACTCGTGATTTCTGGAAAATCTACAATAATGTGGTGAACAATGTTTAATCAACAATTCCCCCACTATCAAACCACAATGATGTCGTTTGCACGGCAACTGATAAGGCTGAACTACTTGCCCAGCGTTTCGCCTCAAACTCCACTTTGGACTCAGAAAACCACCCCCTCCCTAAATTCCCATTGCGGACCTGGTCATCACCCCATCCCAGGTCAGAAACATCATAAAACACCTTGACACCTCCAAAGCTTTTGAGCCTGATCTTATACCTGTAATAGTAATAAAAAAATGCTCTGCTGAACTGACCCCTGTCCTCTCCAAACTCTACAAATGCCTAGCTAAATCTTGCTTCCCCGATAGCTGAAAAATTGCCTCTGTGGTACCAGGCTACAAGAATTCTGGGAATAGAACCGATCCTCAGAACTACTCAGTCTACTCACGATCTTTGCTAAAATCTTTGAATCCTTAATCAATCTAGTGATAGTCCAGCACTTAGTTAATGCTAAACTTCTTTATGACCGCCAGTATGGATTTAGACAAACACGATCTACTGCGTACATCCTAGCGGTCATCTCTGAATGCATATATCATACACCAGACAAGGCAGGTGAAGCTAGGGCAGTAGCGCTTGATATATCCAAGGTCTTTGACAAGGTATGGTATAAAGGGCTTCTCCTGAAAATATGCTCATATGGTATTACTGGGCATTTAATATAATTAGATCCAGGTTGTCCTCAATGGCCGTTCATCTAGGCAACATGATATAAATACTGGTGTACCCCAGGGATCTATCCTTGGACCTTTATTGTTCTTGATCTTCATAAACGATCTCTCTGATGACATTGAGTCTGAGATTGGTATATTTGTTGACGACACCATGCTTCACTCTCGTCATGTGGGCAAAACGGACACGCACATATCTAAGGCAATGGCTGAATCTTTAGAAAATGACCTCCAGCCTGTAGTGGATTGGGGTTATAAATGGTTGGTAACTTTTAATGCCGCACAGACAAAGCTCCTTTCCTTCAATAACTACAAGAAACCTCTCCAACCATCGATTGTTATGGCAAATAACACCCTACCTGAGAGTTCAACATTCAAACTCCTCGGCCTAACCTTCACAGGTAACATGAATTGGAAAAAATACATTAAAGACATTGCCAAGGCTGCAGCAAAGAAGATAGGCTCCCTCTACCGTGCTAGTAAACTCCTCACACCTGAAATTATCCTGTATCTCTACAAAGCCACCATCTGCCCATGCATGGAGTATTGTTGCAACATCTGGGCTTGTGCATCATCCACTAGTCTCTCCCTCTTAGACAAGGGCCAAAAAAGAATCGCCAACCTAATAGGTCCCTCACTATCAACCAAGCTCCAGTCCCTGTCTCATCGCTGCAATGTTGCATCCTTGTGCTTGTTTTACAAATACTTCAATGTATTGTGCTCCGATGAACTGGCGACTCTGGTGCCCCCTCGACGTAAATACATTAGACCAACTAGACGATCAGCTATATCCCATCCATTCACTGTGGAGGTCCCCAGATACCAGAAAGCCTTCTACTCCAATAGCTTCTTTCCTCGTACTGCTGGCCTCTGGAACTCCCTCCCTGATCCCTGTTTCCCCGACAATACTGACATTCAGAGGTTTAAAACTGAACGAATAAGAAAGAAATAAAAAAAAGAGGAAGAAAAAAGGAAAGGACTGCTAAACACAATCTACCCCAAGGTTTGGGTGTAGAGGAAGCGAAATTCGTCGCTCCTACCCACGACAGAAAAAACGCGACAACCAAAAAAAAAAAAACTTTGAAAAAGCATTTGTGCAAAGGTTCTGCACCTTGGAAACCGTTAAATTGTCTGATACTGATATGGACATCAATAAAGAAAACGCATTGGATACGCCTCACTGAATGCCAGAGGCATCTTAACAGAGAAGAACTACCTGGACTCTTCCATCGCGACCACAACTGTTTATATATGTCGAAGATTTGAACATTTTATTCTTATGAACTTTGAGTGTGTAATAAAAACTGGAAGCCAGAATAACTTACTGATAAGCCTTATTTAACTTTTCGTTGCTTAATCTTACAAATGGGGATAAAATATCCACTCCTAATATACTACACGAATGTAACATTATTAATAAAGGGGGGAGATTGGTATTAATTACTTTTGATACTACATTCTCCCCAACCTACCTACTTATTCGTAGGGAATGAATTCCATCGACCTGGCTTCCTGTGGGTTTTTGGGGGGCGTCTTGGTGGTTTGCACCCGGCATCCATTTCCAACCTCGGCTCCCTGGGACTTGACAACGTTTCGGGACTGTCTTGTGTGGCTGGCTTAGGGCTAAAAGACCTTGTTATGAAACGCTGTCATTTTCTTTGGCACTTCGGTCGCTTGGTGTCTGAAGATTGGGTATCTGTCTCAGATATTGGAATAAGCCGCTTTCATGATACCCATCGGTCATCAGAACTAGAGTCAGATTGACCTCTGTTAGAATATTCAGATTCGTTTTGTAGGGATTCTGGACTTGACGTATATGGCGCAAGATCACCTAAGTGGGTCGGACTTGTCTGTGAACCATGGTTGTATATCCCTCTGAAGCAGTTCTACGTTCAGATACATTCTCTGCTGGGGCTAGATCCCTCAAGGAGACAGTAGATTGCCTTCCTTTTGAATTTCGGACCAGTGTATACTGAGGGTTCGCTTCGATTAATTCTACCTTGCTCACTAATGGGTCATGTTTACTGTGACAAACATGACGTTTAGTAAAACTTTTTCAGATTGTGCAAGCCACAAGGAGGAGTGAGGTACCTGCTGAGCTTCGTTGTGAGAACAAGAAGAACCTCTCATTTGGAGTGGATAACATAATTCCCTGTGTATATTCTGAAGATCATCTGGATCGGTTACCAGACCACATACCCTTGAAAGTGCGTCAACCAGATCATTCTCCTTAACAGGGCGGTAAGTGACGTCGAATGAGTAGCAAGAAAACTCCATTCTCCATTTCACTATCTTCTTGTTTTTTATTTTGCTTGTTGTTTTCGGGTTTAGCATAAACGAGACCGACTGGGATTGGAAGAAGATATAGTAGGAAGTGTAGCAGAAATAGGGGCAGAAGAGACTAGGAAAATAGAAAGACTAATAGAGGGAATACCCCCTATAAGGGAGATCCCGCCAGCCTAATGGAATGGTTGGCGGTAATCCAAAAGAAGAGGGTAATCTACAGGTTAGAATACCACGAGATGGTGCTGCTTGCTCTGGATGGAGCGATGGGCCCAGTATCAAAGTTTATAGGGGGGATGTACGCAGAGAACCCGGGGATGGCTTGGATGGAGCTCCGCGAGCAGCTGGTGAAGTAATACGCCAGCGAGTGAACTGCGATTGAGGCTGTATGCAAGCTAACCCAGCTGAAGCTGAACGATGGCGAGGGACTCGACTAGTTAGTCGAGCGGATCCAGGGGTTGGCAGTTCAAGCCTTTCCAGATGGGGCGATCCAGGCCATCCTGGTGGACGGGTTGAATGACAAAGAGACCCAGAGAGAAGTCCTAAGGGATCACCCACTCATCCTAGTGGAGGCCCAAGAATTAGCAAGAGATATGGCTATGGGAGCGCGTAGAGAGGGGCAAGGGTGAAGAAAGGGTTAGTACAAGGAAAACGGTGGGGAGCAGAGCGAGTCCGGGGCCCTGAATAGGAAAAGGGGAAGTAGAGGATTGGCAGGCAAAGTCCGATCCTGGAAGGAAGGCACGAGACCTCCGATATGGATTTTATAAGCCCATTCCGGTTAGACAGATATCGTCTGCTGAACCTGTAGTGGGTGAAGGGCATCGGCGGCAGAGTTTCCCACAAATCATGGCCCCCACGCCGCTCGTTTGGACCGAACTGCACTAGGTGTGGTCATTTCGGACATGAGAGTCGGTGGTGCACAGTAGCGGGAGATCAGAGGTTAGGGATATGTTAGCCGAACGTTGGTATACCACCCAACGCCGGAACAAAAGGCCCAGGGAGGTGCCAATGGACCACCCAACCGAAGGTACAAAGTAGGGTGGGCCCAATAAGGGTGAAGTCCGTCACATGTTGGAGCTATGGTAAAAGAGGCCATTTCTCTACCGATTGTCGGTCATGGAAGTGCTGGCAGTGTGGGAATGAAGGCCATGTGAAAAGGAACTGCCCTCATAGGGGACGACATAGTCCCAAGGACCCTCCAAGAAAAAGGGGTCAGTGTCGACCCCCAACCCCTAGGCGGTGCTGGCAGCACATGGAGACCGGTAACACAGAAAAAGGCTGCCCATATAGGGGGCAAGGTAGCCCCAAGGCAAGAGAAACCCCAAGCAGAGGAGTCCAGACAAAGACCCAACCCCGACAGATAGAAATAGGGAGAAGACCGACGGGTCTGATGGGGGCTTATTATTGCCAGTCCCCATGACGAGCTCCAAGGCGGCAGAAGAGAGGAGCCCAGGTATTCTCTCTGCTCATGGAGGAGAGAGAACTTACTTGTGACACGTTGGTCAGAACCACGTGAGTAAGGGCTCTGATCAACACGGGGCGTCGATCTCCTTGATAAACGCTAAAATATACAATGCTAAAATATACAATGGGTTGGCGGGGAGGAGAAAACTGTGCCCGAGCCATCGGTTACTACAGGCGCTTCATGCCTGCCTTTAGTCGATTAGCGGGGCTCTTGATAGCCCTGACGAAGAAGTATGCTCGGTTTAAGTGGACAGATGACTGTCGGGGAGCCTTCGATGCCCTCAAGAGACAGCTCACAGCCGTGCCCCTACTGACATACCCGGACTTGGGAAAACCCATGATCCTGTATACGGATGTGAGTGACAGGTGCGTCCGTGCAGTACTGATGCAGCCCTCCCAGAGAGGGATGGTCCGGTGCAAGGCATACCCAAGGAGGTACTAATATATTTCCTCTGTCCCATCGACTGTCCGAAACTCAACAGCGATGGCCGGTGATCGAAAAGGAGGCGTTTGCGATCATGCGGTTTTTACAATCAAGACCGACCATAAACTGCTGAAACACTTGTTGGAGGCCGAATGGACCAACAAGAAGATACAACAGTGTGCCTTGAAACTGAGCGGATACCACTGTAAGATCGAATATCTAGCGGGCAAGGACAACACCTGTGCTGACCCAAGACCGGCGAGACAGTTATAAAAGTGAGAGGGCTCTCCTAAAAAGTGGGGGGCCGGTTAAACACATGCATATATAACTTCATTATTGATGACCGTAAAGTGGGGGGGGGCCAAGTAAAAAAGTGTGTCCAGTGCCGCCGTCCATGCTGACCTATTGTCCAGACTCCCGAAACAATTAGAGACCTAATCGATTAGATTAGAGTCAGGGGTGGATGATAAGGCATACCAAATCAATATAATAACTTCCCATAAGCAAAATCAACGCCCGGTCTGGGACAGTGAGGGAGACGACGAACCAGAGATTGTTAGGGACCCCCATTGGGGGGGGGGGGTCATAGAGAGGAGCCAGGGGGATGGCGAAATAGCTACTCTTAGAGCCAGTGTGAAAGCGGGGAGCACCTCCAGATTCGTAATACAAGGGGGAGTGCTGTGTTATCTTTCCAAGCGAGACAGACGGGTGAGCTCCAGGCTGTTTGTGCTCAGAGAGTTGAGGGAAGAAATTCTAGAACAGTGTCACGAGAAGGTTGGTCACATAGGGATCGATAAGACGTATGAGCTGATAGGTAGGAAGTATTACTGGCCAAGGTTATATAACGAGGTGGTCGGACATGTAGATAGGTGCATGCCATGTCAGCTGCAGAATAGGAGGGGGAGAGCCACCTCTCTGATGGAGACCGACGTCCCAAACTATCCATTCCAAAAGGTGAGCATGGATATCTCGGGACCGCAAGATAATCTCTACATTCTTAGTTTTGTGGACTGGCTGACGAATTGGCCGGAGGCTTTGCTGTACCGGACAAACGGGCACAAACGGTGTCAGACATAATATTGAGAGAGATATTTCCTTGGTATGGAGACCCGGAACAACTGGTCACTAATAATGGACAAGAAAATGTCAACCAAATCATGGCGGAAACCCTGGCCGGTCTGAATGTGCTGACCTTGGTGTACCACCCCCAGGCAAACGCCAAGGTTGAACGGTTTCACAAACCTTACGCCAATGCACTGACCAAGCTGGCCGAAGGGGATAGGCAAAACTGGGACCTCTACCTGACCCAGGCATTGGCGGCTGTGAGGTTCGCAATGAATGAAACCTCAAAATTCGCCCTCTATTATTTGCTGTTTAGCAGGTATGTGGTTTTGCCCGTAGATAACCTGCTAAGGCCACGTCGGAAATACAGGTGGGAGACCAAGTGTATTATAGGTTGCACACCATGGACAGTAAGCTGAACCAGTGGTGAAACGCGTGCATGCCAACGATTTGAAGTTGGCCGAGGTAGAAGGATGGGACAGACCAAAACCGATAACTAGGAAAAGGAGGGCAAGGAAGGCAACCCTCGTATAGCCCGAAGAAATGGAGATGAGCAGTGAATCCGAAGGAGAGGAAGAGGGGATTAGGTTTTGCTCTCCGGCCCATAGGGGCCGAGGGAGACGACAACCCCCTTTAGAGAAAGAGGATCTAGAGAAGGGAGTGAGGGGATTGGGTCTGACTCTCCGGCCTGTGAGGCGGCGGGAGGGTCAGTCGACCCCCCCCCCAAGGGAAAGGAAGACGAATTCAGTATCTTCTCTGAGTCTGTAGAGGAGTCGAGTGAGTGTGGGGAGGAGAATGGTTCCCTCCTCCCAACTTCCGAAAAAGCTGAAGAGGAAAGAGGTAACTGGGAGAATTACCCTTAAAATTCTCTTTGAACGTCTGCAGGATAAACCCTGTTTAATATATACTTTGGGGCTATAAGTCTTGTCTTTTGAGGTCATGTCATTAGCTCAAAGGGAATTTTACCTCTTCCTGAAAAAGCTGTGCAGGATTTATGGCCACTAACTTCTCTTCGCAACATTTTCTGGGAGTATTAAATTATTAGAGGTTTTTCATCCTGCATTGTGCGAATATACTTGCTCTTCTAAAGAATAGAAAAAAGAAGAGTGTGTAGCAGTCATAAATAATTTATTTTCTCTCTCAGAGAACTTTTTCTGTTATGCGATTTGGTCACACAATGACCAATCAGCTTGCAGGGCGCATTAATTTCATGCAGCCCTAAAGGACTACTTTAGACCCCATTCTGAATCACATCAGTCAGCAGAGAGTTTCCTGGAAGCAACTAGTAAGGCACCTTTCTCTCTCCTGGACCACCGAGCACTTGCTATCTTCGCCTGAAGATAAACTACTCATACACTTTCGGCAGTCAACTGAACTTTCTTCACTTGGACACTGTCTTAACTTTGTCAACCTATACCCAAGGGAATATATGACTTGAATAAATACCTGTTCGTTGTTTGTTTAGCTGGATAGAGACAATTAGCGTTACCAGTTTTAGATTGGTAAGAGACGGTGTGAATTAAGAAATTTTAAAGAATTTGGAAGACTTAGTACGTCTGGCCGAATCTGACTGAAATATAAATGTTACACAAGAAAAGAGTCACCATTCTTCCTTGAAATAAATAATGTCTCAACAACTAAATACACGGAACGCAGGAACAAAAAACAGATAGTGTAACGGGCTTGCTCACGTCTGTTAGATAATGTAATATCCTGCAGTCCGGCATCTCGTCTGTCCTTGGCTAAAGCAGAACGAGATCAGGATAAGTATGGATTCTGACAGCGAGAAGAATTTCTGAGAAGCGACTTGACGTCATATATTGTCTTTGCCGTCAAATAGGTTGACGTGTATGAATTTCGCAACACATTGTGTCATTTACCCACGCAGTAAAGAATCAATAATTACGCAAAGCCGAATCACCATCTCAGTTAAAGCTAACGTACATGGATAGTTTGCTCATACAACTGCTACAAAGTTGGGGGGGGGGGGTAGGAAAAATGGTTTCTTCTCTTCTTAGTCGATCAAAGTGACTTGTTGAAGTCTACGGTTGAAAACACACCCATATTTTTTGGAGGGCTGTTCTTAAAAGAGACTGAGTTTTTTTATCTTTTTTGTTTGGTCGTTGTTCTGTGTTCAGTTTTGTATTTTTGTTGTTGTTGAAATAACTTCAAGAAAGAAGTCTTCTTTTTTTTCGTATTTTTTGATGTTTCGTTTATCAGAAGGCCTGTGTTGTCAGCGTTTATAAAAGCTAGTCTTGGCATAGACTGTTAAAACCAACTTTTATAATATTATTTATAACAACGAAAACGTCACACAATAGGAAAACAAAACCTTTTTATAAACAAATGTAGCAGTTGCATGAGTGCACTATTTCATATCCGTGTATGTTAGCTTCAACTGAGATTATGATTCGGCTTTGCGCATGCATAATCATTGACTTTTTACTGTGTATGACATGTCAATGTGTAGCGAAATTCATACGCGTCAACATATTTGGCACCAAAGACAATATACGACGTCAAGTCAGTTCCAAATTTTTCTCCATGCCGAGCAGACGTACATTATCCTGATCTTGATCTGCCAAAGGCAGACGAGATGCTGAACTCCAGGATATGACACTATCTAACCGACATGAGCAAGCCCATCGCACCATCTCTCTTTTGTTCCTGTGTTCCCATGAATAAATATTAATATCTATTTAGTTGTTGAGACATTATTTATTTCAAGGAAGAATAGTGACTTTTAGCTTTTTCAGGAAGAGGTAAAATTCCCTTTGAGCTAATGACATGACCCAAAAAGACAAGATTTATAGCACCAAAATATATATTTAACAGGGTTTATCCTACAAACGTTCAAAGAGAAGACGAGATGTACCAAATGTTCTTCGGCAAGGAGCTTGCTACTAAAATATCGTCAATATTATTGTATACAAAATCTAAGCCACATACTACTTCGTCCATTAAACGCTGAAAAGTACTAGCTGCGTTATGTAAGTCGAACGGCATGGTTAAAAATTTGAATGCTCTGAAAAAAGTAGTCAGTCTTCAGAATGCTAGTCAGATAAACCGGAATTTGATAGTAAACCTTTACCAGATCCAACTTAGAAAATTTTTTACAGTCATGAAAAGACGAAGTGAAATCCTAAATATGAGGGACAGGATAGCTTCCGGGAACATTAATTTTGTTTAAACGACTTAAATCTCTGGTGGGATGTCAATCTATGGAACACTTCGGAACCATATGCAAAGGAGATGCCCAAGGGCTATAAGAGAGATGGATAATCGACAACTGAAGTATGTGATTAAATTCAGCTTTTGCTGCCTTTACCTTCTTGGAGTGAGACGACGAGGACATGAAAAAACAGGGGCAGCAGTAGTCTCGATGAAATGCATCGTAGAGTGAGCAGGCGGCTCTATTTCAAAAATCAAATTGGTCAGATCCAGAAAAGAATTTGGTAACGACTGATAAGGGTCCTCAGTAAAAATACGGTAAGACTAATAAGTGGGCTAGAAGCTTTTATACCAGCTTAGTATGTGAATCTACCAGTCTGTGTCTGTGCATATTCAACAGCAAGTTAAAATTGTGGAGAAAATCAGCACCTAAGATAGGGTACGGTATGTCTGAGACAATGAAGATCCACATGAAGTCTTTACATAGTTGCAGATCTAATGACCAAGAAACTTGATCAAACATTGGTATGTGAAAGTGGTTTACAGCATGAAGTACAACCGTTGAGTCTGGTAATTTCTCTTTAAAGAACTTAAGAGGCCAAATACTACATGCGGCACCCGTATCAACCTACAAACATAGGTTAGGGTTAGGGTTAGAGTTAAATTTAAATTAAATTTAAATGTACATAGTCAAAAAAAAAGGGTGTCACTAAGAAGTACATAGGTTAGGGTTAGGGATAGGGTTAAGGTTTAATTAAAATTAAATAAATGTACATAGTTAAAAGTAAAATAACGTCACTTATAAGCACATAGGTTTCGGTTAGAGTTAGGGATAGGGTTAGGTTAAATTTAAATTTGTCGCCTTGTCACCTTGATGCTTAAACACCAACTATTTAAAATGAGTGAGAAAATGGAAGTTTGGCAGAAGTGTCTTACTGGAAAATGTATCAATCACTCCACGAGTGAGAATAAGCTAGCGCAAAAGAAAATAGATCCTAATCATATAACTGCTACACTTGTTTGTAGAATGATTTGTCTTTGGCCTCAAAATATGCCTCAGTTTCCGATATTGCTTCTTCATTGGAACCAAATTCCGTTCCCTGGAGCATACTTTTGAGGTCTACAAACAGCCAGTAGTAGCTGGAGGCCAGATCTGGAGAATAGGGTGGATGCAGAAGCAATTCTAAGTGCAATTAATGTAATTTTGCCATCGTTGCAATCTACTTGTGACACGGTGCATTGTCTTGGTGAAAGTGCAGTTTTTTCTTCTTTATTTTTGGCCTTATTTGGCGATTTCTTCCTTCAAACGCATGAATAATTCTCTATAATATTTGCTATTGATGGTTCTTCTTTTCTCAAGGTAATTAATGAACAAAATACCTTGTGCATCGCAAAATATGGAGACCAAAACTTAGTCTGCTGATGTTTGCATCTTTGGTCGCTTTGGATGGCTTTCATCTGCTTCTGTCCACTCAGCTGGCTGCCGATTTAACTCTAGAGTAAAGTGGTGAATCCACGTTTCATCCATTGTAACATATTGCTGCAAAACCTTTTTGTTGCGTTGAAACAGTTGCAAACAACGCTCTAAATCATCAATGCATTTTTGTTTTTGATCGACTGTGAGTAAACGTGGCACCCACTTTGAATACAGCTTTCTCCTTGACAAATGTTCATGAAAAATGGTGAATACACTGTCTTCTAATATATTCAACTCCTCTGCTATCTAATGCAACTTCAATTTACGATCGAACAAAACAAATTTGTGTTTTCTTTTATGTTTTCCGGGACAGCTGCCGAATTTGGGTGACCTTAGCACTCAGCATAATTTGACTGCATTTAAAGTCAGCATATCACCTTTTAACTTTTGTTTCCGACATCGCCATTGCTTTGCCTGAACAGTATTATTTCCCATCAGAAATTCAGATTTTTCTATTCTTTTGAAAATTTGCAACAGAGAACTTAAATAATTGTAATTTGTAATCTGATTGGACTTAAATTGTGACACGAGTTATTTGAAGGTTAGTACTTTTCATAGGGACTGTTTATTAATAGCGCCATCTAGATATCAAGCCCGGAACTTATTGAGTGATATGTTAGTTAACATCATTATTCACTCAGCTTAAAATTTATGTAATATGTATCTTAACAGCTAGCAAAAGTATGCGATCAGAGGGAACATATGTTTGCTGGATCTGGTACCTGTCTGCCAAAACTATACTATTACTTTTATTGATGTACTATTGTACTATCTTTCAATTCAGGGGGATAGTGTAGTATCTGTTCTGTAATCATGAGACCATCCTCCTAGGAATTACCTTCTCCATTTTGGGGTAGGTGGAGATAGTGTAGTATCTGTTCTGTAATCATGATACCATCCTCCCAAGTATTACCTTCTCCTTTTTGGAGATAGTATAGTATCTGTTCTGTGGTCATGATGCCATTCTCCTAGGTATTACCTCCTCCTTTTGAGGGAGGGTAGTGTAATATCTGTTCTGTTGTCATGAGGCCATACTTCCAATAATTACATCCTCCTTTGGGGATAGGGTAGTGTAGTATCTGTTCTGTTTTCATGGGATCATCCTCTCAGATATTACCTCCTCCTTTGCGGAGGTTGCATATGTTAACAAGAAATTGTCACACTCGGCTGTTCAACACTTAAATTATATATACAAGCAAAAAATATTATTGTTAGTTGTAATAATAAGAAATATTTTCGATATTCACTGTTCCAAATTTGTTCGAAGACATTTACAGGGCGAGCTATGTCAGTAGGAAAAATGTCTGTTTTGATATATTTAATAAATAATCTTTAAAAGATGTATTTTGAAATCTAAAAAAATCTAGATTTCAATGCTGCACATACGGCTGTCATAAAGGAGGCCTGCCAACTGAGTCGAGTTTTTCTGGTGACGTCATTCATAGTGGGAGTAAAAACTACTATTAATGAGGACCGGAAGTGCCCAAAACGCTTAACGCGCATGCGTCCATCTGTAATCAGAGCAAGTAATCAGAGCGAGCAGACTCAGGTCCATAGGATTATTCATTCATTTGGAAGTCATTGTTAACTTGTTCCTGCTATTGTGACTTTATTCATCTGCCAAGAACACAGCTACTCTCCTACTAAGGATTACTCATTCATTTGGAAATCATTGTTAACTTGTTCCTTTTTTCAAACGTATTTCTTTTTTATAGATGTCAAGCATGAAAGAAAATAAAGGGAAATTACAAGATGGCCTCCAACGATTAAGGCATTGCATTAAAGTTTGAATTTCAAGTCTTAAAAAATAAATTAGAATTTTATTTCGGGATGAAAAATATAATTTTAGACTAATTAATAAGTTGTTTTTTTCCCGAATCGCTCCAGACAAGGCATGAAACCACTTGATGGATAGATTCCAACCCAGAAAACAACAACTCTTCCCCCTTTGTCAGAAACATCGCTCATGAAATGTGAGGACTAAAGGACAAAATAAGGGAAGCGAGAGTTACGAGGCTGCCGAATGTTTTGTTCAAAATGTGTGCAAAAATCAAACGAAATAAGCGAGATATTCAAATAATATATTCTAAATAAACTGTCCGTTTGGACCCCCCCCCCAACAAAAAAACAGCATGACTGTTTTAATTTATTACACATGTTTACTATATTGTAAACTAACTGTTCGTTTTACAAAAAAAAACACACATTTTAATTTATTTCAATAAATGTTCTATTGATTAATTATTTTTAATTATTGATTTTGTGTTACTGAATTCATAATCTTTCATGTTTGATTTACTTTTAAGTTAAAAAAAATCAGAAAACATAATTTATTTTTTGGGGAAATGAGAGCAATACTTATCAAATTATTCAGCTAAAATTAATGATAATAAAATGTTCATATAAAGAATAAAACTGCCTAAAATAGGGATTTGTCTGCTTCTTCTTGTGTTTATAAACCGAGAGATATTTCCATGCAGTATAACTGATATTAGTCTTTTTATTTGATGTAGACCGGAAAGAATGAACTTATTTAAAGAATGAATATTAAATCAGACAAATTATTTTTCAAAGAAAAATTTTCATGTTTTAAAAATTAAAAAGATTATGACAAAACCATTTTATTATTAAGTATTGTAGCAGCTTACATAAAAACACTATTTTCTGTCGATCTATGTAAGTTGTAATTCGGTTTGACAATCATTGTAATCATTGCCTCTTCAACAGGTGCACGTCTGCATGTAATGAGATTCACGTGTGATCGCTAGGGCTGGATTACATGATCAGCAGAACACTCCAGTTCGTGACTGTTTCCCAGCGGACAAGATATTGTTATAAATTTGATACTTTGACACCAATGGTACCAATATGTAAATCAGCCACGAATGTTAATAATGTGTAAGGTTGGACCCCCCACTTCTCTCTCACCACACGTCTCCTATCACATGTTAGATTCGCTGTTGTGAAAACGACTTTTATTTATTTTATTTTTTTATTCATTAAATCGATGAAAGGGAAACAAGCAAGTAATTATGGGAGCGGAAAGAATGGGACACATTAGTATCACAATTTATAAACATAAAAAATAAGACACTTGCAAGAATTAACAAAGGCGATATTATGCAAACATAACAAGTGTTTATTAATTCAAAATGATCAACTAAAAGTTTTGCTCTGCTCTAGGGGAGTTTTTGATAGAGGGCCTGGTTTTATTAAGACCGAAAATGGTTGATCAGTCAGGAGTAAAAAAAAAATTGGCAAATATGAAAGTTCAAATTTGGACGAATTAAAATATGGACTTTTTTTTGATAGAGCACATACCTTTATAGGGTTTTTTTCGTGTGATAGTTGACACCCTGTGTGGAAGATATTATCACAGAACTTTTTTATTCTGATGTATGTGTTTCTCGGATAGTTTTTAGTGTGGAGCTAAGAAACTTAGATCCTGACGTCCGTCCTTCGCGGATAGTTTTTTAGTGTGGTGAGCTATAGGTAATCTCGTGAATCTTGTCGGACTGGGTTTTTCCTTTATTTTTTGTGATGTCCAATAGAAAGCGGTAAGATCTCCCAACTCTTGGCCTCTAGCTGTCTAGACTACATCCAGTAATGTGTGTTCGCTTCTTGGCGAATTACAGCTTACCTTTTTATTGTAGGGGAACATGTGCCAACAAGCCCCTTATTCTTCCTTTCATACTTTATGGGGCAAAATATGTGGATATGTAGCAGAGAAGTTTACCCTTCGATGCCGAAAATGAAAGTGCTTACACTCGTTTCTGCACACACCGCTTTGCGCATGAATCTGCCATACAAACATGGAATAATATTTTGAACCAATCAGCGGATTTTTCTGAATTTATAGAAATTGTCCTTTGGGAGCCACCTCGACCCCATATAAGACCAGATTTTTCTGAATTTATAGAAATTGTCATTTGGGAGCCACCTCGACCCCATATAAGGCCAGATTTTTCTGAATTTATAGAAATTGTCCTTTGGGAGCCACCTTGACCCCATATAAGACCAGATTTTTCTGAATTTATAGAAAGTGTCCTTTGGGAGCCACCTTGACCCCATATAAGGCCAGATTTTTCTGAATTTATAGAAATTGTCCTTTGGGAGCCACCTCGACCCCATATAAGGTCAGATTTTCTTAATTTATAGAAATTGTCCTTTGGGAGCCACCTTGACCCCATGTAAGACCAGATTTTTCTGAATTTATAGAAATTGTCCTTTGGGAGCCACCTCGACCCCATATAAGGCTAGATTTTTCCTTCAACTGCATGTTTAGCCCATGTTTGTAAAAAAAAATATAGACAGTCGAGTCTATTGAGTGAGTGAGGCCTTCAGGAGGGGGAATATGCTACCCAACGGAGCAAAGTTGGTCGAGGCCATTTTTGGTTAAGGGAGGGGAGGTAGTACAAAGACCTATATCTAGGTTCTGCCTTTTCTCATTCAGTGCGAACTTGGCGCGAACGGAGCGAACACTGCCAACAGAGTGCGAACAGTGGCGGCGGCCGCTGCCATTCCCAGATTCTCTTACGAGTCGGACATTTCAAATTCGGTTTTTCTACTTATAGTGGTATATCAACAGACTGTCTTACGAGTGAGATATTTAGTAGTTTATCGACAGACTCTCTTACGAGGGAGATATTTAAACTAGTTTCCACTTACAGTAGTGGATATGGACAGAGATTTACGATGTTGAAGGAACTTTGACACTGAGTAGTTCATTCGGATTCACACGTCAACCCCTCAACGAGATTGACAGACACTCTTGCGAGCGGGTGGCCATTTGCACGACATAGGCAGGCAATGGTACGACTTTGCTCCAACCAGAGACTCCATTTCTTTTTACCAGACTCTGTTGGGTGGGTCGCTGAAGGAGCAATTCTTTTAGCAAGACCTTTCCCCTTCCAACTACTGCCTCGGCCCCCTTCAGGGTACATCCGGGAGGAAGATTTTGTATATATTTTTCATATTTCAAATATTTTCTGCTTTTTCCTTTAACAACACTAACATCGACATTTCTCCAGCCCCCATCGCCCTCTCTGTAGGGCCTTGGAACACTGATAATGCCTTTTTCTAAACTCACGCACACATAGCCACACTGGCACCAACGCACATACAGACACAATGCATTAACTCTTTCACTGTCTTACACACATGCACACTAAAGACGTCACACACACATACACACGCACACTGCTTGAATCGCCTTTCAATGTCGTCTGCTGATTGCAAACAAATTTATAAAGTTAATCACTTTCATACTTCATACATTTCTCACTGAACTTTCTAATATGAAAACAAATGATGATTGACTCTATTTAGTAACTTTCAATGAAATGTAATTTATGTAACTGAGTGAGGAAGTTTTGATTACGATTGTATTAATTCTGGTAGATTCGTGCGCAAAGCGGTGTGTGCAGAAACGAGTTTAAAGCACTTTCATTTTCGGCACCGAAGGGTAAGCTTCTCTACTACACATATAACAATGTAATCCTGCCTGCTATTCCGTTGATCATTAATTAATAAATACTGAAAATTTCATTAAAATTGGTTGATTTCCTGAATTTTGATGAATTTTTAAGTGAAAGGAGGGGTCAAAATGCCCATAGTGTTATAGTTCGACAAATATCGTTTGTTACTTTTGGCCTTTTGGCTAAGAAGAAATTGTAATATCTGTTCCGATAGATACTGCACCCCATAGACTGGTATCGTCTTGGCCTTCGGGGCTTGATTTACGCCGGTCTGTGGGATTGTCCTGTGCAGTTCTAGGAGGTCCACCCTCCCAGACTTGGCCTCCCCTCTTTGGGGAGGAATAAGTTTATTGCTTACCTACCGGGGAATGCCGACTGGGCTGCCCAGGCATTTTTTGTAGGCCAGGGTGCTCACCTGTAGATAAAGATGGAGGTTGTCCGAGGGAATTTACCGGCCTAAATAACTTCTCGGGCGCTGGCTTTTCAAACCCCACTTTCCCGACCTTGTGTCACATCTTACCTTGTGGGAGGAAGATAAATAACTAATACAGGTATTTACTCCTCCCCAGGAGTTAGGCACAAGGCCAGTTTTATCTTACTCCCACAAGTAAGATGTGACCACAGCTTGGGTCGAGAAAGTGGGGTTAAAAGCCAGCGCTCGAGAGGTGAGCACTCTGGCCATTTAAAAATTGCCTGGGCAGCCCCGTCGGCATTCCCCGGTAGGGGCGCCTCAGACAGTAAGCAATAAACTTACTCCTCCCCAAAGAGGGGAGGCGAAGCCTGGGAGGGTGGACCTCCTAGAACTGCACAGGACAGGCGTGCAGTATCCATCGGAACAGATACTACACTTTGATCTTAGCCAAAAGACCAAGTAAGCACATGTTTATTCCCGTATCGTCTTGGCCTTCGGGGCTTGATTCCGCCGGTCTATGGGTTTGTCCTGTGCAGTTCTAGGAGGTCCATCCTCCCAGGCTTTGCCTTCCCTCTTTGGGGAGGAGTAAGTTTACTGCCTGAGGCGCCCCTACCGGGGAATGCCAACGGGGCTGCCCAGGCATTTTTTATAGGCCAGAGTGCTCTCCCTTCTCGAGGGCGCTCGCTTTTCAAATCACACTTTCCCGACCTTGTGTCACATCTTACCGCTGTGGGAGGAAGATAAATACAATCGTTTGTTACTTTACAGCACGTCATTTTCCAGTGCTTTGGCCTCCTTTACGACGGCCGTGGCCGCGCTTCTACCTTATTATTGAATGAAGTAGTATTATAGATTCATTTACAATGTTACTGCATTAATCATCATCATCATCATCATCATATATATACATATATATATATTTTTTTTTATTGATTTTATTTTTAGGGGTAATTTTATGTTGAAGAGATCGGTCACATACTGCGATTTTGTTTACGTTCGTATCCAAGGAGAGTGGAACTCTTCTCTTTAAAGACTATAAAATAGGTCGAAATAGCTGTTTGTTTTGTTACAACACAACTTGCAAACATGGCTGAACTGCATGCCGCTAGTTCTCGACATATTAACCTTCTCAATGATTCTAATAAAACGACTCGGAAAAAAGCACTGGAGGATATTCGAGCGGAGATTTTAAACAGCTCTACTCCATTAAACGACTCCGACTTGCAGAATGTTTTTAATGATATAATGAAGCCACTTTTGAAAATTTTCTCCGACGCGAGCGAAAGTTGTCGTGAGTTGGTCATACAAATGGTGAGCGAATTAATTTCTCGCGTTCCCGAATCTTGCGGCTGTTTACCCTACTTGATACCCATCTTGGTGCAGAGGCTCGGCCAGTATGACTATGTTGAATCTTCGGAGGAAATTCGACTTCTTTTGATCAAACTAGTTCGGAAACTTGTCGAAGTTTCCGGAAATGATATCAGCATCTACCTCGATGATTTAGTGAAAATCTTGCAAAGAACCCTTCTTGATTCGTACCCGGAGGTAAAAAAAGAGAGTTGTTCCTTGGCATCTTGCCTGTCCAAAACGATCCCTGATAAATTTCATATGCAATCCGAATCTCTAATTAACCCTCTCCTTCTCATCCTGACGCATCAACATTATAAAGTCCGAGTTTGTGTCGTTGAAGCCATTGGTAAATAATCGCTTTTTTTCTTTTCTCTGTTTTCACTCTAATGAAAGCAACCAAGTTGTTGGGGTAAATTTATAGCCTAGTTTTCCCCTAAAAATTAAGATTCTACTTTTTGGGGCATATTTACATGTAAACAGCCTTAAAAAATGTCTGCAGAGAAAAAAATAAATTAAAATTTTTATTTTAGAGGGAAGGACTAATTTCCTATATAATTGAGCTCACACTTCTTAGCCAGTTAGCGCTGAATTGCAAAAAAAATGGAGGGGGGGGGGGAATATTTTTCTTATCCAATTTTGGGTGCTTGTACAGAGAAGTGGGCGAACCTTTTACTTTAGGGTTAAAAACTCATAGCACTTTCAAAATTTAATATTTTTGGAAAAAATTTTCATCCGAGGACTTTTGGAACCATAGTGAATCATATTCCATAAAAAAATTTAAATTTTATTTTAGAGGGGGGATCAATTTCCTATATAAATCTAATGTAAATTGACCACCCACTTCTTGGCCAAGTTCAGGGTAAATAAAACTCATAGCAGTGTCTTATAGTTTTGGAAAATTTGTTCAGGAGAGGACTTTTGGAACCATAGTGAATCATATAAAAAAAAAAAAAATTTTTTTAATGTTACATTCGATATAAAAAAAAAACATTTTGAACAACGCTTCGGCCGATGTAACCCCCGACTTTCTTCAGGAAATTAGAAACCTAGTCGAACTTGGTAACACAAACAGAATTTCAAACTGAACTCTTTTTGATCCATAGAGGTAGATTGTTCTCATTCCGCCAACCATGATCGGGTAGAAGTGCTAGTGCTAATTTGTTATTCTTGGTTATTATCACCTGTAGTAAGGATTGAACCTTCAACCTCCTCAAAAGACTGTTACTTAGACCTACTGATTAACCGACGCTGTTAACCGTTATGCCATGGGGTCATGCTGACGGAATGAGAACAATCGACTCCCGTTGATTAAATAAAAGGTTCACTGTTCGGTTAGAGATTCCGTACAAGTCCCAAAGTTATAAAAGATGTACCTGAAGAAGGTTACATATGTCGAAACGTTGTGAATATAACAATCAAGATGAGAATAGTAGTCCGAATAAAAACAAATGTAAACATTTTTTCCAAAAATATAAATTTTAGACACTGCTATGAGCTTTTTTACCCTGAACTTGGCCAAGAAGTGGGTGGTCAGTTTACCTTAGATTTATATAGGAAAGTGATTACCCCCTCTAAAATAATAAAATATTTTATAATTTTTATGGAATATGATTCACTATGGTTCCAAAAGTTCTCGGCTGAATTTTTTTTCCAAAAATATTAAATTTTGAAAGTGCTATGAGTTTTTAACCCTAAAGTAAAGGTTCGCCGAGAAGTGTACATATGGAAAACGCTGAAAATCGCAGTTCCAATTAAATTAACCGGAAAACTCTTTGAAATACTTATGTATCAAGCAAAAATAGATTTGTACACTTAAAATTAGCAAAAGCTATCGAGTAGAATTGTAATAAAAAATAAAAATCCGTTATATCGTTCGGCCATTGATTCGAGCGAAAAACACGAAATTCATGGAGATAACTCAGTCTGTCATATTAACAAGTAATAAATTAATGGCATTCACCAAAATACGATGAAACTGATTTTAATTTTGAATTAAAATTCTACTCGATCATTTTCGCTACTTTTTGGTGAGGATACTTATTTAAATCTGCTGCGTAAGTATATGATACTGTTTTTTTTTTTGTGTGGTATTGATACTTTAATATGAGCGCTTTTCTGTACAAGGAATGCCGAACCCCTAACTCTTCCAATAATCAAACAGTACATCGTACCCGGGACCACGGTAGTATCAGATTGCTGGAGGGCCTATAACAGGTTAGAAGAGAAGGGGTATCAGCACCTAACGGTGAACCACAACGAGAACTTTGTGGACCCGACAACGGGTACTTGCACCAACCACGTCGAGAGGATGTGGCAGGAAGCAGCGAAACGGAGAAACAAGGAGTGCGGGACGAGCAGGGCACTCGTAGCCGGCTATCTGCGCAAATTTATGTGGGGTCAGATTTCGAAACGACCCCCTTCAACCCCGTCGACCATCTTCCTCTTTCCACAGCCTCGACGACCCTTCCTCTTCTGCCTGTCTTTCGCTCAGCCCCCAAAAACAAGCAACAGTAGCAGTAAACCCTGAACCTCTACGGGAAAAGGTACATAATCCCCCCCCCCCCTAAATATAAAAAACAATTAAAAAAAAAAGTTTATTTATAGTTCTTCAGCTATGGTTTGTTCATTTCTTTCAGTTTTTATAAAAATATATGCATTTTTTCTTTCCATATTCATCGTCTTATATTGTCGTCTGCCAACCTTTCATTTTTTACGATTTTCGGTTTTGTTTATACAGCCTCGTTTTCGTCTCGGCAGCTTCTGCGACCTGCCCGATCGCTGCGGCCGAGCAGTCACGGAAATTAGGCACATTCTCTGGAGTAGTACCTACTTGTTAAATATAATAATTTGCACATATTCAAGGCATTCACGTCGATTATGTCCATTTTCGGAGAAGCTAGAAATTATGTACTTAAAAAAAAGAGTTATCTGCCCCTTACACCATTGGAATAATTCTAAAATAAATTTCGACTCGTGTACCCGATTTATACAAGTGCCAAAATATGGTTATTTCCAAGATGGCACATGTTCGTCATTTTTCACAACTTTTTACTGACCATTTTTCTTTTCTTTTTTCGGTGTACACTTATCTATCAGGCTGCTAGAGAATTTCGGCGTTTTTGGAATTTTTTTTCAAATATTTTACATTTTAGGAGGGGGGATCAGTTTCCAATGTTAATTCTACGTAGACTGATCCCCCTCTTTTTGACCATCTCAATTTTTAAAAAAATCTTTTTCGGTGTACGATTACCTATCATGTCACGAAAGAATTCCGGCGTTTTTGGAAAGAAATTTCAAAAAATTGATTTTAAGACGGGGGATCAGGCTTGTTCGTCTTTTACCATAGTTCGTTTTTCACAACTTTTTACGTCTTAAAATCTCATTTTTAAAAAATTTATTTCCAAAAACGCCGGAATTCTCTCGCGACATGATAGGTAATTGTAAGCAGAAGAATAATTTTTAAAATTTGAGATGGTTAAAAAGAGGGGGATCAGTCCATGTTGAATTTACATTGAAAACTGATACCCCGTCTTAAAATCAGAATTTTTTAAAATTTATTTCCAAAACCCTCGGAATTATCTATTGACATGACACGTAATCGTACACCGAAAAAGATTTTTTTTAAAAATTGAGATGGTCAAAAAGAGGGGGATCAGTCTACGTTGAATTAACATTGGAAACTGATCCCCCCTCCTAAAATGTAAAATATTTGAAAAAAAATTCCAAAAACGCCGGAATTCTCTAGCAGCCTGATAGATAAATGTACACCGAAAAAAGAAAAGAAAAATGGTCAGTAAAAAGTTGTGAAAAACGGACAGTGGTTAAAGACGAACATGTGCCGGAAAGACTCTTTCTTTGAAAAGTCAAGAATGAGTTTGAAGAAATTAGTAATACTCATGTATCTTTGGGCAAAGAAATACCCCGAAAAACTAATTTTGGACAATTACAAATCGGAGGAGTAGAAAAAAAATCGTCGAAATCGACGAAACCATCATTGAATACGGGAACACGAAGACGTTTTCAACGCTTTAGTAAATAAAATTAACCATTTGTATCCTGTATAAATTTACGTGTTTGTTTTTTATTCTACATTTTCATTCAATAGCGTTTTCAGTTTTGCGAAATTTAGATTTGTTTTTTTTATATTTTAAATTGTGCACTTCCTGTCTACATTGGCGCATGCGCACATGTGGTTTCTCGGGCGGTCTTGCGCATGCGCACAGGTGGTTGATCGGGGGCCCCTACGCTCTATTTTTACCGTTTTTTTTTCATACGGCCGCTGAACAGCACAAGCACCACATTTTTTTTACTGTAGAGTTTTTCAGTCTACTGCTATTGCCTAAAAAGTAGAATTTCGTTTTTTTTTTTTTTTTGGTAAAGTAGCATACGGTGTAAAGGTACAATTTAAAAAAAAAAAAAAAAAAAAAAAAAATTAATCAAAATTCTGGAAATAATGAAACCGTTTAAATCTCGGTGAACTATTTCTTTTGGATACTAAGTCATTAATCTGAGTTGTCGGTTATGAATTTTAACCTTTACAATTGTCAAGTGACTGAAATCAAATCCAGCTAACGATTTTAGCAAATCAACTGTAATCAACCCCCTTCTTTCTTTTTTTCCTTTTTTTTTTAAATTAAAAAAAAAAATCTCTGTAAATCGGTTTTGAAGACGCTTATTTAAAAAATAAAATTTCATAAGTACTCCAATGACAGGTTGCGATCAACAAGCCCGGAAAAACAAAACAAAAACAAGGCAATTCTTAATTTATAAAGGCTTGGTCTTCGCATGGACTATAAGACCAACTCCTATGGATTTCGCTGATACCAGATGCTGGTATTGTCTTGGCCTTCGGGGCTTGATTAACGCCGGTCTATGGGTCTGTCCTGTGCAGTTCTAGGAGGTCCACACTCCCAGGCTTTGTCTCCCATCTTTGGGGAGGAGTAAGTTTATTGCTTACTGCCTGAGGCGCCCCTACCGGGGAATGCCGACAGAGCTGCCCAGGCAATTTTTAATGGCCAGAGTGCTCACCTTCTCGGGCGCTGGCTTTTCAAGTCCCACTTTCCCGACCCGACCTTGTGTCACATCTTACCTTGTGGGAGTAAGATAAAAATGGCCTTGTGCCTAACCTCCTGAAGAGGAGGTAAATAATACCAGATGCTGTCTTGGTCTACGCTCTTCTTCAGCAAGTCCCATCGATAAGATTCTGTATCCCTGTCTTCAGACTCGTAAATTTGTACAACTGCCAATCTTCAGTGACTCGTATGAGAGCAACTGCCGTGCCACACAGCGGCACCTGGCTTAGCAACATTCCGCGACCCCCACCCATCCGACATCATTGGGAAACTTCTCTCTCTTTCTCTCTCTCTCTCTTTCTCTCTCCATCTCTCTTTCTCTCTCTCTTTCTCTCTCCATCTCTCTTTCTCTCTCTCCATCTCTCTCTCCATCTCTCCATCTCTCTCTCCATCTCTCTCTCCATCTCTCTCTCCATCTCTCCATCTCTCTCTCCATCTCTCCATCTCTCTCTCCATCTCTCTTTCTCTCTCTCCATCTCTCTTTCTCTCTCTCCATCTCTCTTTCTCTCTCTCCATCTCTCTTTCTCTCTCTCCATCTCTCTTTCTCTCTCTCCATCTCTCTTTCTCTCTCTCCATCTCTCTTTCTCTCTCTCCATCTCTCTTTCTCTCTCTCCATCTCTCTTTCTCTCTCTCCATCTCTCTTTCTCTCTCTCCATCTCTCTTTCTCTCTCTCCATCTCTCTTTCTCTCTCTCCATCTCTCTTTCTCCATCTCTCTTTCTCTCTCTCTCCATCTCTCTTTCTCTCTCTCTCCATCTCTCTTTCTCTCTCTCTCCATCTCTCTTTCTCTCCATCTCTCTTTCTCTCTCTCTTTCTCTCTCTCCATCTCTCTTTCTCTCTCTCTCTTTCTCTCTCTCTTTCTCTCTCTCCATCTCTCTTTCTCTCTCTCCATCTCTCTCTCTCTTTCTCTCTCCATCTCTCTCTTTCTCTCTCAAAAACGTTTTTCACCCAAAATGCTAAATATTTCTTTATTCTGTGAATAGAAAATGAGCATTTTGGGTGAAAAGCGTTTTTTTTTTTTTTTTTTTTTTTTTTTAATACTTTCACGTGAAATTTCTTCAGTAAACAAATTACCCCCGCCCCCCAAAAAAACGTGGCCATGTAAACAAGTCAGTGAGTATTCCTCGTCCACTATACCCACATTAATTTCATTACGGAATTAAATTCTACGATAATGCATTTCGTTTTATTGCTACATAAAATCAAACATTTTATTCTTTTTCTTACATTGTACATTAAACAAAACCTTCGCCTGAAACACATACACACCGTGGCAAAGTAAAATAGTGTGTATGATGCCCAAAATACAACTTTTTAACAATCTTATTTAAAAGATGAAGACAGTTTATCGCAACAGGTGATATTTCAGATTTCTAACAAAATAAAGAATATTTTAGAGTTCATTCTGCGTGATTAAAATATAGACAAAAAAACGCATTAGGAAAACAAACTCATTTTTAGTATAAAAGATTTACCAAATTAAGTTTTAAAGTTACATAAGATTTTCCTTACGAACAATTATTCCAATATGATTACTTTCTAGGTTTGTTTTTAGTCAATTACATAAAATTATGACATTTCAAATTTCATACTTGGTTTGTTTTTACAATTGCACCCTTATTAGAACGTTGTATAATTATAATAAAATGAAAAGTCTTTGAATTAGAAAACAATAATAACTAATAGTCAATTACTGAGATGTTATTTTGTAAATCAATATGCAAATAAGATTGAATTCATATATAGCGTGGGTAAAAGGGATAATAGAAACTTTTATCCTGATTCGAACTGATAGTAAAAGTCGATGCATACCTAGTGATTTATATTGCGATGGACTGATCGGAACTTCTGGTTGCAAATAATTAAAATATTACTAAAAGGAAAAATATTGAGTTTGGCACTCTGGATCGAACCAGGAACCTTTAGTGCCCCACTGCCCCAGTCTATTGTACTATCAGCATTGATATCATGGACTGATGCACAAATAGATGCAAGTAAACATTGATATCCATGAATGTATGCAGAGACTACTGTTTGGATGCATGCACAAACACTGTTGTCATGGCGACAGTAGAATTTTTTTTTTTTCATTGCTGCTATAACGACACTGTCAATGCATAAAGGAACATGTCTTTTATTTATTTTATTTTTTTTTTTAACATATTTCACCCCAAACAAGGCAGGCCGCCACTGTAGACATAAGGGGCTACTGAGAATTAGGGTGTAGGTTTTGGATGTCATCCTAAGTTGGGAGCTGTGCAGCGAGATGTCTGTTTACATTAGTTTTAAACCTCTGCATGTCATACAGTCGGGGGGAGCAGGGAGGGAATTCCAGAAGTGGCGGCAGCACGAAGAAAGAAGCTATTGAAGTAGAAGGCTCTCCGTCATCTGGGGACCTCCACAATGAATGGATGGGATTTAGCTGATTGTCGAGTTGGTCTAGTGTATTTACGTTGTCACAGAAAATGTCAGAAACTGCATTTGGGTTGTCACCGCAGGGATCAACATTCAAATATGAGGTGCATAAGAATGCGTGGGTGGCAAAAACCATGTGATCGATATAGCATGCTGGTAGATAATGACCAGAGATTTTAGCAAGTCAATTAGGGAAGAGTTCATTACCCCCCCCCCCCTTCGCCCATGAGTGTAAAGTATTGAATGCTGTTCGAAGAGGTTATAAACTAATTCTAGATGCAGTTTCTGACCATTCGTCTTTGGTTTTTACTCTGGTTCGATTTATTATTCATAGAAGTAAAATTTGCAATTCCTATCTGAAGATCCTTATATTTATTTAAATACCTTGCATAAACCTTTGAACATATCCAATTGTATAATTATCTAAATCTCAAAATTTTCAATGTAACTTATCAAAACTTGACATTGATAATATTCAAAGCTTTAGGATTCATTTATGAGTAGCTGATATAAAGGATTTCAGTCTATTTTCTTAATTATTTTTCCTCTTTCAAGAATGTAAAATGAATCCTATTTGTAGGTGATGTGATTCAAAATGGTAATAACAAGAGTGTTGATGATGTAAGAGGACACTTGGCCCAGCGACTGTTTGACCAGTCACAAGCAGTGAGGATGGCAGTCATCAAGGTGGTCGGTGAATGGTTATTGAACTTGATGGACCGCTATTCATTTCATCACAAACTGATTCCTTTGTTATTAACCGGTATTACAGATGACCAACCACAAATCGTTAATATCGCCACTGGATATTGGTATGATATTGGTAAGTGATTTTGATATCTTCGTAAAATACTGCCCACTGTTGTCATTTTTATTCCAGGGAAGTATTTAGGTTTTTCCTAATGCATAGTCAGGTGGGCAACCATGTGGTCACGTGTATAAAAGGCTTAACCCGGAAGTTTACTTTCTCTTTTTCTTTTTCGCTTTGACCGTCAGTATATGTTTGTCAATCCCTCTCTGTTCATTCTGACCATTAATCTGAAAACATGCAATCAGTTGTTGCTAGGTCCATACCAGTTAAGTTTGACATATTTTTTGATCGGTGTCTTCTCTGTCAATACTTTGTGACAGGTGTTAAAAGTAAGGATAATTTGCATTTTTGTGAGGTTATTACAATATTGGGTTTTGTATGTTCTTCACAAGTCTATTCTCTTTTGGTCTTATTTGTTTCTAATCAGTTAAAAAAAATTTATGGCTTCGTTAATCATTAAATGCTGAATAATCTGGACTGAAAATGTCTTACTTGGTATATTCAAATTACTACTGCTTACTTATTTTAGCTGCTGGAGGAAGAGTTTGAATTGCACTTTTCACTGATCATCATTGTAGACTGTATAAAAGTGTTTAGAATTATACAATTCTAATAATTTTGCTTTTTACTATTTAACTCTGAAATATCATTTCTGAACAATAACAGGTGCATTACTTTTTGGGTCTTAACTAAATTTAGTTGACAATCTTGAGATGCAAGCAAAATTCTTGAAAGTTCAAATTGCCAAATTTTAACATATATATATTTTTTCTCCTTGCCTCCAGATAGCATCAAAATGAATTTAAAATGTTTCAATCTTTCATTTTATATGCATACATTGAAAGCCAAAAAATAGCCCGATGATCAAACCAATATGTAATTGTGTGGGTGATTTCCAGTAGGTTTTGTCTGTACATTTGACTACAGGATGGATATTTGTAAGTTTCTGTGAATATTTAAATTCAGCAAATCTCTCTTCTGGACATGACACATTTATTTGTGTATGACGAGGATGAGTAAGTTTTTACAGGGAAAAACCTTGTACACAAAATGATTTTTCAACATCAGTTTGGTTGAAGATAACATTTAATAGTGGAACGTTTGTAAAAATGAAAACTACACTATTTATATATGCATTTTTAATAAAATTCTTATAATGCACTCTGATTTAAACTGATTACTTTAAATAATAATTTTTTCAAAATTTAAATTGTATAAAATTTAAGTTTCCAGTTTAAGTAAATAATTAGGTGAATATAAGATCTTGCATTTTTGAAATTTTCTTTTTCTTTTACTAAGGATATATGAAAATTATTAGATATACAAAACTTGAAGTGGTTTGTTTTACATTTAGGCTGTTTGTATAAAAATTAAAATTATATTCAAATATTTGTCAAATGATTACATTTGGGGCCAAAATTTTACCTCTGCCAATAAATCTCTATCTCATTTTCTAACCACCTTGAAATTTTTGCATTTAGCAATGGTTCTTGCTATACTTTTATTTATAAAAAAAAAAAGAAAAAGTCATTTGACTTTTAAATCTTGAATTTTATTTCTTGCAGGCCTGAAATTTGAACAGGAAAATGAAAAGGATTTGAAGGACCTTATAGATTTTCCTACAAGTCAACCGGAAAACTATCCACCAAATAGTATGTATTATTACAACATTGTTGAATATTGATATACATGTCTCTTTGAGAGGTTACAATCATTAAATATCTTAACAAAAAAATTTCAGAAAGCCATAAATTAAGAATTATGTAATTGGCTGAATTTGAGTAATTTTCTGCTTCATATTTTCTCTTAAATGTGACAAAGTAATGACTCTCCTTCCACTATAGTACAAGTTTACAATCCAGATTGATATCAAAATAAACCTAAGATTTTGTTTCATCTTTGACCCCAATGATTTAACCATTTCTTTTCAGCCACAAGACCAAATCTCGGCTGTCGTGTGTTGGTTAGTCGCCATTTGTTAAAAATCCTTCCTTGTCTGCTGAATGACCTCACTGACTGGGTTTTGGAAACACGAATCCAATCAGCCAAACTGCTCTATCCACTTCTGATAAATGCGGAAGAGAAAGTTGTTCAACATCTTCCCTTACTTTTACATGGCATGTATAGATCTTGCCAGGAGAATGACAAACGAGTTGTACAAAATGTAAGATAACTTTTTCCATATATATTATACTCTTTAATAACTTATAAAACTTGCATCTATCTCTCTATATATAAAGTTAGGTATCTTTATATATTTGTATGTGCAGGATTCACTCCTAAACTAATTAACCAATCAGTATGACTTTTGGAACAGTTGTAAAGTATCATAATGTGGGCTATATTTAGTTTTATGCAAAGGGCTGGAATCTCTTGAAAATTTAGATACCTCCGATTTTTGTGAAATTTTTAATAGGTATTAGACATCAATTAATATTTCATAAATTTCGGTTACTTTGGAGTATTTTAAAGGGTTAAGGGGCATAATATGGGCACAACCTCCCATTTGAAAATGCAAATATATAAGATTTGCAGTAAAATCTTATACATGTTTCTGGAGAAAATTCACTGCATACTTGAACAAAATCCATGTATGAACACCCATCATCAGAGATAATAAAAGCCAGACGAAAATCCAGGTAAAAAAGCTTTTAGATAAACATCCGAATCATCAAGAGTGTGATAGAGATAATATGCTCAAACAAAAATCAAATGTCCAGAAAAAAAAACTCTGATACACATTAAAGTCCTTTTCATAAAACTTTTTAGAAATAAAGGCGAACAGTTAAAAATAATTTTTAAAAACTTAAAAGCTCAGAAAAGCCAACAGTCTCTCCCATGTTGGCAGATTTTTTAAAAAAATTGTTTTAATTTAAAAAGAATTAAAAAAATTTTTTTTTTTTATAGATTCTCAAGTCTGCAGAACTCCTCGGCAATTTTGTGAACCCAGAAGTCTGGATTCCACTTGTCTTGACAGAAATCAACAATTCTCCTCGGACTTCAGTTCTGAGGGTTCTGACCGCAATGATTAAAGGGTGCAAACAAAACCAACTCAAAGATCATATTGTTGTGATTTGTGATCAGCTTGCTTCTCCTCACTTTTGTTACACAACAGATGTAATGTATAGATTTTCCTTTTCTTTTACCAAATTTATTAAACTTGCAATTAAAATTTCCATTTAGATAACTATTTGCTCTTCATAATAAAATCTATTCCAATTTGACTATTAGAAATTTTTCCACGCATGATGTAGAAGTTTGGCAAAGATATAATAATAATGTAGTGTGCATTTCAAAGATGAGAATAAAGGAGTCATTTGATATTGAATAGAACTTAAATGTAGACTTGTAAAAACCAGTTTTAATTTGAAAAGGATAAATTAATCTTATGTGAGTTTAACCAAACATGTTTTAATTTTTTTTATGAAAAAAAATCTTTGGATTCTTTTCCTCTACAAAATCTACCTAAAATCTAACATTTTTATAAATAGTAACCCTAGTGAAGTAATGAAACGTAAGTTTGAAAATATGCTTTTGTATTCCTATATCCTGTTAATATATTTTCTTTTTCATAGCCTAAACTATTAGCAGAATTGGTGAAGTGTTGTAAGGTTATCATGAATGTTTCAAAAGAGGACTCTGTTACTATTGGTTATCAGTTATTTTCTATTCTTGTTACGACTTTGGCTTTTCCTGACAACAACTCTGATGTCGAATCTGAGGTAAATATTTACTATTTTTTCTTTCCCTATTTTTCTTAAGTAAAAAAGACTTTTCATAAAAATTAGACAGCACCTTACAGAAATGAGCGAATAGCACAAATGCATACCTCCTGGTTTGACTTTGACTCCACATTCTGCGTGGTTTGGTACCTGCTGTAATTTCTGTTTCTTTGAGGGCTTTTCTTTTGAAAGGTTAGTTGTTGGATCTAATGCAACTATTGTAGCAAGTTCATCATTGCTGCTGCATAAACTTTTGAATGGTATACTCAAGACTTCTATCTAGATGATCAATAACTAATGAAAAATGCCTTCATCAGTTTATTCACTTCCAAAACCAGTCTTTAAAGATTTATAATTTCACTGAATGGTCAGTTCTAATGTACTCGTTTTAATTAATTTAAACATGAGCCAAGTTGTTTCCAATTCTTTTGATTCTAAACTTCAATTCAATTATTACAAAGAAATTAGAACAAATCCAGAAGAATAACTGAAAATGTGTTAAGAATAATTTATTGAGAATTGAACAAAGGAAATCAGCAATTTTTGAAGTGCAGTATAAACCATTAACTCTTCATTATTTCTATTTTTGTTATTTCCATTTTGTTTTTCTTTCTCTTTCAGGCACGGCGTTGTCTTTGTGATCTGGCTCTTTTGCATCACATGGTCAGTGGAGCCTGTCAGCTTTATGCTCAATACAGTCATCGGTTAGTTGCAAAGCTAAAGGAAAATTATACAGAATGGACAAGTACTTCATTTGAAGTACGAATCTTTGAAGTAATATATTTCAATGTTGGAGGTGAGCAACTTTTTTTGCTCTTTTTAAACTAAAAAATTGAGATTGTTAATGCCATTTCTAAATATCAGAATAAGTAATAGCCAATTCTATGAGCAGTTATTGTTGTATTTTAAGGGATCAGCTCAAGGTAAGAGACACAAAACTTTTCCAGGTAAAGATAAGCAAACTTTGCTAGTAAAATAAAGAGGAATGATTTACACTTAATCCTAACTCTGTTAAAGATAGGCTTGAATGTAAATGTTAGACTCTAAAATTTTTCTGACTTTTTTTGGTAAAGATGGAGTCACTGATCTTTTACCCGATCCATTTTAAGATTAGCTGACTTATCCAGCATTGCCTGGGTGTCAAATAGAATGTAAATGAATATTAGACCATTTGGAATTTTGTTTATTCATATTTTACTTATATTCACCCACAAATTCAGAAACGGCTCTGAATTGCAGACATTTCAAAGAGCATACATCAAGCAGATTTTAAATTACAAACATTTTTTCCATGTTAGAATGAATTCTTTTTCTTCTTTCATTCCAGTTGATATTCTGCCCGAGTTAGTTGAAGATTTACTTGAGGTTATGTGTTATTGCTTAAATCCTGAGAAAGATGAACAGCTTCGAATGAGATTGATGGCTATGCTGGTATCTCTACTTTCTAAACATATTTCAAAATCGAATGAACATCCACTGAGACGGAAGAGTTTGCTGCTTCTCAAGAAAATTGTTATACCCAACTTGATTTGGCGGGCTGGACGGATCGCACAATCCATCCGCTTCTCTGCAATATCCACTGCCTGGTCTTTATTTCAACGGAAATGCGTCTCTGCGAATGATGTAAGTATTTATTCTTAATCTTCTCACAAATGTTCACTCTGATATGCAAAAACCTTCTTAAATCGATTACTACTGTGTCTGTCTGCCTGATCACATAAGTGATGGGTGACCAAGGGCTACTGGTATGAGAAGAGAGGGGCGGGGTATTAATTGAACAAGATAAGCCTCTGAAGGATGTGAGTTCAATCTCCATACAGGGTAGTACACTTTTATTATCTCTTAAATCACACCCCAAAATAAATTTCACTAAACGTGTCATTTAAAAGTTCCTATCCAATAAATGACAGTAATTGTCTTACCCGCATTTTTCAAGCCAACTGAAGCTTTGCTGGCCTTTTCTGTCCTTAGGAGCATTGCTGCCCAAATATACGAAAGTCAACATCTAACCTGGTCCCCTTGACATAGATGTTAGGAGTGATATACTGGTAGTGGTGTGGCAAATATTCTCTTAGTTTTCTCGAGATTGATGGTGCGTCAAAAGGTAGTGCACGCTCTAAAGAAGAGATCCGCCATTCCCTTCTTTTTCTCCCTTTTTTTTTTTCTTTTAAAAAATTTTCTTATCTATTTTTTTTTTTTTTTTTTTTTTGCTGGGGATGGAGCATCTTACCGGATGCCAGACATTCACCCACTATTTCAAACTCCAACCAAGATCTTTTTAAGATTGTAACCGTCCCTTTAAGCGCAATTGTTTGTATCTCTCTTGCACTTGGTTCACTGGGTATATTCCCCAGGTAGTTTTGGAAATTCTTTAAAAAAAACAAAAAACAGGCTTATTAACTGCTTCTTTCTTGCTTAAATCAACAGTAAACTGTTATTTTCTCTCTGGTTCTAATCCATGAAATAAGTATTGAGTCTGAAAAAAAAAAGGTTAAAATATACACAAGTCCATTACCCCCTCCCTCTAATATTCCTCAGCTCTATAATCTTTCTGTTTGTGTATATAATATATATATATATATATATATATATATATGTATTTTTATATATATTATGGAAGCTTTTTTTTTTTTTTTTTTTTTTTTTTTTCTTTTAATACCTGCGGGAGCTCTGAAATACCCGACTAGTACACGGGCGCAGGATATCTCTTGGTGTGATGGACTCGTAGACCTTGTCAGGTCATCCATCTAGAAGAAAAAACTCTGATATAAAAACCGTCCTACTGACCACTTACATCTTGGCAGTAAACCGTGGGTTAGGGAGGCCTCCTAGTCCTGATCGACAACCTTCCTAGAGCTGAACAAAATATTCGGTTTGCAAACCCAAAATTGCTTAAGGAGTAGATGGACTTTGCCTATCGCCCGACCTTTGCGCTCCTTCTCGGTCTATTAGATAGGCGCAGAGGTACTGGCGTAAGGGCGCCTCAAAAACACCCAGTGCTTGACCCTGTTTCCTGACTAGGACAATGAATGCTGTCTCTCTATCGAGGCAACTTGGGGACAGCTTTTTTTATCACTAAGTCTCACATGACTAGTCTGGGTCGCTCTTGTTCCAGCAGGTTGAGTGTACAGGTTAGACAGCTTGTCGGGCTGCTGTTTCCGACTGTTAGTACAGGAGCCCTAACTCTTAGGTAGCGCTAAGAACGGCTGCTCCATCAACAGTTGTATAATATCGTGGCTAACTGTGCATGCCATGTCGTGCATGGAAAGGGACCCTACAGTTATCTCCGGTGGGCTTTCCTGAGGCCACAATCCAAGTCATGACTTAGGACTGGATGTGTGAGCTTATTGGCACCAAACAAGCACCCCCTTTGTCCTCCCCACTCTATCTTAAAACAAAAATGACAGTACAAAGTAAAAAAAAATCAAACCTAAACCAGACACCCACCAAAAAACTTGCTCGCCTCTGCCCTTGAGACTAGCATTCATAAATATCCGGGGACTTAGAACCAACATGAACGACGTAGAAACGTTTCTCCTAACAAACTCCTCAGATATCCTAGCACTAACTGAAACTAACCTTCAACCCTCAATCTCCTCATACCATTTTGATATGACTGATTACCTCCCACTCTACCGTAAAGACTCTGACAAACATATGCACAGACTAGGAGTCTATGTTCGAAACATCCTCCCTGAGAACACAGGCTAGAAACAAATGATCAAGCCTACATGTGCATTAATTAACCCTGCAGCACAGTGTTAGTTATATTTCTTATACCGTTCTCCTTCGACCCAGGACTATACCCTTCTTAACTCTGTCTCTGAAAGCATAGATATAGCACTCTCACTTGACATGAGTGCCCAAATACATGTATTTGGGGATTTTATTGCACATCACTGTGACTGGCTTGGATTCTCCAGCTATACAGATGCAGCTGATAACTCCACGTATAGTTTTTCCATAGTGTACTCCCTCTCACAGACTGTTACGTTCCCGACCCGCCTCCCTGATCATGTGAACCAGCAAGCCTCAGTTCTTGACCTCACTGCTTGTGTGACGCATGCCCATAGCCCGCTCAAAAACGCTGATCACCTTGTAATGATTGATATCACCCTAAAATCTCGTCCCAAAGCTAAAGAGCCGTTGCTAAAATCAACAAAATACTTCAAGCGGGCTGATTTTGATTCCATCAGAGACCACATCATAGACACCTCATGGAGTGGAATTTTTTCTCTTCCTGCTAATCAATACGCAAATGAGGTAACTGAATGGATCAAAGCAGGCATTGATGCACATGTCCCCGTGAGAAAATTCTACAGCAAGCCCCACTCTCCCAATGGTTCACCTCGAAATGTGCAGCTGCTATTGCTGAGAGGCAGCAAGTATTCCGACAATACAGCTGCCATAAGTCTACTATGAATAGACAGAAATTTGTAGTCAAGAAATAATAGTAAGACTGTGATAGCTGAAGAAAAGAGAAAGTATACAGAGATGACCAGGAAACACATTCAGTCGCAAAACTAGTGTAGTGAACAATGGGCAATCAACAATTCCCCCGTTATCAAACCACAATGATGTTGTTTGCACGGCAACTGACAAGGCTGAAGTACTTACCCAGCATTTTGCCTTAAACTCCACTTTGGACTCCACAAACCACTGCCTCCCTAATTTCCCACTGTGGACGGAAGCCACACTTAACAGTCTGGTAATCAACCTATCTCGTGTCATGGGCATCATAAAAAACCTTGACACCTCCAAAGCATGTGGGCCTGATCTTATACCAGTAATAAAGAAATGCTCTGCTGAACTGGCCCCTGTCCTCTACAACAAATGCCTTGCTGAATCTTGCTTCCCCGATAGCTGGAAAATTGCCTCTGTGGTACCAGTTGTCAAGAATTCTGGAGATAAAACTGACCTTCAGAATTATCGCCCGATCAGTCTCCTCCCGCTCTTCACTAAAATCTTTGAATCCTTAATAAATCTAGCAATAGTCTGGCACTGAACATTCTTTCTGATCATCAGTATGGATTTAGACAAGCAAGGTCTACTGCGGATATCCTAATGGTCAGCTCCGAACGCATATACCATACACTGGATAAGGTAGGTGAAACTAGGGTAGTAGTACTTGATATATCCAAAACCTTTGATAAGGTCTGGCATAAAAGTCTTATAAAAATTAATTCATATGGTATTACTGGACGAATATTTAACAATTAGATCCTTCTTATCCAACAGAAAGATCCAGGTTTTCCTCTATGGCTGTTCATCCAAATAACATTACATAAATGCAGGTGTACCTCAGGGATCGATCTTTGAACCTTTATTGTTCCTGATTTTCATAAACGACCTCCCCGATAACATTGTCTGAGATGGATATATTTGCTGACGACACTACGCTTTACTCTCGTGTGGGTAAAACAGATGCGCACATATCCAAGGCAATGGCTGAATCCTTAGAAAGTGACCTCCATTCTGTAGTGGAATGGGGTCGTAAATGGATGGTCATATTTAATGCTGCCAAGACAAAGCTTCTTTCCTTCAACAACTACAAGAAACCTCTTCAACCATCGATTGCCATGGCAAATAACACCCGACCTGAGAGTTCAACATTCAAACTCCTCGGCCTAACATTCACAGGTAACATGAATTGGAACAAATACATTGAAGATATTGCCACTGTTGCAGCAAATATGGTGGTCTCCTTCTACCATGTTAGAAAACTTCTCACACCTGACAGTATCTTATCTCCTCTTGAGACTGATCCACAACTCCTATTCCAGAGACTGTGTGTGTTATCTACCAATGAACCCTCAACTCAGCAGCAGCAGCAAGAACATTTCCAGTATGAGCTTTGTGGTTACCCACCTGCACTTTTTGACTCTTTCGGACTACCGCGAGAGGCAAAAAGAAACGGCTTTGGCAGACGCAATATGAGAACTGACTTCCCCTGTACAATCAGGTCCACAGTGTTCAGATCCACAGTATCTCTTAGATGGTGGAGCACTACTTCAATGCCTCCCATGGCAAAAAGAGTCACACATTTGATGAGATCTGTGCCCAATACTGCAGATATGTCACAACTATATATGGAAAAACATACATTGTCTTTGATGGGTATGAAAGTGGTTCACCCATTAAAGACGTGACTCACCGACGCCGAGCAAGGGGGATCTGTTGATGTTTATGTGTGACTGACCCCTTTAATGGTGTTCAAATTAAAAAAGGATGTTTTCCTAGCTAATCAAGAAAACAAACAACTTGCTGGGAAAGAGTTTGGAGGAAGCAGGTTGTAAAGTAGTCCATGCATCTGGAGACGCTGACGTATTGATTGTGAAGACTGCTCTAGAACTGGCACAAACAGAAGAAACCATTTTGATAGCAGATGACACTGACCTATTGGTTCTTCTATGTTATCATGCCAATAGAGATGATGGTTACAACATTTTCTTCATGTCACAACCAAAGGATAGTGCAAAAAGTGTGAAAGTCTGGAACATCAAAGAGATGAAGAAATCTTTGGGAGATGTGGTTTGTTCCAACATTCTTTTCATCCATGCACTACTGGGTTGTGATTCTACATCCAGTGTTTATGGAATTGGGAAGGTAGCATCCTTTCGAAAGGTGATGGACAATAGAAACTTCCTCAAACTGGCAGAAGTGTTTGGCAAGGATAGCAGTGCAGAAGAGGTTATTGAAGCTGGGGAGAAGGCTTTAGTGTGCCTGTACAATGGTAATGATGGGGGAAACATCAATCATCTCCGACTGAGGCGCTTTAAGGAAAAGGTTGCAAAAAGCTCAAAGTATGTTGAGGCCAAATCATTGCCACCAACAAGAGCAGCTACGAAATTCCACAGCCTTCGAGTTTACTTCCAAATTCAGGAATGGAAATGTAGAAACCAGCTAAAACCTGACGAGTGGGGATGGAAACTTTCAGATGGTAAATTACAACTAATCAAGACTGACTTGCCAGCTGGTCCTGTAAATTTGTTGGCTATAATTAGGTGTACATGTACTTCAGGGTGTACTACAGCAAGATGCAGTTGCAGGAAACATGACATTGACTGTTCAAACTTGTGTGGTAATTGCAAAGGCCTCCACTGCAGCAACTCACCACAGCCAGATCTTGATGATGAAGTTACCTTTCCCTAGTTCTTGACAAGAAATGTTCTTTGGTGCGTTCATGAACTTGTTCTGCGGTGGTTATGCAAAAGCCTTGCCCCAGCATTCGACCAACTGACCATTCTTTTATTGTAAATTGTACTTATTTTTTATGAAATGTCAGGAATTAATGTGACAATTGTTGCCTTGAAAAAGGCTACTTAGTCTATTTTTGTACCTTTTATATTCATATTTGTATAAGAAATTAAAAAACAAAACAAAAAAAAAACATTAAAATAATGGCAGGGGCTAGTCATTTTCTGGTGTTAGTTTATTATTAAGCATATAGCTACCTATCATTACAATTTAAAACACCAAGAAAATGTCAAGCTGGCTTGGGGTGGGCCCTGTGTGGGTTTTCATGCAAAAAATATTGTTTTATTTTTGTCAGAAATATACTGCGCTGGATGAATGATGTTGCATTCTTGAAAGCTTGCTGTAATGATTCATGGTCTTTTTCAAGTGTGCAAAGATATTGTTGGTACATCTTGTTTTTCTCTTTCAAGTGCTTATTGAACTGTGAGTTGCTCTCATCGAAGCAATGATTGTTTCTTAAGACTAAGAACCTCAACACTGGCCTTGTCCTGAATTGGTTTCTCGTGCCATTAAAATGAACATACTCAAATGCACTATGAAAATTCCTGCATATTTTTGTCCAGTTTAAACCTATCAATGCGCTTGTGTACTTTTACACCTTGAGAGCAAGTACCTTAGTAAGAACCTGTATCTTGTCTTTGTGGATCTGGAAAAAGCTTTTGACAATGCCAGGAGAGATTGTCTGGTGGGCTCTGGACAAATGAGAGTAGAAAGTGGATGCTGGATTTACTTTCATCAGCCTCGTAACTTATTTTGTCCTTTAGTCCTCACATTCCATGAGCAATGTTTCTGACAAAGGGGAAAGAATTGCTGTTTTCCGGGTCGGAATCTATCCACCTAACAGTTATCATTGGCTAGTTTTTGACCTTGAAGTAGTATTTTTTTTTTTTAAGCTCCTTACATCAAGTGGCTTCATGCCTTGTCTGGAGCGATTTCCATAAAAGAAAAGAAACTGTTGTTCAAGCAATGTACAGTAATGCTCAAAATAATGTTATAGTTAACAGCACATTTAGTGACAGCATTAACTTAAAGTAGGAGTATGTCAGGGTTCTGTACTGAGTCCGTTACTTTTCATTTGTGTCTTAGAAGCATTGTCCAAGAGTTTCATATGGGTTGTCCGGAAGAGATACTGTATGCTAATGATTTATTACTTGCCTGTGAAACAATGGATGATCTACTTATTAAGTTAAAGACTTTGAGGAATGCTATGGAAAATAATGTTACCAAGACCAAAGTGATCAGTGATTGGAAACCTCCCAAAAAGAGCAAAGTTCCCCAAAAGAGAAGTTTGTGGAAAGAGTCAGGTGCAATTCAATCTCTTGGTTGGATTGAAAAAATGTCTGTTGTAAGCATTGGGTACACGAGAAGTGCAGTAGAATTACTGGTAGGTTTAGAGGATAACCGATTCATGTGCAAAAAGTGTATGACAATGGAGATGGATGAGAACTCAAATTTGGAGAAAGTATATCTGGATGGCAAAGCTATTGGGCTTGTCGAAGTTTTGTTACCTTGGTGATACCATTGGAGCACAGGGTGGAGCAGGTGCTAGTGTGATTACAAGAATTAGGAGTGGATGAAGTAAGTTCAGGGAACTACTGCCATTACTAACATCGTCCTCTGAGGTCATCAGAACTAAGTCTTTAAGACTCTCATTACACATCCATCATATAATTCTCATATCATTTCTCTCCATGCAAGGCATATCCTCAACCCTCACTGGCCAAATTTCATCATCACACTGCGTGGACATACCTGATAAAGTCTTCCCTTGGTCAATTACTATAAAACGACAAACTCACTGTGTGTTCTAAAATGAAGCCAATGCTTTTTTGAAAAAAATTTTTATAGGAAGTTTCAAACAGTATTCACTTCTTCATCGTGAATTTTTTTTAATATATAAATTCAGTAAACAATGATACCGAATTCAGCTCTTTATCTAATTTTATTTTTTATATGCAGTGTCCATTTTGAAGGGGTAAGAATATTGAAGCGAAATGTATTTTCATTCATTACCAGAATAACAAATTTACATTTATCAAACATTCTGGTCATTCTAAACGCATTTGATCTTCCCAGAATGCGAACACTGAACACCATTGCTTTCCCGCATACTTTTCACTTAAGCAGTATTGAGTGTCTATCCTCTTTTAAAACACAATAATTTTGCTTTCAATAATTATTCTTCTGGTTGAATTGAAAAAATGTTTGCTTCATTTTAGAATACGCAGTGACTAACTTAGAAAAATCATTTTGTCATTCTGTTTTTCAAAACTGCTGCGTTTGTTATTTTACAGTAATTGACATTGCACACTGGCATTTGTCTCTAGCCTCAAAGCAGCAGACACAATAGTAGTCCTCTGGTCGGCGTATAACATAATTACGCTAAATGTTGCAACACACTTACCTTTTTTAAGTGCTTATGCACTAAGCTCATAATGTTTCATACATACACAAGACATTCACGGGGGCTGTTTGCTTTCCTTTTTCCTTATTGTCTACTTATAAAACAAGTTGACCATTTCAATGAATTCTTTTTTGAAAAAAAACAAAACTTTACAAAAATTATTTTACTTATTAATTTGAATCCTAGAATGCATTTTGGTTTTGCCGCAAAGGTTGGCTCCCTCTACCGTGCTAGTAAACTCCTCACACCTGACATTATACTGTATCTCTACAAAGCCACCATCCGTCCATGCATGGAGTATTGTTGCCACATCTGGGCTGGTGCATCATCTACTAGTCTATCCCTCCTTGACAAGGTCCAAAAAAGAGTTGCCAACCTAATAGGTCCCTCACTGTCAAACAAGCTCCAGTCCCGCCGCAATGTAGCATCCTTGTGCTTGTTTTACAAATACTTCAATGGATTGTGTTCTAATGAATTGGCTGCTCTGGTGCCCCCTCGTCGTAAGTTCACTAGACCAACTCGACAATCGACTAAATCCCATCCATTCACTGTGGAGGTCCGCAGATGCCGGAGAGCTTTCTACTCAAATAGCTTCTTTCCTCGTGCTGCTGGCCTCTGGAACTCCCTCCCTGCCCCCTGTTTCCCCGACGGTACTGACATGCAGAAATTTAAAACTAATGTAAACAGACATCTCGCTGCGCAGATCCCAATTTAGGTTGACCCCCCCCCCCCCCCCTCCAACCTTCTCCATTTTCTTTCTTCTCAGTAGCCCTTTACATCTAGTGGCAGCCTGCCTTGTCTGGGGTGAACTGTTAAAAAAAAATTTATAAAAATAATTAATTTAACTATTACATTAAATCAAGTAGATTGCTTTCGTTTTCTTTTTTATTTATTTTTTTTAAACAAGTCGGTCGTTTTCCTGGTAATCGCTTATTTATTTACATCCACTAATTTACTGATTATATTACTACCGCTATAATGCATTTCAATACATTAAATTCACTAGAATGCATTAATGTTGATTATCAAACCATTTCAATCAATTACTTTGAAATAAAAATACTATTTTTAATAAATCTCATTTATAAGAAATAAATTACTGCTTATATTAAATCCTCTAGAATGCATTTCCATTTCTAAGTTTCATTTTACTGAATTACTTTTTGACAGAAAAATCCTATTCATTGAAATAATTTCTTTGCCAAATAAATTAGTTCTTAATTTATATCCGAGGATGCATTTCTGTTTCTTAAAAAACAAGTCAGCCATTATGAAATATTTCATGAAATTCTATTTTTCTGATTTTACATTTCCTTGCGTATTATTTTAACATTGTCAACTCCCGAGCAGCAGTATATAATATTGTCATCTACATCCACAGACAGCTATTTTATCGTATCATGACTTTTCAGTGTGGCTAGACGTAGTAAGATTCATACTCTTTTTTTAGCTCCTTCCATCAAGTGGCTTCATACCTTGTCTGGAGCGATTTCCATAAAAAAATTATTTGAATAAATTGGAATTTCCATTCTTTTTCAATGCATCTTCACAAGTATAAAATGTTTTCATTTGCTCTCTATATACCCCCCCCCTCTCATTTGACTATAAAACCTGTTTATATATGGATTTTTTTTTTTAGTTAAATAAGGTAATTGATGAATTACTGCCTCAATTGATGGCAACTCTGCAAGATGATAGTAAAAATACACGCATCCTTACCTGTCGGCTCCTCATCCGTTTACTGGAGAAACTTACAGACACTGAACTCCCAAATTATGACCTGTTGCACAGTATCTATCCTCACCTTTTGACTCGCTTGGATGACAATGAAGATGATGTTCGCCTGATGGTAACATATGTGTTTCTTGCATATTTTGATGCATTAAAACCTTACAGATACGATTCTCGCCTATATCGAGCTCACTTGGAAGCGTTATATCGAGGGCTTCTCATTCACCTCGATGATCAAGAGGCCACAATTCAGAAAGCGGTATTTGGTAAGTAAATAGCATTTGTCAGTTATTTGTAAATTAATTTTTTTCCAAGTTGTTAATGTGAAATGTTAGTTCATAGAATCATTTGTTATTGGTATTAGACTTAGTTGGTATGCTGTAGTGAACAAAAAGAAACCTATCAAAAGGTGAGTGAGGGGCATTTAAAACTTGTACAAGTAGCCGGTTGTGTAATCTATTTTATCAGCTTATTCAAATTTGAAATGCCCCTAACACATTTGATTTTTCTTTTCTTACAAAAATGATTTAAACACAAAAATTCCAAAGTTTCTAAGTTTAATAAATAGGGTTTGTGATTCTGGCAATTGTCCTTTCTTTATAGAAATTTTCATTCAAATTACTTTTTCAAAGTCACTTTCTGTGATAAATCTTCAATTCATAAAAAAATAGTGACAAGTTATGTAGAAATAAACCAGATAATTTTATGATTTACTGGAAATTAAATGATTAGAAATGCTGCAAACCTTATTCAAAAGTATCAAACTTTTTTTTATTTATCTCTTAAAATGCTTCAATTAGAAGAAAAACATTCTAATGTTTAGTTTACAAATATTTTCATTTCAATAAAAGTCTACAGAAATATTTCTTGTCTTTTCGTGGAAGATTACTAACTAAAAAAAAAAAAAGCAAATTGCTCCAATTTGAAAATGAGAATTTAAAAAAAAACTTTTGATCTTAAAATAAAAACCTTTATTAATGGAAACATTTAACCACTTTAAAATTCACTTTAGTGGAAGTAAAGGACGGATTTATATGCATAAATTTTGTACACAAAAAAAATCTTATGCAAATTCAGAATAATATAATATTTTGTCTATAATTAAAATTTGAAACTCTAAAATGTTGCCCTACCTTCCTTCCAATGCTTCTAATATATTTTTGAGACCCCCCCCCCCTCTTAAGATCTTGTTTGGAAAATGATTTTTGTAAATTTGAAGACCTGCACATGAATGCTTGGTATAGTGATGGTTCTCGGTATAGATAATGGAATCATCAAGGGGAGTTAAAGATCCAACCTAAACCCTAATGGTTACTTTGAGGCTCATAGCATTAGAGATGTATGTATTGTTAATTCTTTCTCACTAAGGGTTTAACACTTAGTGAGAAAGAATTAAAAATTCTTATATTTCATAGAATTCATACATGATGTTACTAATCTTATTATCTATTAATAATAGAGATTATGTATCTGTCTGTCCGTCTGAAGCCGAAACTCCATCAGAGTAATATTACTATTTACTTAATCTGCTAGTTTCTATATATAGTACTACAAAAACTGCCGTAAACATATAAATAAAGTAGAAAGAAATTTCAAGACGAGACTGCGATTCGAACAGAAAACGTTTAAGAATCTTACTTAAACTAATACTGTTTCAACTTCCTTATATACTGTTACAAAAACACGCTCAGACACTAAAAGGATTTTGCCATTTATATAATTAATTCCTTTTAAACTTCAATTAAATTCATATTTAAAAATATACACATATAGCTGCTATTATCAAATTTACATATGTATTTACTAGAGTTGGGCGGTTTTTAAATTTTGGTTTCGGTATCGGTTTCGTTTTTTTTCCCTTAAAACCTTGGTTTACGGTTTGGTTTTTCGGTTTTTTGAAAAATCTTTTTACTATGGAAGCTATTCATTCTCTTGTGTGATGATTAGTTATTATTCAACGTTTAGTTGAATTATGCCACTGTTTCGATAATTTTGTGACTGAATCATTCTCCATGATATGAATCATAAGTTTTAAGGTGTTGACTGTTGTAATCAAAGTTCTGATACCTTTTCAACAGTTAACTCGTTAAAACAGTGACCAAAGATTCATGAAAGATTTCTGAAGAATAAAACTGAGTTTGAATATACATTCTATCTAATTCTTTAACCCATCAGAAGCTAAAATATAGGATGAGGAGAATGAGGAACATTTAAACAAAAATCTTTAACATCAAAAGATAGCGTTAGAAAATGAGCAGTCACAGACATATATGAATCATTAGCTCGGCTGGTCCAATAGTCCATTGTCAAGGAAATGGACTTTATGTCTAACAACTGCCGCCGAATGTCAGTACTGACCGACTCATATAAATCAGGAATTAACATTTCTCTAACATGTCGTCTGGTCGGCAACTGATATACAGGTTGTAGACATTTGACGAAGAATTTAAATCCTTCATCCTCTACAATGGTTTGGAGATCTTTGCATATCATTGCTACAAGACTCTGGTTTGCTGCTCTTGTTTTTGGGTTTGATTTGTCCCATTTAATTGTCGAATTAACAAAAGAAAACATGTTCTCTTGCTTCACTGTGGGAATTGTGGCAGCAATCTAAAAAAGAAACAAAAATATGCAGGTTTAACTAAAGTAATCATATCATTTAACTTGGTGGTTGGGGGAGGAGGAGAATCTCCTGTTGAAGTTAACATGCTTGTTTGGTAGTTGAGGATTTCATTTAAAGTTGTTGTTTTTTTTACTAAAAAGCAGCAAATTGAATGTTGGTATGCTTTGGGAGGTGGGCATTTTTAGTTCCATAAAAACATATTCATTTACAAACGTTATTAAAGGGGGGGGGGAAAGACGGTGGGCCCTATAGTCAAAATATCTTGGCGGAATGGAAATTTATGACCCGCCCTGAAGGTCATATATTTCTTAAAAATAAATGGACCATTCCTCATTTTTTTTAAATCACCCAGCTTAATCCTTATTATGCCACAGAAATTAGTTTCAACAAAAACAATAATCAATTTTATAGCGTTTCTGTTTTGCAGACATGAGTTTTCTCCCTTTAATTTTCTATAAATAAATAATTAGCTTGGATGTACTGTTGGATTAATGGGACGCATTTGATCGATTTTGAAGAAAATTAATTTAAGTTGGGAATTAGTTCAAAACAACTTTTTACAACTTATTTTTTCTTAAACTCAAAATGCGTGAGGTGTTAAATTAAATCAGCAATGTTTTTACAATAATTCTATCATGTTCTGTTATTTCAACCAGGGCCTACAAAAATACAATGTCATGTTGTCTGTCGTATTTCTCTTTTTTTTCATTTGAAAATTCAAAATGTTAAACTGTAAACAAAGATTTCTTCCTACAAGTCAATTAAATGTTTTTATCATATATTTGTTCAATCTGTCCTCTTACTAAAATAACATTTTTTGGTAATATTCAATTTTATTCAAATCAGAAAATCTTTTCAACCGTGTTTCCTTGTATATGATGGCTTACTGTAGTAAAAACACAATACCGAACAGTTACGGTTTAAAAAAAAAAAAGATTCGGTATGGAGACGAAACCGAAAAACCGCGTTTTTTCGGTAAAACCGCCCATCTCTAGTATTTACAATATTTTCTGATAAGGTGATATTAATAAAAATTATTCATACAATTAATTAAACACATTTCATTAAGAAACCGGCATATTTTTTAAACCATACTTTGAATGCCAAGTACTGTTAAAACTGCCAAGTCATCCTTTCAGAAGTGACGTCATTTTGAGTTGATTTTTTTCACATTATCATTCTATATTTTCATTATGTTGTTAAGACAAGGTGTTTTGTTGTAAATTAAAGTTAAGCAATACATATCCCGGCCATTACTAAATAGGTGACCATTTTGGAAGAATTAATTGCTGACTCATCCTTCCGGAAGTGACGTCATTGTGAGAGGAGTTTTTCACATTATCATTCTTTATTTTCATTACGTTGTTAAGACAAGGTGTTTTGTTGTAAATTGAAGTTAAGCAACAAATATCTCGGCCATTACTAAATGAGTAACCATTTTGGAAGAATAACAAAACTGGTTCTTTGATATGACGTAGGCGCCTTCAATGGCATATTTAAACATGAGTTCTTTGATATGACCGAGGCGCCGCCTAAATTTTTTCTTTTCTTAACTATGTATGGGGGAGGGTAAAAAATTTTAGGTGGGGGTGGGGGGGGTAAAAAAATTTTTTCTTTTTTTAACTGAAAATATTCTTTGTATGGGGGAGGATAAAAAAAATGGGGGGGGGGGTCAAAAAAATTCTTTTTTTCTTCTTTTAACTAAAAATATTCTTGGTCAGAAACAAAGAAAATCAATGTCTAACCACCCAAGAAATATGGCTGGGGCTCCATCGCTTTACGGGTGAGCGTTCCTTTCTGACGCGGCAGCCTAGCAAAAATATGCGACCGGAGGGAGCATATATTTGCTAGTAATACTAATGGTAGAACGTCTCATGGCTGAGATAAGAGTTCTTCATGAATCCTTTTATTATTCACCCAAATTTCTGTCATTTATTGAATTTCCAACTTTTGCTCTTTGTAGATTTACTCGTGAAGGCCGGCTGGCTTGATAAAACTCTACTTATAACTGAAATTGAAAGGGTGATGCACAAACATCGACAGCCAAATTATTGTCAACAGCTGATTGGAAAATTCACACAGAAACCCAGAAAATGAATCTCCTCACAACTACGTACAACAATTCATTGCAATCATTTGGTCATACAAATATTCAAAAAGAAATGGAAAGTATTTAATTTTGATGTCATAAAAGAATTTTTGCATATTAAGTATTGATCTTCCTTTGTAAATAAATAAATACAAAACTTATTTTAAGCCAGTTTTGTTTTCAAAATAAAAATTAGAAATTATTTTTATTCCTTCTTGAGTTTGGATTTTAATTTTTCCGTTGTCATTAAAGCAGCAACTGTGATACCTAAAAAAAATGGAAAATATTTTTTTAATACAAGAAATTGAAGTATACAAGATAAAAAATTTAATCTAAAATTACTATTATATAGTATACCACTAATATCATTTTAACAATGGAACCATATCTTTCTATACACAGCTCAGTTAAAAAACAATTTTCCGGTATTTAAAAAAATATTTTTTAAACGTGTGGATATGTTGTATATTGAAGTTTGGGTATTTCAGCTAGTGTAATAGAATTCAAGGATGGCAAAGGATTCTCTAGCAAGGTCAGGATTAAATGTGATATGTGAACAGGAAGTGAAGAAAAGTGAATCACAGGAGTGACATTAAAAGGTTAATTTTTTTTTTTAGTCAGAAAGGGACTAGTTTCAGCAGACTTAATAAAATACAGTATTAAAAACAAGTAATTGAAACAATTTAGGGTGATTGTGCCTATTTCTTATGAGCACCTGAATAAAGAACAAGCTGCCAGTTTGGAAATCATTTCAGAGTTTGTTAATTTGAATTTATAGAACAAAGTTTGATTTTGTTCATCTAGAAGTTTTCAAGTCTTTTAATATTTTAGCTAACCAATTCCATGCTAAAGAGTTCTCATCAGAACTGAGTCTAGCTTCAAGTGTTCCACTCTACGTTTTAACCACACCCATTAGATGATTGATCGATGATGAAAATATGCAACATAAATTCAATGTGTAAAAACAAAACTTACCAATAACAATAAGTGCAACAACCATGAGAGTTAGTGGAATAGCAGCTGCATAATATCTTGGCAGGAAGAAGGAATGGATCTTTTCATGAGGTTCAATAAATGACTGAAAAGAAAAAAGGCAAACTAAGAAAATAAAACTTAATAAACAAAAAAAAATTGTTTAATGTCTGCTCTTTTTTTTTATATAAAGAGCACAACATGCATACATAAATCCTGAGTGTTAATAATTTACAAGTAAAATTCCAAATGCAAGGTTCTTAATTGAACTGAGGTAGAACAAACTTAGTATAAACCACGATATGAACACTTAAGAGTTGAATGAATTAGTTATTTCAAATTCTTATTTTCATTTTATAGTTTCACTATAACAATTTCTATTGCACCCACTAACACTTGCTCACTCAGTCACTCAGTCACTCTTGTTTATAAACATCACAATTTTTAAGACCAATTCAAAAAAGCAATAGTGAATCAGATTTTTGTTTTTTGTGGCTTATTTAATGCTGGAAACCTTTCTTAGTTTTTAATCTTTTTTTTATCACTCACTCACACTCACTATGTTCCCTTCGACAAGAGGTCCGACACTGTCTATCTAAGTCTCCAGTGATCACGATTGTTTAGTCTTGCCTGATGGTTTCTTTCTATGTCTTCTTAGGCTTTCTTTTTGCTGCCCAGTAGGGTAGGTGGATTTTGGAACAGTAACAATCTCCGGATTTGGAAATTACGATAAAGAATCACCACACAAAATATTTTTCTCCAAAATTTTGTCCTTATTTGAGGAAATAGATTTAAAGTGCAAAATAATCTGGAAACCTAAACCAGACACCCAACAAAAAACATCTTCGCCTCTGCCCTTGAGGCTCGCATTCACTAACATCCGGGGGCTTAGAACCAACATCAACGACGTAGAAACTTTTCTTCTGACAAACTCCCCAGATATCCTGGCAATAAGTGAAACTAACCTTCAATCCTCAATCTCCTCTCACTACTTTGACATGACTGACTACCTCCCACTCTACCGTAAAAACTCTGACAAACATATGCACAGGCTAGGAGTTTATGGTCGGAACACCCTCCCCCTGACTAGAGAACATAGGTTAGAATCAGATGACCAAGACTACATGTGCTTTAGATTGACTTTCATCACAGCGTTAGTTACTTATATTTCTTAAACCATTCCCCTTCGACCCAGGACTGTACCCTGCTAAACTCTCTCTGAAAGCATAGATAGAGCACTCTCACTAGACGTGAATGCCCAGATACATGTATTTGAGGATTTTAATGCACACCACAATGACTGATTGGGATTCTCCAGTTTTACTGACGCAGCCGGTAACTCTAAGTATAATTTCTCCTTTGCTCACTCCCTCTCTCAGACTGTCGATTTCCCGACCCACATCCCCAATCGAGTAGACCAGCAAGCTTCACTGCTCGAGGCTTGTGTGACGAAAGCCCATAGCCCACTCGGGAATGCTGATCACACTGTGGTAATATCACCCTAAAAACTCGTCCAGAAGCTGATGAGCCGTTGCTCAAAACGAGATACTACGAGCAGGCTGATTTTGAGTCCATCAGAGATCACATCAGCGACGCCCCATGGAGTGACACCTCACTCCTTGCTGATCAGTGTGAAAATGAGTTAACCGGATGGGTCAAAGCAGGCATTGAAGCCTGTCCCCAAGCGAAAATTCTTTAGCAAGCCCCACTCTCCTCAATGCTTCACCTCGAAATGTGCAGCTGCTATTGCTGAGAGGCAGCTGCAAATAGACAGAAGTTTATAGTCAAGAAATAATTGTACGGCAGTGTTAGGTGAAGCAAATAGATGATATACAGTGATAACAAAAAAAAACCGCATTCAGTCACAGAAACTAGGTAGTTGCGATTTCTGGAAAATCTACAATAGTGTGGTGAACAATGGACAATAAATATTTTCCTCCCCCCCCCCCCCTTCATGATTCATTTTTTCCACTCTTCATTATCTTACACATGTGGTTATTTTTTACTCTCGCCAAAGGTACAGGGAGAAAAAGAGAGTCCACTTTATATAGTAGAAAAAGCTTTTTATTGACTGTAAGTAGTTTTCATTCACAGAACTTTTCACGTGGAATTATTTTATGGTACATTTTAATTAAATATTTTATTTTTAAAAATTAAAATAGACTGGATTATTAAAAATGTTTTAATAAGCACTGTTTTAATTCTTTTATATTTTCAAAGTTATTATTTTTTTCATTTTTTAAATTCAAAGTTCTGTCCTCGGTCAGTGAAAAGAGATCCTCCTAGACTAAGGCAATTTAAATTTTTTCCCAATCCAGTGTCCCCGCTTTTTTTCCAAATGAAAAAAAACACCTTGTGTCTAAATCTGATCTCATGGGGAGGCAAGTAAATAAACTTAATTACTTAAATTACACCAACCATTTTTTTTTTTTTTTTTTTTTTTTTTTTTTTGATTTAAAAAGTTATTCACAAGACTTTTTATGTGGATTTATTCTGTATATTTAAATCAAATCTATTTTTTAATTATTAAAAAATTAATTAATCACTGGTAATTTACATTTTAAAATTTATTTTTTGTTTTAATGTTTCACCATTTACCAAGGCCACTCTAGGATAAGGGTTAACAAGATGGAGGGATTTTATGTTATTTCATTTTTTTCCTATTTTATTTTCAATTTTAATAACTTCTGATAATATCCTACAATATATTTTCTTTTAAGATATTTCAATAAAAATGGTTGGAAAAAGATACACTACAATTTCTACTCGCAATAAATGATGGCAAAAAATTTTCAGGTCCACCTGCCCCCAATTTTTCGACACGTTATTCAATACAGCTATTTCCTTATAAATATATGTCCAGACTTAACAGTTTGCTTTTTCTACATTAATAATAGGACATAATTGGCATTACTATCAAGTGAAAAGTCTGAACATCATATGCTTCCACAAAGCAAAACAGATAAAAATAAAATCATTAACAAGAAAAAGCTAGATACACTGTTTGATAGTGCTTCTTGGACATGGAAACTGCCTGTTTTAAGCTGTGATGGCAAAAATGTGAAGTGCAACAATCAACTTTTAAAGCAAAGGTTAATTAAATCCTACCAAAGTGGAGTTTGTGAACCAGCATTTACAGAAGCATTTTCTGAAGATAAACTTTTGGAGTCGCTCATGTATGGAACAAAGCTGAAAAGTTGCCAGATTTGCCCTCACATTTTCAAAGTGTTGAAAGGGCAGTCAAATTAACAACAGAAGCTTCCCAAACAGTGTATGGGTTCGAAGCAAGACACAAGAATATACTTGCAAAGGTGTTCTCAGATGATGCCTTAATTTGCTTCCCATGGATCGTACATAGAGCAATTTGATACAATATGTTAATCATTACACACAATTATTTTTATGATGTATTATTGTACATAATTTACATTTTCAAGTCTGACAATTAGTAGACATTTTTTTATTTTATGAGTATTTATTATACAAAACTTTCCATGCTAAAAGTAAGTTGATTCACTGCCATACAACATCACGCTTCTTACGCAGCTATCATAGACCTTACCGCTGGTAACAAGTGGGATGGCTTGGGATAGTTTTTATACTTTTGTAAACTATTAAAACAGTTATACGATTAACCTATAAATGGGAAGATTCATAACTTTCAAAATTCTAAGTTATGTTCACCATATTTGATATGAAGGCAACGCTGGGGGTGAATCTGCAAGTTTTAAAATAAACTCATTGTTGTAGCTTATTAAATCTTTTTCTCTTAACTTGACATATATAATACATATATAAAACCACAGTACAAATGTCAATGTATAGATTAATTATTAAACAAACCCAAAAAGTTTCAACCTTTAGTTCTGCAATACATCTCTGAAAGTGGTTGTGTAAAAAATTGACAAGTGCATAAAAGTAATAAACTACATATAAAAGTAACCCTAACCTGACAACTTTATTCTATAGAATAAAGCTACAAGAATGTTGTGGGTGAGAACTGGGTTTTGATGAGTGACAAGATGTCACCCAAAATATAAATTCATTTCATGAATGAAATGAGACAACTTGCTTCATTTGAAGTGAAAACTTCCTCTTAATTTGATTTCCATTATATTTGACGGTTTTCCTCATCCTATGTCAACGTAAGTAACTGTCTGGCCATTTCAAACTGGACCCATTAATTAATCCTCAGCTAGACAATAATCTCCAGGATTAGATTACCCAATCTTAGAATAATTACTCATATTCTAATTACCATCATTATTGAGAATTCCGGGATTATCTGCCATTTATTAATTATTGATTCCTATCAAAGCTGTGGAGTATGTAGCCTAACGATGGCTTTCAAATTGTCTGTATTTTTTCTTTCATGGCCAATCAATTGTTCCTACTTCCCACATCAGGTTGTCTGAGTATTAAACGTGTTCATTTGGCACAATAAAAGTGTTCTTTATGCCACCATCTGCTCACATGAGACAACCTAAAATCTGCTGAAGTCATTGATCATCAGATGAATCGTATGGTCTATCAAAATCATTTGTCAGCCTGCAAAAATATTAACCAAATCTCGGACAAGCCCTGATTATTATATTTTATGGAGGTGTGATACATATTTATAACCCCCCCCCCCCTCACACACACCCACCTTCAAAATAATTGGTAGAATTTTCAAATTAATGCATTTCTCAACTTTTTGAAACAAATGTGTGAATAGATTGAAAATTTCAAGGGTTGTCATACTAAATGACTTGCACATGTTCACACGAGTTGCATCTTCAACTACTTACTAAAACAATCACCCAGATAGTGTAATAAGCAAAAATAGAGACTGCCAATGATACCATGCTCCATCCAATTGTTTTGTCAAAATTAGTGGCCTGCAAAGAGAAAAGGATTTTAGTTATAAACAATCTATGATTTTAATAACTATTTCGGTAATATACATGGCTTAATTTATTTATTGAATTCATAAAAAAAATGATTAACATTCTCACTTGAAATTAGAATAACATTTACATGAATTATTTTTTAGGTTAACATTCTCAATTGAAATTAGTTAGAATAACATTTACATAAATAGTATCGCTATTAAAATCAATTTGGATATTTATCCAAACACATGATTATTTATTGATGCACAATTTAGCAGACTATTGTATTAAAAGCATAATGGAGGGCGAATTTTATAAATATAAGATTTCCTTTCATTAGTTTATTTTTATTAAAATGTAAATTCTTTTTCTTGTTTCGAAACATTGAAAATAGCCATTTCCTTTCACTGAATTTGGCAAAGCAAAAGATTAATGGCATGTATTTTTATTTTTTTATTGTTTTTTTTTCTTTAACATTTTGAAAAAACTTGCTTCTAGTTTGGAATGGCCTGAAAGATCATGAGCAATGATTTTGCAAACTACAATACAAGGCAAGATAGAGGAGGCCTACAACATTGTGAAAGCAGCTATCCTGTGGTACTCTGGTTCCAGAAGTCTGTCAACAGAAATTCGGATCTTATAAAAATGAAGATTGGCAGACATGTAGACTTCTTCAGACAAAAAGAAATATATTCCAATAGATAGTTTTCTTCCACGGTAGAGGCTGACTATGAAAGCCTCAAATGAATATGTGTTAACACACAAGCGAGGGAGAGCCAAAATTGAGGACCAATTCGAGAGTGGAAGCCGCACAGTCCCCAAAATGGTGTCTAGTTGGACAAAAAGAAATGATGAGTCCCAAATCGTAGTGCCCAAGAAACCTTTGATTTGCGATATCATTCATGAACATGACAGACGAATGACTACAAACTGTTTATATTCGATGGCTGTGGGATAAATTGTAAAAATTCTGACAGACATTCATGCATCTCAGTCAGTCATCTCGACTAAAAGTTTACCGTGTAGACCAAAAACGGGCCACCAGCAATTCCTTTATAATGCGGGGAATTCATGGCCACCACAGAATTTTCCCCATTCACTGCATATATCTAAAATCACAATTCTTGACCAGCTCTATAGAAGTCAGTCATCACTTTGATGCCCTTAACCAGTCAGAAATGATTTGGCCAGCCAAAAGGTCCTGCCTTATTTCAAAATGCTGATTAAATCCAATATCTCAGACCATACTGAGAAAGTAAAGCTGTAGAAAATAAGATGTATCCTCCAGATGCATTGTCTCCTGCACAAACAAACGCAAAGACTAAACTCTACTGTGAAAAGAATATGAATATTGAAGATAGGTGGTTAACCTATCTTACTTACTCTGAAATGAAATAGAACTAAGACGTGTTACTTGACCTTGAAATGCAGAAGATGCACCAAAAGCATTAGAAACTTCACATAAGCAAATGTCATTTGAGAAGAAAATTAAAAAAAAAAAGTTGACGTAAAAAATCCTAAGTTAACTCCCAGGGGTCTCTGGAATGATAAACATAACGAAAATCATCCCAGAGACCCCTTAACATTATTCGTTGATGATCTAGAGAACAAAATCACCACACAAGAAATAAGAAATTGTTTAAAACCTGTTGGAGAGATTATGGTATTAGCATCAGACGTCGAGATAATACTTCTGCATTTGCATCTCTTCAATATGCGAGTATACCAGGCGTTGTCAAATAATTCTAAAAAATAGAGTATAAGTACATGTGACGCAATAACACTAAACTTAATTTCATATAACGTAGGCTGAAAAATTGTGTATTACTCGATAATCAGTCTAAATCTGTAACAAAGAAATCTCTATATGAGTAACTTAGTGACTGCTATAGATTGTTGATATAATGTGATGAGATCTTAATTTAGGATCGTTCATTTAATATGTGATAAAAATATAGGGAAGACCTTTATTTAGGATTGTTGATATAATATGTGATAAATATAGACAGAAGACATTAATTTAAGATCATTGATATAATATGTGATAAATATAGAGGGAAGACATTAATTTAAGATCGTTGATATAATATGTGATAAATATAGAGGGAAGACATTAATTTAAGATCGTTGATATAATATGTAATAGATAAAAACGGTAGACCTTAATTTAGGATCATTGATATAATATGCAATAAATAGAGCTGGAAGACCTTAATTTAAGATCGTTCATATACGTGATAAATATAAAGGGAAGACCCTTATTAAAGATCGTTAATATAATATGTCATAAATACAGAGGGACGACCTGATTGTTGAAATAATATGTTAAATTTAGGATCATTGATATATGTGATAAATATAGTAAGAATGCCTTAATTAAGGATCGTTGATACAATATGTGATAAATATAGAGGAAATAACCTATTTAAGGATGATTGATATAATCTGTGATTAATATAGAGGGAAGATCATAATTTAGGATAGCTCAGGATCGTTGATATAATGTGTGATAAATAATAATAATATTATGTGTAATAAATAAAGATTGTTGATATATATCGTGTGAAAAATATAGAATAAAGACTGTAATTAGATTTTCGTTGATATAATATGTGATAAATATACAGGAAAGACATTAATTGAAGATTGTCGATATAATATGTGATAAATATAGCTGGAAGACCTTAATTTAGAATCGTTGATATATGTGATAAATATAGAGGGGAAAACCATTATTTAAGATCGTTAATATAATATGTGATAAATATAGAAGGACAGCCTGAATTGACATAATATGTAATAAATATAGAGGAAAAACCCTTATTTCGGATCGTTGATATAATATTTGATAAATATAAAGGGAATACTTTTATTTAGTTTCGTTTATCTAATATGTGATATATATAAAGGGAAGACCTTAATTTAGAATCGTTTAAATAATATGTGATAAAACTAAAAGGTAAGACCTTAATTTAGGATCACTCATATAATATGTGATAAATATAGATTACCTTAATTTAATAAACAGGAAAGACCTTAATTAAGATCATTGATATAATGTGTGATAAATATAGAATGAAACCGTAATTAGATTATAGTTGATATATTTGATAAATATAGATGGAAGACCTTACTTAAGGATCGTTGATATAATATGTGATAAATATAGAAGGAAGACTTTAATTCAGGATCGTTGATTTAATATGTGATAAATATAAAGGAAAGACCGTAATCAATGATCGTTTATATAATATCTTATAGGAAAAACTTTATTTGGGATCGTTTTCATATTATGTGATAAATATGGAGGGTAGAACTTAATTTAAGATCGTTGATATAATATGTGATAAAGAGAGCTGGAAAACCTTAATATGTGAAGAATATAGAGGGAAAACCATTATTAAAGATCGTTAATATAATGTTATAAATATAGATGGAAGTCCTGAATTGAGGATCATAGACGTAATATGTGATAAATATAAAGGGAATACATTTATTTAGTATTGTTACAAAGTATCCAGGATCCCGTGGGGATCGGGTACCCTGGTTACGCGCTAGTATGCATCTTGGTGATGATGCTAGGCCCTGTGTAGAGATGAAGTGGAGATATAAAACTAGTATATATTTGACGTAGAAACGAACTTATTCAAACAACAGGAACAAGGCGCCGGTTTGTCTGGCGGAGTCATGTTTTTCAGTCAGAATCCATTGCCTCCCAAGCAAGGAGACAGTTGCCAGATGGGAAGTTAGAGATTATGAAATTCCATAATCTTAGATTTAATTCCAATAATATCAATAAAATAATGTTGTTCTGTTTAACTTGGCAGAGAATTATTTAGGCCTGTCATCGTTAATTACGGCAGAGCGCCTTCGGCCCACACGGCAAGAATGAGAAAGCAATTGTTTTTGCGCTAATGCCAGGCCAGAAAGAAAATTCCATTTATTTTAGGGAAGGGGGGAGCGAGGCGCGTGTTCCCACCCTCCTTGAGAGAGGAGGATACGTAGAGAAGAAAGATGGCAGAGAAGGGGGTGTACGACGATAGACACCTTCAATAAAAGAATGTGCATTTTTCACGCACAGGAGTACACAGTCAGTTAGAGTTGGATTGAGACAGAGTCGGACGCGCCCGACGCCGATGATGGTGCGCGACGAAGAAAAGAAAACCGAACGAACTCCCCATCGTCGCTTCGCCCACTGATTAGTGACTTAAACGACAACTTGTGAAACAAATTCACATTCAAGTTTGCTAATTTTCTGGAAAGTCTGGGCCTCTTTCGTGATGTTCAGTATGGCATTCATGGTTTTCATTCAACTGCTGAGCGGATCTGTCGGTTTATGGATAATTTGGGAGACTGTAGGGGCATTGTTCTTGACATTTTGAAGGCATTCAACAGAGTGTGCCATTCTGGTCTTCTACACAAACTTCAGGGTTATGGTATAGTCGTAAAGTTCTTGACATTATTAGGTCTTTTCTTTCTGATCGAAGCTTGCGAGTAACTTTGGATGGTGTCTCTTCAATCTTTTTTCGTATCAATACTGGTGTTCCTCAAGGCTCTATTCTAGGCTCAACACTGTTTCTTCTCTATATCAATGATCTTCCAGAGAATATTGTTCAGAAAATTAACATCTATGCTGATGATACTACTCTCTATTCTGGTGTTGCTTCTCGCCCATCTCCCTCAGATCAATTGAAATATGCAACTGATTTAAAAGATGGCCTGGGTTCGGTTATGGATTGGAGTATGAAATGGCTTGTTTCGTTTAATCCTGTTAAGACTCAGCTTGTGTCTTTCAATCGTAGGTGTGTCTCTTTTACTTTCTGAGATTCTCATGGATGGCTCTTCTCTTGAGGAGAAATCGACTCTGAAACTTCTTGGTCTTTCTTTCTCATTAAATCTTTCTTGGATATTATACATTAGATCCATTGCTCTTTCTGTTACTTGTAGAGTTGGTTTTCTCTACTACTCCAAACAGTTTCTCACACCTGAGGCTATTTTCTATGTCTACAAATTTACTATCAGACCATGTATGAAGTACTGTTGATATATTTAGGCTGGTGAATCTCTGTTCCATTTGAGGGTTCTTGGTAAGGGGCAGAAACGTATCTGTAATTGGATTGGCATCTATCCTTTCTTCTTCTGTGATGTTGCTAGTTTCAGTTTTTTCTATGAATACTATTATGGTACGTGTTTTTCCAAATTGTGTGATCTATTCCCAGCTTCCTTTGTTTCATCTCATTGATCTAGTGGTCTCCATCGATCTGTTTTGATATCTCGTTGTAATACAGCTTCGTATTCCAGTAGCTTCTTTCCTAAGACTGCAAGCTTTTGGTATTCTCTTCCTGTTGACTGTTTTCCTCCTACCTATAGCATTGGTCTTCTCAAGACTAAGGCCACTAGGTATCTCCTGTCTTTGCAATCATCTTTCGTTCTTGTTAGCTCCTTACATCAAGTGGGTTCATGATTGTCTAGGGCGATTTCACTAAAGAAATAACCTGTACACGGTCCCTCATCAAAATTCTATTTCTAATTTTGTTCATGAAATATTTGGCTATATTTTCATAGGGGAACTAAATTCGGGTCTCCCCTCTATATTTATCACATATTATATAAACGATCCTTAATTATAGTCTTCCTTCTATATTTATAACATATAAACGATCCTAAATTAAGGTCTCCGCTCTATATTTATCACATATTATATAAACGATCCTTAATTACAGTCTTCCTTCTATATTTATATTTATAACATATAAACGATCCTAAATTAAGGTCTTCCCTCTATATTTATCACATATTTTATCAACGATGTAAAGATACTGTCTTCCACCTAAATTATGGTATTCCTTCTATATTTATCATATATTATATCAACGATCCTAAATCAAGGTCTACTTTCTATATTTATCACATATTATATATACGATCCTAAATTAAAATCTCACTTTTACATTTATCACATTATATCAACGTTCCTAAATTAAGGTCTTTCATCTATATTTATCACATATATAAACGATCCAAAATTAAGGTTTTCTTTCTATATTTATCACATATATCAATGATCCTAAATAAAGATCTTGCCTCTATATGTATTATATATTATATAAACAATGTAAATTACATTCTTTTCTTTTCTTTTTATAACATATTACATAAACGATCCTTAATTAAGGTATTTCTTTCTATATTTACACCATATTATATCAACGATCTTAATTATTGTCTTTCTTCTACATTTATCACACATAATATCAACGATCCTAAATTAAGATCTTCCCTCTGTATTTATAACATATATAAATGCTACTGAATTTAGGTCTACCCTCATCACATATTATATCAATAATCCTAAAATTACGGTTACGTTTCTAAATGAAAGTCTTCCCTCTATATTCATCACATATTATATCAACGATCCTAAATTAAGGTCTTCCTTCTATATTCACCACATATTATATCAATGATCTTAAATTATTGTCGTCTCTCTATATTTATTACATATTATATCAATGATCATAAGTACGGGTCTTCTTTCTATATTTATCACATATATCAACGATCTTAAATTAAGGTCTTCCCTCTATATTTATAACATATTATGTCAACGACCATCAATCCCGGTCTTCCCTATGTATTTATCACATATATTTACGATCTTAAATTAAGGTCTTTCTTCTATATTTATCACATATATCAATGCTCCTAAATTAAGGTCTTCCATCTATATTTATCCCATATTATATCAACGATCCGAAATTAAGGTCTTCCCTCTATATTTATCACATATTATATTAACGATCCTCAATTCAGATGTTCCCACTATATTTATCACATATTATATGACGATCTTAAATTAAGGTCTTCTATCCATATTTATCAAATATATAATCGCTCCTAACCAAACCACTGGTCAAACAATATAAAAACAGACCACTCAACAAAATCTGCCTCTTTTTTCTCTTTCCTCTTTCCCCGCCCCTCGGACGCTTAACAGAATACAAGTTCGGCTACCCCTCGCTTTTGGTAACAGCGTGTCGGCTGACTACTAAACACACACATACGCAAAGGCTTACACTCCTATTATTCTTCAACGCACGCAACCTCATACTTCTGACAAAGACACACACATACAAATGCCTAAACGAATTATCAACTCTACCCTCGCACGCACATTCACACACTTCGACGTACTAACGCTAAGCCTCACACATGGTGACACTACGCACATACATACACACTCATAAATCACAGGCATACACATTTACCGTTTCTCTAACTGGACACTTGAAATGAACAATTAATGCTCTGTAATTTGTAAATATATAAATATTTTGTGTTACTTTTAAACTACGTTTTATTCTTCCTTCAACTATATCCAAGCCTTATCTTTCATTCAACTTCCATACATGTTTTGTTTCCATGTTTTATGTGTTTTTACTCTTTTAAACATTTCTTCAACAATCTAAATGTAAGTGTGGATCTTAGCATTTTCTCTAAGACACAATATCTTAACAAGCTAAGGTCCGCGCTGCTACATAAAGGGGACCACTTCCCCACAGATACCCACTTTTTTTCTTTGTTATTATTTCAATTCGAATCTGGAGAATTCTTTGTTCGTGTCTGGTGATAACGTCACAGTCAGTCAATAACAAAAATAATAGCTTTTAATAATAAAAACAAATTAGGTTGAGAATGCCAACATACAAGAAGTTCAAAAACAAAGGAAGTATAATTTGTTTTACCATATTTTTCAGTACTTGATTTTATCTTGGTCTGAAAAAAATATAAATGTAGATATACAAAAATGCTACTCAAAAAACACATTTAAAGTCGAACAAATAAAATTTAGAAAATCCACTTCACAATCGAAAAGTCAGAATTGTTGAATTAATTTAAGATTCAGTATTTTTCTGTTGTGGATTCTTAATGCAAAATGCCTTTGTGGAAGACAAACTCCTATCTTTTGAAAAACTGAAATGTCTTTAAGCATTATTCAAGTGGGTGAGGACTTTTTAATTTTTTTTTATATAAACGATTGTATAAATAGATAAAACAGATTGGACTATGCATCTTCCTCGATTCTAAAATCTAGACTTTACAGATGCTATTAAAATAGTTTTTTGATTACTGAAGATTAGATATAAAAAATATGTAAGAAAATTGTTTTATTTTCCTACTTATGAGAAGTGTTCTGTTCGTGTTGTAAAATGAACTGTGAGCGATTTTTATTTGAACAAAAAATTTTCTTGATTTATTATAAAATTTTAATAGGGAATTTTTCGATATTCAGGGCTCCGTTTTATAAGACACACAGAACACTCTTTATAATATAAAAACCTTTCATGTTTTTTTTCTCTTTGGATGATCTTGTAGTTTAAAAGTGCCCAATAGAAAGTAATTACTAACTTGAACGAAAAAAGTCAAGTATTATGTATGGTTCTTTTGTGCTTCTAAACCAAAGGAAAACATTCATTTTCTCAGCAGTCGATGTTCGGTTCTTATGTATGATAGTCCCTATTATACTAAAGAACCGAACATCAACTACTATGATGATGAAAATTATGTTAAAAATAGACATGACACGAGCGAAGGTAGAGTGGAGTATACTCAAGTCTGCCACGGTGGAAGCAGCGCAGGTGCATTTGGAAGTCGCACACCGTCACCATCAGGATTGGATCACTGGTGAAATGCTGGAACTTGTGGAGAGTGCAAGAACTACAGGGACACCGGGTTATTGGGCCTTAGGGTGACAAGCCTCTCAGGAGATTAGAACAGACCATAATGCGTACTGGCATGCATTTGCAGAGGAGACGGAGAAAGCTGTAGCCTGTGGGGACATGCATAAGCTTTATCAAATGGTGAAGCAAGCAAGTCGAAGACAATTCGGGGATAAGTGATACCCTTCATACCCAGAATGGTACTGACTGAGCATCTCATGTAGTGGAAAGAACACTTCAACGAACTGCTCGATCATCCACCTCCAATGACAAAAGTTGATGCTGAGCTGGCTGAGGAGGAGTATAATTGTAACACAGCTGCGTCAACGGTAGAGGAAGTATAGCAAGTCCTACATCAGCTGCGTAACAAAAAAACTTCTGGAGAGGATGGGATTCCTGTTGAAGTATACAAAGCTATGTCAGTGACGTTTGCTGCATGGCTACATTGTGTCCTCAGTGCAGTATTGACCACTGAGGCCATCCTTGCTGACTGGAGTGAAGCAATCATCCTATCCTTCCACAAAAAGGTGGACCAGAAACTCTGTTCTAATTACATACGATTAGCTTCATTGATGTAGTGGTGAAAGCATTTGCTGTTTTTCTTTTGAAAAGGTTCCAGAAAGCTCGCAATCTCTGTACACACTCTACCGAGGGTTGCTTATGTTCAGGAAGGGGCTGTGTTGACCAATTTTTTAACCTTCATCGCTGGGCTCATCAACAACTGACTGTCCTGTGCTTCGTCGATTTTGCAGCTGCCTTCCACTCCATTGACAGAGATTCCCTCTAGCTCATCAAGCAGGCAGATGGTGTTTCTGCAAAGCTTTTTCGTCACATCCAGTGCTACTACAAGTCAACACTAGTTCGGGTATGAGCATATGGTGACGAGTCAGGGACTGACGTTCGACAAAGATGTGCACTCTCCCCAACTCTCTTCAATTACATTATTGACTACATCTCTGATCATGCTCTCTAGGGGGTAGCAGTTGGATGGGAGGTGAGTGTTTGGGACTAGGTCTATGCCGATGACATCGTATTGCTGGGGTCAATTCAATTATTAGATTTTATTGGGGGGGGGGTAAGCATAGATATACTGTAGGTAACCTAACTCTAAACTAACTCTAACCTAATCCTAAACAAACTGTTGTAAAGGTCATGATTGGCATAAATACGAAACTAACATAAAGAGAAGTAATCAGGTATTGACTATATACGAAAGTACGTATATAAGACGGGCAGTCATATCTGGAAGTGAGCGAAGAGTAAACGTCTCTACTTCCTACCGGATCCCTGTTAAACGCAAACCATTCGGCGTATTCTTACTTTAGTGTGCCCTATGTAATTTAGGATATAACAGTGGCGAACGAGGATATTTTTTTTTTCTCTTAACAGAGATAAATTACTGTACTATTCAAGGATTTTTTTTAAAGAAAATTTGCAAGGACGGCAAGAAAAAAAAAAAAAAAAAGTCGACACGTGCAAATTTTGCTACCTAAAGTAGTAAAAAGTACGGATTTCTTCGGTAAGAACTAACGGGAAAGTAAAAAAAAATTGTACTCGAAACAATTTTAAGGTAAAGTGAACTTTATCTGTATGTTGACGAAAAAATATTTGGGAAGCACAAGCTGAATTCGAAACCTGCACCGTGAGATTACGAATTTCGAAAGAAAAAAGTATGCTTACGATTTTTTTTTTCTTTAAACAATTCAGAAATTATTGTTATATTTTTTTTTTCTATCCCCCAAGTGCAGCCGTATTTTTGTGAAAAATAATTGTTCATTGCTTTGTCTAAAGTAATTGAAACTATTTGTTGTGCGAATTTTGGAAACGTTTTATTGCCTGAAATTATTTTGTGAAAAAGTTTACCTGGTAAAAGACTGTTGCTAAATTGTATAAACTTTGTGAAACATTTATTTTTGCAAAAATTATGTTGCTAATTTACGAAAACGCATATTGACGAACTTTTTGTGAAATTATTGTTGTAAACTTTGGAAAGATATTTTGTACTGTAATTAAGCTAAAATGGAGCAATTGGCTGAGTTGACGAAGGCGTTAACTCTAAGTATACAGCAGCAACAACAACAACAACAACAGCTACAACAACAGCTACTGCAGCAGCAAGAATGGACACAAAAAACTTTAGAGGCACAACAAGAGCAAACAAAAATACTTCAACGCCAAATGTTAACGCAACAAAAGAATTTTGAAAAATTAATTCAAACGTCGACAGATGGGAAGAAAACTAATTTTTCTGCAGAGGGTATTTCAAATTCTTTGTCAGAATTTCACTACTCTCTCGATACTGACGTTACATTTCCAGCATACTATAGAAGGTACGAAACAGTTTTTACAAAAAGATGTTCAGACTGGACCGACGAAGAAAAAGTTACGCTGTTACTACAAAAACTGGGGACGGACAAAAACACCAAGTATGCTAATTTAATTTTACCCAAAAAACCGGAGGAAGTGAATTTTGAAGAGACAATTAATACTTTATCTAGAATATTTGATAAAAGAGACAGCCTTTTTCATTCTAGATATAAATGTTTAAATTTACAGAAGTCGGAATCCGAAGACTATTTAGAATATGCATGTACTGTAAATTGCTTATGTGAATCATTTAAATTAAATGAAATTTCGGCAGATTTATTTAAATGTTTCATCTTTGTACAAGGACTCACAGCTCCAAGGAACAAAGATGTCAGATCCCGGATCCTGACAATTATGGAGTCGGACCCGAATGTAACTTTACAAAAAGTAACCGAGGAGTGTCAACGTCTCATTAATATCAAAAGAGACAACACCCGCATTGACGAAAAAAGCGTTTACAAGATACAACATGTAAAAAGGCAAAGGACCTCTAGAACATACAAGACCCAGGAACAAAAGACTTCCAGAATGTACAAGGACCAAAGTTGTGAATGCTGCGGAAGTACAAGACACACCAAAAAGATCTGCTGGTTCAGGAATAGGATATGTTACGAATGTGGATTCAAAGGCCACAAGGGAACATATTGTAACCAGAAGAAAAAACGAAGGACCAACAAAGTTAATACGCTTCGCACAAGGAAAGAGAAAAGCTGCGAAAGGCATAAATATGTCGATGTAAAGATAAATGGACATCCTGTAACATTACTCCTGGATAGTGGTGCGGACATTAGCATCATAGATGAAGATATCTGGAGAAGGATCGGTCGACCTGAACTAAGAGAAACCAGCAAGATGGCGAAGAGTGTGTGCGGCAAAAGGTTGGAATTCAAAGGAGAACTGAGGTGCAATGTGTCATTTGGTGGTCAAACACACAAGTCCAAAGTGTACGTAGTACCAGGAAGGAACACAAGTCTATTTGGAGTGGATTGGATTGTCCTGTTCAACTTATGGGAACGACCGGTTAATTCTTTTTGTAATAGGTTGACCACAGAGAAATCAAACCAAATAGAAGGCTTCATGGACGATTTAAATGCAGAATTCCCAAAAGTTTTTGCCGAAAAACTTGGATACTGTGTGAAAACAGAAGCAAAATTTGAGATGAAGAAAAATGCCACCCCAGTGTTCAAACCTAAAAGAAATGTACCTTTTTCATCGATGGACGCAATAGAGAAGGAGTTGGAGAGACTTCAACAATTAGACGTCATTGAAAAGGTTGACCACACGGATTGGGCAAGTCCGACGGTATATGTGAAGAAAAAGAATAACAAAATAAGAGTCTGCGCTGACTTTTCGACGGGCCTTAATGATTGTTTGCAGGACCACAATTACCCCCTTCCGTCGGCAGAAGATCTATTCTCAAAACTAAACGGAGGAAAATTTTTTTCCAAAATAGACCTCTCGGATGCATACTTGCAATGACGAATGTTCAAAGTACCTGTGCATTAACACGCATAAGAGTATTTTTAAACTAAAAAGACTTCCGTTCGGATTAAAGGTCGCCCCTGCTCTGTTTCAACAGGTTATGGATACGATGCTCGCAGGATTGGAATTTTCAATGGCATACCTTGACGATATCCTGATAAAGAGCAGAAATTTGCATGAACACAAGAAGCACGTCAGAGAAGTATTTAAGAGAATAGAGGAGTTTGGTTTCAGATTGAGCCCGGAGAAATGCGATTTCTTTATGGAAAGGATCAGATACCTTGGTCAAATGGACGAAGACCAGATCCACAACGGGCCGAAGCAATTGAAAAGATGCCTGCTCTAGACTCAGTACCGAAGCTACAATCATTTTTGGGATTGGTTCAATATTACGCGATATACATACCTAATGTGCATAATTTGAGAGCTCCTCTTAACGAGTTACTAAAAAAGGGTAGTAAATGGAGTTGGAATAAGGAATGTGAATCTGCCTTCCAAAAAATTAAGAAATGTCTACTATCAGACTTGGCATTAGCGCATTTTAATCCAGACAAGGAGTTAGTACTAGCAACGGACGCCAGTGATTACGGCGTTGGCGCTGCATTACTCCATAAGTATGAGGATGGAACAACAAAAGCAATCGCTCATGCATCAAGAACTTTGGTTGCAGCTGAGAAAAACTATAGCCAGATTGAAAAGGAGGCTCCGTCGATAATATTTGGAGTCAAAAAGTATAATCGATTTCTCCATGGACGGCCCTAAACATTGCAAACAGACCATAAACCCTTGATTACGATATTTGGATCAAAGAAAGGCATTCCTAAGCATACCGCAAATCGACTACAGCGATGGGCTGTAACTCTCTTAAATTATCAGTTTAAGATGGAGCATGTGGCTATCGAAAAAGTTAGGACACGCGGATGCACTATCAAGGTTGATTCCAAAAAGTAACGAAAGTTTCGAAGAGACAGTAATTGCTGCTCTTAAAGATGAAAGCGAATGTACAAGTTCAATGTGTAATATGATACGTGAACTTCCAATAACCCTTGAAGAGATTAAAAGAGAAGCTGAAAAAGACATTTTCATAAAGAAAATGAAAACTCAATTAGGACTGAGGGAAAAAAGTAACAAAGTAGGACAAACTACATTTTTTTCAATTTGTGAAGGTGTACTTATGTATGCTGATAGAATCGTAATCCCACAGGCATTACGAAGGAAAATATTAATGGAATTCCATACAGGTCATCCTGGCATTTCAAGAATGAAATCCTTAATTAGAGGATACGTATATTGGCCTGGTATGGACAAAGAAGTAGAAAACTGTGTCAAAGCATGCAAAGGATGTCAGTTAGCAGCCCGAGATCCGCCAGTAAAAATGACCCCATGGCCGAAAACGGACCTACCCTGGTCACGTCTACATATTGATTATGCCAGACCTCTAAATGTTTTTTTCTACTTAATTGTAGTAGATTCTTTCTCTAAATGGCCAGAGATATTTAAAACCAGACATCCAACTGCAAGGAACACTGTAAATGCACTTAACGAAATCTTTAGCCGTTTTGGTGTACCAAAAACCATAGTAAGTAACAATGATACAGCATTTACAGGTCACGAATTTAAAGAATTCTGCAAATCGCTGAATATTCAACATATCACGACACCTGTTTACCATGCTAGGTCGAATGGGTTGGCAGAAAAATTTGTGGACACATTTAAACGGGCAATAAAGAAAAACCTGAATATGGACACAGATGAGCAAACTATACAAACATTTCTAGCAATCTACAGGGTAACCCCGAACCCAAATAATAATGTTAATTCATCCCCTGCAGAACTGATGTTTTCTAGAAAAATTAGATCTATCTTCGATAGACTTATACCCGAGAAGAAGAAAAGTTCTAAAGGAGAAAACTTGAAAGTAAAGTGCTATTCCTCAGGGGACAAAGTGTATTTTAAAAATTTTCAGAATGGAAAAAATCATTGGGTGGACGGTTTCATTATGAAAAGAATTGGGAACATGGTTTATACCATTCAAGGCCCAAGTTTTGTCTGTAAAAGACACATAAATCAAATCCGTCCCAGCATTTCGCAAAATACAGAAAAAATTCCAATGGAAACATTATGTGATACATTTGATATACCAAAGCCAGTGTGTATACCTGAAACCATGAATGTATCCCCTGAACATACCATACGGGGTGGACAGAATTCTTTATCGCAGGTAACGCAGACCAGAAGGAAGAGCACCAGAAAAAGGGAAAGCATCAGGTGTTTAAGCCCTGATCCTAAAAGGAAACGGTACTAAAGCTAAAATCGGGAAGATTTCAGCTTCAGGGGAAGGTGTTGTAAAGGTCATGATTGGCATAAATACGAAACTAACATAAAGGGAAGTAATCAGGTATTGACTATATACGAAAGTACGTATATAAGACGGGCAGTCATATCTGGAAGTGAGCGAAGAGTAAACGTCTCTACTTCCTACCGGATCCCTGTTAAACGCAAACCACTCGGCGTATTCTTAATTTAGTATGTCCTATGTAATTTAGGATATAACACAAACCCTAACCTAACCTTAAAAAAGAAGCAATGTAGCCGAAAGTTTGTTTAAAAATATTTTAGAAAGCAAAATTGAAAAAACAAACAAAAAACAATTGGTTACACATCTCCATTTATCGCTAACTGGCCAGAAAGTAGGTGCTCATTTTATGTTAAATTAGAAAAGTGATCCCCACCTTAAAATTGAAATTATTTAATTTTTTCAAAATTCCTTCTTTGCAGATATTTTTCAGGCTGTTTACATGTGATCGTCAAAAAAATGTAGAATCTGATTTGGAGGGAGGGGACTACGATACGTAAAAAAATGATACGTAAAAAAATAACAAATATATAAACAAATAAATAGCACAACAAAAAAGCAACTTTAATGTTCAATATTAAGGGGGGTGTCTTAGGCCCCATTTAAAACTATAGGGGAGGGAGCCTAGCCCACCCCACCCCCAACTTAGAAAAATCGATTTTATTTGTTTGAAAATAACAGAGTAAATGGTCAAAGTTAACAGTCAAGAAATTGTAAATAAGAAAACACATACCAAACGCAGTAAAATTTAATTATCTACCAACCTGTATACTTTTAACGTGCTGAAAGTGTTTTTAAGTTTTTGATTTAAAATTTTTTTAAAGTTATTTTTATTTTTATCATAGTTCACCCCAAACAAGGCAGGACGCCACTGTAGACGTAAAGGGCTACTGAGAATTAAGGAGTAAGTTTTGGGGGTCATCCTAAGTTGGGAGCTATGCAGCGAGATGTCTGTTTACATTAGTTTTAAATTTCTGCATGTCAGTAGAGTCGGGGAAACAGGGAGCAGGGGGGAGTTCCAGAGCCCGGCAACATACGGAAAGAAGCCATTGGAGTAGAAGGCTCTCTGGCATCTGGAGACCTCCACAGATAATGGATGGGATTTAGCTGATTGTTGGGTTGGTCTAGTGTATTTACGTCGAGGGGGCACCAGGGCAGCCAGTTCATCGGAGCACAATCCATTGAAGTACTTATAAAACAGGCACAAGGATGCAACATTGCAGCGATGAGACAGGAGCTGGAGCTTGGTGGATAGTAAGTGACCTATTAAGTTGGCGACTCTTTTTTGGACATTGTCTAAGAGGGAGAGACTAATAAATGATGCACTAGTCCAGATGTGGCAACAATACTCCATGCATGAGCGGATGGTGGCTTTGTAGAGATATAGGATAATGTCAGGTGTGAGAAGTTTACTAGCTCGGTAGAGAGAGCCCACCTTCTTTGCAGCAGCCTTGGCAATGTCTTCACTGTATTTGTTCCAATTCATGTTACCTGTGAATGTTAGTCCAAGTAGTTTGAACGTTGGACTCTCAGGCAATCGGTGGTTGAAGAGGTTTCTTGTAGTTATTGAAGGAAAGGAGCTTTGTCTTAGCGACATAAAATGTTACCATCCATTTATGCACCCATTCCACTACAGACTGGAGGTCACTTTCTAAAGATTCAGCCATTGCCTCAGATATGTGTGCGTCTGTTTTGCCCACATGACGAGAGTAGAGCATGGATCGTCTCAGACTCAATGTCATCAGGGAGGTAGTATATGAAAATCAGGAATAGTAGAGGTCCAAGGATGGATCCCTAGGGTACACCAGCATTTATGTCACGTAGCTTGGATGAATGGCCATCGAGGACAACCTGGATCTTTCTTTTGGTTAGGACGGATCTAATTATGTTAAATATTCGTCCAGTAATACTGTATGAGTGAATTTTTATGAGAAGACCTTTATGCCAGACCTTGTCAAAGACTTTGGATATATCAAGTGCTACAGTCCTAGCTTCACCTGTCTTGTTAAGTGCATGATATATGCGTTCAGAGATGACCGTTAGGATATCTGCAATAGATTGTGCTTGCCTGAATCCATACTGACGGTCAGGAAGAAGTTTAGCATTAACAAGGTGTCGGACTATCGCTATATTGATTAATGATTCAAAGATCTTAGCAAAGATCTGGAGTAGACTGATGGGGTGATAATTCTGAGGATCAGTTCTATCTCCAGAATTCTTGAAGACTGGTACCACAGAGGTAATTTTCTAGCTATCAGAGAAGCAAGATTCAGCAAGGCATTTGTTGTAGAGTTTGGAGAGGACAGGGGGTCAGTTCAGCAGAACATTTCTTTATTACTATTACTGGTATAAGATCAGGTCCACACGCTTTGGAGGTGTCAAGGTTTTTTATGATGTCCCTGACCTGTGATGGGGTGATGCCCAGTTTTTCAAGTGTGGCTTCAGTCTGCAATGGGAATTCAGGAAAGGGGTGGTTTGCTGAGTCCAAAGTGGAGTTTAGGGCGAAACGCTGGGCAAGTAGTTCAGCCTTATCAGTTACCGTGCAAACAAAATCATTCTGGTTTGACAGCGGGGGAATTGTTGATTGCCCATTGTTCATCACACTATTGTAAACTTTCCAGAAATTGCGAGTACCTCGTTTCTGTGATTGAATGCGATTTCTGGTTATCTCTGAATACCTTCTCTTTGCTTCACCTATCACTACTTTACAATTATTCCTTGACTCTATAAATTTCTGTCTTTTCGCAGTTGACTTATGGCGGCCAAATTGACAGAATACTTGCTGCCTCTTAGCAATAGCACATTTCAAGGTGAACCATTGAGGAGAGTGTGGTTTGCTGAAGAATTTTCGCATGGGGACATAGGCTTCAATGCCTGCTTTGACCCATTCAGTTAACTCATTTCCACACTGATCAGCAAGGAGTGAGAAGGTGTTACTCCATGGGGCGTCGCTGTCATCTCTGATGGATTCAAAATCAGCCTGCTTATAGTATCTCCTAGTTCTGAGCAACGGCTCATCAGCTTTGGGATGAGTTTTTAGGGTGATATCAATCATTACCACAATATGATCAGTGTTCCCGAGCAAGCTCTGGGCACTCATCACACAAGCCTTGGGCAATAAGGTCAAGAACAGGTCGAGAGTGAGGCTTCCTTATCCACATAATCAGGGAAGCGGGTCGGGAAAGAGACAGTCTGTGAGTGGGAGTGAGCTAAGGAGAAATTAAACGTAGAGTTACCAGCTGGAGAACCCCAGCCAGACACGATGTGCATTAAAATCCCCAAATACATGAATTTGGACATTCAAGTCAAGTGAGAGTGCTGTATCTATGCTTTCAAAGACAGAGTTAAGGAGGGTACAGTCCTAGGTCGAAGGAGAATGGTATAACAAATATAAGTAAGTAACACTGTGCTGCAGGGTCAATCTAAAGCACATGTATGCTTGGTCATCTTAATAACACTGGTTGTTTAACTGGGGGGGGGAGCTTAACTCCTGAACAGTTGTAAAAAACTTACCTACCACTAATGCTAAGCCTTGCAACTCAGACTTAAGGTTAGTGGTAGAATAAGTCATTTCTTTTTACAACTTTTCAGGAATTTAGCCCCCCCCCTAACAGTTAGGCGTCAAGCGGCTATTTGTTTTTTCTCCTGTGTGTAAAGGCTGCTTCAGATGAAATAAAATTTGAAAAAAAAAAAAATTGAAAACAGTTTCAGCAAGTTAAAAGTATATAAGTCAGTAGATAATTAAATTTTACTGCATTTGTTGTTTTGTTTTTTTCTTACAACTTATCGACTGTTAACTATTCTGCACTTTTACTGAGTGAGGATATATTTATTTAAAAATAAAAGCGGGAACCTAGACCCTCCCTAAAAAAATACTTAGAAAAATCAATTTTATTTGCTTGCAAACAACTTGCCACTTTTCGTTATTGCCTGATGGCAATAACCATTGTTTTAGAATGGAGTTGTTCTGTCCATTTCTATCTATTTTTCGGTGTCGTTTGAGACGGTAATATTTATTGGAATAGCTTGTGTTTTTCCTGTTATCGTCTGGAACGGCAAACCCCCTTTTTAAAGAATAGTCTCTTGAGTAGAGACTCCATTTTTTTATGTATGATGTATCCTTTTGTGCTCAAACTGATTGTTTTATTGAGTAAATATTTTTATTGTATTTTTTATTGTTACCTGTGGTTAATGTGGTTAACCAAGCTTTGGGAAACCAAAGCAACAGCTTTTATTTTTTAATATAAATAAAACTGTATTGAATTACATTTCTGGGTCTAATTTATTATTTGCTCCTTTTCATGTCCTTATTGTTTGTACCCTTATTTTCCATTTATTGTTATCCAAAGATGAATTTTGATAACTACCCAAAATTTTCATCAATAAAAACTTTAAAAAGTCAATTTTATTTGTTTGAAAACAACAGAGTAAATACTTATTTAAAAATAGGCTAAGCCCCTATATAAAACTAGAGAGCAAGTAGCCTATCCCCGCTCTTCCAGAACAATACTAATTTTCTGTTACTGAATTGTTCTTGCTTTGTGCAATTTTTTCCTATTTATTCACTCGTGCCATTTTTCCTATTTATTCACTCGTGCCATTTTTTCCGGTGCCATTTTTACTGTGTACCATATATTTAGGGATCAAACAAATCAAGATTAGTTAGTTAAACGCGAAAAATATAGGTTAACATAAGGTTATCATATTATGATTGATGATACTGTAGCATTTCCATGAAGTGTAGCAGAAAAAATTAATCTTCCACCTCTTCTTTCTCTACTTCGTTATCTTCTTCTTTCTCTTCTTCTTCCTCTCTCTCTTCTTCTTTCTCTTCTTCTTCTTTCTCTTCTTCTTTCTCTTCTTTCTCTTCTTCTTTCTCTTCTTCTTTCCACGTCGTCCCTCGTAGACTACGCTCTCAGCCTTCTGCCGTCTTGCCTCCAGCGACCCGTTTTTATATCAAACTGGACTCTCGTCTCCGCGAGAGAACACGAGATTTCACGGGATTACCTGGCGATATTAAGCCTAGGACGCCATCTTGCCGCTCTTTGGGCGGTCCAGCCCTGCAGAGCGCGCATCGAGACCGTTTGCCAGGTAATCCCATGTTTTCACAATTTATAACACACTCCCCCCTGATCTCATTATCACAGAAAGAGCAGGGAGGCCGTGTCCTTTTTCTTCGAGTGCTTCTTCGGGGAGGGGGATTCGGGGCCTCATCATCATCCGTGCTGTCTTCCGTGGCAGGAAGGTCAGCGAACCTGAGGCTGCGCATCGCAGCATCACTGTCCGGGCTTTCATCAGCAGTAGGAGGGTCAGTACATTCAAGGCTATCACTCTCAGTGTCGCTGCGCGATGAAGCCGTCATGAACCAGAATGATGGTTCGCTGGTCACGGATTCAATGTCATTATCCTCGTTAAATGGCAGCTGCGTTTGGAATACCGATCTTAAGTCTTTAATGTGACGGGGTACTCCATCAACTCGCACCGCCTGCGGGCTGATCACTTCAGTGACACGACCGGTTCCGTAACGAGTCGTGCACTGGCCTCGGGGTTTTTTAACCCAAACGACATCTCCTTTTTTCATTTTCTCCTGTGGAGGTTCTGGTTCGGGCAGTAAGCTGCTCTCCAAACCTCTCGCCCTGACATGGTATGTATGTAGCGCATTAGCTGGCGCAGTGGAGGGTGAAGTATCGTCCTTAGGGGTGACGTTATACCAATAGACTGCTTCAGCCACCGTACACCCCTTCCGCGCTGCGATGGTCTTGATAGTCCTATGGTTGCGCTCAATAATTCCGTTCCCACTGGGCACATGGGCACACCGAAAACGCAGACGGACACCCCAGCCATCTACAAACTGTTTGAACGGTGCACTAACAAAAGCGGGGCCATTGTCGGTCAATATCTCAGAAGGAGGGCCACGCTCAAGGAACACACTTTCCAACTCATGGACAATGGCAGCCGTATCCTGCCGGCGAAGGGACCGCCACAATGCAAATCGGGACGGTCCGCAGTCAATAAGGGTCAAGAAATTCCCCCCGTTGTAGTGAGTTATGTCCATCGCAATCCTATCCCAGTTATACTTCACACCGAGTGTGCCCTTCTTCCACCGGACAGGTGCTGGGTCGATCGATTGGCAGGTGTTGCAACTTCTCACAACAGATTTCACAGCCCTCCGTGACACAGAGGGGTCAACCAACCTGGCGAAGTAAAAGGTTCGGTTTACACCAGGGTGCCCGCTTTGGCAATGGACATCAGCGATACGCTCTGGGCTGAGTCTACGTCCCACCGCAGCACAATTTACAGGTGCTGGTTCGTTCACTTCTTTCTGCAGGTCCAGCCAACGGCGAGGCACTCTGGTCAATCGATCCGCTCGATTCAAACAGGACTGCACCAGTGTCACATCTATGACCAAGTTGTATTCATTGATGGTTTCGGTTAGGGTAGCAAGCCGCCTCCGGATTAACATTTCGGCCGATGCCTTCGTTGTCAGCCGTGCTTTTCCGTTCAAGGCATCGGTCATCCACCGATGCACACACGTGGAATCCGTGATAACGTGGAGGACGCTAGCCTGCCACTGAAGCGCTAGATTGACTCCTTTCAGTGTAGCATCGAGTTCAGCTAGGTTTATGTGCTTAGCGTCATTCTCTGGCCGGAGCCAGCAGGCATCTTCTACTATACTTCCGTTGACTGCCAGAGCAACGCCAAGGGCAAGTGAGCTGGCGTCCACCCAAACTGTAAACTCACTCCCATCGACGCACCAGCTCCCTCGTACAGGGTCATCATTGGTCACTCTGGCCACAGCTTCCACCAGCATGCTTCGCAGGGAAGGATCACGCACCTCATCGTCCCATCCTGTTGACAAAGTTGCCCGTCGCTTTATAGCCGCCACAGCCACTCGGAGCCACCCACACACAGGGAAGTGACCCACCAGTTTTCCACACACGGAAAACGTGCTCCGACGTGTGATGGTAGATGGGATTTCCGGGATTTCACCGCCCCTTCCCCATTGGAGGCCATCTGCACTTCCGCTCACCTGCAGCCCGAGCACTTTCGCCCCATCCTGCAGCCGCTCCGGTTCCTTGCACGACAACCCGAAGTGCTCAAAGTGTTCTTTGACCGCCTGGGCAGACAGCAGGCTCTCATTGACAAAAATGTCGTCTATATAAGACGATGTCGCCTGTTGCACAGCTTTATCCTGACGCCGGATCGCCCGCATGATCGCCGTCATGATGCCCGGGGCTACATTCAAGCCGAACCCCAGCCTGGTCAAGCAATAGCGAGTTCCTTTGATTACCACCGTCTGGAATGGCCACAGCGATTTCTCAACACGTATTTGTAGGTAAGCTCTTCGCAAGTCCAGTATGGCCGCTTCCGCACCCTGCCGTCGCCACTCTCGCAGTTTATGAGCACAAACGTCAGCCCCCGAAGTGTACGGGTCAACGTGTTCATTGAGTTCCCGGTAATCAAGAACAGGTCGAACTTTCTGCTTGTTCTCTTGTCTGATAGCCATCAGGGGAATTAGCCCCCGCGGGGGCCCGAGCTCATCCTCTGGGTATGGAATTAACCAGCCGTTATCCAGCCACACTTGAAGTTCTGCCTCGTACTGCCCCCTAAGCCATGCAGGAGGGGGATACTCTGTCAGCCGATTCCGCAAAGACACTGGTGGCTGGTCGCCTGCCCACTTCCAGGACGCTGTCCATGTGTTTGTGCCCTTGTCATATTCTGCGTGGAAATCGGGTTCGTCAAGAGTGATTGCTGCACACATTTGTTTGTCTGGTCGAGGGAATCTCACATCACCGACGCTGTTTACAGTAATTCCGCCTAGCTGTGTAATAGTGTCCATTCCAAGGAGAAGGTCATATCCGAGCAGCTCCCCATCGACCACCAACACCGTCACAGCCACCGGGGGGCCATTGTCAATGCTGATATGAACAACACTGGATCCACAACACACTAATGAGCCTTTGCCGACAGTCAGGACGGGGATCTGTCGTTTCTTCCATGTGGTGCAACATTCCTTTCGAAGGAGGGTTTGGGTACAGCCGGTGTCAACCAGCGCTGAACGTTTACACCCATCAACTTGAACTGTCACTGCAGGAAGCGCTTTGTTCAATGCCGCTTTGGGGAGGGTGCTAGCGCTGCGGCGTCCTCCCCTTGCCCGTTTCCCGGACAATTCCGTGCTATGTGGCCTGGCTTATTGCATTGGTAACACCGTATTACTTTTCGTGCTCCATAATTTGGGGTGCGCCTTGTGCCGCCTCTGCAGTCTCTGGAGAAGTGGTTGGGGCCACCACATGTATAGCATCGTAGGCCCTCTGCTGGCGAGTCCAAGGTGTCAACCGCTGCAGAGACCAGTTCTCGATCGTCCTTCAAGATGTTTCGTGCTCTCGCCAACAACTCCACCAATTCAATCTCTGTGAGTCTCAATGATGCTCGCAGCAGTCGGCTTGCATCGTCCGGAAGTCCAGACAAAAAGGCGCATGCCAATATGCGGTCACTCGCACCGCCGAAGGGAGCAGCAAGCTTTTTCAAGTCGGCCATGTAGACGTCCACTGTCTCCCCCGGCCCAAGCCGGCGTTCGGAAAATTGCCTCCAGGCAACAAAAGGATCTGCACCAAATGCCCCGTGCAGCGCCTGTGCAATCTGCTCCATAGTCGCATCATTACTGAGCTGCTGGTACACGGCGTAAGCCCCCTTAGTGAGTCTCAATGGGATGACCATAGCTGGGTCTTTAATTTTGCACAACCGGCAAACACGCTCGGCCTTCTCCAGCCATTCGACCACCGATGGACCAGCAGGAGAGCCGTCGAATCCCGGAATCAATCTGATGTCGAATTTTTCCATAACAATGCCGAAAATAGCTTGTAGCAGAAAAAATTAATCTTCCACCTCTTCTTTCTCTACTTCGTTATCTTCTTCTTTCTCTTCTTCTTCCTCTCTCTCTTCTTCTTTCTCTTCTTCTTCTTTCTCTTCTTCTTTCTCTTCTTTCTCTTCTTCTTTCTCTTCTTCTTTCCACGTCGTCCCTCGTAGACTACGCTCTCAGCCTTCTGCCGTCTTGCCTCCAGCGACCCGTTTTTATATCAAACTGGACTCTCGTCTCCGCGAGAGAACACGAGATTTCACGGGATTACCTGGCGATATTAAGCCTAGGACGCCATCTTGCCGCTCTTTGGGCGGTCCAGCCCTGCAGAGCGCGCATCGAGACCGTTTGCCAGGTAATCCCATGTTTTCACAATTTATAACACATGAAGGACCTATTTTATTTATATGTACGTGCAGTATCATGTGTTATTGTGGTTTGGCTTTGTGCAGACGCACTCACGCCTAGACTTATAACTACATGGGAGTTAGGACGCGACGGCGCACTCACGCCTATACTTATAACTACATGGGAGTTAGGACGCGACGGCGCACTCACGCCTAGACTTATAACTACATGGGAGTTAGGACGCGATCGCGCAGATTCAAAATCAATATGTGCCAACGAAACTTGGTGCCAAAAACACGATTCAAACCAGTTCCAGAAGTGATCACTTCTTAATAGGATATTTATCCTGTTCTTGTCGTTTTGCCACAACTGGCCTGCTAGAATGGAACTCCAGGTTACAGCATTCGTTTATCGACAAAACCCAGCCTACCAAACAATTCTCGTTATGTTCCAGTGTTTCCTTGAATAAAAGTTGATGCATATTTAGTAGTGGAGATGTTGGTGTTTTATGGAAGATGGTGACCCTTTTCTTGTTCAATATTCTATTTCAGTCAGATGCGGCCAGACACAGCTAACTCTACCAAGTTACGTTCTTCATCCCGACTTTCTTCCTAACAAATCATCTAACCAACCAGATATCAAAACTAAAGTATTTTATAGTAGATATAACTGTAATCCCCTCTTATGAATATAGAATGTTGTTTCCGCTGCCTTTATATAGAAATTATGGTATTTATGCAGATTAGGACCCAAGCTAACCCTAACCAACGCAAAGTCGATTTTCGCTTGGTCCAATCTGCATAAGAACCGAGATTAGGAGTTTCAGTTTCACCGGCTCTAAAATAAGTGTGCTTTATACAAATAAGCTATAATTGCGAAATAATTTTAAAAATCTTTGTCCGATAATCGTACTGTTAACATAGTTTTAGTTGACAATAACTGCAGTTTTGTACAACATTAAAAAAAATGTTTTAATTGCCCCAAAAAACAAAACACAATCTATATTCTGAGACTATGCCAAAATTTTAATTAAAATTTAGTGAATTAGGTTTCGGAATTTTTAAACTTTGTATTATTTAGATTGTTCGGACTACTATTCTTATCTTGGTTGCTGAAGAAGTTTCAGCCGATGTAACCTCTAACCTTCAGGTTCATCGAGAATCTTTATGTCGAACAAATGAATCTATACGAAATTTCAAACTGAACCTTTTATTTAATCCACAGGGATAGATTGTTCTTGTTCAGTCAGCCATGACCGGGTAAGAGTGTTAAATAATTTGGCTTAGAAGCATCACAATCGTGCCGCCGAACTTCTGTTCTAACATGAGTTCCAAACCAGACCGGTATAGTCTAGAAAATGCCATCTGTATAGTTCTGGTCAACAAATAAGAAAAGCAAAATGATTTCTGTAATTGGAAATTTAGAATTTTACTTTTTTTTTTAACTGGAATGTTATTTTTTATTTACATACAGATTTTAGAACGAAAATAGTGAAACTTTAAATATTTTTTAAAAAGATTATTTTTACTAATAGCGAAAATATAATAAACTTTTTTTCTTAGGAATGAAATAACTCCGGAATTAAACTTTTAATCTAATCATAGTCGGCATATTAATTCCGCTAATCTAATCAACAGATATGGATAAAATCGTTGACGATGTTATTACAGCGGCTGACCTATGTTTTATTAACATAACCATGAAAGAATTAATAGTCAAAACGTTTGAATACCATTAAATGGTTGGCACGACACGGACTAATTAGTAATAAGTTAATGTGCCCGAAATGTCCCCGTCCATAGCGTATGAACCTACAAGCAAGAAAAAAGAGCATTGACGGCTACTTATGGGTTTGCTCAAAATGTGAGAAAACGAAAAGTTTACGGGTGGGCTTATTTTTGTGTGTGCAGACAAAAGCGCAACGGACAAAAGCCCACCAAAATAATTCAAACACAGACAAAAAGCCCACCAACATAAACATGAATTAATTTTTTAAAATTAAAAATAATTTTTTATATTTAATTTTTTGCAATTATCAATAACTCTTTGTCTGTAATTTTTTTTTCTTGACAAACATTTTTTAAATTTTATTTTTAAACATTTTTCCGGTACTTTGTAAATTTTGCGTTCCTTTAAAGATTACATCATAAAAAAACATGCACCCTTTTTACTACTAACCCTAAGTCCAGGTGGTAAATCAAATACAGTTGAAAAATTGGTCAAAAACAATTTATTTGGGTTTAATTACTCATTTGTGACCTATATAACAAGATATATAACGCTTATTACTCAGAACCAATATTTACTGTAACTTAATGTGCTAATATTTTATATTAAATATCATTTTTTTTAATGCTAAAATGCCACAAATAATCTTTTGTTAATAGTTGTCGATCGATGAAAATAGATTTTAAGACCGTTCTGGATATTTAAAATATGTTTTTTAACCAAATTATTTTTTAAATAGGATTTTGAAAGTTAAATTTACTTTTTACGGTATCGTTTAGTCATTAAATTATTAACTGAACCAAATTGTTATGGAATTATAATTGTTATTGTACTGTTGATTTAATCTCTATTTATAAAATTATTGGATGTAAAAAACTTCCAAAACTTTCAATCTTTTAATGCATGAGGATTTGCTAAGAATCAAAATTCTTAGCTGCTAGTTTAAAATTCTTTCTCTTCAACAGTTTAAATGCTTCTAAATTCGTTTCGGATTGGGTCACAAGCATGGCCATCCCTACTACAGACCAGGCAATCATGCAACTGGGGTCTTTTACTGGGGGCCATGTGAATTTTCTTAAATATTCGATATAGAAGTTGCAAACAAAGGTAAAATTCCTCTGTGAGATTAGTTTGATGTTTTTATGTGTTTTACATACCAAATAATAAGAACCACAATGAGCTAATTGATAAATTTTACAATTATTGACAAATTCCTATAAATGAAGAGACAGGTAATTTTGAATAAACAAAGGCAGATGCATATTTCAATGAAGAATTTTTATTTCAATGTGGGATTTTTTTTAGAGAATTTGTACTTATGTCAAAAGATCATTACTTGTATATTGTGGTTAAAAAGAAAAAAAGGATCCGCACCAGTTGATGATATAGTTTGCAACTTCTATATCGAATATTTAAGAAAATTCACATGGCCCCCAGTAAAAGACCCCAGTTGCACGATTGCCTGGCCTGTAGTAGGGATGGCCATGGTCACAAGTAATTCATCCATTTCTTTCAACTATTAACAAAAAATTTAAATGACTGACTTGTTTCCGAAGAAACAAAAATGCATTCTAGTGGATTCAATTTTGTAAGTATTATAATATAAATTTCAGTTTCCAGAGTTCAAAACGTTTTATAAGGGAATAGGCTATCCCCTTATCAAACGTTTTGCAATGTTCAAAAAAAAATTGTCCCCAAAACTGTGAACCTTCTAAGAGGCGTCATACAAAAAAGTATGACGCCTCTTAGAGAGTTCACAGTTTTGGGGACAATTTTTTTTTCCGCTGGTGCCGCCCTGACCCTGGCTGTTTGTCCGGTCACCGCGGATACATCCTCTGAAATAATTAATGTTTGTTTGTATTTTTTTCGGTTTGAAATTCTTTAAACCTAATGCTTATTTCCCTTTGAAATTAATTAAATCAATTTTCAATTAATGGAGAATTTGAAAACTCATAACTGCTGAACTATCTCTAATCTGTCGGGGTCCGACACGCCGCGACGTCTGTTTACGTTTGAAAAAGACGCAATCTTAAAAAAACGTAAACAGCAGCAGCAGTCGCGTTTCCTTTGTTTGCCACTCCTTCTGAGAAAAACAGCAGCAGCTTCAAATCGCCATTTTGTTCACTATGACTCAGCAAAAACACGGCCTACGAATATATTCCTTATTTCTCCTTTAAGGAATACAAATGCATTTCCCGACTGTGCCGATAACCTCACTAATACATCCAAGACACCTGTCAGCCGTGTTGTACAACGAAAGATCCTTTCGATATTTATTTATCGAAATTAATCCCTTTCACAGGACCGACGAAAGTAACTTGACACATGTTACATGAGATCTCCCGTTTTCGACTAAAAAAAATTGAATTCAACCAGGGGGTCAGGAGACCTCCCAGAAGACGCGTGCCCATCCAGCAGCAGCAAAGATACAAACAGCCCTTTTCAGGGCTACCTTAATGCAATTTAGTTCCTGCTCCAGCTCTCTCCTGCACTGGCACCTGCAGTCTGAACTCCTGCATCAGCAGTCCTGAGTTCCTGCAGTCTGAACTCCTGCACCAGCAGTCCTGAGTTCCTGCACCCTGCAGTTTTGAGCTCCTGCACCAGCCCTCTCCTGCTCCAGCACCCTGCAGTCCCGAGCTCCTGCACCAGCGCTCTCCTGCACCAGCGGCTCCAACTCACTTTTCCAACAGCCCTTATCAGAGCTACTACTACTACTACTACTCACTCAAACTACTGCAATAATTTTTGCCAGCCAGCGACAGCACGGGTACCTTGCCAGCATCCATGGACAGCTACCCAGCCTTCCTCTGCATTGACACCACTCCTGCCGTTCAAGTTTTCCCGTCAACAGAGACGCCACTCCAGTCTCTCCTGATCCAGCAACACCATTTCACTTCACTTGTTATTATCATATAGTAAATAAACATCCTTTCTTTGAACCTTCCACCAGCGTTTGTCCTCTCTTCTTTGCCATTGCCGTTACTTGCCTGTGTCCACCCTTTCTGAATTTAGTTAAAATGGCACAAGTTGATGAATAGGGAAAAATGGTACAAGAGAAAAATATAGATGAAAATCTCACAATGAGTTTATCAAAATCTTGGATACAATACGTAACAGGAAAAAATAAAACTACCTCCCACCCCCAACAAAAAAATGAAATTCTACATTTTTTAAGCGATTATGGCGAACACACTGAAAATAAAAAACAATTATTCTTTTAATTTAGAGTAGAGGATTAGTTGCGCATATAGATTTAATGTAAAAGGATCCCCCCTTTCCGGGCTATTCTAACTTTTTAGGGCATTTAACTAAATTTTTTTACCACTAACCCTAAGTTCGACCGGCAAAGTTGTAAAACCACACGTAATCGCTTAAAATAAATAGAATCCACCAACCCTTCCCAAAAATCAATGCATAGAAAATTGGTTAACAGCCCTAAAAAGTTAGAATGGCCCGGAAATGGTGGATCATTTTATGTTAAAATTATATGCAAAATTGATCCCCCAATATGCATTCTAAAACAATTGTTGTTTTTTTTCTTTCCGCGAAAGATGAGTAATACTGTAATACAATACATAATTTTTTTTTAAATGTAATTTTCGTTTTACCAACTGGACTTAGGATTAGTAGTAAAAAGGGTGCATGTTTTTTTATGGTGTAATCTTTAAAAGAATGCAGTATTTACCGGAAAAATGTTTAAAAATGAAATTTTAAAAAATTATCAAAAAAGAAAAATTACAAAGAGCTATTGATAATTGTAAAAAAAAAAAATATTAACATTTTTTTTTAGTTTTTAACAATTTATTTTTACGAAGTCCATCGGACAAAAGTCTGTGTTTGAATTATTTTGGTGGTCTTTTGTCCTACCATCCTTATTTTGAGAGTGCCCATTTAGCGACAAAGTCCTGCAAGTCATGCATTGGTGGTGCTTGAAATCGCCGAAAGCAAATCTATGAATCGTAAATATAACCGTGGCAGATTTAGAGAAGGCCAATGGGTTCTTGGTATGGTCGAGCGAGAAACAAATGTGACAATGATGGTGCCAGTTGAAAAGAGATGCAGAAACTCTTTTACTTATAATCAGGCGCTATGTTCACCCATTGTAACGGATAGCTGGCGAGCCTATAATGCCCTACTGAATCATTTTGTGGTCAACCACAAATACAACTTTGTGGATCCGGACGACCCTACATCTACACAAACCGTGTGGAAAAAAGCTGGATCAGTGCAAGTTAAAATTTAAAGTAATGAGTGGGACAAGCCCGGAAAACTTCCAGGGTCACCTCCAGGAATTTCTCTGGCGCCACCGAATGAAAACAAATTTCTTTGGTAATATACTGTGGAAGGTAGCTTGACAAATAGTCTCATAATGCAGGACCGGCGGGACAGTTATAAAAGTGAGGAGGGGGGGCTCTCCTAAAAAGTGGGGGGGGGGGGCGGTTAAACACATGCATATATAACTTCATTATTGATGACCGTAAAGTGGGGTGGAAGTAAAAAAGTGTGTGTGTGTGGGGGGGGGGGGGTGTCTCAAACCCCCCACCCACACACACACAACACACACACACGGATGCCGCCGTCCATGTGATGACTAGAGATAATATGAATACGGAAAATGGTGAATTAGTACGAGTATGCTACCCGAAATCTTCGTCTGCAAGGCGTGATATTAGTAGCACCGTTTTTTATGTCCCGACTAAAACATACCGGGCTGTTCGTTTTCTGAAATTGAAATCGTTGAAATACAAACAAACAAGTAATTGTCAAAAAACAATTAATTTATTAAAGAAAATAAACAGAAAGTTTTTTTTTAAACGAAAAATGGGTGCTTGTGCTGATGGTGTCCGGACCGAAAATAAATAATAAAGACATAATTGTAGTATGTATGTGACCGGGATGGAACAAAGATATCATACACCAAAAATTACGAAAATTGATCAAGTAGTTTTTTTTATTATTATTTAAAAAAAAAACAATAAAAAATAAATAAAAAAAAGTAAAAATACAAAAAAAAAAAACGGCTTTTTTTCGGTGGGTGGATTTTGAAAATACCACTTCTCTGACATTAACCTGTTTCCCTACGGTCCGGTCCTTTTTTTTTGCAAGGGACATAAAAACTATGCTACTAATATCACGCGATCTCGCAGACCTCGCAGACGAACATTTCGGGTACCATACTGGTATACATCACCTGGACCTGAAAAATAGTTTTACTGAAATTGCGTATGCGTGGGTGGAAAACGAAATCTCCAAAATTTAAAGAAAACCCCGCTAGATCAAGGTTTTACTTGCCAGATTAAAAACAAAATCGCCAGATCTAGCGAGAAAACCGCTAAATTGGCAACACTGTGATGAGCAAAAATCGCAACTTAAAATAAATCGTTCATGAATTACGTCCCTTGTTTGTTTTTTGTTTTAATATTTAAATTAAATATAAATAACATTAAAGTGTCAAATAACAATTTAAATAACATTAAAATAAAAAAAGATTGCGTATATTGACGCGGTTAGCCCCCCAATATTAGCGATTATTTTTGTCTTTTTTTCAGCGGTGACAGAGCAAATTAATCCACTTATTAATTTTTTGCGTATTCTTTTAAAAAAAATTATTTGCAAATATTAATTTGTTTTCTAATTTTTGCGGATATTTTTTTGGTGCTTATCCAGATTAAGGGAGACATTCGAAAAATAAAACAAACTGAGGAACATCTGTGTGATGTACGTACCTGGCCGTGGCCACCGAGAGTTACTCGGTGGCCACGACCTGGCACGGACTGAATATATCCTATACCAAAAATCATTTAAATTAATCAAATAGTTTTTATTTTATAAAAAAAATAATTAATTTTACCGATTAACGAATAACGTGGAAATACGTCCTCCATTACGACGTATTCAAGACATAGCCTTAATAAGCCAATAATTATTATTGTATTCTTAACACCTTCAGTTAGGTTTGAACCTTCTGTCACTCACTTAGAACTGATTGTACCCCGCACCATTATCTGTTACGCCATGAGCCCATGGGGGTCAGAGATTCAACCAATAAGTTATTATAAATTAAGTTAACACATTTGTTTTTCTAATCTTTCTTTGTTTACACAAATTTAAAGATTCAATTACATTTTAGATCAGTTTGTTGTTGTTGTTTTTTTAGACAAACGTGATATTGAATTTCGATTAAAACCATTAAAATTGAAATAATAAAAAGATTTTGGGAAAAATTATCTTAATTATTTATACCATAAAATAAATAAATAAATTACTAAGATATTTTATCTTCAAATCTAATAAAAATGTAAACAATTTACGTAAATAAGTAAACGGAAACACAGAAAGTTTAAAATACGGAATTAAAATAAAATAAACAATTTATTTTTACGAAGAAAACATTTAGAATTTTGTTTTTATCTGTTGTATTCGGAACAGGGATTGATAATAACATTATCAATAAAAAGACAATGAGTTTAAAAAACAAACATACCTTTTAAGAAAAAAAAAATGAAGTGTCTTATTTTTTTAATGTATGAACTGGTTACTTAAGTGGACACTAGAGGGCGTTACAAACTTGATCAAGCTGACAGCGAACAATTTTCTACGGATCAAAATCTGTCAAATGAATGAAAAGGAAAGAAATTTATTAAATTCATCCTTGCCGACATAGATTTACTCTCAATAGATCGTATCGTATTTTGACAAAATAAACAACTGAAAACCACAGGAAGAAGAAAAAACACCAAAAACTGGCAATTTAAGCTTAACAAAACCAGTTGATGGGGGAAAAACTAGTAACAATTTAAAATCATAAAGTGGAAAAAATTAAAAATAGTTGACTCATAGATTTGTAATTTTATAAAATCAAGTCATGTTAAAATAAAAGAAATAAAAGCAGCCAAAAAAAAGAGATATTGACAGATTTTATGGTGCTATTGCAATACAAAGCCAAACGTACAAGTTAACAAATCTAATGATTGAAAATCAACAAATCATACGCAACTCTGAAGAGTGTTTAACCTTAATTTCTGTTCATCCACAGATTTGATAGCATTTAGTGCAATCACGGATTAAGCTGCAGAGATTAAAACAGCTTTACATGCGATGGGTGAGGGGTGGTAGCCGACTTTTGGGAAGCGGCAGTTCTCTTATTTATGATCAAATACAAACAATTACAAATGAAACAAAGAAACAACAAGGATACGATAATGTATGCAAAAAAACATTTATTCCTTGGAAACCCTGTTGAGGTTGTGCTGAGATTATGTCCATGAAAATGTGTACAATTAAGTCTGAAAAGGATACGTGTGTGTGTAAGTTGAGGTGAGGGGTAAGTTGAGGGTCGGATGGCATGACGTGCATCCCTTACGGAAATTTGCCATCCCACTGACCTTTCGATAAAATTAAATACAATAAGTAGTTTGTCTGCGTTTCCGTAAGGGATGCACGTCATGCCATCCGACCCTCAATGAAATGGTATAGTGCCCTGTCTAATTCTATACCATACCTTTGATGAAAGAAAAGAAATCAGGATTACGCAATACCGGATACGGATATAAGTACTTGAGATTTTCAAAATACGTCATTATGCCGCCAATTCGATCGCGGAAAAAACGCCCGATCGCGTTCGTCGTACCTTATCACCGATTCTTGGGACCGGGAACAGACCTAAAAAAGAAAAATATTGCCCGCCATTAAGTAAACTTGACTGGGCTGCAAAACGGCACGACATAAATTACAGGAACAAATCGATAAGCACAAAGGAAGCGGATGAACAATTCTACCGCGACAGCGAAGGTACAGCCTTACTCGGAACAGCCAGTAGAATGGCTCTCAAACTTAAATCAGCACTGGGACTCGACTCTGTTTTTAGAGACGATACCGCCGTCGATTCTATCGGGGTTCCTGCTAGGGATAGTCTTACAACGACTATGGCTCAGTCGGAATCTGATATGGCGGATACTGACTCGGGACAGTCAAACGGGTGGCAGGGAACTAACTTCGGAGGATCTTTATCTCCAGAGAGTGGGAACGAGGTTAGATCTCACACGATCAAACGGAGCTTCAAGAACATTATAAAAACTACCGACATGAACTCAACTAAGGGTCATTTCACAAAATATCACGGTTCGACCACAGACGGATACCACAACGTAGGACACTTCGCGTGGGCACAACCCGAAAGCGCAGATTACATAGTACCGTACTTTCTGAGTACATGGGCCCAACCGATCAAATGGGAAGGAATGATGGGTCAAGCGACCAGTTACAGAGTAAAAAGGAGCGGATTTACGATCGATAAGATAATATGTGGAGAATGGTTGACGAAAAACAACGAAGAAGTGTTCGTACCGAATCCGGAACCGTATTTCGACATATACGTAGACATTCGTTACGGGAATCTGAAGGGATTAACAAAAGTACCGAAAAAAAATTCACGCAGATTCAGCCCATGACAGGAACAGACGCAGAATTACCAAAATATAAATATAACTACGCTGCTCCAATCCATCTGTTAAACGAGATGCAAAACACGGGGAACATAACAACATTAAACTTGACGACCGATGTTGCCATGATTGACTTTCATGACTGGAGGGAGATGCCAGACGTAAAACATGTCAGACAGGGTGACAGCTTCACGCATATATGGGAAAATCATAGCTTACTGAGAAAGCCGTTAACAAATGTAATGACACAGGGAAATTACACCATAGCGGGTACGATGCTGTCATCAGCACACCTAATGGCAAGCAACATAGGTGCTGGCGAATCGACGGCATGGGATTCCGGAATGCCGATAAGCACAGCACCTGATCACGGGACGCTGATAGCTGAAGTCGAAAAAAATATTGCAAGAGACAAACCGAGAAAGCGTATGCGAACTGAGAAACAAGAAGACATAGTACTTACAGAAGTATCGGACTTGTGCTTCGATCACCAACGTGCAAGAGAATTTAACAAAACAGCGAAGGGAAAACAGTTAAAACTGCCAGGTCAATTGGCGAGTGAACAAAGCTCAGGCGCCATGACAGTCAGCAACAGGACGTTGATAAACAAAGTATTGTACACAGGCGAGGACGCTCCGGAAATGGTGTTATACACGTACCACCAATCCTAAGACCAAATTCAACGTCCGGGACACTCTACTTCACATTTGAGATAACATATATGTTAGAAGTGGAATGTTATTACGAGGCAAGGCTGAATCAGCAAAAGCTGCCGATAAACAGTCATAAGTGCGCCATTGCGGCCACGTCGGAAACATTCGACTACGAACAGAATGCTATTGTTCCACCTAATCGCCATTTCCACGGACAGATACCAAAAGGAATGACACACAATCACGGAACTCATGTGTGGTATCCGGAAGGAACGAACCAGACAATAGGATTGTCCCACGGAAAATTTGTTAATAAATAAGGACGCGGACAAGGGCTATCGTCAGTCGCAACAATGGAATCACCAGAGACACAACACGAAGAGAAGCAGAGATTCAACGCAACTGTACTAAACGACGAACAAGACGGGAAGAAGATCACACCTTACACATGGATATATCGGTGGAGTTCGCCGACAGAATTCAAGCTGACAGCAAATGACGAAGTAATAGAAAAAGCAAGCCGATCGATCGCGCTTAACACATCCGACGCGCACAGATATCTGAAAAATATCTTCGACGTGAGACCGTATATAGTGGTATACCACATTGCTGGACAGTCAAAGTTAAAAAACTGTTCCGACGTTGATCACTTTCACGTGATCAGTTGGCATCACGCGCATCCGACATCAGACCATAGCTTCATGGCCTTGAAAAAAATCCTTAATGAACGAACACTGCAACTGTACAATGTGAATTGTCCGAAAGTGTATAATCCGTACGGACTCTGCTCGTATCTGGAGAAAGAGCCCAAGAAAAGGATAGCTATCGCAGCTGGTAACCTGAATACGGATGGACAGCGAATGTTCCTAACGAAAATAACAACGAAGACTTTACCAACGATAATGGAAGAAAATGAAAGCAATGAATTAGCGACGAAGGGAAATACACTAAGAGGAAAAAAGTATGACTTCATCATTAAGATGATGAATAGATGTAATTCCACTGACATCGGTGATATAATGATATATTGCAAACACACCACAAACACAAACGCCAGAGATACATGGGCAAACATTTTTAGGAATACACCAAACCTGACTAACATTGTACAGGCGGCAGCTACTGACGTCCACGTACAGACAAAAGTTACACCAATATGGGAGCAGATACGTCAAAAAAAAGACTTTTTTCAACTTGACCCCAACAGATACTGGGACGTAAAGAAATCATGTAATATATACGCGGCGTGGTGTAAGCACCACAATATCGATGACGAAAGCTTTGCCAGAGCGACATTCGAAGTATGTCATAAAATCCGACCGAAAATCAACGGATTACACATCACGGGAGTGTCGAACTCTGGTAAATCGTATATCCTGAGATCCATACGAAACGGTCTCATGAACTGTGGACGGATGCGCTGTCAAGCATCCGACAATTTCACGTATGGAAGCTGCATGGATAAGACGATGATCTATACGGACGAACTTTGGTTCACTCCGCAAAATGTGGAGGAGGGCAAATGCATTTTGGAGGGCACGGAGACGTACGTCAACGTGAAACACCAGAATGAAAGACTGTTGAAAAGAACACCGTCGCTGTCAACATCGAATCAAGACCCATGGAGACACGTGCAAGGTGAGAAAGAGGCAATGCTGAACAGAATGTTCATATTTACAACGACCAGACCTATGAAACAATTACTTGAATGGGGAGTGATTGAGCTGAATCCATTGATGTGGCTGACGATATGGTGCGAACATATAAACGATTACGTGCAGAAAACATATAACATCCAAACGGATAACCTGCACGGAGAACCGGAAAACTGTGAGAAATACAATACCAGAGAGACCGACACGTATTCACCAGAGAAGAAGGAACGCCTTTTAAAAGTAAAAAGAAAGCTAGAAATAGAGTTCGGAATGGCGGGAGGTACGCCCGAAGAGCAATCTCCCATAATTCCAAACAACAGACTTCATTGCAGTCTTCAACACATATGCATCGATCATATGTGCAAAATACAAGATGCACCTAACTCCAGGATGCCAGCAGTGTTGATGAACTTCAGTTAACTGTGCAGGGCTTATATTCCCTGTGGCAATATAATATAAATACCGCCGAGTGCCTTGATAGCATCGATGCCAAGTAACAGGTCGAAATCCATCGGTTTTCTTTGTATAAGAAGCACATCCATCATAGTTGTGAATTTGATGGTGCCATTCCCGCAGCAGACCTGTGTATCTCCAGTTAGCATGGTTATCATCATATTCTGCTTCAAACAAGACCGATACAGGTTTGCGTTGAAAATAGAACAAGAACACCCCCAAGTCAAGGAGAGCCGAAAATGGCATGCCATTAATTTAGATGGTGATGGACAATCTCTGGTCAGGTGACCGGTCTTGGCAAAGTGGTTTAGGCCATTGCACTTATCGCATGTGATAGTTGAGTGATCTAGGCAGGCTGCACTGCAGCAACGATGTGCTCTCCTACTGCATTTTCATCCTTCATAAGAACCCGAGATCGGGCCAACAGCTTCCCTGAAGACAGATCATGCACCCTGGGGGAGGACCGTAAGAGCTTTTTCATAGGGTCAGAAAGCCCCACACAAACACGCACAGTGTGGCATTCTTAAGAAATAAGACTAATAATTTCCCTAAATCTGCTAAATATATGCAACACATGTGCTTCAAATTTTTCATATACCGTTAATCTATCCAAGACAAAGGTTGTGATTAGCACTTTCCTAATTCGGGCCATGTCCGATATATCAGTCTTCATCAGTTGTTGGTATACTGCGAACACTCCCTCAGTTAGATGAAGAGAGATGACACAATTAAGTCACCCCAGTATGTCACACAACAATTTCAGCTTCTTGATCCATTCGATTACAGCTTCAGTCCCATCAAATTCAGGAATAATTTTTAGGTCAATCCGGCCGTCCATTTCACCTGAAATAGCTTCTCGTTTGTCACCCATTTTTTCTTTTCTGATGTAGATGTTTCCCTTTTGCCTGACAATTAGACTTTTTACTGCCTCTCGGCATGTACACTTGCTTCTAACTGCAATCTTCCTCACTCCCACTGTTGTCATACTCCACCTTTTAAACAGGTGGTTATCCTCGCATGCAAATCATGAATAAGCATATAATCCTGACTCTGGTCATACACCTTACAGCTCTTGCCAGACACTGCGGGCGCTTTGAACAAGCATTTATCATAAAAAATTAACAGCACATGTAGTGACAGCTTTAATGTTAAAGTAGAAGTACATCAAAGTTCTGTGCTGTGCTTTTCATTTGTGTCTTAGATGCATTGTCCAGGGAGTTTCGTATGGGTTGTCCGGAATAGATCTGTATGCTGATGATTTAGTACTTGCCTGTAAAACAATAGACCTACTTATTTAGTTAAAGACTTGCAGGAATGCTATGGAGAGCAAAAGTCTTAGAGTGAATGTTACCAAACCAAAGTGATGATCAGTGGTTGCTATGTTGGAAAGTTCCCAGAAAGAGGAAAGTTCCACTGCTCAGTTTATGGAAAGGGAGTCGGGTGCAATTCAATTTTTTGTGGTACTTGTAAGCACATAAGTACACAAGAAGTGAAATGGAATTACTGATAAGTTGAGAGAGGATAACCAGTTTGTGTGCAAGAAGTGTAAAGAGATAGATAAAAACTCAAATGTGGAGAAAGTATATCTGGATAGTACAGCTATTGAAGTTGTCGAGAAGTGTTGTTACCTTGGTGATACAATTGGAGCACAAGGTGGAGCAGGTGCTAGTGTGATTGCAAGAATTAGGACTGCATCGAGTAAGTTCAGAGAACTTCTGCTATTACTAACTTGTAGAGCGTTACCACTGTCGACCAAGCGAAGAGTCTGTCAGGCATGTATACACAGTGTGATGATGTGTAACCTAGCCAGGACATGCGTTGCATGGAGAGAAATGATACGATGGATGTGTAATGTGAGTTTTAAAGACAGGCTTAGATCTGATAACCTCAGAGAAAGATTACATCTAGATACTACAAGGAGATGTTTGCAGAATAGGAGACTTCTGTGGTATGGCCATGTTGAAAGAATGGATGAGAGTTATTGAGTTAGTAGATGTAGAACAGTTGAGGTAGAAGGTTTATTTTGTGAAACAATGGGAGACCTACTTGTTAAGGTAAAGACTTGGAGGAATACTATGGAAAGTAAAAGTCTGAGAGTGAATGTTACCAAGACTAAAGTGATGATCAGTGGTTGTAGTAGGGAAAGGCTAAAGAAAACATGGGAGCAAGTGATAAGAATGGACTTGAGAGAAAGAGAGATGAATAAAGACCTGACCAGAGATAGGTTACTTTTGAAGTCAGTTTCTAAAAGCTGTTCAATGCATGCCAGCATGTCAGCATGTAAAACGGATGTTAAACCGATGATGATGATGATGATGATGATGATGATGATGATGATGATGATGATGATGATGATGATGATGATGATGCAACCCTTTTTCCTTGGTTTAAACGGGCAGGGTTGTAAACATTTATATACTCTTTAAATTTCCTCTGGTAGTGACACCACTTTTTGTTAGAACTTGTCTTGTGTGAACCCTGAAGAAAGGCGACTTGGTATCAGGAGGATCTCATGGCGATATTAGCAGTAAACTGAACAGTCGAAATCTATTGCTGTTGGTGAGGCAAAGCAATGCACGTGGTGGAAGATTTTGGGGTAGACTGTGTGAAATATTTGTTGGCTTAGCTTAAGTCCTAATTAAACTCACACTCGATGAGCTAGTGCATGTCAATATTGTTATACATTAAACCTACAGATAGCCATAGATATCTAGATTTCAATAGCAATCATCCCAATAATCTGAAGAAGGCAGTCATTTATAGCTCTTGCATAAGCATCAGACACATTTGCTCTAGCTCACTGAATACAACTCTAAAATAGTATATCAGACAGTTTCTTTACACCAACTACCTCCTCATCACTGCTAGAAGACAACCACTAAAGCTATCATCACTCCTTACATCAATCAACAGCAAACCACAATCTGTTAACCACCAAGGCAACTATAAATACAACAAACATTATTGTCAAGTCTGCTAACATCTGATCACGGATTCTTTTATCAGTCTATCCAACTCTCAATCAAGGACCAAACATCCTAAGCTCACTTGTAATAGCCTCAATGTCATATACTACACAGTTTGCAATAAGGGAGAGACAGGTATAAGAGCTGTTTCCTATCAGTGGGCTGTTATGACCAACTCCTATATATTACGTTATATATAAGTAACGAAAACCATCACACGAAAGGAAAAACAAAACCTTTTTAATAACAACAACAAAAAAGTAAAAAGTTTGGGGCTGTCGAAAGTCTGTCAACAGTTATCTTCAGGTGAATATAGTCGATGCCTGAGCGTCTAGTAGACCGAGACAGGAAAGAGAAGAGAGGTGTCTTTCCTCGTTGCTTTCGGGATTCTCTCTGCCGACCGAGCGAGATTCCCCGGGGTTGAAGTAATTCTTCAGGGGATAGATGAAATTAATGCGCCTTGCAAGCTGATTGGTTAGTGTGCGACCAAGTTGCTTAACAGGGGCATTGCTCCAAGTAAGGAAATAAGTCATCAATTACGACTGCTACACAGGCACACAGTTTTGCCTAAGATTTAATAATCATAGAAAAGCAATCTGGGACAACTCGGCCCATTCATCAGTCACAGGGCACTACAAACAATATTAAAATCATTCTATTACAAACAGATTTCAGTTCAACACAGCAAATACGAAACCAAACTCTTAACATTATAATTAACTAGTGGGATCCATGCACGGGCATTACCCAAGAATGCAAGAAACTTATCCTCCCACTTTAGAACCTCATATAAATATTTTTACTTGATTTTTTAATTAGCTATAAATATTCATTGTAGTGTTCTGTAAGTATTAAAGTTATAAATAGCCATGAACATCTAAACTTTCATCCTCTCACCTATGTATTTACGTAGAGGGGGAGGAAAATTTCTTATGGGGGGTGTAAATAATTGTGTCTATACACAAACACTGAAAGGAAGATAATAGTTGATATGATGAAAAAACGTCATGCCCTTCATTAAAAATGCTGTGTTTCTTTGTATCCTTACAATAACCCTAGATCCAAGTGACAATACGAAAAAGAAAAGACGGAAAGAATTTAATGGTCTATGTATAGTCTAAAAGACCGTTAAAAATCAATTTTGCCTCCAAATATCCGGTTCTATCCTGTCGTCATGGATGAAAGCGACTCAGGTTATAGACAATCACCTCAATCACCCACCTAAAAGAGGAGGCAATGCATTGGAAGGTGGCCTCCTGTGACTGCTGCAGCTGTGATAATTTGAAAAGTAATTATTTATAGTGTTTGTGATCAAGGAATATTTTATTTGTAAATCCCATAGTTTAAAAACTGTAATATGAAATGTATTAAAACTAAAACACGATTAAAAATTAATAATGGAAGGTTAATATTAAAGATTACTAATGGAAACGACTGTTAATGAACAATTAGACAAATCTGCTAATTTATTATTCCGAAGTGGAATTGGAAAAGATTAAACTTTACAAAATGTATGGCTCCATAGCAAGTTCTATGCAGGCTGGTGAGGTGAATGAGACAGTCACAGAACGTCCAATTTGTATTACTCCCGAAATCAAACTGGATGCATTGTAGGAAAGATTTTGCATGGTCCCACTTCAAAACTATTCTAATAAACTATATTTATACACCAAGCCATTCTATTGGGCCAATTACTCAGTGCTTGCTTGTCTGTTAACATCAATAGAAAATAATACATCGAAACATGTGACTGTTACACTCTCATTCAGCATAATCTCTGAAAAGATCACTCAGTGTTGCATCCTGGATGACTGATGCTACGAGGACTTCATGTGTTCCAACTATAAAGACATTTGTTTGTTTCTGTAGAAACGGCTGTGTCTGTATTCCCCTGACTAGGCTTGTTTAAAACAAAGAAGAAAAAGGATGATCAGGTTACATATAAAACACCAACATCTTCTCTACAATGAAATCAACTTTATTTAAGCATTTCATCAAACAGAATAGGAAAAGTTAGTAACACAACAACATAAGAATGTAAGACAGCCAGACAGAGAATTGTTCCAGAGTTCCATCTCATCCTGCAACACTATGGCAAGAGACAAGAAGAGATTTGTAGCATCTGGTCTCAGCGACCTCTGTCCAAGAACTGTTTATAAAAGGCGTCAAAATAAGGCTGGGTGGAAATGAGAAAAGGCACACATGCACACTATGTCTGGGCGTAACAGTGCATGTGCCATGCTGTGCAAGAGATTATATGTCAATACAACCAACAGAAGATAGATCTTAACTATGTAACTGCCACAGTTCTATGCTCATGCTGTGTTTAAAAGATCGATAGCGAAGGAAGGAAGATGAAGGATATATACAAGCGTGCATGCATAAATGGAAATGAATGAAAATTGAGAGAATATTAGGGTCACCATATAGCAAGTGCTAACTTAACATAAACATAGTTTTGTAAATAAAAATCAAGGAAAACATTATTAATTAACAAAACATGTATAAATCTATAATTTAACATGAATACAAAAGTTATTTTTAGTTAGTAAATGTTTATTTAATAAACTTTATACAACTCGTGGTTTTAGTAGGAAATAAGCAGACACAAGGGCTAAGGATGTGTATGTCTATATATATTTGCTAGTGTGAATATACGTATGTGAGTAATAGACAATGTGGTGCTGTGTAAGTATGCATTGGTTTACCTTGTTCTGTTAGTGCATGTGTCTGGGTTAGTAACAATTTGTTTCTGTTCGCCTAACCTCTTGTCAGTGCGTATGGAGATGTGGGTGAGATGAGGAAAGCTTGTAACTGAGTTTTGAAGTGTTCTTTTCTTCTCACCTTCCCTGGGTTCTTTCGAGACGCACCGCATTGAATTTGTCTGGAACTCTGTTTATTTCATCGTCTCTTATAGTGGTTTCTCAGTTCGTATCGGCTTATTAATTTGACATAGACATGTTAGATTTTGTGTTTGAAACGATATTCATTGGTTGGAAAATATTGAGTTAACACGTTCTTGTGAAAACTCACTTGCTCTTTGGAAGTGAAGAGGAGAGTGTATCCCAACGAAGCAGAAGAAGAAAAAAAGAGGGTAGCAATTCAAGCCATTTTTTATTTTGGCATTTGTTCGGATCACATCTCAGTCCACCACAGATCCACAAAACTTTGGTATTGACACATTTTAGTCAGGAACTTGGATAGGTGATCAGTTCTGTCAGCAACAGAAAAACAAAAAAAAACTTGCTGTAAAAAATAACAAATACTTATTGGAACATGGATGTGTAAAAATAATAAAAATGAAAAGTTCTGTTGCTCTAAGTGAGATGACAAGTAGATGGCGTGGATGGTCCACGGTTTCCACACAAAGTCCTATGAACAATGACTGGAGGCCCTCAACCTGTACTCGCTGGAACATAGGTGACTGTGTGGTGACCTCATCCTCACCTTTAACATTATGTGCAACAACTACAATGTGCCTTGTGACTTCTTCTTCCCACCAGCTCTGCAGAAAGGGCTTCATGGATACTTATAGAAACTGTACCTGAGATAATTTTGGTGGAATCATTGGAAGACTTCTTTTTCGGTTCAGGTCGCTGATCTGTAGAACAAGTTTCTGGAAGCTGTAGTCATCCTGCAGACATCCAAACAGTTCAAGGCAGCAATGGATACATTGTGGCTGCTAAGTTTTGGATGATTACTCCTGTACATAACCTCCTTCCCCTCTTTCGTAACTCGATTTTGTATGGTTCTAGGCCTGTACTAATCTTTTTCCAATATATTGAATTGAATTGAATATTTATTAAAATCAAAAATGCAAAATAAAACGAAATTTTTAAAATCCCATTTAAAAAAAAAATTAATTACAAAATGAAATCCACGAGAATGCATTTCGTTTCTTCAGCCATTTTAATCTTTTGTTAATAGTTGAAATAAAGATTTGCAAACGTGTTAACAAATATTTTGTTGTCAGGAAGCTAATAAGTGATTTTGGATCATTTGAATATGCTGAATCCAAAAATACAGTCCATTTTTTCTCATCAGATAAGATTTTTGGTATACTGAAAATGGAATTATTGTCTTTTCACGCAGGTTGAACTGTATAAATTTTTATTTCTTCAAATTAAAGAGATAAAATCTCGCCATTTCCTTTCATCTATTGGTATCAGCTCATACCCTCCCTCGAACAGTAAACACCAAGATCATATATTTTTAAAATAATTTTGTTTACACTTTTCAAATTGACACAACAAAAGTAACAGTCATCATAATAGTTCTTCTGCTCTCTCCAAATGTTAAACCTTTCCATAAACCTTTAGTCTACTGTCTCAATCCCTCTGTGCAAGTTTTGTATACTATGCCCATGATTATATGCCCATAATTTGTCTTAATCTCTAAGCATCACTTCGAAATATGCAAAATAAAATGTTTTTACTAAATCAGCCATTTTCATTCTATTTTCAACCAAAGTAAATTAACCACAAGTATAACAGAACATAGCAGGGTTATACAAGCACTTCCGGTTCAATGTTTCCATATTCATTGTACAACTTGTTACAGGAATAAGAATTGCTCCGGGCAGCTACAAGTAACTAATTAAAGAGTTAAACGACATTTATAGAATAAATAACTTTATCAATTGAGATCTCAAAAGAAAATGTACATCAAGCTGAAAGAACTATATTAACTAGATCTCTTTTCCTTACATAATAGCAGGGTAATCACATCGAAAATGTGCCTTAAGTGCTAAAGAGCTGTTCATGCTAATACAATCTCCTAATAAAAATATCCACAGGAATCATGCAAACTATACAATTTAACTTAATATGATTCACATAAAAGCTATCAATTCTATTGGAAACAGTGAAAACTTGCTTAAAAGCACATTGTACAGTCCTCTTAAACGAATCGAGAATCGTATAATAAGCTAATACATGAAAAAATATCAATTTAAAAAGTAAGAAACCTTGACCTGATTGGGGAAAACTGATTTTATATTTGAATTCAGCAGCTGAAATTTAACCAGAATTATCTACTTTTTTTCTAGACAGCAGAGAAAATTTTTTTTTTTTGTTGATCAGTGTTATCCAAATGGTTTAAAGCATCTGTGATTATTATTTTTTTAAAAATTTTCCTTCTTATTTGGAGGTGGGCAAACTTTGCTACTTATTATCAGGTATGTACTCACTACAAGTAGTATCAAGAGTTCATTTCCAATTTAGTCTGTAGCAGCAGCGACAAGTTGTAGTTAGCAATATTTTGAATCTGTGCTTTATTTTTAAGCTGGGCCCTGATTGGTACATGCATTTAACTTCGTCTCAGGTTTGCCCAATACGGGGTCATTTCTCATACGAATTGAGATGTGTACCGATGGTAATAAAAGACAACGCTTGCCATTTTCTTCCTCTTTTTCGGCCACGAGATGGCACTACTAATTACTCATCCATGTTGCTCGAACCGACCACAAAACTTCTCTCTTGTGACGCAACCAGAAACCCACTGGGCCATTTGGCCCTAGGTTCGACAAGAAGACCCAAAGGATCTAACATAGCTATAGCTGCACATACATAGACTTAACGATGTAACACACCCACATACCTACATACACACATGAATATGGCCTAACTTTAACATGTTCGTATGTATCGACTTTCTCATACAAACATTCTCATAGCATGAAGAGTTCAACCATTCTCTAAATACAGGATATTTATCCTACTAATAGACTTTCTAACCTTTGTCTTCCATACTCATGGACTTATTTAATTACTAACACCCTTCTCTTTCATTCCCTTTTACTTACACTACAACGAAGATGACCAATAAAGTTGTTTTAAATGTTAGAATGAGACTGATTAAAATTGAACTAATCTTGAGCAAATCAAAAAACGTTATATATTAAGAGACACTTAAATTTGTAAGAATATTCTTTATATCCTGGATTTATTTTTGTATTGCACTATAAAAGTATGGTAGTATCATGAGATACTGTTAAAGTATTATTGATTAATGATAACAGTGCGCCAATCTGAAACTATGCCTGACCTCAAGATCATTATCAAATGAGTCAATTGCCGAAAGTTGGAAGCACTATTGCTATCTTCGACTGCAGTAATACTACACATTTATTTTCACACACAGACACGCTAAAAAGCTTCTTTAGCAAAATTTGAAAAAAGGTTTTATTTTATTTGAAAATTTTTTTATTTTGTTTTGTGGGTTAGGACTTGTTTAAAGGTGGTGGTGATGGTGATGGTGGGTTAGGGTTAGTTTGAATGTGGTGATGGTGATGGTGGTAGGTTAGGGCTAGTGTTAGGACCGTTAATCAGAATCGGAATCAGGAATCGGACAAATCAGAACTTTTTTGGGTATCAGAATCAAAAAAAATTGGCCCTATTAAAAGAATCGTTTTTGGCAAAAACGATTCTTTTTTTTTTTCTTTCTTTTTGTTTAAAACTTAATTTTCCATTGGTGGTACTAATGATAAAATGATAAATATTTATTGATTTTAAACTACCAGCAAAACAAAAATCTATACATCACCCTCCACAAGTTTATGAAAATATATGCACATATTAAATGGGTTTTTACGGTAATACGAAAATTTAATAAAACAAAAACAACTCTATAGCTAAATATTTAAGGATTTATAAAGAATCGGAATTAGAATCGGAATTTTTTTTAGAATCATCCCAGTTAGGACTAGTTTAAAAGTTGAGTTAGGGTTAGTTTGAAGGTGGTAATGGTGGCTTAGAGGTAGTTTGAAAGCGGTGGTGGTGATGGGTTAGGATCAGTTAGAAGGTGGTAGTGGTGATGGGTTAGGGTTTGTTTTAAGGTGATGATGGTAGTCGTGTTAGTGTTTTAGGACAAGTTTTAAGGTGGTGGTGATGGTGGTGAAGGATTAGGGCAAGTTTGAAGGTCGTGGTGGTGGTGGTGGAGGATTAGGGCAAGTTTGAAAGTGGTGGTGGTAGGTGAGGGCTAATGTAAAGGTTGTGGTGGTGGGTTAGGGCTAGTGTAAAGGTAGTGATGGTGGTAGATTAGGGCTAGTGTAAAGGTGGCAGTGGTGGTGGGTTAGTTTAAAAGGGGTGGAGGGTTAGGGCTAGTTTAAAGGTGGTGATGGGTTAGGTCAAGTTTGAAGGTGGTGTTGGTGGGTGAGGGCTAGTGTAAAGGTGGTGGTGGTGGTGGTGGGTTAGGGCTAGTTTGAAGGTGATGGTTGTGGTGGTGGTGGTGGTGGGTTAGGGCAAGTGTAAAGGTGGTGGTGGTGGCTTAAAGGGTAGTTTGAAGGTGGTGGTAGTGATGGGTTAGGATCAGTTTAAAGGTGGTGGTGGCGATGGGTTAGGATTAGTTTGAAGGTTGTGATAGCAGTTGTGTTGGTGTGTTAGGGCAAGTTTGAAGGTGGTGGTGGGTAAGTTTAAAAGTAGTGGTGGGTTAAGGCTAGTTTAAAGGTGGTGGAGGTGGTGGAGGGTTTCGGCAAGTTTGAAGGTGGTAGTGGGTTAGTTTAAAAGTGGTTGGTTAGGGCTAGTTTAAAGGTGGTGGTGGCGGTGGAGGGTTAGGGCAAGTTTGAAGATGGTGGTGGTAGGTTAGGGCTACTTTGAAGGTGGTGATGCTGGGTGTAGGGCTAGTTTAAAGGTAATGGTGTTGGGTTATGGATAATTTTAAGGTGGTAGTGGTGGTGCTGGGTTTAGCCTAATTTGAAGGTGGTGGAGGTGGTGGGTTAGGGTTAGTCTGACAGTGGTCCTGGTGGATTAGAGTTAGTTTGACGGTGGTGGTGGTTGGTTAGGGCTAGCTTGAAGGTTCTTCTTAGCTTTTATTGATGACTAGTTCTGCCTATCCATTTCTCTAGGAGTAGTATGCTGATAATGTGAGCTTTCTTATACCTTCTGCTTCTACAGGTTTACTATACGCCTGGGTGAACCACCATCCTAGAACACCAAGTTGTAAGTGTATTTCAAGCCCTGCAGAATATGTGGAAAGAATTCACATTCCAATGGATCGATGGATAGTGAGGACTTCCCAACGGCAAGATGACCTGGCTTTAATTGTAGAATAATCGAGCACATAAAGAGGGTGTGTCTGAAAGACGAAAGGAATCCGCAAGCAGGTCAACAATGAGCATAGCGAAAGAGAAATCCGGCATTCTTACCATGGAGGAGCCCAGCAGGATAGCTGTCCAATACAGACAAAGGAAACTAAGAAAGAAAACCTCATTTAGAACAGAAGTAAGTTCCAACGAGGACCCCCGGATCCACCACTATCTCTGAAAATAGAGATAACCTCAATTCTAGAAGCCTATGCAGAATCTGGGTACATTTTCCTATGGGACCAACTAGCCTGTGCACTCACCATACAGATGCCCTCAAAGAACGACTGTTGCACTTAAGTTGGCCAATAGTCCATTTATCCCTAAGGAGAATAATAGACCATGATTGGAACAATGGATGTTGGAGCATATTGAGTTCAGTACATTTAATGTATGTCCACACTACCTACTATAGATCTTGAAAGGAAAACTCCTGAACATTACCTTCGTTCTAGGTACAATACCAACAGCAGTTTACACTCAACACCTACAACTTGGTGTTCTAGGATGGTAGTTCACCCAGGCGTACAGTAAACCTGTAGAAGCAGAAGGTATAAGAAAGCTCACATTATCAGCATACTACTCCTAGAGAAATGGACAGGCAGAACTAGCCATAAAAACTAAGAGAATACTAGCAAACAGCACTGAAAGCTAGGGCCGTCTTTGCCACGATCACGCAGACAGATCCCTGTTGACCACCATAACACACCTGATCTAAACATGTCTCTACCAATGATATTGTATGGATGTGTGATAAAGGACCATCTCTAAGTTCTCCAGGACAAATACCGAATTTACAAACATTGCAATCAGGGGAAATGGCAATGGCCAAAAGATACCTTAAAAACAAAAGATGTTATAAAACACACAGTTTCCCACTTCGGGAACTAAGAATTGAAAAATCTGTTCGATGAGAAAAAACGTGGAGTGTGTTAGACGCAGTAGGCAACAGACATCAGTGGGAGAAATGCAATCACTGCTTCCTTTGAGACCTAATGGTAGACACAACATGCAAAACTTCGACCTAGGTACTCTCAGACTGAACCCTCAGATATCGCACCAAAGGAAATGGAAGTGGAGGATGTAGATGGCTTGGAAAAAATAGAAGCCCATACAATGATGAAGGTTGATGAAGACCAATATTTAACAAATCAATGACCTCCAAACCAGGACCAACATCGCAGCAAAAGAATATCGTGACCACCCAGAAATTTATCTTTACAGATGGGGGGTACTTCGCATGAGTACTCAAGAATGTTCTGACAAGTTACCACAGCCCAAACGTCTTGTGGTTCTATGATGGGACATGTATAGTAGTTAATTGGATGTATTATACAGGGAAGGGGGCATAATTTGATCCAACACTGATAATCTCTCATCAATATTGGACTAACCTGTCTATGGATGACACATTAAATAGCAGGTAAATGAGGTCAATATATGTCGACCTCTGTAAACTTGTTATCTGATTTTGTCTTCTATATTATTCTCTATCTAACACTCTTTGCATAAGGTTATTATTATTTTTACTGTTACCACCTATTATTTTTGTTTGCTTGTTATACTGTTGTATTGTTGTTATAGCCATTTCTGATAGATTATTTATTTATTATTCTAGCTTTGTGGCCATGGATTTGCCTGCTGAACGTCGGCTGTTTGCTCACCACCAATACTCGTTGGATCCCATTCAAGCCACACCTGATATCGGACTGATTAGCAGGCCAGAGCCAACAATAACATCATGCCAATGCTGACAAACGCACATTCAAAATCAATACACATTGTTTAAATCTAAATTCCTGTGTCTATTTTTCTTGCTACCATATGCTTATTATAACATCTGATGTCAGAAGAATGCATCAAAAGAAAATAAATTTGTCAGGTCTTGCGCACAACAAACTCCTTGATCTCATCAGAGTACAGAAATCGTAGTTAATGAACTTAAAAACCGAAACATCCAAACAAGGCACGGATTGGCATGATATAACAATATGTTAGCCACCTTGAATACCACAGACCTACTGATTATGACATGGCAACAATCCTTACACGATGTCATGAGGGGCATAATGACCTTCAACCCAGTAAATGTAAACAGGTTTATCACAGACCTCGACAAAATCTACATGATACATGTTTAGCTGGACCTCGCCGCTTACCTAAGGATAGAAGATGGATTTATCAGAATCTCCAAACAGCTACTCAAGCAAGGCATTTTCCAGCAGATGTCTCAGAATGATACAACCACTGACGACCTCTCTGGTAACCACACTTTCAGTATCTTAGCCGAGATTGGAACTTACAATGGAAGGTTGATAAAAAAATTAATGAATTTCATTGGCTGGCTCTAAAACATAATCAGAGAGCTTGCTGTCTGCATAAAGACTAAACACAAGGTGGACAACGGTACAGAAATATTGGCAACACTGTCTTCACAATGATGGGTGTGATGTTAATGAGCGAAAAATTCAAAATCTTGACATCAAATATATACCCACATCTCATCAAAACAATGGACAATCATTACATAGCTGGTGGCATAGCAAGCAAGGCCCAACAATACCTAGATTTTTGTAATGAGACAGACACAAACCATCGCATACTACAAACTGATCAAATTAACAACTCAAAATGCTTGCCGGACCAAAATGACAATTACCAAACACAGGTAGACACTTCTCCCATCAAGTAGCGCAGATCAAATCCAACACATCTCACAATGTCAATCAAAGATACGATCAAGCACGCACAAACGGCAACCAAAAGTGGGAACCCACCATCTACAAAAACTATACAATAGGCCGCCTATGATTTCACGGACCCGACTACAAATACCGCTCGATTCTGGCTCAAGATCATCACTTCCGCCACAGATACCCACCTCTCGCACAGGCTCATATTGCAACTACGTAAAACGAAATACCTACCATCAGTACCTCTCCCATCCTCTACCAGAATTTTGGTATGTACCAGATGAGGCATGATGGATTTTCACTCGGTTCAGCACTCTCACCATCACCTGTTCAAGTCCAACAACATTCTAAGCGGCAGTCTCCATTCGCCAGGACTCTTTTACCATCGAAGACACTACCTTCTCCGACGCTAGATTCTGGCTGTTCAACCTGCATTGTGCCAATCTCTTTGCTGTTTGAAGAAGCGAAGGAACACATTCGTCCTTCCGACATCCTCATAAAAAAAATAAACGGGAGCATCACCGTTCTTGTGATATCACCACTGGTTAACATCATTCACCAAATTTTAGTCAAATGTAGTCAATAATCAGAACAAAATGATTGAATTTAAATGCACACTCGCATACGGTCAAATAACCCACACAGAAACAACGCTGACATCCCCTACATGCGAGATACCAGCTAATGACACTAAACTTGAAACTCACGTCACCAAACAACCCATTATAACCACACAGTCCAGTGTTATGACACTAAATGGAAAACTATACTGGCTAAAGAAAAATGTGGGTTTATCACCATACGAACTGCAACGAACTGGAAGTAACAGCAGATCTACGCATCCACTTTGCTGACATTCTCCGTACCAAAAATTGGCGAAAAGGGTACCTTCATTATGTTGCATAGCCCCTCTCCTGCTTGGACCGCGGCAGTACACGTTTTGTACACGTTTTGTACACTCGTCATTTTTAAAACATTTCTCCATCGCCGCATAGAGGGTTGCCGTCTCGATGTCGTCTAGTGGTTGAACTCCTTCCTCCTTCTTCTGCCGTGAACCACGCCGCTGCAACAAAAGCTCTATGATTGGGTCAGAAGACAAACAATCTTTTTAAATTTAATTCTTTTTATTACAAGCGTTAGTTATTTAATCAACTGGGAGATATTCACTAACGTCGAGAGAGAAAGAGAGGAAGCAAATTACTACTTTATCGTAGTTACTTATCAAATAAGTCTTAACCATTCGTGGAGGGGGGAAAGAGATCTTTCGCCTGTATTTTCTTAGGGAAATATTTCCCTTAATCGGTTGTAGACTATATGCTAAAAATCATGTCTCATAGGTTCGCCTCCAAAACCTAGACTGTTAAAACTTGCTTCTCACGAAGAACGAGTGACGCAAAGGCCCGTGACGTCACAGAGCCTCTCGCAGATGCACATTGACCCTTGATCTGGGGTCTCGTCACGTGGTGACCTTGTCACGTCTGTGATTTCCGACTGTGAGAAAAGGCCCTATTCTGCACTCGACTGTGCCCCCCCCCCCCCCGGCGCTAATTCGCGCAAGTCAAACCAACGATTTCCAACAGATACGTCCATTTCCATAGGGCCATTATCCAACATTCCTCCTCTCCCTATACAAAAAAAACAATCCTAAGATTTTTATTTTTACACACCCCTCTACAGGGTCTGGTCAGAACCAGGGGTTAGCACAGCTGGACATCTCAGTTCCACCCTCTTGACCCGGCTGCCATAAATCGGCCTCATGACCTTTCCTGGGATGTAAGGAAATTCCCCATACGATCGATATCGGCTCTATGGTCATCCCTGTCACAATCGATAATAGGACACGCTGGGTGTTCCCCTGTCACAAGGTTGCTTGACCACTTGACCCCACGGGCATCTGCACGCAGTACCTAGTCACACAATTCACCACACCCATCCATTAAATTCTAACAGAACACAGGGCAAAACAGAAACCCCCCATTTTAAAATTCTCATATTCCCTTTCTGGTCAGCCATCTAATTTCTCTGTAAGATATGTCTTATCATACCATTCGACCGCTCCCTTTTTTAACACTGACCAGAACCCAAGATGTTCCGTCAATTCCTCCGAGCTGGCTCACTGCACTTTGTCTATCTCTTCCAAGGGGGCTCATAATAACTTCAGGGCCAGCGACTTGCCTTTCAATATTCTACATCTAAGGGGCCTAACTCATTCCACACTGATCACACCCGCTCTTCCTAACTAATTCCGACATGTCATCGCTCTGGCGCCATATTAATCCGTTCTGGGCCAAACCAAATTCACTCACACGAACCTAATTTCACAATCATCCAGACCCGCCACACCGTCACGGTGCTCTTGTGGGTCCCACCGACCCACTAAACAACAATGACCCATACCGATGCGATAACTACGAAAAAAATATATCATGCCAATCTTTTCATGGCTACAAAATCGCTTCTTTTTGACGCGTGTGGCACCGAAACAACTCTTTGTCCGTATAATTGCAAGCTCACCGGCTACCTCAACGGGTCACGTGTAGCGAACATAACTCAATCCCAACCCGTCAGTTGGAAGAGACACGGCCCCACAGACCTGCACATTGGACCCCTGCCAAAATCCCTACCGCACCGCCAAAAGGTCAATTCTCCCATTCTAACTCTGTTTAATTGGCTGACCTCAACTTAGTCTTAATTAGTTACTGTTTCTTTTTCTTTTATATACTAATATTTCAATATGAGAAGGGCCAAAAAACAAAAAACAAAACAAAACAATGTTTTCGGCAAACCCCCCAAAAAACAAGGAAAATTAATTCAATGAGTCTCTCTCTCAACGATACATTTGAATCAAACAAAAAAGATTCAAACAATACAATTTGAATGAAAAACACCCCACCGACAACATAACAATACAAGATCAATCTCTCCCCCACCGAATGCATTTCTTTTTAAAACATGGACAGCAAGTGTGCTGTTCATGTGTGTAAATTCGTCACTGTCTCTTTTTTTTCTCTTTCTACAAAAGTTAAAACTGCGTGTGTGCAATAGTACATTGTTTTTTAGTTCTAAATTCATGTGTGCGTGTGTCACGAATTATTATTATTATTATTTATTTATTTTTTTGTATGTGTTATTACTTTTTTATTTTTAAAAATAATATTTGATTTTTGTGTGTGCGTGCGTTTTGTTTTCTATTCAGTTTTGTTTCTATTCTGTTTTTACTTTTACAGCACATCAATCTTCTTTTTTTTTTCTTGAACTCAATTTTTTTAAGACGCAGTCTCTCAATACAAAACAACGGCTTTTTACTTACTGTTTTGAAGTTCTCTCTCTGTCCTCGCCGACCATGTGCCATGCGTTCCATTATCACTTAGGGCCTCTACGTTTTGTGAAAAATTTTTTTTCTTCTTTTTTTCTTAAGAAAGTCCCAGTCACAGCCATAAAAAAGGTATATATATATTGCATAGCCCTTCTCTTGGGCTGCGGCGGTACTCGTTTCGTATACTCGTCTCTGAAATGGCCGTGGCAGTTCACATTTAATACTCGTCATTTTTAATACATCATAAATCATATAGTTTGCATACCTCCGAATTTCTCCCTCGCCGCATAGAGGGTCGCCGTCTCGATGTCGTCTAGTGGTTGAACTCCTTCCTCCTTCTTCTGCCGTGAACCACGCCGTTGCAACAAAAGCTCTATGATCGGGTTGGAAGACAAACAATCTTTTTAAATTTAATTCTTTTTATTACAAGCGTTAGTTATTAAATCAACTGGGAGATATTCACTAACGTTAAGAGAGAAAGCAAATTACTACTTTATCGTAGTTACTTATCAAATAAGTCTTAACCCTTCATGGAGGGGGGGAGAGATCTTTCGCCTGTATTTTCTTAGAGAAATAAATATTCCTCTGCGTTTCTTCCTCTCTCAGGGTTTTGGAGGTGGCACGCCCCTCTTTCAACGATACAGATAAATGAGATTTCTCTCTTTCTGATTTTATTGTTATCATAAAAACAATTACTCGTTTTCTTTCATTGTGGAGCAAAGGCCGTTTGCCCTAATCAATGACGACAGCTTAGATGGTTATCTTGACCATCAGCTTAGCCCGCCCAGCTTCATCTGAGTCCCAGGCATAGCACTGATACACCTGATCATATGTTTTTTGTTGATGTTTATTTAGAATTTTAGTGATTAGCGATTTTGCCCAAATTCCAATCTCCCATCTGGTTTATAACTATCTTTTGTAATGATTATCAATTTTTGACAACATACACGACTTTTGCCAGACATTTTGACGCCTGACCTGGCCGTGTTTGGATAGTCGATTCGCGTCCAATATATGTACTAGTTTTATATCACCGCCTCGTTTCTACGTAGGGTCTAGCATCATCCCTAAGATGCGTACTAGCGCGTCACTAGGGTACCCGATCCCCGTCGGCCCCGACTGCTTTGTCACACCAAAAACAGCTTCTTTCTTCGCCACCAAGAAATACCACGCAATGTGTCATCTGACATCGCAACCCATTTCATACAAGAACTTCTGCCACCTAACATAAATCATGCAGGAATTACACTGTATATGGCGACCACAAATCTCGGGCAACATTGAGTGACAATATTACGTAATGAAAAACGCCATTGACATGCTGTACGAAGATGGAAACTGCAAATGGATTGACGTCTTCAAATCTTTGATGAAAGCTATTAAAAGTGCCAGTGGTACGTTACTACATTACATAATCACTGGTTACAACCTAATATTAGTTTACCCAAACTAACTTACAAACCACAGCCCCAGGGCCTACACCATGCAGATCAATGCTCTATTGAGGCAAGTTGTCACATTGGGCAACGAACACATGAACAAGGACCCAATGCAAGTCGGCGATAAGGTGCTAATCCACCATCCTCAATCTACCATTGCTCACGCATCTCACCTACACTGATGATCCTGATAAAAAACGAAAACGGCGAGAGTGAATGGGTTTACTGGGAACACATTCATCATGTTGCGACCAAAACACATTGCCCAACAAATCGAATAACTCAGAAAACAACGCATCTGGGGCGCACAGAGGATTAAAAGACTTTAGATTCATCAAAGACCGTCAAATACTACCTGGATACAAACCAAACCCGATCCTGAAACGACCTACATGAGGTCAGTTATCTGCACGTTTTAAGGACTTCATCATGGAATGATTCTCCTCACACACACGACTTTAAACATGCGAACAATTCGAATCAAAATGAGATCTGGGGTAGCTGTTACGATTTTTAGATCTCATTTTGTTCAGTGACATCCAACTGGCCCTCTCCCTGGTGTTATTATGGCGACAGCCGTTCACGTGTCTTATTTCTGTGATTCCAAACTGTTTCAAAGTAGAATTAGGTACACTGGGATTTGTTCTCAATTCATTCAGTCCCAACATATAGTTTGTTTACTCTATTTAGTTTGTGGATGGAGGCCATCATGCTAGAAAATGTGTCTGATCTGATTTTTTCATGTACACATGTCTCAAGGAATTACCGTATCCATACTAGATGGCTTATTAAGTTTTGTAGTTTCTTTTTGTTATTGGGGGTTTGATTTCTATGATGGCGAGGACATATTCATGGTCAACTTTTAATCTCTTACTATTTACGATGCAATCTTCATCTGCAAGGAAGATACATTTATCCAGATTCAATTTTAGTCAAAATTTATGAAGGGCAGTAAAAAGTTGCTCCAGTGCGAGTATGTACTCTCGAAATGTTTTGATGTGGACTAGGTTGTCGTTAATGTATGAGGATATGTTGGCACAGGATCTAACTGTGGCAAAGATTCGGCTATGCACTGAGAGCATATGTAAGGCCAAAAGCCAGCCATGTATATTGGTAGTATTTACCCTTTTATGTGAATGCAGTTTTGTGACGATCATGTTCGTCAATGGCGATCTGCCAATAGCCGCTGCTAAGATCGAAGGACAAAAATTATTTGTTTCCTTCGCCATTTTGTGGACAAAGTGGTCGATCGTTAGCATAGGGTAGGAGTTGAGATCGACAAGAACCTTGTTGTGTGTTTATTTGAAATTGGAAGGAAATAAGGATGGATTTGAAAGAAAGAAGGATAAATAAAGACCTGTCCAGAGATTGTTCTGTTCTTCTTGTGGACGGCAAATATGGTGCTATTAAAGCCATTCGAGTCGTCTGTAATGTTCGATGATCCTCCTTGTAGCCATGTGTGTGATTTCAACGCCGATATCGGCTTAAAAAGCTTGGGCAATCGGGTGTTGCTTCTGACTGTGGAACTGGCCATTCGTCGGTATTCGAACGGGTCTAATGAAAGTACCCTTTTCGCCATTTTCAGTACCGAGGATGTCATTGAAGCAAATCAAACACCCCATCTATCAGCCCAGTATTTTTCATTGCCACTACCGATAGCTCATACCAGACTTTACTACACTCCTTCCCGGAGTTAGCTGACTTTAATTTTGTTGTGAGCAAACCAACTCACTCAACAAAGCATTATATTGAGACCACAGGAGCTCCTGTGTTCTTACGCCCTGGCCGCATTCCTTCAGAGAAACTAAAAGCAGCGAAGGCAGAGTAACAACTCCATTTGGAGTGTTTGAATTTCTTACTATGCCTTTCGGTTTGCAAAACGCAGCTAGTACCTTCCAACGCCTCATGAACGAAGTAGTGCGAGATTTTGACTTTATCTATTTTATGCATGAATTAATACAGTTTTTATTCTGAGTATTGAAACACCTCTGTTGATTTAATCAGTCCGACAGTAGCCTTGTAGCAATCATAGAGTTACTTTGTAATGCGTATCAGTGTCCCTGTGAGCTGGTTTAGGGTTAGAGTTTAGGGTTGAGAGATCTTGACTTCGTCTATAATTACATAGACGACATTCTTGTGGCAAGTACCTCACCTGAAGAACATATCACTCATCTCCACCTATACTAGGTGAGGATTAACCCTGGTGAATGTGTTTTCAGTATTTTGTCATAGTTTTCTTGGGTCACACTATCAGCCCTGAATGCATATCTCTCTTACCTGAAAAGGTGAAAATTTGCGATGCCATCTTTGCTTGCATATCCTGTGTTTGATTCTCAGTTTCCACTGGTTGTTGATACATCAGGCATAGCTGTAGGTGCAATTTTGCAACAGCAGCACTAACCCTAACCACCAACAACTACAACTTCTTTTTTTCGAGACAACTGAAACTGGCAGAACAACGTTACAGCATGTTTGGCTGTGAACTTCTGGCGATGTACCTCGCAGTGAAACACTTTCAGCATTCACTTGAGGGCTGTCAATTTTTGATCTACACTGATCACCGTCCGCTTACATATGCACTGCACGCTAAGTCGGAAAAATATTCTTCTCGTGAAACTCGCCAGTTGGATTTTGTTTTGCAATTTACCAATGAAATCCGACATATCTCTAGTGAGCAGAATGCTGTGGCAGACGCCTTGTCCTGCCTTCCTATCAATTCTCTGACTTACAACAAATGGCCTTAAACCAGCCATGTCTGGACACTTTGGATCTGTCGTCACCTGAGTTTGCAACTTGCAAATTCACATATCTGCCTGTGTCCACTTCAGGCACACAGATCATCTATGACACCTCAACAGATTCACCTCACCCTTTTGTTCCGATGACTCATCGTGGGGTTGTCTTTGATATCCTACGCAATCTAGCACACTCCGGACTCTAAACCACAGTGAATCTGATTACAGGTAGATTTTTTTGGCCAAATATGAGGTGTGACATCACTGCCTGGACACATTCCTACATGTTCTGCCAAAAGTCAATGGTGCACAAGCATATCCATGCACCCCTTGGAACATTCAGCATCCGAAACGCTCGGTTCATCTATGTTCATATTGATCTGGTTGGACCATTGCCAGTCAGTCAGGGATTTACTTATCTCCTGACCTGGTGGCCTGAAGCTATTCCCCATAACGACATTTCGGCTGAATCTGTAGTGCGAGCCCTAATATCGCATATCGTGTTACGGATTTCTCACTATTATTACCATCGACCGTGGTGGACAGTTTGAATCCCACCTATTCCAGGAACTTTCTAGGATTTTAGGGATTAAACGTATCCATACGATTAGCTATCATCCAGCTTCTTACGGAATGATAGAATGCTTCCAGCACCAATTGAAAGACGCATTGCGTGCTTATCCTACCAAACAGCAATGGAGCGAGTATGTACCTGTTGTCCTTCTTGGTTGTCGCGCAGCTATCAAGGAAGGCCTTGGATACTCTCCAGCCAAACTCGTTAATGGAGTACCTCTATCGTTGCCGGGTCAGATGCTTACCCCGATAGATTTAACGGCAACAGATCCAGAGAGTTTGAAGGTTACCTAAAGAAGGAGGGCATACACCATAAACGCACTGTTTCCAAAACACCAGAGCAAAATGGAGTAGTTAAGAGAATGAATCGGACGTTGATGGAAACAATGCGAGCAATGTTGTCGGATTTGAAGCTGCCTAAGAAATTTTGGGCAGAAGCTTTATCAACAGCTTCATACGTTCGAAACCGAAGCCCAACAAATGCAGTACAAGGAATGACACCATACGAAGCTTGGAAAGGCTGCAAACCTAATATGAACCATTTAGACATTTTTGGATGTAGTGCTTATGCCCACATACCAAAGGATGAAAGATCCAAAATGGATCCTAAAGTGAAAAAGAGTATCTTTCTCGGATATGGTATTGGGGTCAAGAGCTATAGACTTTATGATACAGAAAAGTTAAGAGTCTTCCATAGCAGAGATGTCATCCTTAATGAATCGCCATCCATTGATGAACAAGGAACAGAGGAAGTTGGAAACCAACCTCCAGTGAAAACTGAATGTCAAAACATCAGTGATGATGATGATGACAATTCACAAATGGCAACAGGACCACGAAGATCACCAAGGATTAGGAAAGCTCCAGATCAGTATGGTGAATGGGTCTACATTGCTCACAGATTGAATGGCCCATTAACAGTGAAAGAAGCACTTTCTAGTTCTGAGAAAAATAAATGAATGAAAACAATGGAAAGTGAAATTGATTCACTACATACTAATAAAGTATGGGACCTTACTGTGTTACCCAGTGGACAGAAGGCTATTGGTAGTAAGTGGGTGTTCAGACAAAAATATGACGCTGATGAAAACATGGAACAGCACAAAGCTCGACTCGTAGCTCAAGGATTTCTTCAGAAACATGGAGTTGACTGCGACAAGATATTTTGTCAAGTAGTAAGGTTTGAATCATTGTATTAGCAGCAAAACATGACCCGAACCTACATCAGTTGGACATAACCACTGCATTTCTTAATGGTGAGCTGAAAGAAGACATCTATATGAAGCAACCAGAAAGATTTAAGGTCAAAGACAAAGAACACCTTGTCTGTAAATTAAAGCGAAGCATCTATATCTTGAAACAATCATCAAGATGTTGGAATGAAGCACTGGATGCTCAACTGAAAAAGATGCATTTCAAGCAATTGGAAAATGACCCGTGTATCTACACACTCTCCTCAGGAGGAGAGATCTTCATAGCTGCAGTGTATGTTGATGATATTCTGGCATGCAAGTCTTTGACACGTATCCAAGAATTCATCAAAAGAATCTCGGAAAGTTTCAACATCAAGGACATGGGGAAACTACATAGTTTCTTGGGTGTTAAAATCGCTTATCAAGATTCAGAGAAGATATAGATCGGACAACTAGCATACACAGCAGACGTTTTGAAAAGATTCCAAATGGAAAATTCAAAACCTACAACAACTCCAATTGATGCTGGTGCAATGTTAACTAAAGCCGTTAAAGAAAGCGAACTATTCAACCAAGAATTGTATCAATCAGCAGTTGGAAGCCTACTGTATCTGTCAACAAAGACACAACCTGATATTGTCTATGCTGTCGGCAATGTAGCAAGATTTTGCTCCCAACCTACAATGGAACACTGGAGGTCTGTAAGGCATATCATGCATTATCTAAATGGTACGCAGAACTATATGACAGGGAGAATGTAACAAATCTCAAAGGATATTCAGATGCAAACTGGCTGGTGACCTGGATAAACGCAGGTCAACCTCAGGCTACCTGTTTAAATTAAGTGGGGCGGTTGTCAGTTGGAGAAGTAAAAAGCAGATTTGTGTTGCATTATCTACAGCTGAAGCAGAGTATATGGCGTTGGCAAGTGCAGCACAGGAGGCAGTATGGATGCGACATATTCAAAGTGATCTCAATGAAGCATCGGTTGGACCGACACTTATCTACGAGGATAACCAATCCACAATATGTATGGCAAAGAATCCACAATATCATGGACGGGCGAAACATATTGATATTAAGTTTCATTACATCTGAGAGCAAGTTGAGATGAAAACTATATAATTGGAATACTGTCAAAGTAAAAACATGATTGCTGATATGCTGACAAAAGGACTTGTGAGCGTACAATTTGTGAAGCTTAAAACACTGTTAGAGAAATCATGGAACACTCTGACAGCTAGTGAGGAGGAGTGTTGAAATTACTCATTATAGTCAGTACTAGTTATTAACACATTCGAATTTACTTTAAGTAAATTATGAGTTACAGTTGTCTGCCATTTTTCTTTTCTTTGCTCTGTTGTTGTCATCTAGTAATAAAATAAATGCACGTCTTGCGTGGAAGCTTACAAAAATGTGTTTGTCTTATTAACTGGAATTCGTCCTGCTATGAATAATATTAGAATGTTGTCGAGAACAAAAGGTATGTCTCACATTAGTGTGAAGTTGGTTTTATATCGATAATAATTGTTCACACAGTATAGATTAAATAAACCCTTTTTGTTATGTTAAAAGAGAGATTGTTTTCCATTCGTGTGATGTTCTTATTGCTCACTATAAAGAACAAAACATTTTCTTTAGCCAGTGTAATTTTCCATTTAGTGTCTGGAATCTGGTCTTAATGGGTTGTTTGGTGATGTGAGCTCCAAATTTAGTGTCATCAGCTGGTATCTTGCATGTTGGGTTGTCTAACGGGACACAAGTGTGCGTCTAAATTCAATCATTGTTACTGACTACTTATGAATCAAGTGGGCTTGATATTTTTGCCGAGTTGAATCAGTGTTAGAGTTGAGGTTGTCACCAACATGCTCATCCCTCTAAAATTTGGTAAATGATATCAGTTTAGCTCACGTGATGCTCCCATTTATTTCTTTTATGAAGCCGTTGGAAGGAAGAATGTGTTTCTTTGCTTCTTTGAGCGGCAGAGAAATTAGCACAATGCAGATGGAACAGCCAGAATTTAGCATTGCTACATCGGAGAAGGTGGTGAAAGTGGTTCTGACAAATGGAGACTGCCCTTTAGAATGTTGTTGGGCTCAATGATGGTGATGGTGAGAGTGCTGAACCAAGTGACGAGCCATCATGTTGCATCTGGTCTGTACCGAAAATTCGGATTATGTCTGTGATTGCAACGTCAACCTGTATGAGAGGTGGGTGTCTGTATTTGCAGTCGCATCTGTGAAAACATTGTATAATAACAGGGAGAGAGCCTGTTGGGCATCACTGAACAAAATGAGATTTAAATATCGTAACACCACAAAATTGTGTGCTCAATATTCGTGTGCAACGCTCACTGTGGCAAAAGTAGAATTTAAAAGAAACACTGTTTTCGCTATCCAACGCCCATTTTTTATAATAATAATTTTTTATAATAATGACGATTATAAAAAAATAAACAAATAATATGTAATTCAATAACTAACAGCTAGTACATTTTCATAACATATTTATTAATAAATAAATTTAACAAAAAAATATTTAAGACAAAATTATTCTTGATTTATCAAACAGATGTTAATAGTGACCATAATCAACTGAGGTGTTATTATTTACCTCCTCGCCAGGTTAGGGTTAGACACAAGGCCAAGTAGGGTTTTGAAAACCCAGCACACTGTAGAAAGTGCACTTGGTGTTTCTGCTGTTTCACAATGATATTAAAATATTTAAAGAAATGTATAAACTTTGTTTGTTATGTACTTACATGTTAGCTGAAAATAAGATTGTACAGAAAAAATATGCAAATTCATCCAGTATTTATTAAATTATAGGAAAAAGAAGAAAAAAACGATTTATGTATCGGTAGACATTTTGTAACCAGTTTATGTAAGGGAGATAATTCAATAATAAAATCGGGCGAAGATACAATATGGCGACGACCGATCGATATCGTTTTTTTATTTTTTATTTAATAACTACTGGATGAATTTGCGTAATTTTTGGTGTACTGTACAGTATTCTTTTCAGCTACCACGTAAGTACATAACAAAGTTTATACATTTCTTTAGCTATTTTTGTTTTTAGAGAGGCCTAACATGTCATTGTGAAACAGCAGAAGCACCATAAACTAACCTCTTCTCAAAGAGAGTAGGTAAAGCTTGGGAGGGTAGACTGAACAGAACCATACCTCAACCTGAAGAAGCAAGGCTGTAAGAATAGAGGATTTGTTATCCCCTATTCTTAATTTAACGACACAAAACTGAATTAAAGAAACAAAACGAAACCTTTTTTACAACAACAAACGAAAGGGGTTTATTCATATATTTGAGGCTACCTATACCTTTTGATATAGGTAAAAAGAAACTTAGGACAGTGTCCGAAAGAAGAAAAAGTTAAAATATCTTCAGGCGAAGATAACAGCCGCCGTGAGAGTCCAGTGGACGAGGAGGCAGGAGAGAGGCTGAAGCGATCCGCCCTGGCTGGTGCTAGGGTACCGTCTGGTGATCGTCCGCATATCCTAAGGGAACTCAAGTAGTCGCTTAGGGAACTAATGATATCAATGCGCCCTGCAAGCTGATTGGCCAAACCAGTAACTCTATGACTGCTACATCACCTCCTGCTTAGGCTGAAAGCAGACAGGAAGAAAATGAAAATGTAGCAGTGGGAAAGAAAAAAATACAAAATACAAAATTTGTCAATTCAGAATTTAAAAAAAAGTTTTTTGCTTTGCAGGGAAAAGGTTCATGTCTTTTCTTCAAAAAGTATTTTTGAAAAATTCTTTTTGTTTTTGGGTTTTTTGCAAGTATTTTCAGGAAAAATGTTTTTCTTTTCTGTGAAAAGTATTTTTTTTTTGAATAATGTTTGTATTTTTGTGAAAAATATTTTTTGGAAAAAGTTTGTCTTCTCTGTGAAAAGTATTTTTTATCTTTACTATGAAAAATAGTTTTTTGAAAAATGTTTATCTTTCCTGTGAAAAGTAGTTTTTTGAAAAATGTTTATTTTTTCTGGGAAAAGTAGTTTTTTTTGAAAAACAGTAATTGTATAATAGAGTACAAAAACTCAAAAAAGCTCATTCTAAATATATATAGTTTTATACAGTTTATTGGGCCAATGTACTTGCCGACCACTACGTGTGGTGGTGACATAATTGTCTTTAGGAGTTTCCAACAGTACAGGTGTAGTTACAGCTCTTTGATGCACAGTAGGGGGAATATGGTGCTCAGGTGTTTCTGTGTTTAGAAAGGCTCTTTTCACGCTGTCAATGGATACAGTGTCTTTTTTGCCACCAATGTCAAGGGTGAAAAGTTTGTCAGTGCGTGAAAGCACGTGATAAGGAGCAGTATAAGAAGAGGTAAGAGGGGCTTTCACAGAGTCTTTTCTAACAAAAACATGAGTCCATGACGAAATGTCTTTCAGAACTGAAGATTTAATGGTCTGTTGCCTAGGGTGCATAAGTGGGAGCTCATTAAAATAAGCTTGCAGTCTGTTTATGTACAGAACTGTATTATGAACCCCACACGTGGGGATCGTGGTCAACCGCACACACAGGTGTATGATATCCTGGTCGCGGTGCCAAATTGTAAACCCCACACGCGTCTGTACGGTTGTCTCGTCGACCTCGCACGATCACCCGATCGTCGTAGTGGCAATAAAAAAATATATAGATCGAAATTCCTCTCGGCCGAGATGGCGACGATGATGATGATGACGTCGCCAATCTTGTCGTCTCGTCCAGCTACAAATACACTCTCACATTGAAACTGTTTATATCAGCGAGCGATCACTGGGTGAACAGCAATCGGTTGGCTCTGTGAGGGCGAAAGATTATTCAAAGCAGAACAAAAGGAAAAGAACAATGTTCAACAACTTGGTCGGGGTTTTTTGTATGGAAGTATAATTATTAATAAAATAAAAGAATTGATTTTACATTAGATTAATGTCTACCGTACTCGTAAAAGTTGTTTTCTCTAAGCTATCTCGTTAGTTTTGTGTGTGTGTGTGAATTCGTTTCACAAGTAGTTGTTTAGTCACAAATTAACTGGGCAAGACGACGGTGGGGATCGTCCGGTTTTCTATCCGTCGTCACATGCCATCATCAGCACGTGCCGAGCGAACGTCCAACTCTGTCTCAATCCAACTCTCTGTACTCGTAAAAGTTGTTTTCTCTATTCCTCTTATTGAAGGTATCTATCGTCATACATCACCTTCTCCGCCATCTTTCTATCTGCGTCTCCTCCTCTCTCAAGGAGGGTGGGGACGGGCGCCTCACTTCCTGTTTCCCTAAATAAATGGAATTTTCTTTCTGCCCTGGCGTTATCGCTAAAACAATTGCTTTTTCATTCTGCCACACAGCTGGTGATGATCTTTCACTGAGTTTCGTGATTAACGATGATAGGCCTATCTGCTAAGTCAAAGCAGACCTCCAGAATCACAAGTCCAAAGCTTATCACTTACTCAAACAACAATAATATATCTTTGTTGATATTATTAGAATTAAAGCTAAGATCATGGATTTTCCTAACCTTTACTTCCCATCTGGCAACTGTCTCTTCTTTATGGTGGCGATCGATTTTGACTGAAAAACATGACCCAATCAGACAAACCGGCGCCTCTTTCCTGTCGTCTGAATAAGTTTGTTTCTACGTCAAATATATACTAGTTTTATATCTCCACTTCGTCTCTACGCAGGGCCTAGCATCACCACCAAGATGCATACTAGCACGTAACCAGGGTACCCGATCTCCATGGGGCCCCGGATACTTTGTCACATATCTGTTGCCGTTAAATCTATCGGGGTCAGCATCTGACCCGACAACGATAGAGGTAGTCCATAAACAAGTTCGGCTGGAGAGTATCCGAGGTCTTATTTGATCGCAGCATGACAACCAAGAAGGACAATAGGTACATACTCGCTCCATCGCTGTTGGGCAGGATAAGCATGCAATGCGGCTTTCAATTGGTGCTGGAAGCGTTCTATCATCCTGTAAGAAGCTGGATGATAGCTAATCGTATGGTTACGTTTAATCCCTAAACAAGCATACGAAACATCTGGGGACCCTGAGATGGCAGACCACCTCATTGAATCGCTCGGCGGGAAAAGTTGGAGGAGACAGTAGCAGACCTGAACTTCACCTACTCTAGCAGGAAATGTTGGAGCCTCATCCGCCGCTTGGGAGCTGCACAGAAACCTCTTACCCAGAGCCGACCATCCATCTCACCTAACCAAGTCGCATCCCACCTAGTGTCTATTGCAAAAGCAACTCAAGGCAAACACACTAGAAAGGCAATTACAGCTGAGCTCAAATTACACCGGAAAGTGCACACTGAGGAAAGGAAGCCGGAACCTATTGAGAATGCAGAACTGGAGAAAGTCCTGCAGGGCCTAAAATGTGGGAAGGCAGCAGGATATGACAACATATCACCTGAGCTCATGAAACATCTCGCCCCCCAAGCCCTGACCTGGCTGATTCAATTCTACACCAAGATCCTACAGACTAACCTGATCCCAAAGAAATGGCGAACAGCAAAAGTCATTGCTATATTAAAACCTGGCAAAGACCCCAAACAACCAGCAAGCTACTGCCCAATCTCTCTACTCTGTGTTCCCTACAAAATACTGGAACACCTTATACTCCAATGTATATCCCCAGGAGTAGAGGACATTCTGTGCGTGGATCAGGCAGGTTTCCGGAAGGACCGCAGCACAGGAGAGCAAGTACTGGCCCTAACCACCTTCATCGAAAATGGTTTCGAGAACAGACTGAAGACAGGGACTGTGTTCCTCGACCTCATAGCCGCCTATGATACGGTCTGGCACAAAGGCCTCATACTGAAACTCACAAAGGAGCTTCCCGCCTGGGCAACAATTGCCATCCAAACCCTGCTGACCAACCGGAGGTTCAGAGTTCACCTTGGACATAACACCAGCGCATGGAGAGCACAGAAAAATGGGCTCCCACAAGGTTCAGTTCTAGCTCCAACACTATTCAATGTATACACAAATGACCTACCCAGCACCAAATCCCGCAAATTCATCTATGCGGATGACATCTGTCTGGCATGCCAAGCACCGGACTTTGAACAACTGGAACGGGTTCTCACTGAGGACCTCACTAAATTGGACCAGTACTGCAAAACCTGGCGTTTAAAACCAAACCCAGCAAAAACTGTCTCCAGTGTATTCCATCTCCACAATGCAAAAGCTGCCAGAGAACTCAACGTCCCCCTGAGCGGTCTCCAACTTAAGCATGCCCCTAATCCAACCTACCTTGGAGTGACCCTTGACAGGACCCTATCCTTCAAGGAACATATCAAAGGGACGGCGGCTAAGGTGAAGTCCAGGAACAACCTGCTCAGCAAGCTGTCTGGTGCAAAATGGGGTGCATCATTTGCCATGCTACGCACCTCTGCATTGCCTACTCTGCAGCAGAATATTGTGCCCCTGTTTGGTCCAGGTCATCCCACACACACCTTGTAGACACCCAGCTCAACTCAACAATGAGAATCATAACCAGGACAATTCGCTCAACACCACTACCCTGGCTCCCCGTCCTATCAAACATTGTACCTCCACACATCCGGCGAACAGCATCCACTCAAAGGATGCTTCAAAAGGTTGAAGACTCCCCTTATCTACCAATCCACCAAGATATCCTCAACCCACGCACTGCTCGACTTCCATCCAGACGCCCCATCTGGAAGAACATCCCACCAGCTGACTTCACCATCCAATCAGCCTGGAAAAAGAATGGGCGTCCAAGGAGGTCCCTAATAAACACCTGGTGTCAGACCCTAACCAACAAGTGCCTGGCACTGACCTCCCAAGGAGAGAGTGGTCAACCATCAATAGATTCAGGACTGGACATGGCTCGTGCTTGGCCAGCCTTCACAGATGGGGCAGCAGCCCATCCCCACTGTGTGCTTGTGGAGAGGAGCAGACAATGGAGCACATCATTGAAATCTGCCCTCTCCAACGACTGAGAGGAGGATTAGCCGCCCTCCACACAGCAGACCAGGAGGCTACTGCATGGCTGAAGGACTTTGCATTCGCTAAATAAATAAAAATCCCTAAAATCCTAGAAAGTTCCTGGAATAGGTGGGATTCAAAATGTCCACCACGGTCGATGGTAATAGTAGTGAGAACTCTGTAACACGATATCCAGCCCGATATAAGGGCTCGCGCTACAGATTCAGCTGAAATGTCTTTTAGCAGAATGGCTTCCGGCCACCGTGTAAAGCGGTCTATACAGGTCAGGAGATAAGTAAATCCCTGACGGATCAATGTGAATATGGCTGAACCGAGCGTCTGGAGGGCTGAATGTTCCAAGCAATGCACGGATATGCTTGTGCACCTTTGACTTTTGGCAAGATATGCAGGAATGTGTCCAGGCAGTGATGTCGCACCTCATATTCGGCTAGAAAAATCTAGCTGAAATCAGATTCACTGTGGCTTTGAGTTCGGGGTGTGCCAAGTTGTAAAGGGTGTCAAAGACAACCCTCTGATGAGTCAATGAAACAAAAGGGCGAGGTGAATCTGTTGAGGTGTCACAGATGATCTGTGTGCCCAAAGTGGGCACAGACAGATAGGTGAATTTGCAAGTTGCAACCTCAGGTAACGACAGATCCAGAGTGTCCAGACGTGGCTGTTCTAAAGCCATCTGTTGTATATCGATATCTGAAGGTGAAGACAGAGAATTCATAAGAAGGCGGGTTAAGGTGTCTGCTGCAGCATTCTGCTCACCAGAGATATGTCGGATATCATTAGTAAATTGCGAAACAAAATCCAAATGGTGAGTTTCACGAAGAGAATATTTGTCCGACTTAGCACACAGTGAGTATGTAAGTGGACGGTGATCAGTGTAGATCATGAATTGACGGCCCTCGAGTGAATGCTGAAAGTATTTCACTGCGAGATACATTGCCAGTAGTTCACGACCAAACATGCTGTAACGTTGTTTTGCCGGTTTCAGTTGTTTCAAAAAGTATTTGAGAGGTTGTAGTTGACCTTGGTGCTGCTGTTGCAACACTGCACCTACAGCTGTGCGCGTGCATCAACGACCAGTGAAAACTAGGCATTGGATGTGCAAGCAAGGATGTCATTGCTAGTTTTTCCTTCACTTCATTGAAAGTTTTCAGCTGAATATCATTCAGTGAAATCTGCTCATTTTTCTTTTTCCTGTTACGTAACAGGTCAGAAAGAGGAGACAGGAGATCCGCACAGTGTTGGATAAAGCGTCTGTAATAGTTTAACAGACCGATGAAGTGCCTTAGTTGGCGAAGTGAAGTGGGTGGTTGAAGTTCTTGTAGAGCTTTAACCTTTTCAGGCAAGGGAGATATGCCTTCAGGGCTGATAATGTGGCCCAAGAAAACTAGTGACGAAGCACCGAAAACGCATTTACCAGGGTTAATCTTCACCTGGTATTGCTGAAACCGTTCGAACAGTAGGCGGAGATGGGTGACATGTTCCTCAGGTGAGGCACTTGCCACAAGAATGTCGTCTATGTAATTATAGACGAAATCAAGATCTCTCAACCCTAAACCAGCTCACAGGGACACTGATACGCATTACAAAGTAACTCTGACTGATTAAATCAACAGAGGTGTTTCAATACTCAGAATAAAAACTATATTAATTCATGCATAAAATTTCAGTATTTATGCATAATTTTTTAACTTTTTTTTTTAACTGAACGATTCAGCAATATGTCTATCTGAAAAAAGTTGCCACCACATATGTGGCGAAACAAAACAAACAAAAAAGTTAAAATAAATTAGGAATTACCGCCCTTTGAAGCGGCGGCGTGTTCCTGAATCGCCACCAGGTGTCAGCAGTTGCGTTACGAACAGACGATAATTTTGTTGAAGAGTGGGAGTTCGTTTCTCATTTCTATTTATTAATTTTTATGAAAAGATGGACAAAATGAACTTACTATTGTTATTGCTATTACAGAAAGAACATTTGTCCACACTTTAGCACGGAGTAGCAGCACTAGCTGGATGTTAGAACCAAGGTATGTCTAACAATTTTGCTCCTTCCTCCCTCTTTCCTTTTACTTCGATCGATACGTGCGACCGTGTCCGGAATAATATCAATGGCCGTTTCTTAAATTGGTCACCAATCACAGCTTGCTCTTCGTTTCATTCTAGATTTAATTCTCTGTCGGTCTCTTATTACAGCTTTTAATGTCGGCAACATGTTACATCGTTCAAATTCAACTACTCGTTTAAAAGTTTATTTTAAGTTGTTTTTTTTTATTTTTACTGTTTTTGTTTTTTAAAAAATGAAAAAGGGGAAAAAAACTTTATTTGCGGGATTTAATTATTGTTAAACTCAACGTTACCAAGTTAATAAATACAAATAAGTTATTTGAAATAACTAATAAATTACCAAGAACCCTCGCCCCCCCCCCAAAAAAAAAAGAAAACGACGCTATTTAAGATTCTCTCGCAAAATACGGGAATCTCCGAAAAATCGAACCATAGCTATTTTTTATTATTGAATATTAACCCCCTTTAGTGATTTACAATGAGAAAAAAGAATGAATATATTGTCCTAACACCTCCACCCTTTTTCCTTTTATCGCTTTCAAAATTCATCTTAGGGGAAATGTATTTCTTTTTCTTTTTAATATAAAACGGGGATTTATTTAGGATGTCTTGATAAAACGAACGGCCGTCTTAGAAAAGAAAGAAAATGAAACCTGTTAATGCTAAATAAATTCTCTTTTCCGAGCGTGTTCACTTTCGTTTTAGCCCTCTTCCTTTAAATTTAAATAAATCTGAATTTGCTTCATTGGCCAAAGCAAGCCACACTCATTTTAAAGGATGTATTTCTTATTTGTAACAACAAATTGTTTCCCCAACTGTTTATGTTGATCAAATCATAAATTAACTTTTTATCGAAATATTCATTGTGATCGGTCGCTGTCTCTTTCTCTACATACAGTACAGTGAGTACACTTAACAAAATAAATAGTTGAACCCCAATGAATGAATTAGCATCACTAATTTTGTATGTCAAAACGAAGCACATTTCCAGTCTCTACTTCTTAAATGTATATGAATGTGATAGTTTTTATGGTTAATCACAGCTGTTGCAATTTGATTATTAAATTCCATGAATAAATAATGAATGAGGGTCGTTTATACCAGGAAGAGGCAAAGAAGTGTCCGTGTAGGAGGATATCGCAACAAGCAGCAGTCGCTTTATTAATTACAAAATATAAGAAGGCTGGCTTCTTTAAAGGTGGGTGGGTGGGTTTTTTTTATTATTTAATTGTCTAATTCTTTTCCTTATTAGCTTGTGTTACTTATTACACCTGTCAGAATTATAATGAAGTTGAATCCAAATGAGTTCCTGGTTAGTTGGAAACAGTCCGTCTGCATCAAGAAACAGGCTGTTTAAATTTCACTTTCGTTTTCCGCCATCAACATGTTTAGTTTTCCTGATCGAAGTTAATCTTCTCTTCACTTCTCTTTTTTTTCCTAATTCAAGAAACAATTATTAATTTAATGAGTTAATATCGATTTATACGATTTAAATAATCGTATAATTCGATCAAAGTCGAATGCAAGAAAACTACTAGTAGTACTACTACTACTACTGTTCAGAGTGAAATTGAAATACATTATTGGCGTGTCAGAATTGTAATTTATTATTATTCTTTAAACGTTTGACATTCCATAAGGAATGAAGATGAAGGGGGTTAGGATTAATTAGTTATTATTGCGCTTTAAGATCTCATTTAATCAAAATGTAGGGTTTTTAATTTAGTTATAATTTTAATATATTTTTGTTGTTAAGAGAATGGATAAAAAAATCTACTTACGTGACTTACATGTTTTTAAAATTTTTTTATACAATTGATCTTGTACCTTTGTACTGAACATATTTGTTGTCTAAAATTTTTGTTTTAATTGGAAATAACTGGTCATTTTAGAGACATCTTAAAAAAAACGATTCGAAAGAAAAGTTTTTTTTAAAACATTTTTTTATGAAAGAAAAAGTCTCTTATTCCATAGGACGTTAGATTCATTCCATCTTAGTAACTTTTGTCTGTTACCCCATAAAAATCTTTTAGGACAACTTGTTCAACATTTAAACTAATTTATTTTTCATCTAAACGTTCCGAACTTGAACTACTATTGACTGTAATTGTGATATCAGCTGACACGAAAAAAATTGTCAATGATGACGAATGAATTTGGTAACTGACCGCTGGAAGTAATGGATTCTTCCTCCCACACATTGGATTTTCATTTCTATCCAACAAGAAAAGATAGGTATATTTAAATGTTAATGAAAAAATAAATAAATCTGTATTTCTTTATTTAAATTAATTCAATAAAAATACAATTAAAATAAAAATATTCCATATTGTTGAGATGGTTCTTTTAAGAAAAGGATAACAAGTTAAAAAAAAAAAAAGAAAGAAGAAAAAGCCAATACACCTTTTTTGTTGTTAAATATTTTTTTATGAATATCTGGTGCTTCTGCTGTTTCGCCGCGACATGTTAGGCCTCTCTTTAAAAAAAAAATAGCTAAAGAAATGTATAAACTTTGTTATGTACTTACGTGATAGCTGAAAAGAAGACTATACACCGAACATATTTTATTGATTTATTTGGCTACTTTGAAGTGACATCTTTTAATTTTCATGCGAATGAATACAAGCCAAATAATGTTAACTAATAGGTCAGGGTGTGTGTGTGTGAACATTTGCAATCCCGCTTTCATTTTCCTTAAGTAGTAAACGCGTTGAGATTGAATAGCAACTGGTTTCCGAAACTACACGTTCCGTTGTTTTATCCTCGCTTTGTCCTTACTCTGTCATTTTCATCTTTTCTTCACTTCCCAAGAAAAGCAACACTTAAAAGCAATGTAAAAGTATCAAGTACAATTTGACTAGAATTTAAATTCAAATATTTGAATTTCAATTTACCCACCCAAGAGGACGTCCAAATCCCAGAAATGAAATGGTGTTTTTAAATCAGTCATATGATATCTATAAAAGCAACGTCGATCGACGGACGAAATAAAAAAGGACATCGTCGGACAAATGATTGCGATCGTTTTGATAGAACTATCAGCTAGTCCTCAGAGTCAATTCGTATTCCAACGAGTCCTCACATCCAAACCCCATAGACTTGTATTGTCTTATTTATCTACGTCCCACACAGTAGAATGTGACACAATTGTCTTGTCCTTCGGGACTTGATTTACGCCGGTCTATGGGTCTGTCCTGTGCAGTTCTAGGAGGTCCACCCTCCCAGGCTTCGCCTCCCCTCTTTGGGGAGGAGTAAGTTTATTGCTTACTGCCTGAGGCGCCCCTACCGGGGAATGCCGACGGGGCTGCCCAGGCAATTTTTGATGGTCAGAGTGCCCACCTCTCGGGCGCTGACTTTTCAACCCCCGCTTTCCGACCCAACCTTGGGTCACATCCTACTTGTGGGAGTAGGATAAAACTGGCCTTGTGCCTAACTCCTGGAGAGGAGTAAATAAGATACCAGCAACGCCAGAAGCATCAATCACTGCCGAATTAATGCCTAACACATAACAGGAGATTGAAGGAAGATGTGCCAGCAAGCCGGCGACCAAGACAGCCCCTAAACTAACAACAAAATTGAATAAATCATAAAATGATAATCTCTAAATCTTTGTGTGATTCGACTGATTCAAAACTATAGAAATAACCTCAAATAAACTGCAAATATTTCAACGTTTTTTTTTATATTTAAAAATCTGAACGTGCCCCCCCCCCTCCTCATTTACAGCTTTGCACTCCTTGTAACAAAACCAGATGTTAACTTCTCGATAACTTCGACGTGTGACAGAGATACACACAATTTCGCCTCTCTGTGCCCCCCCCCCCCTGTTTGGTGACCAATCAGGTGTCATCGATGCGTCAGCTATTAGCAGGAGTTGAGAAATTAGTGTAAAACAGATGTTTTCGACACTTGTCAAGTTGGACAAGACTGTGACCCAGTGGCAGCAGTGAATTTGGCTTTTTGCCTCATTGTCCACAATGCCGACACCCGACCAACAACAGTTCTCCGACGAGCTATTAGGACTATGACTAGCAGCTGTTAACCGATGCTGCCATCATCACAGCATATTCGGCAGCTCTGCTCTTCTGCAATTTAAAAATTTTTTTTTTACTCATATTCACCCAAACAAGGCGTAAGGGGCTACTATGAATTAGGGACCATCCCTACAGGGACATTCTAAGTAGGGAGTTGAACATTACATTTAAATTTCTGCATGTTAAGTACAGTCAGGGAAGCAGGAAACAGGGAAGGACTTCCAAAGTCTAGCAGTTTGAGAGAATAAACTATTAGAGTAGAAAGCTTTCCGGCATCTGGAGACCTCTACAGTGAAGGGGTGGGATTTTGCTGTTAATCGGGGATATTTATGTCGAGGGGACACCAGTGCTATGAGTTCATCAGAGCACATTATATTAAAATACTTGTAAAACAAGCACAAAGATGCAACATTGTGGTGATGGAACAAAAGTTGGAGGTTGGTTGACAGTGCGGAACCTATTAGATTGGAGACTCTAATGGCGAGAGACTAGTGGTTGATGCATGGGGCGAATGGTGGCTTTGTAGAGATATAAGCAGGTATAAGTAGTTTTCTAGCATGGTAGAGGGAGCCCACCTTCTTTGCCCTGCACACTATCATCATCTACAGCCGCTCTGTTCCTAGCACCAAGACTAATAACTATTGCTACATATGCCCACTGATGGCCACACCCCTAAACTGTTGTATTATATCTGGGAGGATACCATCCATTCCCATATTTCACCTTGATCTGTTTAATTTTTGACATCCTACTCCCATCTAGAGACCGACCTGCTTGTTTTCGGAGCAGCCAAAAGCTGGTGGGCAGCCTAACATTTAGCAGGCTAACTACTAGCCTACATTTTTCTTTCTTTTTTGAATATTTGTAAATGTTGGAAAGGAGTGAAAAATGTCATATTTTGGCCAATAATTGATGTATTCTCAAAATTCAAAGTGCATCTTTTAGAGAATATTTTGCCGAATACACAGGAACCTGGAGTATGTGGCCTTCACAGCATCCTTCGAGTGACGCTTGAACACCAGTTTGATACTGGCAATTGGCTCATCCTTGGTGTTGCGGGTGATACGGCTGATGTCTTTTTTTTAACTGTTCCCACACATAATAGTCCATCTGAATTGAGTTTGAGTCTCTTTTCGAAATGTGGGGTGGCATGATGTGGGCTTCATTGGAAACAAGCCCAAAAGCCGTCACAGTTTGAGGGAACTTGGTTTTCATGACACGTGAAACTTTGTGCGGACTGTAGGCTAGCTACCTGTTGTTCTGCACATTACGAAACTGGTCCTGACAGAAGTTCTTCTCATCTGAGGAAAAGCTGACCAACTGAAAACCTTTTCACTGTACCCTTTTGCTTCTATTCCAATATTCCATCCTTCATCCATTGTCTTCGCAATCTTTAATCAACTTTTTGTATCTTATTTTTTTCCTGTTCTCTACACCTTTGATGTTATCTTCCAAAGTTACTGTTAGCTTCATTATAATAACTTTTCTTCGTTCTTTATTCCATATTAACATATCTGGCCTTTTAAGCTGTTTTAATTACACGGAAAACTAGAGGCTTTCCTAAATCAACATCGATTTTCCATTCTCTTTCCCAATTTATATCTGTCTTTGTTGCTTGTATTTTTTGTATTTATTACTTTCCCTTCTTTCACAAAATTTATCTTCTTCAATTTTTCAATCTTTGGTCTTTTCCTATCACTTATTTCATCCACTTTCTCTGAACATTTTCCCTATGGTTTTCAACACTTAGTTGTGTCGCCATGTACACCTATCTAGTCCTAGTCGACAATGTGACAAAATGCGCTTCACTATTCCTTTTTGCCCACACTCACATTTATCATCCTGGCTCTGCTCCCAGCGTGTTAAATTTGCTGATGAATGAAGTACATCATAAGTCGATTTTATCAAAAATTATAACCTCGTTGCCTCCCACGCCCAGATCTCTTTCCAACTAATCTTCTTCTCTACCACTATCGACTCCCATTGTAAACGCTGTCCTTCTACACTACTTTTTACCAGCTTTACTTTCCATTTTTCATTCATACTCTTCTGCATTTCATCCACAACAGCTTTTTTCTTCACATCGCTACTTACATAAAATGGTTGAAAACCTCTTGCTCCAAATCCTTCCTGGTTTATTTGTACTGATCTGATGATATCTCTATGTTCTAATTGGCTGATAGCTTCATTGACAGCATGTTCTGCATTCCACTTTTTTCCTGTCTGAACTTCCGGTTGATCTTCCCTGATCTTTCAATCTTTAGAATATCTAAGTGTAATCACCGTTTTAACTTTTCCAGCTTTATATTCTTCCACTATTGATGCAAAAGGTAGCTTCAGTTGAACCGTAAGTCCGTATAGTGCTGATGTTGTTAACATTTTCAATAGTCGTAGCCATTTTCGGATGTAACGGTTGTATCGTTGTTCAATTCTTTCAACTCTTGAAAGCATAATGTCGTATATCATCATCGGCCATAATAATCTTGGGTACAACTAGCAATACACATGAAAAAATTTAAATTGCTTAAAATATCTCAATAATGGCATATATAGAAAGAGCTTGATGATCTAAGAAAGAATCTTTTTAAATTTTTTAAATCTGACTAAAAATAAGGAAGTTATGACTATTTTTGTGCCTCACACGATTGGATATTTTCCCCTCTTTAAGACCATATGCGTTTCGTCACATTTTTTACACTAATTTTTCAGTAAAAATGTTATATCTTTGATAAAATACAAGACTAAGCAATAAAATTTACCATATAAATGTATTTTTGTACAAGGAATCAGAATGTGCCACTAAAAATCTCCAGAAATTAATGGTTTCCAAGTAATCTGCACTAAGTGCACATAAATATGCTGCAATACCTTAAAAATACCATGTATCCATTAAAAGAAAGAAGTTAGAAAACTCAAAGTTGAATTGTAATACATTTTATGTACAAGAAACTAAAATCTAATACTAGGACTGTTTAAAAATGAATATATTGCAAGATTTCTTTGGCATTATTGTAGATTAACACCTTCCGCTAACTCACCCCCTTACCTCCCAAAAATATGACATTCTACTTTTTTTATTTAGGCAATTACATGTTAACACCCTGAAAAACTTGGCAGAAAGAAAGAAACAAAAACAATTATTTTAGAATTTAGAGTGGAGATCAGTTTCACATAAAATAATCCCCCATTTCAAGGCCATTCTAGCGTTTTAGGACAGTTAATTATTTTTTCTATGGGAGATAAATCCTGTGCGGTTTTTTTATTTTTTTTTTTAGACGATTATGAGGGTCTTTGTGGGAGGAGGGGGGGGCTTACCACTTGAACTTCAGGTTAGTGGTAGGGCTTGGGGCAATTAAGTGTGAACACCCTGAAAACTTAGCAGAAAGAAAAAAAACAATTCATTTAGAATTTCGAGTGGGGGATTAGTTTCACATATATTTAATGTAGAATAATTCACCATTTCCGGGCCATTCTAGCGTTTTAGGGCATTAATCAATTTTTTTCTATGGCAAATAAATCCTGTGCGTTTTTTTTTTATGGGGGTCTGCTTTTTTTCTTTTTTTTTTTTTTTTTTTTTAGACGATTATGTTTGGTTTTAATGGGCTTTTTTGTAGGATTAGGGCTTCCTACTCGGACTTAGGGTTATTCATAAGGTTAAGGAAGGGGTTTTGTTTTGGATGGAGGTTGCCATTCGGACTTAGTGTTAGGGTTAAGGGAGTTTTTTAGGGGGTGGCTTGCCACTCATATTTAAGGTTAATGGTACGATACGTTCATGAAGGCATTTTTAGGAGGTGGGCTTGTTAGTCGTACCTAGAGTTAATGGTAGAGTAATTATTTATTTTATAAATTTCACTAAAAGGCAAGAATGGCCGGGAAATCGGAGATCATTTTACATTAAATTTATATGGGAAACTGATCCCCCACTCTAAATTCTAACTTATTTTTTGTTTTCTTTTTTCTTTTTTACGCCAAGACTTTAAGGGTGTTTACACGTAATCGCCTAAAAAAGTAGAATCTTAATTTTTTTTAAATTGGCGACTAGAAAGTCATTACTACTAGAAGTTCGAAAGTTGAGTGAAAACCAGTATTTTTTATAAAAGAACCAAATAGGATTAACTTTTTTAAGCACAAAATATTTTTGTCTTATTTTTACAAAGCTTTACAAGACTAGTTAGCTGCTGCTGCTGATGTTATATCAGCAATACTAGCAGCCATTGTTGACTTTCGCTCAAAAAATGGACAATATTTTTTCGGATAAGGTAATTTAAAATTACTACTACGGAAAGACAAAACATACAATTATAATTTTAATGCATAAAAAAAGATAAAAGATTAATTTATTTACTAGTTGGGTACGAAAAATGTAACAACATTTTTTATATTCATATTTTAAAATTTTTCAAATTCGTTCTAGAATGAAAATAAACAAAAATCGCCTTGTGTTTATAACTGCTATTACTGCAGCTACTACAATGTTTTTCAAACTATAAATAGAAAACGCTTCTTTTTTTTTTCCGGATAGGGTCATGAAATATCAGAACTACCAAAAGAGAACACATATATACAATTATAATTTTAATGCATAAAAAAGTAAAATGATTGATTTACTTACTAATTGGGCGACGGAAATGTATTTTTCAGAAATGTTCGACCAACGGCGAGTTGAAGTCTTATTTTTAAAATTTAAAAAAAAATGAATGAGCCGAATTACTTTGTACACCGACAAACATTAAAAGTGATACTTTACCTGATTAGTCTCCAAATTTCAGGACGAAATTCCACATACAGCAATGGTACGAGACTTTTAAACGAAGGGGGGGTTAAAAAAAAAGTGACGTAAATTGCTGAAAATAGCGTTAACATTTTTTTGCCTTTATTTGCTCAAAACTCTTAAAAATATATAATGTATATTATTATTCATGAATGCACCTGAAAGGATATTCATTTCCTAACAAAATGATGTTATTTTGAGCACTTAAAGTGCTTTAGTTTTTAAGATATGACTATTTTAATAGAACTACCCTCAAATCTGCGATTATCCAAACAGTTTTCTGGTCGATGTGTATTGCTACTACAACACAAACTGTAGACGCCAACACTTGAATCTTGAATCCATCTTCAGTAATTCTTTGTGCATCTTTACCTTGGCTTCTATCGTTTAGTGTTGTTTGATATAATCTCCAAAGATTTTTCACTGGCTTTTCTTTAACAAGGCTCTATTCTATGCCCAACACTGTTTCTTCTCTATATCAATGATCTTCCAGAAAATTAACATCTATGCTGATGATACCACTCTCTATTCTGGTGTTGCTTCTCGTCCATCTCCCTCGGATCAGTTGAAATATGCAGCTGATCTAAAAGTTGACCTGGGTTCAGTTGTGGATTGGGATACGAAATGGCTTGTTTCGTTTAATCCTGTTAAGACTCAGCTTGTGTCTTTCAATCGTAGGTATGTCCCTTTTCTTCCTGAGATTCTCATGGATGGCTCTATTCTTGAGAAGAAATCTACTCTGAAACTTCTTGGTCTCTCTTTCTCATCAAATCTTTCCTAGATTTCATATATTAGATCCATTGCACTTTCTGCTTCTCATAAAGTCGGTTCTCTCTATCACTCCAAACACTTTCTCACACCCGAGGCTATTCACTATCTACAAATCTACCATGTATGAAGTACTGTTGTTATATTTGGGCTGGTGAATCCCTGTCCCATTTGAGGGTTCTTGATAAAATGCAGAAACGTATCTGTAATTTGATTGGCCCTACCCTTTCTTTTTCTCAGCACCCTCTCTCTCAGATGTGATGTTGCTAGTCTCAGTCTTTTCTATAAATACTATAATGGCATGTGTTCTTCAGAATTATGTGATCTATTCCCTGCTTCTTTTGTTCCAGCTCGTTTGACTCGTTGGTCTAGTGGTCTCCATCAATTCGCTGTTTTGATACCTCATTGTAATACAACTTCCTATTCTAGTAGCTTCTTTCCAAGAACCGCAGGCTTGTGGAACTCTCTTCCTGCTGACTGTTTTCCTCCTACCTATAGCCTTAGTTTTTTCAAGACTAAGGCCAATAGACATCTTCTGTCTTTGTGATAATTATCTTTTGTTCTTGTTAGCTCCTTATATCAAGTGGCTTCATGCTTTGTCTGAAGCGATTTTTTATTAAAAAAGTTGGTATTTTTTTTACCTCCAATTGAATACTTTACTTCCTTTTAAACTCCTTTCACAAGCGTTACACTCCTTGATTTCTGCGCCTTAAACATCATTCTTGATCATGCAATCAACTCCTCCAACCGTTCTAAAATCTTTCTAGTTTTCCTTTTCCTTTTCATAAGTACTGCAATATCATCCATAAATGATCTCAATGGTGTTGCTACCGTGGTATTATCACATTTACAAGATTTTAATATCATTTCTATCACTAAAATGAATAGAATAACTGATATTGTGCATCCAGCTGCAATATCAACTTGTAATCTTTGCCACTCCGTTGTAAATCTCATCTTAAACAAATCATAATACTTCCTTACCATATTTCCTCCCTTGATCTATAAGGGCATGTGGCACTGATCCGTATGTGTTGGCAAGATCAAGCTATACTACTGACAAATCGCTTTTATTGTTTTTAGCTTCCTGTATTTCATTCCATATGGAAAAGACATGTTCAACGCATCCAGGTATACCTGCCTTCTGATTTGATTCATCAATATACCAGTTTTCTGTTACAAATATTACCATTTTTTTAGCAAGTACTCCAAACAAGATTTTTCCGTTAATGTTTAATAATGACACTGGTCGGAATTGTCCTAGTTCTTTTGATTCCGCCTCCTTTGGAAGATAAATTCCTTCCGCTATACTCCACCTCTCGACAACATCTCTTTTTCTCCACATTTCTCGGATCAGCAGAAACAACCTCATTCTCAATTTTGAACAGTATTTATAAACTTTATAACACACACCGTCGTTTCCTGGCGCTCTCTTTGCTCTGGCTTTCTTTACAAAATCGTCTACTTTTTTCTTTCTCAAGTCTTCTATATTGAATTTTCTCCCTGGTGCCATTGATTTCTTTAGGCCATTGATCTTTAACAATTCTATCTTGGACCTGTGTACGTTTTTTCAAGTGTTTCTTTTCTTCCTCTTTCGAGCATTCTAGCTTTCCGCTTTTGCTTTCATCAAATAAAGTTTTTGCATATCTGTATGGATCTTTCACAAATTCTTTGCAACACTTGTTCTTTTCTTTTTTCCATTCGGCTCTCCTTTCCTCCTGCATCAGCTCTATGTGTCTCTTCTTTATTTCTTCATAGAGCACTTTTGATCCTTCCTTTTCATGTTCTCCTGCTTTAATCCACTGTGATCTTAATCTTTTCACTTCATTTATCTTTTTCTGTCTTCTGGATGTTCTTTCTTCTCTTTCTTCTCTTTCTCTAACCTGAATCGTTTTCTCCCTCTTCAAATATTGTCCCCACTAGTTTTTTCAGCTTTTCTTCGGTTGTTCCTTTCATTTTTACCACTAGCTTATTTACTTTGGCGTCAAATTTCTTCCAAACTGCAGTTTCATTGACCTTTGACCACTTAACTTTTGGTTTTCTTTTGTTTATTGTCTTATCTGTCGCCTTATCTTACTTCAGCAAGGGTTCATTCCCACTATGGTTTGAATGCTGGGGAATTATCCCTAACGTCTCATGATCTGTTGATCTGCACTGCTGAGCATCTTTTCTATTGCACTTCTTACACTGGTGAATTCTTACTCTAAGTGAACCAAAAGTGTCCCTTGTCATTATCTATTTCTGTTCCAAATCCTTTTTCCATGTTATCCGTCTGTATTGATCCCTTATTCTCTCTTCATTCCCGAGGATCTTGAGAGCCTTTTTCATTATTTTTACTTTTTGTTGCAATCGTTATCCTGACTCTGGGGAGGAAACCCATTGATTCTTGGTGTCCTGTCGAGCGTGTCAAACATCTCTCCGCTTTGTCTCCCAATCGTTCTGTAAAACAGCAAATCTATTTATATTTATTAAACTTAATTTGGGAAGGAAACATACATGTTTCATCTGTTTTTAGAGCAAATCTAATTTTTTTTGCTGTCGATATTTTTAAAATTGTAAACGATTCAGAGGAGACGAACTGAAATTTTATCAATATTTATTGGGGGAAGTGGGGATGCATGCCTTTTCCAAAGATATAAGTGAACATAATAGATTTGGCGGGATTTAAACTCGACTTGAGGATTTCATATTAAATGACATATTATTTACATCTGCACTATAAATAGGAAGTAGAGAAGCCGGAACATTCAATAGACTAATTACCTCCTTGATTGAGGCACCCCCATTCGTGACGGAGTGTCAACTAGAATATCTACAGAAATTTTTGTTTCCAGTCCAGAGTGTCCCATTTTCTCCCCATATTAAAAACTGTAACTTTACTCTCTTGAAGGAAATGTAGTAGTAGTAGTAGTAGTAGTAGTAGCGTTTTTATTAAATGAATTCAAGCAGCTCTATAAGAGGCTTTGTCGGTCGGTCGGTCTGACATTAAATGTAAATATCATTTTCATCGTAGATTGAATGGATGCATCTTAAGAATGGATCTGCTTTTGTTGATTCCATTGTTTGTTTTAAAAGGTTTTCATTAAACATCAGGACACCAAATCATAACCGAACTCACGATAAATCATGATTGTTTGTCTAGTATTTTAGCCATTATACTATTAAGACAAGGTGGTATTGTTTATGATCAGTGATAACATGGATTTAGGAGATATCTGGATTAAAATAACTGACCCAATAATTGCTATTGATTTCAAAATAAAGCCTATTGTCATTTGTTGGTGTCTGTTATCAACAAAACAAAATAAATTTAGAATGAATATGAGTCACATTATGTACACAGTAGTGAATGCTATTTGTATTGTCATGTTTGTTGATGTCTCATATTATGTTTATTTATAATCGAACCAGGTTTTGCAGTCCCTAAATAAAGTAAAAACCTTAGATTGTTACTTTTACGTCTGGATACCTTTTGGTTTTGACCTAAATTGAATGTTAAAGTCTCTACAGTTTGTTTTTATTATTGTCATCGTGTGTTCAATGACGGATAAATATCACTAACCGTAACCTGTTTTTTTACACTTTGAAACTTTATTTAAATTGAATTTGTTCTTGCATTTGACCCACAACAACAAATCAAGTGTCATTAAAAGGAAAGGAAAACAAACTGATATTTTCTAAGAAAAAACATCAGTGAGTCATGACATTTTATGCAGATTTTGTTACATCTTCAAAAACTTACGATTATTTTATTTGCAATTTTGGTAAAAAATTTCATAAGGAAATTGTAACAAAAAATGAATCCGGTAAAATAAACCTCACTGACATTTTTTGGCTCTTAACGTAGAAAGTGTGTATCAGGAGAAGTTTGGAAGTTTTTATCTGATGTATGTTTGTATTTTGAATATGAGAAAAGTAAATAGTCACAGTATGTTTGCGTGTGTAATTTTACACTGTTGAATTTATGCATCTAATTTGGCTTGTGCAAGACAATATGTCTTGTGAAGTTCATGCTGTTGAATGTATTTTAAAGTATTTGTATTTGAATATGCTGCTCTGTCTTGGGATGATCAGCTCCAACTTGGAAAGAATTGGTAATTCGAAATCTTAATCTATTTAATAGTTATCTGTAGTTTAACCGCATGGATGTAGTACAGAGTACATCACATGACCTGTTTTTCCAATTTTGCTTCAGAATTCTTATTTTCTTTGGAGCCTGGTTTTGCACAAAAATGCAATCATGTCTTATTTGTTTATCTCTCCTATTGGCTCTAAAATATAGGATTTAAATCCACGTCGATACATATCTGGCACAGGTATTTATACTTGTAATCTCAGGAAGCCATCCTTCTAGGCATTATCTTCTCTGAACGAAGGCAGGTTGGGTTCATTGCTATTACTGAGGGAACTCTGACGGGACCAACCAAGTAATGTTTGCATTCAGTCCGGTCTAACTTTGCCTTTGTGGGAGACAGCTAAATAATTACACTGGTTAACTGAATGATTTTTTTAAATGTAATAGCTTTCTAAATTAAAAAATACTACCAAGTCAAACATTATTTCCATAGTTGTACAAATTTGTGGTCCACAAATAATCTTGAAGATTGTTCTATTACATAAAAATGAAGACACTTTTTTGAAACTGCTTCTACAATGAAGCAACCAATTAATTATTTTTTAAGGCATAATTTTTAGAGTATAAAAGTGCTGTATAATTGTCACGAATCGTATTATAAGCGAAAAGATTTCAAATGTTTACTGTAAACATTTTGCATGAGATTTCTAATTTTTTTTTTCTGACGCATTTTCAAAACAATTTCTCTGATTTAATAACAATGTTTTCCTTAGTTTGTCTGAACTACAATTTGCTACATTCTTTCTGTTCTCAAGGAATATTTTTTTCTTTTTACTAACAAGTCACCGCTTATCAAGGCCCAAAAGCCACTTGAGGATAAGGGTTAATGAGTTTGTCAAGTAGATAGACAACATCGTGAGGATTAGTAACAATGATTGTAACTGGTCAGAATTTGATTATTTAAGAGGACAGCTCAACAAGAATTTGTTTACATTGGACTTGAAAACGACCATGTTGTAGTCAGTTGGGAAGCAACCCTGTGGTATATGTTCCACAGACGGGTAGTTTTAGGAAAAAAAATTTGCTCATGGAAGTTCCGTTTAGTTTTAGGTACACAGAGGGAGAAAGGTAAATTATTGACAGTAGTTGTAGTTAGACGAGTTTTTGTTGTAAATGTTTTACAAGGGAGAATCATAGATTGGAGGTTACTTGAGCACTTACCATGGAAATAATGATTGAGCAGATAAAGACTAGCAATGTTTCTTATGTGAGAAAGAGGCCGTGGGGAAAATTAGATTTCTGAAGTCAGTTTTGTACTCTGTCAAGGCAGAAAAGGGTGCTCTGAGCGACACCTCCCCAGATATAGCAACAGTACTCCAGAGGATTGTGTCATGAGTGAGATACCTTCTGGAGCGGTAGAATGATCCAACCATTTTTCCAGTGACCTTCGCAACGCATTTGATGTAAGTCTTCCATTTCAAGTCTGAAGTGAATGTCAGCCCCAGAAGATTATCAATTGAGACTTTCTCAAGGAGAGAGCCATTCATTTCAATTGGGGAAAAGTGAGGATCTGAGCATTGGTGGTGAAAGGAGAGAAGCTTGGATTTAGACATATTAAAAGTAAGCAACCACCTTTTCACCCATTGCACCACAGAAGAGAGTAAATAAGAAAGATCTTTACTATTAATGCTCTTTGAAGTGTTGCCATAGATGGTCGTGTCATCTGTATAAATGCCGACGAATGATCTTAGAATGTGATATGGGAGATCATTGATGAAGCTTATGGAGAGGGTTGGACTCAGAATGGATACTTAAGACATGCCAGCATTGATACTATGTGATTCAGACTTCTGCCCATCAACAACTACTTTTATCTGAGTAAAAGGATTTTATATGTGAAAGGACATTTCCAGATATTCCATAGCTAGCAAGTTTGTGAAGTAGACTTTTATGCCAAACCCCATCAAAGGACATTGATATTGTTGTAATAGGATACTTGACTCCCCTCAAGACTGATAAGTGTACTAGTCTGTAGTATATATATATATATATATATATATATACTACGAACAGTAGTATGTATGGTGGACTGTATTCAATGCTATTTTAACGCATTAGGTTAATCCTATTGGATTACCGGTAGTGCTATTATTTTGTACATGATATACGTTGTAATAAACCATCCTCTTTTAAAGACCTTACACTCTGGTTATTTTTGTTGTTATAACTTCTAACCGAGTTATATCTGCTGGCGATTTCGAAAATGAACCCATAAGAGATATGGAAAGTCAACTATATGAACTGGCAAACAAGGATTTAAAACTTAGCCAAATTTTGGAATATATTCAGTCACACGCGTGCTTTGTTTTGTTCAGTAAATACATGCAAGTCACATTGTGAACGAAATAATCCGACTGACGTTAATTTAAAGATATCAACTGCAAACGTGGTTCGCTAATCGAATTCACACTATAAAGAATGATTTACCTCTACAAGGTACAAAAAAAAAAGCATCCAACAAACAGTTTTTATCATTGGATGTACATGTGCGCTAACGAAGAAGGATTACTGTGGATTTTTTTTTTTTCAGTACAACTAAAAGACATCTTAAAAAAAAAAAAAAGGTGTGTCAAAGGGGAAAACCTTTTAAAAAAAAGTAATACTTTTATTGTTCGATTTTTATAAAAAATGTATGATGGACCGTGACTAAAATGTGAACTCGGACCATTAACATTACGAACTATACAAGATAAAAGTTCAATACTTTTTAGTAACTAATAATAGTACACTACCTGCTATTACTTTTTCTAAAAAAATACATTTTTTTTTGTTGTGTCGACTTCTCCTGATTAATTTTCAATATGAAACAATTAGTCGAAATGACTAAAATGCTGTGTATGAGCATGCAGCAACAACAACATCAATATCAAGAGTTGCAACAACAAATACTACAACAGCAGAAAAGTTTCGAAAAAATTCTGAAACAGACAACCGGTGAAAGAAAAAACAGTTTTCTTATTGGCGAAAGAATTGCAAATTCTTTATCTGAATTTGTATACAAGCCTGATTCTGGCATTACATTTCCAGCATATTTCAGACGATTTGAAACGATATTTACTAAAAGGTGCTTAGATTGGTTGGATGAAGAACGTGTAACCCTGTTATTACAGAAACTTGATATTGCCCAGAAAACCTGGGGAAGTTTAATTCGATGAAACTATAAATATACTGTCGAAGATATTCGATGAAAGAAATAGTCTATTCCACACGCGATACAAATGTCTAAACATCGTAAAAAAGGATAACGAGGATTTTTTGGCATATGCAAGAACAGAAGAGCAATTCAAGGTAAATGAAATCCGCAAAGATTTATTCAAATGTCTCATCTTTGTTCAAGGACTAACAACCCCTAAGTACAAAGAAATAAGGTCTAGAATCTTAACAATGGTGGAGCAAGACACGAAAATAATGTTACAAAGAGTGACAGAAGAATGTCAACGTCTCATTAATGTTAAAAGGGATAATATCTAAATTGAGGAAAAAAGTGTTGCCAAAGTATAAAGCATAAAAACCCAAAAAGCTCCTAAATTCAAAAAGACAGGAAAATGTGAGACGTGCGGAAATACTAAGCATACTAAAGATGTATGTTGGTATAAGAACAAATTCTGTGAAAAAGAAATCCAGAACAGTGAAAATTGAAAATACGTAGATGTACGTATAAATGGTCGTACAGTCACATTTTACTGGCTTCTGGCTCAGACATAAGTATTATTGATGAACAAACATGGAGAAAAATTGGAAAACCCAAATTATCTGAAACCAAAAAAATTGTCAAAGGGGTTTCAGGAAAAAAATTAAACTTTAAAGGAGAATTAAAGTGTGATATTTCTTTTTGTGGAAAAACTGCAAAAACAAAAGTATATGTGATTCAAGGGGTTAATTTATGTCTCTTCCGAATAGACTGGATAGTAATGTTCAATTTATTTGAACTCCCAATGAACTCTTTTTGCAACGAAATAAACAGTGCAGAAAAGAAAAAATATATTAAAAATGAAAAATTCATGAATGAATTGAAAGAAGAAAATCCCAGAGTTTTCTCTGAGGGTTTGAGTTTATGTACAAAGACAGAAGTCAAGTTTGAATTTAAGGAAAATGTCACTCCAATTTTTAAACCAAAGAAAAACGTCCCATTTTCCTCCTTAGACACAATTTACAAGGATCTGGAAAGATTAGAAAAAATGGGAGTCATAGCTAAGGTAGACCATGAAAAGAATGAAATATCTCAGACAAGTGATAGACAGTCAAGGCAGGAAACCGGATCCACAGAAAACCGATGCAATTAAAAATATGCATGCACTCGACACAGTTGCAAAACTAAAATCGTTTCTTGGGTTGGCCCAATATTATGCGATTTACATTCCAAAAATGTACAAATTATTAAGGAAAGACAAAAAATGGATATGGTCAAAAAATGGATATGGTTAAAAGAAAATTAAAAAAAAAGTCTACTCTCAGTTTTAGCCTTAACTCATTATGATCCTGTGAAAGAAATCATCCTTGCGACTGATGCTAGTGATTACGGAATGGGTGCTGCACTGCTACACAAATATGAAGATGGTACGACTAAACCGATCGCCCACGCTTCAAGGACTCTTCTACCAGCTGAGAAAAATTATAGTCAGATCAAGAAAGAGACATTATCGATTATATTCGGGGTTAAAAAATACCATCGCTTTTTACATGGTAGATCATTTATACTTCAAACAGACCATAAACCGTTAGTAACTACATTTGGATCAAAAAAAGGCATTCCTACCCACACTGCTAACCATTTTGAACTATCATTTTAGGATGGAATACATCGCATCCATAAAACATGGGCATGCGGATGGACTGTCAAGATTAATCCCCAAAAATGAAGAAATTTTAGAAGAGACGGTTATAGCAGCACTCAAAGAGGAAAAAGAAACCATAGGTCTGTTGTTAAACACTATTATAGAATTACCTGTAACATTGGAACAAATAAAAAATGAAGCCGAAAAAGATGATTTTATATTGAAAATAAAGGACCAGACGAGATTGAACGAAAGAAAGAAAAAGGGAACCCAGATTTCACCTTTCTCAATTTGCGACAACACTTTAATGTACGCAGATAGAATTGTAATACCTCAATTTCTACGTAAAGTTATGCTGAAATAATTTCATACCGGTCATCCTGGCATGTCCCGGATTAAATCACTCATGCGATGCTACATATACTGGCCAGGAATCAAGAAGGAAATAGAAAGTTTTGTAAAACTATGCTGAGGTTATCAATTGGCTGCAAGGGCACTTCCGGTCAAAACAAATCCTTGACCAAAAACGGATTTGCCGTGAACACTTCTACATATAGACTATGCTGGACCGATTAATGGATATTATTACTTGATCTTGGTGGACTCTTTCTTGAAATGGCCTAAGGTATTCAAGTGCAAACATCCTACATCTAGGAACACCATCAGTGTATTAGATGAAATTTTCAGTCGTTTCACTAGTCAGTAACAATGATACAGCGTTCACAGGAAAGGAATTTAAGGATTTTAATACTTCCTTGGACATTGAACACATTACTACACCAGTATATCATCCTAGATCGAACGGTCAAGCTGAAAAATTTGTTGACACGTTTAAGCGTGCCTTACAAAAAAATAAATATATGGACACAGAAGAAAAAACTATCCAGAAATTTTTAGCAATTTATAGGGTGACTCCTAATGGAAACAACGACTCAAAGTTGTCCCCTGCAGAACTTATGTTTGTAAGGAAAATACTATCAATTTTCGGTAGATAGATACCCTATCCGAAGAAAAAAGTTGCTAAAAAGGAAGAAGATGTAAACATAAGATACTCCCCAGGAGATAAAGTATATTTCAAAAATTTCCAAGGTGGAAAAAGTTATTGGATGGATGGTATAATTCAGAAAATGATTGGCAAAGTTGTCTACATCATAAAAAGTCAAAAATTTGTGTGTAAAAGACGCATTAACCACGATATGCTGAATATAATGAAAAAAAGTGAGGAAAAAGTCCCAATGGAAATTCTATGTGATGCTTTTGAAATGCCACTACCCAATATTGTACAAGGACCTATGCATACATCTACTGGTTCAGCCTTACGAACTTAACAAAATTTGTCTTCACCCCAAACTAGAAAGGATCCAATTCCATTAGTTCAGAAAAAAGAAAGGACACACGTGAAAGAAACCCAGTGGAGTGCTTCAGCCCGGATCCTAAAAGGAATAAATATTAGAAGCAGAAAATTCAAGGGAGATATTCAGCTTCAGGGGGAGGTGTTGTGTAGGAAACCTGACTCCCCTCAAAGCTGTAGTATATATATACTACGAACAGTAGTATGTATGGTGGACTATATTCGACGATATTCGACTTCGAGTGTATTAGGTGCATCCTATTGAATTATCAGTAGTGCTATTGTTTTGTACAATATATACGTTGTAATAAACAATCCTCTTTTAAAGACCTTACACTCTGGTTATTTTTGTTATAACTTCTAACCAAGTTATATCAGATATGTCAAGAGCTATTGCTCTAGAAACTAAGCCCCAATAATTTCTTTATTTAATGTCTAGGGAGAGATTCCATTAAAGGCAACGCTAAGCAGTAGTAACTTCATTTACAGGTAACATGAGTTGGAACAAATACATAGAAGACATTGCCAGGACTGCTGCAAGGAAAGTGGGTTCCCTCTACCGTGTTAGAAAACTTCTCACACTGATCCGTATCCTATATCTCTACAAGGCCACCATCCGCCAATGCATGGAGTATTGTTGTCACATCTAGGCTGGTGCACCAACCACTAGTTGAGTTGCTCCCTCTTAGACAAGGTCCAAAAAAGAGTCGCTAATCTAATAGGTCCCTCACTATCCACCACGCTATGGCCCCTGTCCCATCGTTGCAATGTGGCATCCCTGTGCTTGTTTTACAAGTACTTCAATGGAATGTGCTTCGATGAACTTGTTGCTCTGATCCCCCCCTCGATGTAAATACACCAGACCAACTCGACAATCATTTAACTCCCATCCATTCACTGTGGAGGTTCCAAGATGCTGGAAAGCTTTCCACTCCAACAGCTTCTTTCCTCAAACTGTCAGCCTTTGGAACTCCTTCCCTGCTCCCTGTTTCCCTGACTGTACCGACATGCAGAAATTTAAATGTAATGTAAACAAACATTTCACCGCACAACTCCTCTTTTAGGATGCCCCATTTAATTTCTGACACCTAATCCACAGTAGCCTTTTACGTCTCAGTGGCAGTATGCCTGGTCTGGGGTGAACTCAAGTTAAAAAAAAAAGTATATTTGGGTGATAATTTTTAGATGGAAAACATGAACAAGCACACAAACATTGAGAATAGGCTTAAAATATAAGATTGAAATAAATTTATATTTTAAAACTTAAGTAGCATAAAAAATCTAATTGTTTTTGGTACACCAGCTTACCTATTGCCACACAACCTTTTTTGTGACCTTTTGAAATGAAATCGAATGTCACATCAACATTTTTAATCAGATAAGTTTGCATAGAGAATAAGGAAATAAAAAGAAAAGGAAATCATGTTCTGCGTGGCCGTGTTTGTTTAAGTTGGAAAAGATAGCCTAAAGAAAGCAACTGACCGGAAAGGAATGTTAGTCATCATTAGTAAAAGAAAAATAGATGAAATAATAAAATTAAATTGTTTTTTATGTGTACTGTTTAATATTGATTTAATAATGTTTAATATGAAAAAAATATCTAACTTGCAAGTAAATTTTCTTTTCTTTGCCGTAACCAAAGTGCATTCAGAAAGAAAGAAGAGTACATGTTCTGTGAACCCCTTTAGTAACCATTCTATTGCGGTGAACAAAATGCGATCTGAACGAATGCCAAAAAGCAAATGGCGTGAACTGCTACTGTCTTTCTTTTCTTCGTTGGGATATGCTTTCCTTTTCAGGTGCCAAAATACACAAAGGATTTCTCGCAGAAACATGTTAGCTCAGAATTCCAATCAATCAAAAACTAGCGCATCGATGTTAAATTGGTAAGTGACGCGAATGCGATAACACCTATAAAAGAACAAGGAGAGTTTGCAGAGTCTTTTTCACCAGACAGACCTGAGAGATGAAGAAGACGTTCCACTCTAGCCCGGCCTTTTTGGCCAGGGTGACAAAAAGGAAACAAACACTTCAAAACTTAACAAGCTCTCCTTGCCTCGCACGCACCTACTTACACACACAGAGTAGCAGAACAAGGTAACATACACACACACGCAGTATCACATTGCCACTGCTGCACATACATGATCTATGACCCACATAAACAGTAGCAGAACAAGGAACCCTTTATCTACACACATTACCACTTACACGCACTAGACAATATGACATACATATTTTTAGCTCCCTCATGTCTGATTAAAATGATGAACAATTTCTAACAAAGAACACGAGTTGAATAAACTTTGTCGATGAACATTTCTTCACTAAAACAAACTTTTATATTCCTGTAAAATTGTGGTTTTACAAATGTTTTGTTGATTGATGTTTTATTTGATTTTTATTCACAAAACTCCCATCATGTTAAGTTAGTACTTGCTAACTGGTAACCCTAATATTTCTCCTTTAATATATCCTTCATTCGATATTTCTATTTCATTTTATTTTCATTTATATTTACTAGGTACGTGCAAAATCAATGGCCGATTCCCAAAATGTAAAAACATTTTAACCCTCCCTTCACCTTAAAATTCACCAAATCAACCAATTTTAATGAAATTTTCAGTATTTATTAATCAACGATTACGTAATATAATGAAACCATTATTTTTTTTTTAATCTTAGCGAAAATGTATTATTTTTTAAAACAAAATACACTTATCCTAAAGTTTTATTTTTATGTATTAATAAAAAGAATGTATGAATTAAAAAAATATTTTAATGAAAATAAAGCACTGTAGATGTTTAAAATAATTTTCTTTTTTAAAATTATTTCGTATATATTATGAAAAAGGCCTCTAAATTCCGTGTAAATAAAATCACTATAACTCGAAGAAAAATTAATTTTTTGAATTGGCAATGTTATCATTGAATAAAGCATTGTTTAATCAATATTTTCACAAAAAAAAAAAATAAAATTGCAAAAAATATTTAATGTGATTTTAATGATTAGAGTTTCTGGTAAAATATAAAATGCGACATAATTATATTTCTCTTTCATACATAAACGTGCCATCATCAGCGCAAGAAATTTATTTTATATTCTTGAAAATAAATAAAAAATTGAAAAATTTGAGACCCAGGAACCGAACAAAAAGAATTTTTAAAAATTGGATAATTTTTACTAACGATTGACTTGGGGACTGTAATAAACAGGCGGGATTAGCTCACCAACCACCACTCACTCCTCCCATATCGTCCTCAAAATGTTATTTTCAGAGATTCAACAGTTTCGTTAATTTCACAATTCATTGTCAGTTATTTGGAAAGATAAAACGTAAGTTTGTATTTGTTTTATCATTTTTTAAATAATATTTATTAATATTATTTAAAAAGTTTAAAACAATTATTTAGAAAATGTCATATTTGAATTCTAATATTTATATTAGAATTCAAATATGACATTTTCTTTCAAAATTCAATTCTATTTTTTTATTAAATCATTTTTAATGTTTTAACTTTTTTTTCAATGAATATTGTTAGTGTAGTCATTGACTTTAATTTACTTCTTCACATTTAAAATAAAAAAAATACTCTTAGCTTTATTTTAAAAGAATTAATATAATTTATCGTTACGACACATGTAAGAAGTTCTTACATGTGTCGTAACAATAAATAAGTTATTTATTCTTTAAGAATTTTAATTTAATTTAAAATTACATTAATTCTTAAAGAATAAATCGAGTAAGATTTTAATCAATCATCATGTAAAATTAATTAATAAAATTGATGCAGTTCGTAAGGTAAAAATTTAAAAAAACAAAAACTATTACCGCAGTTTGAGCCTTCCATACTTTGAGATTTTGTAGCCGTAGGGTCTGTTTACATTTACAAGACGGGCTTCGGACATGTTTTAGCTAACTTTCACTTGTTTTTTTTTTATAATTAAGCAATTTTTAGTAAAAAAAAAGAGGTACATTCTTTTGTAATTCACTCTCTTAAGACTTTAATTTGATAATCTTTGAAACAGTTCCAGAAAACTGATATTTACTTTTCCAGTGATTTTTAACATGTTTTATTGAATCTTCAGTTTTAACGGATTTTTCGGTGTTTTGATAACATTTTCCATTATAATTTTTTTTTCACACGTAAATATACATTTGTTTCCTTTTAGATATTAATGCTTTTATCTTTCAAACACAATCAAAAGTTAAACGAAAACTACTTTGAAAAATTAAGAAAAGACACTTTTAAGAACTATAGTCAGTACAAGCGACAGCCATTTTTGCACATACCTAAATTATTTACTATGCATGTCAAGGAAGTCATAGGGGCCACACTATTCTTATTTTTTGTATAAAACTAATGTGGACGCTAGTATTAACATGTGTATTAGTAAATTTGTTACTATTGCACATTGTAGAAGCTGTAAGTAAAAGGGAATGAAATGAAACCTCGTCTAGAAGTGCAAAATGAAAGGAAAGTAAATAAAGCATTGTATTGCCAGAGTATGGATGTTGGGCCAATCAATGCAGTTATGCAATCCACTGATTGCCAGTTAATATTCTCTTGTTATCATAAAGTGTAATGGTTTTAGTTTAACAAATGTGTATATTTCTAAGTAGGATTTTGAAACGCTAAAAATAAAAATGGATTTGCTAGAAGTAATTTAAACGTACATTTTGCAGAGTGATATCTGTTAAGGAACCAATTTCCAATATTGAAGTAAATATTTTTAATTATGGCATTTTTATGAATATTTGATATTATAAGTCGCACAAAACTTCAAAATTGTTACAATTCTTATGTTCTTGCCTGTAACAGGTTGGCATTATTTATTTTGCATAAAATATACAAAAATAAACATGTTGCTTAAAATACTGGGGTCATCTTCTGTCTATCACAACTCATTTGTTTAAACAATAACTTGCACTGTTACAGTTATCATAATACTACCTTAGTTAAAATATCCCCAATGTTTAATGATTTCTATTTACATATTTAAAGATGATGATGGCGAATAGGGCAAAAAGGAAATAAAAATAAAGAAAATAAAAATCAGGAGTCCCTTTCTGTGTAGAAGCCCACTGTAGGTCTATCTCTAAATAAGAGTGGAACCTTCAGAATTCTCGGGTAAAAGAAAATATGAATGGGGTTCGGGAACAGATGGTGTCCTTTCAAGATAATATCAATTGTGGAGATCATAGACAAAATATAGTCGTGAATGGAAACATTGAAGGATCTAATACCAAAAATAGCTAAGAGAAAATATTACTGAAAGATGTGTTTAGTTAATTAATTCCTATTTCAGTCACGTGAATCATTTAGAGTTGAAAGAACACACAGAATGCCAACTCTCAATATTCAAGATTACCGGCGACATGAGACGTTCACTCTTAGTATTAGCAGTAGCAGTAATACTTGTTTTTTTTCTCTTCATCGATAAACCAGACCTTCACTCCTAGTATTAGCAGTAGCAATAGTTCTCCTTTCTTCTCTTCACCGAAAACAGTCCCAAAACAAGAAATAAACGACACCCGTCCAAAACGCACATGAACGACGTGGTGTCCAAAACAAAAGTGACACCCGAGCAAAAAATCTCACTCCCAACAGCGCCTATTTTGCATAATCACGACTCTTGCCTCGTAATCAAACGGTTCTAGATTCACACCCACGTGCAGCCACTGTTTCCTTGCAGCGGATGCATGCTAGTTGTGGCCACTTATTTCTTGCACTGTCACCGCAATTATCATAACTGAAGTAGGTGTCGCATATGTCATGTTTAGGCAAAGCACACATACTTCCATTAAGCTCCCTTTTGTATGCACAGGCTTGTGGCTGCACCTACCTTTAGTTGAACTCTATGGGATGTAATCTTTTCCTATCACATCTAATTTTAATCTTAAGCTGATGCTTGATGGAATAAAATCAGATCCTGATGATAAAAATATTCAACCCCATACAATCCCCTCAGATGCATCGTGCATATCACCATTGCGGCTATGGCCAGGATTGAGAGAAACACCATTCCTTTTTCCATAGTATCCAGCAAGTCAACATTATAAATCATGTATGCAACTTCCAGTTGTATCAACTGCTCGGAGATGATGCCACCTCATTGAGATATCTTCAGTATGGCAGAAATTAGCTACAGTGGAAGAAGTCGTGCTCAGACATTTCTTCCTCAACACTGTCATAATTCAGTAATTCATTAGGGCATATTCACCATGCACAATACACATTTGAGAGTTAACGCTTTCTGGACTAATTGCCAAGTCAGAAAACATTTAGAGGTGTTGAGTTATACACCAGAACCTAGCACTCAAATCCATGGAGAGCATATTTCTTCCATTAACTATGTCAGCCACTCCCCAAGCAGATATGAATTGAACTCCACTCTCCACTAATTCCTGATATAGTAACTTTCTAGGTTGTGAAAAGTCACTGAACCAAGGAAACTTTCTGATCACCATACAGTACTACATTAATGTCAGCGGCAGACAACTCTCTAGTTTTTTCACTTAACAGCAAGGATTTTTATTTTTAAATTAACTGGGGAATTATTAGATAAGAACTAATGCAAAATCAGAAATTAAAATTAATTAATAGAACATTTATTTAAGTGCCCAATTTTTTAAAACTGTTCGATTTGTAAAAAAATAAAATAAAAAATACTGTTGATTTTCTCAAATTTTAATTTAAAAACTGTTTGTTACCCCAAACAAGATGATTGTTTTAATTTAATTTTGAAAAAAAAAATTCGTTCTGAAAAAAAATACTGTTGCTTTTTACAAATTTTAATTTCTTCAATAAATTTAGTCAAATTGTATGAAAGAAATTTTTATTTAAAAATTTTTTTTATTTAAAAAATTTATTTTTTCAATGAAGAAATAAAAATAAACAGGTGATAAATTATATTTTTTAAGTGTTTTTTTTTTTTACTTGAAATTATTTTTAAGTAATCAGATAAAAATGGCGTCATTAGGGTTTAGGGTTAGATATGAAATTTTTATTTCGTTAGCATGAAAAAGTTTGCTTTAGTAAGAATCAATCAAAGAATTGTTTTTTTTTTGCTTGAGCATTTTTAAAAAAAATTATTTTGTAAGAAAAATTTCACTTAACAAGTCGTAAAAAGTTGTATTTTTTGCACAAAACAGTTTTGAAAATTATTTTTGGGTTGTAAGCAGGTGAGAATGGCGTCGTTACGGTTAGGGTTAGGTATTAAAGTTGTTTTTGTTTTTGTTGAAAAGTTTCCTGAACATTTTTTTTATGAGAAAAGGTACCACTTCTTATTGATATCCAACATCTGCATTTTACGTTACTGCATCGCCAAGAGTATTTAACTCTGAGTTTGGCTCATTTTGCAGTCTTACATTATAGCGGGGGTTATCAATTATGGCGAAGGAAGGATATATTAGGGTCACCAGCTAGCAAGTGCTAACTCAACATGAATGTAGTTTTGTGAATGAACAATGAAATAAAACCTTATTAATCAACAAACAATTTATAAAACCACAATTTCACAGGAATATAAAAGTTAGTTTTAGTAAAGAAATCTTCATTTCGGTAAAGTTTATATGACTCATGTTCTTTGTTAGAAATTGTCCATTTTCTAAGCCGACACAAGGGCTAAAGATATGTAAGTGGTAATGTGATACCGTGTGTGTGGGTAGGTTTACCTTGTTCTGTTACTGCGTGTGTTAGTCATAGCGGTTTGCTTGTTTGCCTGACTTGTCAGTGTGTAGGTAGGTGCACGCAAGGCAAGGAAAGCTTGTACATATGTTTTGAAGTGTCCTTTTCTTCTTGTCGCCTTAGCCTTTGGCCGGGAGTTGAGGAGGAGCGTACGTTCTTGTGTGTTCTTTCGCGGTGCTTCGCTTGGGTCTGTCTGGAGACTCTGTTTATTTCCTCATTCTTATAGGGGTTACAAAATTTGTGTCGGCTTGCTAATTGCATGTTAGATTTTGACTTAGAAACTATATTCATTGGTTGGAAAATATTGAGTTAACACGTTTCTGTGAAACTCGTTTGCTTTTTGGAATCGAAGAGGAGAGCGTATTCCAACGAAGCAGGGAAAGAAAGAGGGTAGCAATTTAAGCCATTTGCTTTTGGCGTTCGTTTGGATTGCGTCTCAGTCTACAACATCTATCTCCACATTTTTTTGCATTTTTTTCTTTTGCGATCAGTTTTTTTTTTTCCTGACAAAAGTTAATCACTCCTCCGGAAAATGCAACAGCCTGTGATAGCGCGTTAAAATTTATCGCAGGTTTGATCAAAATTTATTTCTTATTTATTACTTTCGCGTTTTAATCAGTTGTAATCGAATTTCAATCAGTTGAAATGTTGACATGTCGTCTGCTAATTTTCTTGCAATTTGATTGACTTTCCGGTGGTTTGCGTAAACATCCTGAAAGTTCCGACGCCAAGTCGATTTTAGCGTGGGTTCTAATCTAAGAAAATACCCCTATATCTAAAAAAGAAAATTGCACAAAAACTTTATGTACGTACCTGTTAGGTTAAAAAAAAATACAGTACACCAAAATTTTCGCAAATTCATCCAATATTTTTGTTTTAAAAAAATAATTCTTGCGACATGATAGGTAATTGTAAGCAGAAGAATAATTTAAAAAATTTGAGATGGTCAAAAAGAGGGGGATCAGTCTACGTTGAATTTACATTGAAAACTGATGCCCCTTCTTAAAATCTTAATTTGTTCAAATTTCTTTCCAAAAACCCCGAAATTATCTACTGATAGTTATTGTACACCGAAAAAGATTTTTTTTTAAATTGAGATGGTCAAAAAACGGGGGATCAGTCTACGTTGAATTAACATTGGAAACTGATCCCCCCTCCTATAATGTAAAATATTTGAAAAGAATTTCCAAAAACCCCGGAATTCTCTAGCAGCCTGATCGGTAAGTGTACACCGAAAAAAGAAAAAAAAATGGTCAGTAAAAAGTTGTGAAAAACGGACTGTGGTAAAAGACGGACATGTGCCAAGATCCATTTTGGTGTACTGTATTTTTGGTGCTTATTTAGATTAAGACCGTCGTTAGGGTCAGGATGGGGGTTAGGGTCAGGGTCAAAGTTAGCTCGGGTCCTAATCTGATAAAGTACCATATTTTTTAACCTAACAGGTACGGACATAATAAAGTTTTTTTGCAATATTACATATAGAGGTTAGTCTGGAGACCCCCCCCCCCTTTTTTACATTGATAAATTATTTAGTTTTTGCGCAATTTGTTGTTTCAAAATCGAAATATTCAAAATAAAAACCCGGTACCTCAAACGTTTTTCAAACAAATTTTTACTTTTCTTTAAAATTTTTATTCACTAAAACCAATAAATTAAGTAATTTTTTTCGCATCCATGATAATTATATAATAACAATAGTATTTATTTCGTAGTAGTAGTAGTGTGTGTGTTTTTTTTTTTTAAATATACAAAGTGAGATTTTCTCAGAAAGAATCAACAGTGGAAATTGATTCAAAAAGAAGTAAGTTAAAAATTGAATATAAAAAATAAAAATAATAATATTTAAGGGAAAAAGAAAATATTTGGATTTAATTAATGTAATTGTCATTTCAAACCATATGTTTCTTTTCTATTGTATCAAACCGGTTTATTGCATAAATTATCTTTATCGATTTTTGTCTGCAACCAGTAGTTTGATCTTCCCTTTCTCTCTTTATTGTTGTTCTAATCAACAGTCAACATATTTTTTATAACCAAAAAATAATAATCGTTTCAGTTAAAGAAATGACTACTGATCTTCTGTGATTTAATAACGATTCTTCGATTTTTATCAAAATAAACCGACTTCTTTTTCTATTCGCTAAAAAGGCAGATTTCTCTGAATGAATGGGAAAGAAATGCAATCGAATCAGCTCACTGACTAACACTTGCTTCTCTCGGGTTATCCCCCCCCGAATTTTTCTTGTTCTTCTTGAGAAAACATAGTTTATTTTTGTACAAACGAAGAAATATCCAACCCATGTACTTGTATGCAGTTTATTGTGTAGGTGGGACCCTCCCCCCCCAAAAAAAAGAAAGAAGACCGGCCACGCCTCCACATATGGTCTCACCTACAATCTTCATCTTTGACACGTCTTCCTTTGAGCAGCTAAGATTTATTATCATTCTGTCGTGTTGTAATTATCCAAGTTTTTTCTTGTCTTTTTAAAGAAAAAACAAACAAAATAAACACAAGACAACAACAACAACAACAAAAGAAACAAAACAAACAAGTACTGATGTTGAAAGAGTTTTTTTAAAAAGTTCCATCTGGCAATAAAACTTTTAATTTTCCTAAATTGAAAGGAAGAAACGGACACTATCCGTTCTCCAACCTCAGCATTATTATTTCTTTTCTTTTCTTTTTCAAATGGAATGAATCAAAGTTTAATATTCCAAATTAGAATATGTGGAAAGAAAAAAGCCGACACGGTTGTAATGACAAACGAGAACAGACATAACTTTAGAAAGCGTTATTCGACATACAATGTCGGTACATTAGTAAAAGCAGGAAAGTTCTCCAAAGGGAGATAATTGTTCATTACATTCACCCCCATTCTATTTCAATCATAAGGGGACGAAGTTGTTCCAACGACCGGGCTTTTTGCTGGTTCTGTTGGAACGCCTCGCTAGTCTGGTATCGGGAGTAGAATCAGAACTCTGGGTTTCCGAGTCTGACGATATGCAGGGGTCTATTTTCTCTCTCCGTCCTGAGTGAGTAAAAATCCGTCTCCTTCTGCATGCAGGTGGTTGTGATTCTGAAGACAGGGGTTATGAATCGGTTGGGGGATGAGCTTGTTTCGGAGCAAGTGGATGATCGTTCACCTCTGGCTCGTTCTGAGCACCTTGGGTTTCTACAGATGTTATGGATTCCATATCTGATGGTTGCACTGAGTCCGTAGATGAATCATATGGTGCAGCTTGACCTTCAGCCGAGGTGGAAGGGTCTTGAGATGTAGGAGTCTTTATATTGAGTGTAGGTATATCCCATGCAGGTGCAAGGTCTCTAAGGGAAACGGTGGATTCTTTTCCATCAGAATGTCGTATCAATGCATAATGCAGATTCGCCTCAATCAGTTCCACTTGGTTTGTTAATGGATCATTCTTACTATGACAAACGAAACGTCTCAGAAGAACCGTTCCAGGTTTCGAGAGCCATGAAGGAAGCGAAGTTCCCGCCAAGCTTCTTGGTTGAAATGGACGAAACGTCTCGTGAGGCGTGGCATTTGTGGCTGTACATAAGAGCGTCCTAATGGCGTAAAGAGATTTGGGGAGGAGATCTTCCTAGTGGGTAATTGACCATTTGTGGTTCGCGGTCGCTAGTTGTATGCTTTTCCATATTATACCGTTATAGCACTCACATTAGGCATTGCCTTGAGGATGGTACAGCATTGTCCGGCTTGTGGCTACTCCTCGTTCATGAAGAAACTGTTTGAGTTGTTCAGACATAAAAGTGACTCCACGATCTGAATGGATGTAGGCTGGAACACCAAAAATGGCAAATAAAGAGCACAAGCACCGTATCACCGATTTTGCTGATATGTCTGGACAAGGAAATGCAAATGGGAATCGTGAATATTCGTCAATAACGGGTAGAATGTAACGATTCCCATTATTAGATGGTAATGGACCTTTAAAATCGATGTTTATTCTCTCGAATGGTTAAGTCGCTTTTATCAATGTCCCGGTTTTAGACTTGAAGAATTGTGGTTTATGTTCTGCACATATTGTACATGATTTTATCATTTTCTTTACGTCGTCCGATGAATATGGTAGATTTCTGGTTCGTACCACGTGTGTCAATCTTGTTATTCCTGGATGGCACAGTTCATTGTGTAAGGTAAATTTCTGGTTCGTACTTTGTTATTCCTGTCCGTTTGTACGAATGGGTGAATTTTGCTTGAAAAGGAAGCAATCCACTGTGAGTAATATGCAAACATACCAAGAGCTCGTTTTAGGGCACGCATATTATTACTTGCTCACGGTGTACCCTAGTAAATTAATGGTGTCTACGCTAAACACACATTTATCATTATTTAGTGTGAGGTTGTATTTTTCAATCGTCGTCATAAATCGATTTTGATTATGGTCTTGCATGGTGTATCCACATATTGTTACATTATCAATGTAGGCAAAGGTACCCTCCAATTTTTCATCGCTAATTATTTTATCCATAATTCGCTGAAAACTGGCAACAATATTCGTTACTCCGAATGGTATCCTTTTAAACTGGTAGAGGCGGCCATTTGCCTCAAAAGCTGTGTAGGGTCGATCAACTGGTTTGATAGCCACTTGGTGATAGGCGCTTCTGAGGTCTAGTGTGCTATACAATTTATATTTGGCAATTTTGCTTATAATTTCATCTATCCATGGTAGTGGGTAAGCATCCAGTAGGGTAAACCTATTTATGGTTTGAGAGTAATCAATTACTAGTCTTTTTCTTTTTTTGGTTTTCAGAAGATGTTATTACAACTTGGGCTCTCCACGGAGACTCACTCATTTCAATGATTCCTTCACCAAGCATTCTCGTAATCTCAGTTTTTATAAACTGTTTATCTTCAAGTGAGTAGCATCTAGATTTCATCGCTATAGGTTTGCTGTTAGACTACAAATGCTAAGGCTGGTTTGGGTCCTCCAAAAGGAATCTCAATACGAGAATGATGCTGAAGAAAATCGTGCCTCAGTATTACATCACTGCAAAGGTTTTTCATTATCAAAAGTTTGATGTTTTTGTATGAAATATTTTTTAAAAGTAAATTGACCAGGCAATATCTAATTACTTGTGATGATAAAGAAGCATTCGCCATAGACACACAAGTAGAACAAGAAAATATTTTCCAGTTATTAGCTGTTACAATATTAAAATTAATATAATTACTAGAGCTGCCGGTGTCAATTAATGTATCAGTAGAAATGCCATTAATTTTAATCTGCATTATACTTTTCGAGAGGGAGTCTAAAGACGCAGCTGTTATAGTAGCTACTGTTATAATATTAATACAGGAACTGACAACCTTACACCGGGTATCTTCGAAACCGGTGCTAAGGAGTGTGTAAGAAACGAAAGAAAAATAAATACAGAAAACACTTACTCATGTTCTGCCCATCGACATACATCTTGTCTCCTTTTCGTTGTACATTTCTTGATATGACTAATATCAGATTAAGGCTTTCACCAAGGATCCGGTAAGCAGTAAATTATATCAATGTCTCCTTTATTTCTCTTTACAGATTATTAGAAAAGAAAGCCCCATGTGCGTTCGCACCAGAAAACAACAGCTACCATGAGAGAGGCTATAGAATTTTTAGAAACTTTATTTTTGGTAGACCTACACACCTTAGAAAAGTGTCCCAACTTCCCACACTTGTGACACTTAGCATCTCTGGCCAGACAAGAAAAACGATGGTGTGGACTTAACCCACAAAAGTGGCATTTACGACCTGTGGAAGCAGCGGTGATAGGTAACTCTGAAAGATTTGCAGTGTCCGGAATTTCCTGGTTAGAGAAAGAAGTCACAGAGGAGGGGTCTGGAGAACAATGCACACAAGAAGGGGGTGAACAACAAGAATGTGTGTTGTTTAAAGCAGCACCGACCGTATCCGACTGCAGGTAGAACACTGACTATTTTGGGGCAATTTCGAACGTATAAGCCTGTTCGTAGGCTCTTCTGAGGTCCAGACATTTGTTTTCAAGTAGTCTTTCTCTTACCTGCACATTTTGGAGTCCATTAATAAAAACATCCATAATGTGCTCGTCTCGAATTTCTTTGGTAGACATTGATCGGAAGTTATAGCCATTGCTCAGAGTTCTTATAACCTGTAAAACTGCTCCAAAGATTCGTCATTTTTCCGTGTAGCAAGTAAATATTGCAAAAATATTTCATTTTTTGGGCTTTCGCTAAGTGATTTGTAATGTTTCAATAACCTCTTCATAAGTGCTGCAGTCCATAATAATTTTGTGTATCGTGTGAGATACATAGTTGGTTAGTAGTCGGAGTTTGTTTATCTGTCGTAGTGGATTTTCTGCATGAAATGTTTGCAGAAAGTTTTCAAACGTCACTCGCCAATGAGTCCAGTGTTTTTCAGAATTAGAAGAGTCAGGTTCCACGTCGAACCGTTGTGGGCGTATTGTTCCATGTTAATTGTATGCCGAATAAATTGTAATGACAAACGAGAACAGACGTAACTTGAGAAAGCTTTATTTGGCATACAATGTCGGTACAATATTAGTGCTGCTATTTATATTATTTAGTAAAAGCAGGAGAGTTCTCCAAAGGGGAGATAATTCAGAATAGAGAAAGTTATTCGTAATCGTTCATTACAACGGTTTAATTAACAATTCTCTTTATTTATATTATTTTCACACTGCCTGAAACTGTATGATTATTTCTCAGTGATGATTGACTTAATTGAAAAGTTTTAATTAATTTTTAAAACAAGAAATACTTTAAACAATAAATAAATATATATATGTGTATGTACACATTGTATTAAGGTTGAAACTAATTCATTTGTTCCACCATCTTCTTTATCTGTCTTATTTGCTCCAACTTGTGTCTATCCGTCACACCTCTGCATTTTATTGCCTTCTAAGTATCACATTTCTATATACCAATAAACAATGCTTCAAGCAAACTACATAAACCTCTTAAGAAATACAATACCACTAAAATGATGTGGTTTTCTGCTTGAATTCTATACCATATTCTCGCTGTTATTTTGTAGATTTTGCTGATGTTTAACTATATAAAAAATTCCTTATTTATTATTCTATAGTCCCCCTCTATTAACGTTAGTTGAGTCTTTTATTTCCATTTTACTATCCAACTCACCTACATATGGCACAACGTTAACAAGGAGTCTGATTATTTGTCGGACAGGGTTAAGGGTACAGTTTCATGCTTTGATCTTTATTTTTCTTTATTTGCTATCTGTAATCTAAATCTGTAATCTAAATATGTGCAACATCCTTCTTTCTGTCCGTCTTTCCAGGGACACAATTGCAAACAAAGTTGTGTTTCATCTTGGTATACAAGATGAAACACAACTTTTCTTAAATAACATTTTACAAAAAATCAAATTGTAGCACTATATTTTATTTTATTTATAACTTAAAAATAAAGGAAAAGTAAGAATAAAAATGATAATATATGGTTCATAGGTGGTAGCAGGGGCACCGAGGGGGGGGGGCGCTTAATGCCGGAGGCCAGCTAGTTTACATTAAATAAAATCTAAAATAACTATATTTTTGTACTTTTCTAAGATGAGAATAGTAGCACATATGTTGTTCTAATTTAAATATATTAATAGAAAATGAATTAAAATAATTTGAATTCTTATTTGTTATCATTCAGTTTGTCTGTTGTGCTAAAAAAGTCTTCCATTAAGAAATCCATAACATTTCTTTAGTTATCCTCTTATAACAACTTGGGAAAATTAAAAAGATGTGATTGCATGACGGAGGCAAATATTTAAAAAATATTCTTCACATTAATTATGACTGACTGCAAGATTTTTTTTAATTTTATTATTTTAATTTTAATATTTGATTACCAAATGTTAAAATGAATAAAATCATAACATCTAAACACTAGAATTTTTATATTTTCTATAAAATTATGATAAATTAATTCCCACCCCAAGAAAAAAAAAATACATATGAACTTACCAATGGCATAAGTTCATATGTGATATCATTTAAAAAAAAAAAAATGATATCATAATTTTATAGAAAATATAAAAATTCTATTGCTTAGATTTTATGATTTTATTAATTTAAATATTTGATAACCAAATATTAAAATTGAAATAAAAACTTTTAGTCTTTTATTAATATGTTTGTACTGATTGAGAGTAGAAAATGCACCATGGATGTACTTTCGGCAGCCCTGAATCTCTCACTTCCCCAGCTTTGTCTTTTAGTCTTCACTTTCTAAGACCAATGTTTTTGACAAAGGGAGAAGAAAATGCTGTTCCCTGGATAGGTTTTGTTTTAGTGTGAGCGGTATGTGGAGATGACTTGAGTAATTTTTTTTTCTACCGTTTTGGCCTCATAACCCAACCTCCAGGATCGACATGGACATGGCAGAGGAAGATTAAATCTGAACAGTATAGGGAGATGTGTACAGAACAGGAGACTTGATTGGTCTGGTAATATTGAAAGAATGGATGAGAGTTCTTGGGTTAGTAGATATAGACCAGCTGAGGTATCAAGGAAGTGATAAGGATGGATTTGAGACCTTGCAAGAGATAGCATAGTTTGGAAGTCAGTTTCTAAAAGCCGCACAACACATGCCAGTATGTAAAACGGACATTAAATTGAATATGCTGATAATATCCCAGTATATATATTCGTTTGTTTTTCTTTTGATAGCTTTCATCTGTGAACTAAGTTTTACAGAGGAATTGTTGTTAAGAGATTTTAAGGGTATTTTAAGGGTAAGATGAATTCTCTGATTGGGCTCAAATTTTGACATGTGCCATTAAATATGGTTAATACTTTATAAAAAAGTCATATGGATTTTTTTCTTAGTGGCACCATCTATATGTTAAGCCCTGGACTTATTGAGAAATGTGTTATATATATATATATATATATATATATATATATATATATATATATGTATGTATGTATATGTCTCGGAAGTTTTTCAACCATTAAAACTATATGAAAAGAAAAAAACCAAAAAAAAAAACACTTTTGTCCCAAGTCCTTCGGTGGAAAATTTTGTAAGTCAATTTACTTTTTACAGTCACTATATTAGTTTGCTTCCAAGAATTTACGCTAGTCTTAACATTATTTAAAGGGATCATCAGTTGTTTACCGTGAAAAACTGTTTCAGGAATTTAAAAACAAAACAATATGTTATCTCATGGCTTCATAGCAGAGTTGATCAAACCCCACTTCTCTTAAAAGACAAAAACAAAAACGTATATTAGATCTAAGTTTTGTTCCAGATTAATGTTTTGCTAACTTATTTTGTTATTAAAAAATGTCCTCCTTACCTGTGTTGTTCGTCTGTGTCTAAGAAAATGTATCCGTTATTTACAAAAAATTGCTGCATTTTAAAGTGTTTGGACGAATCCATTACACTACTTATTAGGTGATTTATAGTGTTATGTATTTGTATTATTTTATTATATTAAGTTTCATGTTAAAAATATTTAAAAATTAATATATATATATATATATATATATATATATATATATATATATATATATATATATACGTTTATACATATTCTACATTATTTCTTAGATAGTTTTGGATTTGCTCTATCAATTTACTTTGGTTAATTTGATATGACGTATTTTGTTTTACTATTGAATACCAGAAAGGTACTCTACCTTGCTCGGAAATCAGTGCTCATTATCCTAGATAGAGCAGGTGTGTGAAATAATGTGGTATATGCTTGATGGAGAAAGGAAAGATAAGAAACTCGGCGTTGCCTGAGAATACACTAAAATAAATATAGGTTTCATTATATTAGTAAAGGTGAGGAGGAAGATAAGAAACTCGGCGTTGCCCGGAGATAAATTTAAACAAATATATTTTTGAGGAGGTGGGGTGGAAGAAACTTGGTTTTGCCTGGGAGCAATAACTTTAAAACTGAAGGCTCAGGTGAAGGACTTACATTATTATTATTTTCAATACATTAAAACAAAACAGAAAAATGGGGGGAGCAGAGATGAAAGAGGGGTGGGGAGAGGAATGTGGAAAAACGGGGAAGAGAGATGAAGGGATAGGTTTTTTTTTTTTGTTTTTTATATGGAAATTGCGGTTCTTGGAAAGAAGCTACTGGAATAGGAAGCTGTATTACAATGAGGTATTGATGGAGACCACTAGAACAACGAGTCAAACGAGCTGGAACAAAATAAGTGGGGAATAGATCACATAATTCTGAAGAACACATGCCATAATAGTATTTATAGAAAAGACTGAGACTAGCAACATCACGTCTGTAAGAGAGAAAGTGCAGAGAAGAAAAAAAGGGTAGGGCCAATCAAATTACAGACACGTTTCTGCACCTTATCAAGAACCCTCAAATGGGACAAAGATTCACCAGCCCAAATATGACAACAGTGCTCCATACATGGTCTGATTTTAGATTTGTAGAGAATAGCCTCAGGTGTGAGAAAGTGTTTGGAGCGATAGAGATAACCGACTTCATGAGAAGCAGAAAGAGCAATGTATGAACTCCAAGATTTGATGAGAGAGAAAGACCAAGAAGTTTCAGAGTCGATCTAATATAAAGATGTTACACACACTTTTTAACCAATGGCCCCGAGCAACGCTGGGTAGCCCTGCTAGTATATATATATATATATATATATATATATATATGGGAAATGAAAAAGGAAAAACCAAAAAGATGTTTTTTTATGTATTCATCAACGTTTCGTCTTTATTTGTAAAACTTCCTCAGGATGATAATTTTAAGAAAAATGTCATACAAGTACATGAAAATATTGGGTTGACATGATGGGTTAATGAGAAGAAGTAGTAGCCACTACTAGGAGCACAGGACCGAGGTCCTGGTTGAAGGAAATCGGTGGCATGGAATGAAAATAATGTGGATGGCTGTGAGTTAAAAAGTGGAGGGGTGGGGGTGAATGAAATTAATGTGGATGGCTGTGAGTGAAAAAGTGGAGGGGTGGGGAAAAGGAGTGGAGGGGGAGGCTCTGTGTTTTTGGTGTGTAGGTTTTTAGAAAAGATTTGAAAAAATGAAGGTGATTGGAAGTGGATGGGTAAGAGTGTGAAAGAAGTAGTCGAATGGGTGAGGGGGGGGAGGGGAGATTTTGTTGTGGTTAGGTGTGGAATTTTTGGAGGGTAGGAGTGTTTGACCAGCTGGCTATGTCAGGAATGTGTGGATATAAGTAAGTTAGAAGGAAAATGTTGAAATGTGCTGAGAATGTGACAGTGAGAGGAGGAAGGAAAAAAGAAACAGAAGGAGAGAAGTGATATTAGTTTAGGTGATTTTGGTAATTTTGTGCATGGAGTGATGATGGTTTGAGATTAAATTGAGGGCAAAAAAGGGGTTTAAATATCTAAATATTTGTGAGGGTATCTGGATTGTGTTCACATGCGGGGACTTGTGTGTAAGTACAACTGAGAGCGAAGAGAAAAAGAGGTTAGCCATGATCTAGGTTCAGTTTTTGTTTGGTCAGGATAATTTTGCTTATTAAAGGGGAGAGATTATAGAAGCCATTTCATTGTCTGATGGTGTTGGAGGCTGTGATTAGTGCGGTTTCCAGTAGTCTTCGCCGAGCTTTGTTGTGAATGTATTTAGTGATTTTGGCCTGTTCCAATTCGAAAGCATGATCGTGCTCTAATGCATGGGAGAAAAGTGCACTGAGAGAGTTATTGTTTTTTATGTCCCTTTTGTGTTCGCTCAATCTTTTTTTAAATTCACGTTGTGTTTCTCCCACGTAAATTTGATGGCAGTTGTTGCATGGGACAGTATATCAGCCGGCATGGGATGTGTTTTTTTTGTGGAAATGTCTTTGTGTTTAAAGTTTGTTTTATGGATTGTAATGTGGTTTGTACTGTTGGAATGCCTAGTTTGTTTAGTGTGTTGCATATGGATGTGTTATTGGAATGTGTGGGTAAGAGAAGGGGTCTATCTATGAGAGAGGTGTTTGGTGTTTGATTTTCTTGTGTGTTGTTTTTGGAGAATATTTGAAAGGCTTTCTTCTTGGCATTTAATATAAAATGTGTGGGGTATTGCAGTGTTTTTAAGGAATTAATGATGTATTTTATTTCTTCTATATAAAGTAGACTGTTTTCTCCCTCTAACTTTGACGACACTAGTCAAATAGTCAACTGCATCACAGACTAAATTGATCCGCTCGGCAAACTACCTGGTTCCCCCTGTGTGTTCCTACAAAATATAAAGTTACTACAAATCCATCCTCACATTATTATATTTAATCCGGGGAAAACTTACTCACACAAAAATAACTTACAAAGAAGAGGTAGCTCACCCTTTTACCCGCTCTAATTTTTCTACTAATCTTTCCACCCACAACATTGTGATTTCTTTATATAGGCTAAACTTTCACAAATCACCGGTCAATTAAAGAATAACATAACAGTATTCTTTCATTCTTACTCCATTCCATTACTAAATTACAATAGAAAGAAATAGTTTAAAAACGAACACAGACAAGCACACTCTATTCTGACAAGATGGCAACAATAATAAAAAGTTTTTTTTCACGTTTTTAAAAGATCAATTTTGACTAATGATTATTTACTCAGTCCAAATACTTACTCTAATGCTTCTTTCATTACAGAAAATACTAAACAGAAGACTTTCTTTCTTTTTCAGTCCATGCACATAATGACTACATCTTTTAATGATTTCAAAACATTGAACGGGTTCTTTGTCACTTAGAGTAAGACTTTTAAAAATAAGCAATAAATCTTTTACAACTCAAAACTTTATTTAGACAATTTTAACATTCAGTCTAATTGGTGGGGGATATTACTGTTTTTTATTTCTTCAGATTTCGGCAAATTTATTTTCATAAAACTAGAAATTATACTGATAGGCGAGTACGTGTGAACATTAAAAATATCATTTATTTAAATACATTTATAGTAAATCTTTAAAATCACGTCGTCATAGTTTACCCCAAATAAAAATGTGACAATACGGCAGTTTAGCAATTCCTTTTGTTAAATCCTATTTCAGTCACGTAAATTATTCAGAGTGAAGTAGAAACCAATAAAACTAAGTCCGACTGGCAACACCCCCCGGACTTAGAGTTATTGGTAGGGTAGTGGCACTCATATGTAGTATGGTTAACAGAATATACAAAGAAAAATGTAAATACTGTTTCTGCACTTCATTTTAGTGTAGACCCCCTCCCCCTAACAAAAACACCACAAAATTGATACATCCAGCATCATTATTATTACCTCTAAATGGCCGAGAAGTGGGTGCTCATTTTAATTTAATTTCACAGTTAAATCATTCTTTTATATCCCCCACACTCACGGCAATGCTGGGAAATAGGGTCCTGATAGTGTGTGTGTGTATATATATATATATATATATATATATATATCTTTTATTGCTTACCCCAATAAAGTGTTTACTAATAAAAGTTATTCTAAGTCCTTAAGTCTGTGCAAGACACAGCTTTTAAATGTGTGATAAAAATAGAGATCAATTAACTGCTATTAATTAAGATTTAATCTTACCGGACCAGATTACACAGAGACATGTTTATTAGTAGAGACAACTTGTAAACGAAGATAATTAAACGGATCAACATTAATTGCTAGATGTAAGAAGAGTCACATTTGGTTAATTTAGGATTTGTACAGATTAGCTGGTACATCTTTTGAACCAGACAAAACCGACTTTTGCCGACGCAGACTGGAAAAAGCCGAATGAAAACGAACCGGCATCAAAACAAGACGACGTTCCAATAGAAAAAATAATGAAACAACATTTAAAGCAAGATGTTTTCTTTTATGAAAAATTAATGAAATGCATAATTTTTTTTTCACAAGAAAGTTAAATTATTTATTTATTTTTGTGGTACTGTTCCAGCTTTTGAATCAGACAAAAACCGAAACTTTTTTTTTTACCCTAACCCTAAACTAACCATAACCTATTTTTATTGCCTTTGGTAACGGTTATTTGTTGCCTATTTTCTTTTGTTTTTTCACACTTTATTTTTCTCTGTTGGAAATTCTTGACAATCGGCAATTTATGATGTATTCAATTTACAATTTAACTTGTCTGCTTTTCTCACCTTCTGATTGAATATGTGCATCGGCATCTTTCGGCTGTTTATGTAAACAGTCGAAAAAAACTGAACACAAAGTGGGTTTTGTTTGGTTCAAAAGCTGTTCCAGTAACGATTATCTCATCAACTAGAAAAATAGTGTTAAGTATATTGAAACTTCAATTACTTGCAAACAACATGACAATGGCAGAAAAACGAGACTGTCTAACTTGCTTTAATTGCTTTGGGCTGTCTGTTTTATGCAAAACAACTCTACCGAAACACAATTGTACCTATTGTAAACGATTCATTGTATACGATTGGGGAAAGTGTGAATTCCTACCTTTATGCACAGTATTAAGCATACATGACTCCACTAGATCCGATGGAATTCGTAACCCAACATAGCAAACAGCTTATACTGATTTAAATTTATTGTTGTTTAGTATCCTTCTCTCTCCATATGGCATAGGATATGACTAGTGGTTTTTCTTTGGCAGGAAACAACACACACTAAATGAATTTATTTAAACTTTTATTGGCTTCTCTTAGTTATGAGTTATGCATCATCTTCTTCAAAAAGATATTCTACAATCAGTTCGACATGTTGATTGAAATGTATTGTGGTGGGAAGGAAGTAAATACCTGGAATCACACCAGTTTATACTGGCAGTCAAGACTGACATACAGCCACTCTTGCTATCTGTTGTATTATACTTTTTTAATATACTTGTTTTCTCTAAACTCTGAGTTTGTGTCTTCCTTCCGGTCCCTTTACAGGATCACAACAACTGGCGACGAGGTACAGTAAGGGATACTTGTAAATCTTAAAATGAATGGCACAATGGCGACAAAGTATATTAAGGGTTTTTTTGAGAACCTTAAAAAAAAGGACAAACGTGGAGAAATCAACGGCAAATTCATCCGACAACGTCCTTTAACATTACAGAAATTAGCTGAAAAACTGCCAGAGATTTATAAGCGTTAAACAAGATTCGAAAGACATTGAAGGGTCGGGCATTGCGCACATAAAATAGGTACGTCAAAAAACACATTTCAATTCTCTTTCAAAAACAATTCAAAACTAAAAGAAGAAATTATTTTCACGCTCGTACAAAATCAAGCCATAAAAAACATAAAAATAAAATTACCACCGAGCCCCTGTTTTCGTTGTGGATACCTTCATTGGGTAACAGAACTACCAAAAAAGTAAAAATGTTTGTATTAAAAAATACCAACAATTTATTTGGCACAGACTTATTGCAGCAGTTCAACTTATGGGGGTTACCAACTAACATTTTTAGCCAGAAAATAAAAAATCGGACGACCGAGTTAGAAAAACAAAAGAAGGAATTTGTTTCAACTATTAAATTGCGTATGAAATGGACTCGAAATAAATTGTAGACAGAAATTAAAGCACATAAGGACACGAAATGCAAGCTGAAAATAGCTAACACCAAACTGAAAGAAATCAAGTCAAATTTTTTGGATAATCAGTTGAAGTGAACTAACTAATAGTTAAAGAGCTGAAATCGTTAAAGCTACAGCACAAAAAGGTTTTAGAAGAGTTAAAGACTATGAAAGATAACAAGACTTGTCTTGAAGTTGAATGTCAAAGCAAAAAAGACATTTTTCCAAGTTTAAAGATGTGCTTCAAAATCAGAATTAAAAAGCTGGAGGATATAAAATCTTAATTTGATAGAGGCCCTCAGTTCATAAGAGACACCTAAATCGAATTAGGGAACAACTATCAGAAAGCCACCAACAGCACTCCTCAGGAAGAAGTTATGGTTATTAGATACAACACTTTCGACTCCAAGCAGCGTCAGAATAGCGGAATTCCAAAAAGGAAATGATACTGTGACTCCTGAGGAGGTAAGGCTTGGGAGGGAGGAGGTATTATGGTACCTTACCTATAATGAACTACTTGAACTCTTCCACTCACCATAAATACTAGAAGCTTCTCAGTTGTTGGAACCACGCCAGTATACTCGCAGTCAAGACTGACTTATAACCACTCTTGTTCTCTGTTGTATTATACTTTTTTCAATATACTTGCTTTTCTATAACTATGAGTTTGTCTTCCTTCCGGCCCCTTTTCAGGTCACAACAATTACTATTGAGCTTTCAAACCACTTTCTGTGTGATCTTAAAAAATTAATATATATAAGAAAGATTAAAAATTAAAATGGGTTTATCTTAACACTTTACTGCAATTTTACGATAAATCCGATCGTCAGAAGTGTATATCTATCCCACACGTCTGTATACATTGAAATTAGAGAATTTTATTTTATGGGTTAATTTGTTTATAAAAAATCGTTCTTTCTCTGAGTCTAATAAAAATATTTATCTGTCTCTGACAATGTAGTGAATAGTACAACATCTGTTAGGGGGCCTATATTTTGTTGTTCCATTATGCTTTTTTATTAATATACAATTAAAATATTTATTGCATGAATGCCAACCTGGGCAAAATTTGCATGGCTAAAAAATACACCAACACGAAATAAAATGTCTTAAAAAAACAAAAAAGGAGGGAGAGGAAATCAGTAATAAATTTCTGCAGAGAAATAAAATAACATTTTGATGTTACAAATAAAATAAATTTGAATATGCCACTTATTCTTGTACTTCCTGACACTATCATTAATTTGAATACAAAAAGTGAGTTGGTGAGTACCCCCTCCTTAACTAGTAATTAAAAGAAAATCCTATTTAAATCAATAATTTTGATTACAGAATTAAATTTGAATAAAAATAGTAATATGGGTTCAAGATTAGGAGCAGGAGTTTCTTGATTTCCTCAATTTTCCCTGACAATACCGGGACACATAGTAGAATATAAAATAGTTAACATTTATCTATAATATAGATATATTTACCTATAGGTTTTGATATTTGTGACAATGAAGAGGAACACTTGCCAGCAGGAAAGAGAATGAGGTGCTTCACATGTCGTGTCTGCAGGGTAAAGAAGGGCTTCTCTTCATGAGTGCAAATTTTTATAGTGGAGTCTGATTTGCATATGTGGAGATCAGCTGATATGAATGAAGGGGACAGCTGGGAAGCAACAGAAGCGATTTTCATTGCAGAGAGAAAGTGGTTGTATTGAAAATCGGTTGGAAGTTGAATTACCGTCAAAACGTTTTATGTTTAAAAAATTTTTCTGGCACAGTTAAGTAACAAGCTGTAAAATGGACAGCCGTTTCGACCTAAAGATAATTTCTGAGTTTATGGGACTTGATCAGTTGTTGAATGGATTGAGAAGGTGGAATTAGTGTGTGACTTATCTGGAGTGAAGCGGCTTGAAAATGTCATCCCACTTCGGCTAATTGGGGGAGCATTCTGCAGTTTACCAGCAACTAACTGAAGAAGAAAAATCCGATGCAGCACGAATTTTGCCGATGACAGATTTACAGCGTATGAGAAGTTCGAGACATGTGTATTGCGTCCGGATGAAACTGTAGACATGTATTTGGCAGATCTGTGGAAGTTGTCAGTGCTATTTGGAGGAATACCAGATAATGTGCTGGTGTGTGTGTTTGTGCAGGGGCTTTCCAACCTTGTGAAAAGTTTGTTGCGGTCCTCCTCTAGGGTGGACAATATGACTTTAGAAGAGTTGTTGGTTTGAGCTCGAGCATTGATGAAAGACAATGCTGAAATGGGGGAACCAGTCATAGCTGCGACACAGCCTGTCTGAATCACTCAACCACCTGTGGGCATGGGATGATCTGATTATACACGTTAAAAATGCAACGGCCCTAATCATTTCATGAGAGACTGCATGCAAAGGAGGCAGACCACCCGTCAATGATGTTATCAGTGCAACAAGGCTGGTCATCTAGTAAGAGATTGTCCAGGAAACGAAGTTGGGGACGAGACTTCAGTGTCAGTCTATTCCCCAGTCAGAATGTGAACTTGGTGCTACCTGTCATTACCATCTATGTTGATGATGCAGCATGCTTGGCTCTCCTCGACACTGGGTGCTCACATTCTACCTTGAGTTCAAAACTATGCTAGTCTTGGTCAAAGCAGAAGATGGTGGTAACTACATTGACCGGCGCTACACAGGCCTGCTGCGGAAATGGCACTATTAGGATTCATACAGAGACTGGTAACGTTGCCACAATCAACATGCTGATTATGCAAGGGAAACCTTGATTTCGATATGTTACTTGGCATTGACGCCATTAAGGTGGCGTTTGCATCACACAATCTGGAAGTGTGGAGTTTGGGGAGGCACAACCCGTCTGTGCAGCGCTTCGTATTAACGAAGCTGATTTTGTTGCAAAATTTGACGAACAGAAGGGAGTGTGGGTTGCAGCATGGAAATGGTCAGCAGGTCGTGCACTAGAGAAACTGGAAACTCGGATTTCTGAATATCCAATGTCTAATGAATTAAGGGAAGATTATGAATGCGAGCTAAAGACCTGGATAAACAACGGTTGGTTGTTGCCATATAATCAGGAGGAGTTTGGCCCACCCAAGGGACTAATACCACTGATGGCTGTGCTGCAGGCCAATAAAAATAAGATGTGTCCTGTGATGGACTATCGTGAATTAAACACCTATGTTGATGCATTCACTGGCGATGCAGATGTTTGCGCAGAGACAATGTGAGAATGGAGACAGCAAGGAACGAATGTATCCATTCTGGATCTCAGAAAGATGTGTACACCCCCTTCAAATTCATATAGCGTTGCCGTGCTAATACACACATCTAAATGTTAACTTTCTATAGGACCGTCAACGAGATCAGACGAAACTTTCTCTCTTGGAAACCACGTGTGAATTTACTTGTAATTTTAACACCAGCAAAATGAGGAGGAAAAAAAAGAAGAAACCAAGTAAATAACTCTTCGTTAAGGCCGTGATACCGCGAAAGTCTTAGAGACATATATTTATGAAAACTAATTTTATTCATTTAATAAATATATATATATATTTTAAAAAAATAACGTTTCTTGTATTTTTCAAAATTCTATAATATATATATAAACTAACAAAACTTATCCTCCCTCTGGGCAGCAAGTAATTGGAATGGGAGGAGTTAATTAAAAAAAATAAGTTCACTCAGAGAATTCCAAAATTTTAACAACAAACTTTGGTAAATGTGTAGATTAAAACACCCAGCTAAATTATACCCCCTCCCTAAAAATGAGATACTTTGTTTTTATGGTCATTCTAATAACACTAATTCCAAGTTCGATTGGCAAGGTTGTAAAACCACACGCAATCGCCCCAAAGCAATAACGTACAGAATTCATCTCCAATGACAAAAGTGGTTAACTGCCATAATAATAGAATAATAATAATAGAATGGCTCGAAAATTATGTTAAATTTATTTGAAAACTAATCCCCCAGGCTAAATTCTAAAATATTTTTTGTTTTTCTTTCTGCCAGTTTTTTAGGGTATTCACATGTAATCGCCTAAAAAAGTAGAATCTCATTTTATCGGGAGATGGTTGTTCATCTACAATAATATCCAAACTTTTAATATTTTTATTTATACCATAAAATAAGGTATTTTTAATTAGTTAGATAATTTTAAAGTTTTTTATTCAATTTTCATGGGAAAAGTAAACACAACTAAAATTAATTGCTTAAAATTAAAATAAAAAAGGACGTATAGTTAAAAAAATGTATAAGATTTTAAAAAATTAAATATGGGTAAATTTGCAGATTAATACCCTCTTATATCCCCCCCCCCTCCCCGAAAAAATGACATTCTGCTTTTTTTAGGCAATTGCATGTTAACACCGTGGAAAATGGAGATAGAGAAAAACAAATATTTTAGAATTTAGTGGAGAATTAGTTGTGTGTGTATATATATATATATATATATATATATAGCAATAGATAAAGTGAAAGAATAAAATAAGGTGCGAATCAAATTTTATTACTGTTCAATGTTCAGGCAAATTACTTTAAAGTCCTTAACTCATGAGTTTTCAAAGAAAATCTTCTCCTCAGAGGACCATTACTGCAATGACGTTACTGCAGGTAATAAAAATTAAACTTTGAAAATATATAAAAAATATATATATAAAAAAATACATAAAAAAAACATCAAATATGTCGGCCCAAAACATACTTTTTTGTAAACCTATACAGTTCATCCAAGTCAAAAAGTTTAAAATAGCAACAGGAAAGATATCAAACAGGTTGATTAAAAAAATAATCCAAGTGGTAAATGGTGGTCCAAAAACGAAAAAAGTTATCCAGGCGGGAAATTTGTTTGCTAACGATGCAATAGATAACAATAAAAGTGTATTCAAGGTGTATGCAAATTAATAAAACGATAGAAAGAACGATAGAGAAAACAAATCATATGAAAAGTTCAGAAAACTCACTTGGTGTTGAATATTATAATGTCTAAATTCAGGGTTCTCATGAGCTGATAGGAGTAATGCAAACCATAACTTCCTGGTTATATGCAAGCTCTGCCAAATTCAATTCGAATAAAATTAAACTATCGTTCTTTCTATCGTTTTATTAATTTGCATACACCTTGAATACACTTTTATTGTTATCTATTGCATCGTTAGCAAACAAATTTCCCGCCTGGATAACTTTTTTCGTTTTTGGACCACAATTCACCACTTGGATTATTTTTTTAATCAACCTGTTTGATATCTTTCCTGGAGCTATTTTAAACTTGATGAACTGTATAGGTTTACAAAAAAGTATTTTTGGGCCGATATATACCTTTATGTATTTTTTTATATATATTTTTTATATATTTTCAAAGTTTATTTTTTATTACCTGCAGTAACGTCATTGCGGTAATGGTCCCCTGAGGAGAAGATTTTCTTTGAAAACTCATGAGTTAAGGACTTTAAAGTAATTTGCCTGAACATTGAACTGTAATAAAATTTGATTCGCACCTTATTTTATTCTTTCACTTTATCTATTGCTATTAATGCTCTATCCAGTATATTGAGCTTCATTTTATCCGGATGTTCACTAATTAAAGATATTAGTTGCCTCTTATATCTTTTGTTGTATTAATCTTATATATATATATATATATATATATATAAACAAATAAATGCGAAATATTTTTGCATCTATCCTAACTATATTAACATCAAAACAGGTCCTACTTATTTAATTATATGATACAACATAGACTTTTGAAATACAGTATATATAGGAAACTGCAAATACCCTCAAACACATTTAGGTCGTCTTAATTTACATATTTATTATATAAATAGCTGCTTATAAATTAATATTTTGTAATATACAGTTATAATTTTACATTGTCGTATTTACTTATATATAAGCAATATTTTCGTCGATAGTAAAACGTCTGAGGTTATTGGGATGCTGAGAACAGATACTACACTTTGATCTTAGCTAAAAGGCCAAGTAACTATACAATTAATGTTTTTTTAATGGCTAGGCATTTTTTAATGACTGAAAAATAAAATGATTTAATCTATTATTATATTATTTTTTGGCATAAGACCGTCCTCCCATGAATTAATTCCACTTTTTAAGGGGGTAGAGTAATCCTCTCAGGTATTACATTCTCCTTTGGGGAAGGGGGTTGTCATATCTGTTCTAGTGTCATGAGACCATCTTCCTAGGGACTACCTTCTCTCTTTTGGAGGGGAGGGGGTAATGTAGTATCCATGATAACATACTCACAGGCATTACCTTCTCCTGGAGGCAATCCTAGGTATTACCTCCTTTTATTGGGGGAAGTATAGTATAACTTTGTTCTTCATCTCCATTTTCTGTTGTTGTGATTAACTCCTCCTTTTTTAGGTGGGACGGTCGTCATGATACTATGCTCTCAGTCATTACATCCTCTTTTGGAGTAACTATGTTTGTTCAGCATGATAATATGCAGGCTAGCAAAAACAATGCAGCTGGAGGTAGCATATATTTGCTAGTATATTTCTAAATGAATAAATGTGAAAGTTATTTTCATTTATCATTTATCACTACTATCTGTTACTGTTATTCTAATCAATATAACATATTTAATGTTTGATATTCTGTATATATACTGAAGATAAAAGATTAAGACAGCACCTTTTGACTACCTAATTAGCATAACTATTTTTAACCCGTTCATAATTAATTAACATTAAGTATTATGGATTTGGAATTGCATTTGCTTATGTTCGTTATTCATATGCAATAGTTTCATTCATATTAACAGTAATTACTTTAATAAATAAATCGGAAAAATTACTAAAACACTTTCAGTTTAAACAACCAGTGCTCGCTCACGACCTTGAAGGTCGAGTGAGGCATAAGCGAAAATAGAAAGGGAGGGGAGAGAGAATGTGGCTGTCTCGCTAGCTTTCTCTCTGATCCCTTTCTTCGCCCTCTTTTTTCAGTTGTTACATTTTCACTAAAATAACTTTTTATTAGTTAACTTAATGCCTTTATTGTAAAATTTAACGACAAACTTATTGTTTAATGTTTACAAAGACCTTATCACTATTCTGATTGACAAATAAAAACAATGGTTTAGTAGCACTGTCTGAATTACGAAAAAATATTGATTCGTATTTTGGTATGATTGAAGATTAATATCCTCCTCAAAATTACACCCCCCCCCCCCCATCTTTCCCCAAAATATTCTACCTGTTTTAGGCGATCACATGTGAACACCCTGAAAAACTTCACGGAAAGATCAAAAGAAAGAAAAATATATTATTTTGGAATTTAAATGGGGGATTTTTTTTTGTATATAAATTTAATGTAAAATGATCCCCATTTTTCAGGCCAGTTTTATGGCGGTTAACTAAATTCTTTTTTTTCTATGGGAGTTAAATCCGCTGCGTTTTTTTTTTGGAGGGGGGTAGCTACTTTTTTAGGCGATTACATGTCATTTTATGACCTTGTTACTCGGACTTAGGGTTAGTAGTAAACACTTTTGGTAAGTTCCTTAAAAAGATAGAAATTGAGAACATAGTACGTTTGATATATATATATATATATATATATATATATATATATAATCAAACGTACTATGTTTCCAATATCTGGATCATAATTAACAACGTTTGTAGCTTTTCCTTACGAGACATGTTTGAAACAACATTGTGAAAAGGAAAAAAATAAATTCGTACAAAACTTATTTACTGGTTTTTGGTTAACAAGAAGAAAAAAACTTTGCCATATTTATTTTGCTCTTTCCGTCGCGGTTGAAAATTGACTTTTCAAAACATTCGTTTTTAGATTAATTCGTCCTTAGAAAACGTTTTAATTTTTCTTTTTTGTGACGTTAGAGTTTTTTTTTAGAAAGATGCTTTGCTTGTTAAAATTCAATACTTTAACTTCTTGCTTTCTTGTTATACAAATAACTTGAATATCCTTTTTTTTCTCCAAAATCCAACGATTCAAATTTTAGACAAAAACCTTAGTTTCCGTTGCAAACGTTTGTATGCAACTTACGTCTGGTTTATTTTCATGTTCTGAATCAATTCAAATCGTTCGACAGAAAAAAATGTAGGACTGAATAAATTCAAGTACTTTTCTCCAGGTTTGTGGAATGTAGTTTTGAATCTTTACTTTCAGTGTACGTGACACAAGTTTGAGTAAAGTTTGAATAAATCCTCAACGTTAGTGTCGTGAGATGTAATTCTAGAATCCTTGTCGCCAGTGTTGTGGCAGTGTAAGTCTCAAAATCTTCCGTCGTCAGTGTTGTGGTCTTGCAGGCCGATAATAATGAAGACAAACACAGTGGTATAATTAACAAAAGTATGTTACAGGAGTATGTGTCATGCGCATGGGGCCATAACTGCCACACTTTACTGCCGCTGACGCTTTGATGTTACTGTATTTATTGTCTGAGTAAGTCTATTTATTCCTTAAATTTGTAGATCAGCTTACCCCATAACAACAGTAAAATAATAATAAACAAGCATAATTGTAATAACGCAACTGCACCACAACAAATAACATGTAGAAAATAGGAAGAGCTGGCGACTGAGGATGTTCTGCGAATATTGAAGACAAAGGATGCTTATTCCAAGAGAATTCCTACCAGTGGAGGAAGGCGTTTAATTGTTATAAAAACCTTCTTCACTATTCAAGAGTTACCTAAATTGTCAATTCGTTGCCAGATTGACGGTTAATGTTGTAATGAGACACCGGACTCCCCTCAGTCACCAAGTGAACTTGTCTGGAGAATATATGTATGACTACGAACAGTAGCATGTGTATTCGATGGTATTCGAGTGTATTATGTTAATCCTATTGGATTACTGGTAGTGCTATTGTTTTGTACAAGATATATACGTCGTAATAAACCATCCTCTTTTAAAGACCTTACACTCTGGTTATTTTGTTATAACTTCTGACTAAGTTATTTCAGTTAGTGACTAGACCTAAGGAAAGGGTTGCAAAGGAAGTTTTTATTTTTTTGTAACCTCGCTCTGGGTCACCTTCTTATTTTTCGACAAACATGCAATTGCTGAAACACAGATAACGACATCTTAAATAAAAACTACCTAACCAAAAACATAGTCTATAAAGCAAAAATTATTAGTATTGGGTAACCTTGCATAACAAAAACATTCACTCAGTGCCCCCTCCCCCCCACACACACACACATTTTAAAATCCAGGTTGGCATAACACCTCCAGAAAAAAACTGCACTTCTTTATCTAATTACTTCTGGAAACTAAAAAGCAAGAACCAGACACCAGAACTAAACAATAGATCAGAACGAATGATCATTTGCAAACATAGGTACAAATTGTCTCTCATATAGATTAATTAGGATAAGAAAGCCAGTCACAATGATCGACGTGAAAAGTGGAATAAACATTTCAATAAACCTGAATAGAATTTATGTATAAATATAATAAGTTATATTAAACTAAGTAGCCTAATGCTTTTGTTATATGAACAGTAAACATGTCACTTCCAATAGCAATAATAGACAGAGAGGATAGGATAATATGTTGGTCTCCGTTTGTGCATGTAAATAGTAATCTGTATATATATTTTTTAATGTTCTATTTCAGTTAGTTTGAAGAGATCATGGGCTAACACATGATTCCGTAATGCATTAAATTTATATCCGAGGGATCTTTTAAGGATAAATGTTGTCCCTTTAAGGGCTGCTATTTGTACTTCACTGCAGATTGGTCATCGAGGGATTGTGTCTAAGTATTTTTTTTTTTAGATTTCTTTTCATTAGACCAGTTGCCCCTACACAACCGGTATAATGTTTATTTCTTTCAGAGACCATGTTGTTTTCAAGTCATTCTTCAGGTCCTGATATTTCGTAATTTTTTGCGTTCGGCTCTATTGAGGCCACTATGGCCTCAATAGAGCCGAACGCAAAAATTTGGGACGGTTAGATCAATGATGAGAGCAGTCCTTTGAAGTTTGATGGTCTTGTCTTTGATGTATCTGCCAGCCTGTATGTCTTTGTCGTAGAACAGTGTCACCTTTCAGTTTGTTGTTATGGGTGAAGGTTCATCTTCCCAGATGTTTGGCGATCTTTCAAGTTGCATCTCTCCGCAGATCTTCAAGTAGAGGCATCTACATACTTTGTTGTGGCGGACTGTATAATGGCCATATGCCAAAAAGATCTTGCATCCAGACATTAGGTGACTTGAAACTTTCCACGGCTGAATGACAGAACCCGCACTGGTTATTTTTTTGTAGACCAGCCATTTTCTTAAATCCATTTGTGAGGGGACCCTGGCCTTGTCCGGCTATAATTATCTGTTCCTCATCAAATAGAAATTTGCCACTCTTCAGCCATTGTAGTGAAGCCTCCTTATCTATGTATTTTTGGTTAAGTTCTTCCATGAACTTTCCTGCTCTCTTATGTTATGGCAATCCGGTACTTGTCCAGGGTTTGCGCCTAATTTCCGCGATAGCTAACGGAAGTGTCCGAGACCTGCCGAGTCGAAAACGAGGCTGGGGTCGATGCTGCATAAACAAAACTGCAAAAAATCGTTAAAAAAATGGAAGGTTCGGCAGACGACAACAATATAAGACAATGAATATACGAAAAGAAGAAGATGAAATGCATATATTTTTATACAAAAAATGAAATAAATGAACAAACCCATAGCTGAAATAAATAAACTTTTTTTTATTATTATTTGTTAACCAATTTTTTAGAGTATTTTTTGAACCAATAATATTTTTAACTGTTTTTTTTTTTTTGAAATTAAGCATTTTTAAAAACTTTTTTTTTAGATTTTTTATGGGTGAGTGGGGCGAATTTCGGATCTTTTCCCGGAGGGGTAGAGCTTGGATTTTTGGGGGGCTTATCGAAATACAGGCAGAAGAGGAGGATGTGGAAGGAGGAGAAGCAGAAGATTGTTGGTCGCCTACGGGATAGAGTTCGGCTATCTGCAACAATATGGCGTCGAAGGGGTCTTTCTTGAATGTCTGATACCACATGAATTCCCGCAGATAGCCGTCTATTAGGGTCCTGCTCGTCCCGCATTCTTTTTTGTTCCTCTGCTTCGCTTCCTTCCACATTCTCTCGACATGATTGGTGCAGGCACCCGTCGTCGGGTCCACGAAATGTTCGGTGTGATTCACCGTAAGATGTCGATATCCCTCCTCCTTTCCTAACCTGCTATAAGCCCTCCAGCAATCGGAGACGACCGTGGTCCCAGGGGCGACGTACTGTCTGATTATTGGAAGGAGGGTTTCGGCATTCCTGTTTGGTACTGTCACCAGGAAACCCTCCTTCTTTGCGGGGTCGTATCCCCCGAAGACCCAGAGCGGCTGGAGAACACGGCTGACGTGTTTTCGACGGTTAAACAGACTCTTGTCTATCTCCACTTTATGCCCTGGGCCTCCGAGTCGTCTGGGGTTGCGCGCTAGATGGTCGGTGCACACCTCCTGCAGAAAATTCTTCCAATCCACTTGCGTGGTTCGAGACAGTACGCCTCATTCTTTTTTTTAGGTTTTTACCAGTCACAGTTACATTACATTTAAATTTCTGCATGTCGTTAAAGTCAGGGAAACAAGGAGCAGTGAGGGAATTCCGAAGGCTAGCTGTTTGAAGAAAGTAGCTATTAGAGTAGAAAGTCCTCCAGCATCTAGGGACCTCTACAGTGAATGGATGGGATTTAGCTGATTGTCGGGTTTGTCAGGTGTATTTATGTCGAGGGAGCACTAGAGCAGCAAGGTCGTTGGAGCACATCCCATTGAAGTACTTGTAAAACAAGCACAGAGATGCAACATTGCGTCGATGGGACAGAGCCTAGAACTTGGTAGATAGTAGGGACTTATTAGATTACAGATTCTTTTTTGGACCTTGTCTAAAAGGGAGAGACTAGTGGATGGTGCACCAGCACAGATCTGACAACAATACTCCATGTATGGGAAGATGGTGGCTTTGTAGAGATATAGAATACTAGCAGGTGTGAGAAGTTTCTAGCACAGTAGAGAGAGCCCACTTTCCTTGCAGCAGCCTTGGCAATGTCTTCTATGTATTTGTTCCAATTCATGTTACCTGTGAATGTTAGGTCGAGAATTTGAACGTTGGACTCTCAGGTAGGGTGTTATTCGCCATGGTAATCGGTGGTTGAAAGAGTTTCTTGTAGTTGTTAAAGGAAAGGCTTTGTCTTAGTAGCATTAAATGTTACCATCCATTTTGCCCCCATTCAACTACAGACTGGAGGTCACTTTCTAAGGATTCAGTCATTGCCTTAAATATGTGCACGTCTGCTTTTCCCACATGTCGAGAGTAGAGTGTTGTGTCATCAGCAAATATACCCATCTTCGACCTCTCTGATGACATTTTGTCTTTTATGAAAATCAGGAACAATAGAGGCCCAAGGATTGATCCCTGGGGTACACCCGGATTTATGTCATTTTGCTCAGATGAACGGCCATCGAGGACAACCTGAATCTTTCTTTTGGATAGGAAGAATCTAATTATATTAAGTATTCGTCTAGAAATTCCATAGGAATAAATTTTCATGAGAAGACCTTCATGCCAGACCTTGTTAAAGGCTTTAATCCGGCATTTTTTTGCGAATCAATCCATTTTGTTTTCTTTCTGGAAATAAAGAGAGAGTAACTATTGATTAGTGGCAGGAAGAGTAATTAAAAGTAACGCTTTTCACTCTCTCACACTCTCTCAGAAGACATTGGCTGCAAGATGATTAAAAAACACGAATTCGACAGAAAGTACTTATTTTATTAAAATCAGTCTTTCATCGTTTTTTGTAAGCATGTTTGCTAATTATCAATCAGTAGTTATTTTTACAACTCTGGAGAATTTTTTTTATATATTAGATTAAATGCGACACGAGGCAGACAAATTTGATGTAAAGTACTTATTTTATTAAAATCAATGTTTGTTCTTTGCTTTTTAAGCATGTTTGCTAATTATTATACAGTCAAGTTATTTTTTGAATGTATTTTTATATATTTTTTTATTGTCTCATCATCACACATAAAATATATATTATACATGAATCTAGCATTTGTGTATACAAAAAAACAAACCTTGTATTTATGTTTTAAAACAATATCTGATCCATCATCTGACTCATCATCTGATGGGACATTGTTTTCCTTGTATGCATTCATAATATAATGTTTTGTCTAACACAATGTGAATGGAATGTGATTGTTCATAATATATTCTTTAGAGTATTAGTTGTTAAGTCTATTTTTTTAATTGAGAAATCGACACAGTCCCTTGTAAAATGCAGAGTATTGCCTCAATTGTTTGATACTTACATTTTAATGTCCCACTTATTCCATCTTATAGTTTATTGCACTGAATTAATTTTCTATAGTTACCTCTGCAGCCATCATGCAGGTCCACAGGGAAAACGAGTGAGGGTTGCGTCATGTATTGTCCTTTGGGGATTGAACCCAGAGTGTTTTGGTTACAAAATGGAAACTTGTAACTTTTGTCACGCGACGAGAGTTCGCATATGCAAATGAGCCTTGTTTTGTATGGGTTAATTATTGTTGTCATAAAGAGAATAGACACTTTGCTACAGGGAGCGGAAGAGAAAAGTTGACGTTGTGACTACGTCGAGTGCTGAGAGAGAGAGAGATTCAATTTTCAACTAGAAGTTTGGTTGTAAACGCCACGTCGTTCACATGCATGTTGGACTGTTGTTGGTGAATAGAACCGAAAGAATAATTCGGCATTACGTTAGAACTCAGTGGTAGAGCATTCTTTCAAATCTGAGTAGTGAACCAAATACATTTCATTTCAGTTCATTAACTCTCCGTTACAAGCTATTCCGGCCTTTCTGTGCTGTTTATTCGTGACATAATGGCAGACGCAAAGTTCGACCTAAAACTCATCGCTGAGTTTGACTGATCTACATCTGTGGTGGACTGGGTTGAGAGAGTGGAGCTAATCTGTCGTTTCTGTGGGGTCAAGCAGGTCGAGTTGGTCATTCCCCTTTGACTAACGGGAGATGCACTGGATGTTTACCAGCAGCTAAGAGAGAATGATAAGGCTAATGTCGAGCAGACAAAGCTTTTGCGATGGACCCATGCATTGCATACGAACGTTTTACTACCTGGAAACTATTGGCAGATGAAACAGTGGATGTCTTCTTTGTGGCATTGAAAAAGCTGGCTGTTCTGTTTGGATGGTTGCATTTGTAGCCGGACTCCCCGTTCGAGTGAAGCAACTCCTGGGGGCATCCATAAGCATAGAAGCGAAACTGATAGAACAGTTACTTAAGCGTGCCCGAGCTATCATTAGGGATGAAGCAGAACTTAAGGAGTATGTTGTAATGGCTGCGCAGTCAGCCCAGAGTGTGCTTAAAAATCCGCAGAGGACGGACTCACATGCCAAAGTAAATTGTTTTCGCTGTGGATGAAGTGGTCACATTGCAAAGGATTGTATGAACAGAAGATGGGGACACATACAGTGCTTACAGTGTGTTGGGATCGGACACTTGGCATCAAGCTGTTTACGAAACAAGTCAGGGGACAAGATGTCAGCGCCGCTCTGCTTCCCGGGCAAGATGTTAACAAGGTGCAACCAATAATCAGAGTGCATGTTAACCAAACGCCTTGCTCAGCGCTTCTTGATTCAGGCTGCTCTCATACTGTAGGTTTTGCCGCAACTGGAGCAAGAGGAACACTAAAATAACAACAGTAAATGGTGGGACACAGGTGTGCTGTGGAGTAGCATTAGTAAATAATTGCATGGACTCTGGTGTATCTGCTGAGGTCAGTGTCGTCGTGACACGTAAAGACATACTGGGCTTCGACCTACTGCTCGGATATGATGCTATCAAGGTGGTGTTCTCATTACACCAGCTAAGACTGTGAAATTCCTTAAGACACTGGTGTGTGCTGCACTTTGTATTGATTGGCCAGATTTCAAGATGGAGTTTGATCAACGCCAAAAGATCTGGACTGTGTCTTGGAAATGGACGGATGATAAAGTACCAATCAAGCTATGGAATGGCATCACAGAATACCCTGTTGACACGAACATTAGAGCTGCATATGAACAAGAGCTTGACGCCTGGATCAAAGATGGCTGGTTGATCCCGTACCCCAACCAAGAGCTTGGACCTCCAAAGGGTCTTATCCCTTTAATGGCAGTGGTACAACATAACAAATCAATGGTGCGACCAGTCATGGACTACCGTGAGCCCAATCAATATATAGAGGCTTACATGGCTGATGCCGATGTATGTGCAAGCAAGTTTAGGGAGTGGCACCAGAAAGGATCGAATGTATCATTACTCGATTTGAGGAAGGCCTACTTGCAGGTGAGGGTCAGCAAAACTTCATGGCCATTCCAGATGGTGGTATTTCGCGGCAAGAGATACTGCCTAACCAGACTTGTACGTGTACTGGGCCTGGAAGTCAGAGGAGAGGATGGTACCCTGTGATAGAGATGAAGAAATGTGATTTCTGGCATCTCTGAAGTTCTCACAAGAAGGACTATTTTTTCCTTGTGCGGAAAACTCGTGGGACATATGCCAGTGTGTGGTTGGTTTCATGTGGCAGTGGGTGTAATAACATGTAGGGCAAATGCGGTAACCAAAGGGTGAGACGATCAAACAAGTGATACCCTTCTCACCCGAATGATTGCAGAAAATGTTGAGAGAGCAACGCACAATGGAGCCATGTTAGAGGATGCCTGTTGATTGCGGCCTGCGAACACCGCCCAGCGCATCAACCTTGCTGAGTTAGATGCTGTGATGAAGGGCATTAACCTAGCACTACAGTGGCAGGCAAAGAGGTTGTATATGCATACTGACTCCCTTTGCGTTTATCACTGGGTGTCCGACACACTGACTGGAAAAGCAAGAATACACACCAAGGCAGCAAGCAAGATGTTGATAAGATGAAGGTTAGACACCTTAAAAAGTCTAGTCTGCGAGTATGGCCTGGTAATCAGCGTAATATTAGTCCTGTCATACTGCAACCTTGCTGACATGAGTGCCTCGCAGATCGTACGATTCAATAAAGGTGGGTACCAAGCCCGTTCATCAAACATGCGCTGCTACAGTGAGCGCAATGACCCAGCAACAGATAGAAAACGTCTATACACAGAGCAGACATCCAGGAATCAAGAGAACTCTGTATTTCGTGTGGTGCTTACACCCAGCAGTGGCCAAATCAGAAGTGAAACAAGTCATCAAGCACTGTAAGCAAGTGACACATGACAAAGGATTGGAATGGATATCACACATTATAATGGCAACCACTTTCTTACTCTCATCGACTGTGGACCAACCCGTTTTGCGGTTTGGTGACCAATTGCACACCAAGACTCGGCAAGCGTTATTCGACAACTATCGTCCGTCTTTTACGAAAGGGGAGCACCGCATAAGATTTTAGCCGATAACGACCCAGCATTTTGCAGCCAGCAAGTAAGACAGTTTTTATGTGAATGGGGAGTTCAATTGTGGTTGCGATATGCTTGCGTACCATCAGACAATGGCATCGCGGAAAGAAGCCACCACAGCATAAAAAGGATTGCTGCCAGGAAGAAGTGCTCTGTTGGGGAAGCAACATACTGGTACAATGTTACGCCGAAGGATGGCGTGTCCCCAGCAACCGCATCTGCAAATGCCATCGACACGTACCGGACTCAGGTAAAAAGAATCGACATTGTGCAGTCACTTGACATTGAGAAGATGGATGGGCCATATGATGTGGGAGATCATATCTGGGTGAAACCACGAGGCTGCTGATGTACCACCAAATTCAAATGCGGATGAGTGACTGGCATGGTCAATCAGCAATCTTTCCTGGTTGATGGAATCCACATCACATACGCGACCGCAGCTCTGCTTTAGGGGCAGACCATTCAACTACTGAGGAAAGTAATGAGTTGTTTGGTGCTGAACTATTAATGGGCAGCACCAGTGATCATCACGAGAATGAAGCCGTGTGTTCGGAAGCGGAAACTTCGTCAGACGATTCAGAAGTGGAAACTTCATCAGACGATTCAGAAGCAGAAACTGGGGTGCATGTCCCACTTTGAAGAAGCGCACAAATCAAAAGGCCACTACCACCCTGCATCATGTGTGATCAAGAGATCAGGGCGAGTGTAGCAGCCATCATACAGGTCCACAGGAAAAACAAGTGAGGGTTGCGCCGTGTATTATCCATTGGGGATTGAATCCAGAGTGTTCCAGTTACAAAATGGAAACTTGTAACTTTTGTCACACAACGAAAGTTCACGTATGCAAATAAGCCTTGTTTTGCATAGGCTAATTCTCGTTATCATAAAAAGAGTAGACACTTTGCTCTGGGAAGCGGAAGAGAAAGGTTGATGTTGTGATCATGTCGAGTGGTGAGAGAGAGAAAGAGAAAGAAAAAAGAATTCAATTTTCAACTAGAAGTTTGGTTGTGAACGCCGCATCATTCACATGCGTGTTAGACTGTTGTTGGTAAAAGAACAGAAAGAATAATTCAGCATCCCGTTTGAACTCATCGGTAGAGCATTCTTTCAACTCTGAGTAGTGAACCAAATAAATTTCATTTCAATTTATTAGCTCAATGAAGGTTATGCTTTTCACTAACTTCCTAAACATTTTATAACAGATAAATATTCGGGTCTAGGAATTTTTAGTCATAGTTATTATTATTGTCTAACAATGACAGATTTTTGCGATAAAAAGGAAAGTAACTCAGTTATTTAAAATACGTTGTACTCCTTCCTTTCATTGTTTTGTAACTATTTAATCTTTCTATCTAGAATAAAGCTAAAATAGGATTTTTGATCTTTGATGAGTTTTTAATATTTTGAATTCATTCAGAATTGTCTAGATTTTTGATACTTACATTTTAATATCCCACTTATTCCATATAATATTTAGTTTGATAATTTTTAACAGTTGTGAATTGTTACAAGGGTAAAGAAGAAGCACTCGATATTTATACTGAGACAACTGTAAGTAAAAGAATTAAAAGATTATCATCACTTTAGCGTTTGTTTTACATGCTGGCCTGACACTGCTACCTCAATTGTTCTACAATTACTAACCCAGGAATTGTCATCCTTTCTTTCAATGTGGCAATACTTTTCTGCACACATCTACTGTCCATCTTTAATCTTCCTTTTAGCTCATCAGATCTGAGCCTGTCTTTAAGAGTTGCGTTACACATCCATCGTATCATTCTCATATCATTTCTCTCAATGCAACGCATATCCTACACCCTCACAGACCAGGTTTTACTTCCATACATCATCACACTGCATGCACATGCCTGATAGACTCTTCCTTGGGTCGACAGTGGTAATGCTCTGCTGGTTTATAAAGGCAAAAGTTCCCTGAACTTACCTCATCCACTTCTAATTCTAGCTATCACACTAGCACCTGTTCCTCAATGGTATCACCAAGGTAACAAAATTTCTGTACAACCTGAATAACTTTGCCATCCACATATATTTTCTCCATATCTGAGTTTGCATTCATCCCTGTTGTCTTACAATTCTTGCACACAAACTGGTTGTCCTCTCTCAACCTACCTGTAATTCTATGGCACTTCTTGTCAGGGCTTTACGCGCTCCACTACTTTTGGAGCTGCTCCTGCCCCTGCTCCAACGCCCAAAATTGGAGCTGGCTCCTCTCGCGCCCCCAATTTTCAAAAAGGAGCCGCTCCAGTTCAAACTCCTATAAAAAAGGAGCGGCTCTTTTTTAGCACTCCATAATGAAAATGTACCTTCTTTCATAAACGTTCTATTCTGCCAATGAATGGTCGAAGGATAGGGGTGGGCGTCAAAGGATCTCGTCAATATGGGTGGGGGTGTCACTTTAAGTGTAAGACCGTAAGATAATATTTGACAAAATCTCGCTAATATTTTGAGATGTGCTAACGGTTATAGGAGAACATGTCGGACGAAGCATAGGATTATACGTAAATTTTCGTTTCTTGAGGTATAAAATAGAAATAGAAAAATCCCTGAAGTATTTTAAAACAATTTTAATTTTCATTACATTAACAACCTATTTTTTCAGGAGAGGAAAATTTGACCCGATATTTTTTTCTATTTATTTTGAGAGGAAATTTAGATTTGTTTTAAGTAAATAAAGTTTTACTTTTAAACATTATTAGTGATTATTTTCTTTTTAAAGAAAACATTTCTCTGGGAGAGGAGAGACAGCCAGGGCAACATTATTCGTCGTGTTATTGTTTAATATTTATTATTTAATATTTGTTTGTTTTACGAACGTAACTATATTGTATTATTATTTACCACAGAGAAACTTGCAAGTACTTTCAAACAAATTGCTTTATCCAATTTTTTTTTTAATAGTACAATTTGGAGCGAAAAAAAAAACCAATGAAGTTTATCTTTTAAAGATTAAATAAAAAAATATTTTTCATAAGTTGGTAAACAAATATCAATAAATTGCCAATAAACAATTCAGAGATCCATTTAATGTCTTAAAATTTCATACAAAATATCTGGCCTAGACCTTGGTAGTTGAAAAAATATCGGATCAAATTTTCCTGCCCCGAAAAATTAACTGGAGCAAGTTTTCCTAGGTCGGACAAAAACATTTATTAAAATTAAATATTTGCATAAAAAAGGTCAAAACGTCTATATTTGAAATCTCTAACAAAAACAAACTGTTTACAATTTTAATATTCGATAATAGATTTTTTAAGATTAAGAAAGATATTTAATCTACTTTCGGTTCTAAAAAAAAAAACAACAAATTAGTCACAAAGTCTAATTATTTGTTTTTTTAAATAAAAATTTAAGATATTTTCTTTAGTTTAATTAAGTTTAAACATCGGTTTAATTGTAGAATAGGGACCGCTGTTTTCTTTTTCGCTCATTTCGCTTGGTATTCGCCCCAATTTTGGATGAAACTGATTGTTGGTCTTAATTGTATTTTTAGTCCTGAAATAAAATTCTCATTTACTTTTTAAAGAGTTGAGAATCCAACTTTAATTCGAGGTTTTAATCGCTGGCGGCCATGTTGGTTTTTATTGTTTTTTCCTTGGATTAAAAATATCTTTTCCTTGGACTAAAGATATTTTTTACTGCTTTAACATTTTATTACACACAAAAAAAAACTTTAAACATTCTATTTACAAAAGTAAGTTTTACCGGAATTTAATGAATTTAAAAGCAAACATGAAATGGTTAAAACATACTAGTCATGAATTTAAGAATAACAAAATGTCACCGAAAAGACAACGGGTAAAAATGTGGCAAAAAAGTTCAATTTGATATATGCTAAAAAATAAATTAGAATTTTTTGTTATGACAAAATGTACCATTTCACCCCAAAAATCGATTTTATCGAACATTTGGGTGAAATCCAACGGCCCTTATAGTACAATTGAACATTAAATTCTTGAATAAATAAGCCAATTTTTCTTTTCATTCATGTTTTTAAACATGAATGAAAAGAAAAATTGGCTTATTTATTCAATCAGCAATAAACATCCTTGTCATAAATACAAAAAGTTCAAATAATAACTTCAAAGACATCTATAGACTCACTAGCGCATATGAAGACATTTGTTGCCAAATTGTCTCCTGCCTTAAGAAAACTGTCCCATCAAAAATGTAACATAACATGTAAATATAAAAACCTGAGATGTTCAAATATTCTGTTTTCATGTGTAACTCTCTCTCCCTTCCTCTCCCTCTCTCTCTCCCTTCTCCCTATCTCATATACATTTACTAGAGATATAATTTAAAAAATAACTCAAAGAGTTTAGCTGAGACTTTTCTTTTCCTTTTTATTGCTGAATAAAAAACTAATGTTTAAAAAGAAAAAAACACAAATAATTTTGGATCGAGGAGCGGCGCGGAGCGATAAAACCATGCTCTTTAGTCCCAAATGGAGTTGCTCATGCTCCACTCCTGCTGAATATAAAATGAGCCCTCTTCTCCTTCGCTCCAGCAAAAAGGAGCGTGCTCCTGGAGCGCGCTATTTTTTGGAGGGCTCCGTAAAGCCCTGCTTCTTGTGTATCCAATGCTTACAAATTCCACAGAAAATTGAGTTGCACCCGACTCTCTTACCACAAACTTAGCATAGGAATGTTCCTCTTTCCAGATAGTTTCCAACACTACAACCACTGATCAACACTTTTGTCTTGGTAGTATTCATTCTCAGGCTTTTACTTTCCATAGCATTCCTCCAAGTTTTTAACTTGACAAGTAAACCTTCCATTGTTTCAAAGGCAAGTACTAAGTCATCAGCAGCATGCAGCATTTCTTCTGGAGAACCCGTGCAGAACGTCCTGGACAATGTCTCCAAGATGAAAAGCAACAGACTTCGTACAGAGCTCTGATGCACTCCCACTTTAAAGCTTTCACTAAATGTGCTGTTCATTCTAACACGACTTTGTGCATTTCTGTACATTGCTTGAACAACTGTCACTAACCACTTGTTGACCCCTAGTTTACACAATGGCCACCAGATAACATCTCAAAAGCTTTCTCCAGATCCACAAAAGCAAAATACAGATTCTTTTTCCTAAGAAACTTTTCTTGCATTTGGAAGAGATGCTGTATGCTGATCATTTAGTATTTGGCTGTAAAATAATGGAAGACCTACTTGTTAAGTTAAAGACTTGGAGGAATGCTATAGAAAGTAAAGGTATGAGAGTGAGTGTTACCAATGCCAAAGTGATGATCAGTGGTTGTAGTGTTGGAAAGCTCTCCAAAATAAGAAAGTTCCCCTGCTTAGTTTGTGGAAAGGGGGTCGAGTGGAATTGAATCTTTTATGGTACTTGTAAGCATTGAGTACACAAGAAGTGCAATGGAATTACTTGTAGGGGAAGAGAGGATAACCAGTTTATATGCAAGAAGTGTAAGACAATGGAGATGGATGAGAACTCAGATGTGGACAGAGTAAATTTGGATGACGAAGCTATTGAGGCTGTCAAGAAGTTTTGTTACCTTGATAACATTAGAGCACAGGGTGAAGCAGGGTCTAGTGTGATTGCAAGAGTGGATGGAGTAAGTTTAGGGAACTTCTGCCTTTATTACCCAGCAGAGCGTTAACACTGTCGAGTATGGGAAGAGTATCAGGCATGTGCATGCAGTGTGATGATGTATGGAAGTGAAACCTGGCCAGTGGGGTTGAGGACATGCGTTGCATGAACAGAAATGAAATGTGATTGTGAATCTTAAAGATAAGCTTATTTCTGATGACCCCATAGAAAGATTAAATTTGGACAGTATGTGTGCAGAAGAGTAGACTTCAATGTTCTGGCCATGTTGAGCTCTTGAGTAAGTAGATGTAGAACAGTTGAGGTAGCAGGTCAGTTCACATATGAAGGCCAAGGAAAACATGAGAGTAAGTGATAAAAATAAACTTGAAAGAAAGAAGGATAAATAAAGACTTGGCCACAGATAGGTTAGTTTGGAAGTCAATTTCTTAAAGCTGCTCAACAGTATGTAAAACGGACGTTAACCCAAATATGATGATCATGAATTCCTCAGTTAATGAGAAAGCGTATTTAATGGAAAAATTATGAAGCATCACCGTAAATCGGCTTCTTAACAAAATCTCTAACTGACACAAATAAAATGGAGGGAAATCGAACCACTTCATAAAAAATTCAACAGCTATGGAAAATCAAACAGAAATCGACTGAGACACGAAACTCAAATCACGTCAAGAAATCTGTTGTGAATCAAACGTGGTCACTTGTTACATGTGACTTCAGCGAGCTGCTGAATGCATAAGTAATTGCAGTGAAATTGACTTTGTTTTCGTTGCCTAACTCCCAGTGACAACGTGCACATGCTAATCGCTACTTTTTGAAAAACTTTTTTTTCATACTTCATTATACACCATTTGTCATAATTTTCCCTTCACTGATTATTAGCACCCTGTCTGCAGGGCCACAAATTCATTAACTGTAAATCCATGCAGAGGGGTATCCCCCCCCCCCGAAAATGGGCCACCAGTAGACCATGGGTGGCGACCCGTGGTGTCTTAGGATGGGATCCTGGTGGCTGAGCAGTCTGTGGCCCGGTTGCATAAATGGTCATGTGACTTGCAGCACTCTACTTCAGGTGGTCACGTCATGCCGAGTATCTATAAGTTCATCGCCAACCGTATTATTCAATCTGATTCTTCTAAAACTCAAAACCTTACTTCTCCTTTTTATTTCCCCTCCCAAATAAATACTAGAAGGCGGTGACTGAGGGTCAATCGTGTTGAGAACAAAGAAGATTACCACTGCAGAGTTTCTATACTTTCAGTTTATGGGTACTGGAAAAGAAATAGCAGAGGCTAATTTAGTCCTACTCAATGCAAGTATAATAGTCAAAGTATCCCCATCTCAACCAGGGCGTTTGTGTTATCGCCCCTGATAAATTCCCAACTTTAGTTGGACTCCCTTTGTGGGTGGTGGAGCTCAGGACCATTGAAAACCAAACCAAATGGCAAAAACAAATTAAAAAAACAAGCGACATTTATCAGAGTCATATTCTTCTGACAATGAAGCAAACGATGACTTTAAAAGATTTATTGTAATTGAATCTCTGAAGGATACACCTCTCGCTAAACTGATTGAAAAGGTGATAAGCAGCAGGACAAATCCTAAGAGTGTAAAAAAGATCCAAAACGGTAACCTTCCGGTGGAGGTTACTGAAAGTAAATAGGCAACAAATCTATTAAAATAAAGAACTAATACAATATCAAATGTAAATGCCCATGAGAAATTGAATACGTCCAGAGGAATCATCCGAAGTCAGGACCTTGTCTGGCGACAGAGGAGGAGATCGAGATTGCACTGTGTAAGTAGATGTCACTCATCACAGAAGAATATCGATAAAAAGAGGTAGAGAAACAATAATGACAAACACATATTTACTGACCTTATATTCCGCAACAATCCCAAAGGTGGTGAAAATTGGCTACATTGTTGAAAAAAGTTGAAAAAGTTGAACCCTACATACCAAACCCCTTATGGTGTTTCAAATGCCAGAAGTTTAGCCACCATAAGCAGGTATGTGGTAAATGTGGCGAAAGGAATCCGTCCCACATTGAAGACAAGTGTCGATCACCCCGCATTTTCAAGATCGTGTAATTTTTTTAAAAAGGAGGAAATTATGACAGTAAAACACACAAGGAATATTGTATTCCTTAAGGCCTCAGTCCTATGCCCTACGGTTGGAGCTACTACTAAAAAAAACAACCCATAAAAGTAGTTGAGAAAGAGACTAAATACAGTGAACTGGTAGAACAGTTGCTGAAACTTAGCCCGGATGAGTTGCCAGGATTTCAGAAATGCTTACGGGATGCTGGTATGGAGCTCAGGAGGAGGTGAAAGGCACACCAAAGTAGCCAAAAACAAAAATAATAATAGAGCCAACAGCGCCCATTGAAAATGGGAACGTATTCAGCACTGGATTTAATTTTGTGTGATCCCACAATATTCATGAACTACACATGGAAGGTGCACAATGAGACATGTGAGAGTGATCATTTTCCAATTATTCTGGAAAGTGCAGGTCCTCAACTCGAAGAAAGAGTACCACGATGGAATTTGCAGAAAGACTATTAGGAGAGATTCCAAGTGCAATGTCAACAAAACTCTGACAGTCAATGTTAATGAAGATCACTCCACCTACTTTACAGAGAGACACTGGTAGAAATAACTGAAGAGTGTGTACCAAAGTCATCCCCAAACCAAACCAAATGCAAACCCTGGTTTGATAAAGAATGACTAAAGACTATCCAAGCACACCGTTCTGCCTTGAGAAGGTTTAATTTGAACCCCACTAGGAAGAATGATGACTTGTTTAAAATCAAGAGAGTCAGGGTTTGTCAAACGATTAAGGAGTCTAAATTCATGGAAAGGCTATATATCCCAAATAAATTCAAACACAAAAACTAAGGCGATATGGAGCATGATGGGAAAGATAGCTGGCAAGAATGGCAGCATGCCAATTAAGCATTTCCTCACAAACAAACATCAATAGTGTAGAAAAAGGTAGAAATAGAATTGGATGAATTTAGAAATAATGATAAAAAAACAAAATTAAGAGGCATTTTTTAGAACTATACGATGCAATATTGAACAGAATTTGATCTGTATATTAATATTGTATTAATAGTGTAAATATTCTGTGGAATGATATTTTGTTTTAAGGATTGAATTGAGAAAATAATTAAAATGGAAAATGCCCAAAGAGGCATAACAAACAAATAACACAATGATGATGAACGATGCGATTAAAGAACAATCAGGCAAAATACAGAGAGGCAGGCTGATAAGCACTGCCAAGATGAACAATGTAGAGAGCAGCGAAACAGGAAACAGAAAAGGCGAGAAAAGAAAAGAATGAGAAGAGCAGCAGCTACATGGACAATTTACAAGACTGATCAAATAAATAGTGCATGAAAACACATACCTACGGAAAACAATCAGAATAAACTACATAAAAGCCAGGATAAATAATTGAATTCAATAAATTTGGCAAAAAATAAAACAAGCTTCAGTTGCCATGTAGAGAAAGAGTGGTAGAAATTTACACAAAAGAGGATACAGTTGCCCAGCACTTGTTCAAATTTGCCTTGAATTTCTGTGTTATTGCTGCATTTACTACATCTCCTGAAAGTGAGACAGAAAACCCACTGCAATATGGCAGTATTTATCGACATTGAGGTATAAGTCCCATTCAATGGATTATTTCCAGACACGTTGAAGGCTAGACTTGAGATTGTCAATTTTGGTTTTACGAGCTACTAATTTGACATCATTTGCAAATAGGAGCACGTTTCCACCAATCACTTCTGTTCTGACATGTTGATATAGAGTAATAACAGAATAGGACCCAGCATGGAGCCTTGAAGAACACCACTGCAAACATCCATCTCAGATAACAAACTGCCATTTATATGAATCCTGTGTGTACGATCACCAAGAAAGGATCTTATCCACTTTATAACTGATTCATGGAGGCCATAGGTATTGAGTTTAAGCGTTGATTGACAGTCAAAGGCCTTGGAAAAGTCCAGAAAGACAATGTCAGCAGTATCTCCATCGTCCATTATACTCGTAATCCATTCTTTCATCACAAGTAAATTTGTGAGACATGGACGTTTCGGAATGAAACCATGTTGAGATGGAGACATGGTAGCAGTAGATGTAAGATTGGTCAAGGAACTTCCATGGATTTAGAGACGATAGAGATGAGGCTCACTGGTCTGTAATTTATTGGGTCATCTTTGTCACCTTCTTTTTAAGATAGAGAAGATTGTGGCCACCCTCCGATCAGCAGGAACAACTCCGGTAGTCAGTGAAAGGTTAAAAAGGACTGTTAAAGGTTCAAATAGTTTGGGTGCAACAATCTGTAAAATTGCTGAATATAGTCCATTTGGATCTTTCCCCTTATTCACATCCAAGGACAAAAGCTGCTTCAACCTGAGTAATGGTTATCGGCTACATTGATGGTGCTATCATGTGTAGTGTTGCAGGGTCTCTACCATCATCGTCTTTGAAAATATTGTCAAAGAGAGATGCTTGTTGGTTTAAGTACTTAATTTCTTCTCCTTTGGAATTACATAGAGTTACAATTTGGTTGTTCAATTTTTTTATTTCTTTGTACGTGAGCATAAAATCCCTTTGGGTTATTGATCAGCATCAAGAGCCTCTCAAAATTTTGCCTACCAATGTTGAAAATGTGTTCAACATGATTACCTTGCTTTTTGTAGACCTCAAAAGCTGACTCAGACATTTTTTTCTTGGTAATACCCCCATGCAGTGTTTCTCAGCTTTCGTTCACGGAGAATCTTCCTAGTAATCCATAGTTTGTGTTTCTTGTGTTTTGGCATCTTCAGAGGTACAGACATATCTGTAAGGTGCAACAGAAATTTCTTTATTTCTGCCCACATTGTTTCAAGTTTGATACTCAGTGAGGCTATGCCAATCTAACTCATTGGAGACCACTTTAATAAGATCATGATTCATAGCAGCAAATTTTCTTCCTGGCTTATCTGAACAGGTGTGCATGCAAAAGCTCAGAACTCCATGATCACTCTTGCCAAGTGGAGGAAACATTTGCAGAGAAGAAACGGAACTTGGGTAACAGGTGAAGACAACATCAAGCACCAATGACATCTAACCAATTCTATTTTTGTAGGTTTCGTAACATGCTGGCAAAGAAAACATTCCTCCATCATGTCCAAAAGCAAGTTATCGAACATGTCATTGGAAGTGCACAGATTTGACTGCCAGTCAATAGTCGGGGCATTTAAATCTCACAGTATGAGGCAGTCACTCTGTAATTTGGAGACAGCTTTCATAGCATTAGTGAGACTTTAGTCATCAGCTTCTGTAGAATTTGGACTGCGATATATAGAAAGTACAGGAATATCTTTTCTGCTCATGTTTATATTGCAGATAAAAGCATGAAATTTATCAGACAGGTGAACATTTGGAGAGAGTAGTAGTTAGGATGGCTTGACTGGATCTTGCGTACACCTTAACTACCACCTTTTCTTTGAGATCTCTCAGGAAAACAATTTGTGGATAAAGAGGCGAAACAGTAAATTATATAATAAATGAATGCAGCAAACTAGCCCAAAAGGAATACAGAAACAGATACAAGGAAGGTAGTCCACTGGGAACTATGCACTTTGAACATACATACAAATGGTACTGACACAAACTGGAGCCAGTAATGGAAAATGAAAATCATAAAATCCTTTGGAACATGGAAATACAAACGGACAATCTTATCTAAGCAAGAAGATCTGACATGGAAAAAAAACTGTCAAATTGTTGAGTTTGCTATTCCAGCAGTTTACAAAGTGAAGATCAAGGAGACAGAGAGTGCTGGAAATCTGAGGAGACTTGATGTCACTCAGATTTCAGGGAACATCACTTCGCCATCAATGAGCAATCACTGATAACAACTTACATGAAAAGTTTTACTGAATAAATAATAATAATTGCACATTTTTGGCTACAAGAATATAATATTCTAAAGTTAAATAATGATGTGTTAACTGAAAGAAGATATAAGGGCTAAATAAAGGTAACAACCATTGTTGTTAATTCGAAGAGTAGTGTTATATACAACCGTTTACCGATGGGTGTATAAAGATCTTTACGTATGTGAGTGGATCGTCTTGTCACCATCGCTATCATCACCATCGTCACTGGGAACTCCAGTTTCTTTGTTGTTCGCTTACACAAACCATGTCAAAACTTTTTTGGTTAGTTTATAACAAGCTTTATTCCAAAACGGAAGAACATACTTGAGATGAGATGGGATGAATAATCTTCACTAAATCAGTCATTCTTCGCCTGCTGTCCCCAGTTTGGGGGACAGCTGGTAATCACATATTCTCTCGCTCAAGTCTCACCAGCCAAGTAAGAGAAAAAGGAAATCACGCGGTTTGTATAACTTCTGTGCAGTGCAACCCTCTCCGATCTTTCATCTTTCCATTAACTACTAACAGTGAGAGATTAATGCTAACCTCTAATCTATTCATAGCTCTATATATAACCCAATCAAAATAAAATTGTATACCTTGCATCATCCTTTTTATTATTATTCACACTTGAGTGTAATTTTTGCAATTTGATAATTCTCAGATTTGCAATATGTAAATATGTGATCAGTTATTGATTTCACAGCATTTATTCTATGCGTTTTTAATTAAAGAATAACTGAAGAAAAAAATGCTCTGATTTATCATTCCTGTTTTTGTTCTTGTAAAAAATAAAATGAGAAGACCATTGGATCATTGAGATGGAAATTTTGCAAATGTAAAAATTTGTGATTGACACACATACACACGCACATGTGTGCAGATTTGGGGCATAAATATTTCATATTTGGAGTGAGAACTGTGAGCTGTAGTGACGATAGAGGAGTAGGGCAGCTCTTTATCGGTAGGCTAGGCCATATTATTTTAATTTCTTAGTTCATCAATTCTTATAAGAATTTCTCTCTCATGTCCATTTTTATCTATTAATAATTATAAAGTGTTAAAGGGGAAATGTTGCCAGAGCATTTGATTTTTTTAAAAGGTGGCCAGATTTCAACCCTAATCGTAATCCGACCTTTTTCCTTTTGGGATGATAATGGAAACTATTTTCCAACACCGTCCTTTAACTCTTGAGGATTTTAAGGAAAAGATCAGAGAAGAAAATATGTAGAAAAATATGTATGCTCTTGCACAAGTAATGGAACACTCTGGTTATTTCTCCGATAACACTAAATTACACTGTGTATGTTTGTGTGTTTGTTTGTTTGTTTTTTCTTTACCATCCAACCAAATTATATCAATTGGCTACAATAGTTGTATATACCGGAATTGGTCGAAATAATTGGAACAGTACATATTTTACTACAATATTTCAATAACCGATTATATCAAGAATATTAATCTACATTTTATTGTAGATCAGGTTTTTAATCTACTTGAGTTATATTTTTAATTCTTTTTCAAATTTTCGTAAAATTAAGGTAAAAATGTATGACTCAACAGAGTTTGAAAAAGGGCAAATTATTGGAGCTCATATGGCAGGAGCTCAATCACCAAAACCGTTGATCTGCTTGATGTTTTGAGAGCTACCATATCAAGAACCATGTCAAACTTTAAGAAGCAGTGAAAATCCTAAAGTAATTCTAGCTAGACTTCTAAACTTACTGACACATCTAAGATGTATTATGGGCAAAACTCATTGGACTACTGTCGTCAAAATTGAATCAGCATCTGAATAGTCTAGTTGCAACCCAAACTCAATAAAGCCGGATATCATGGAAGAGCCACTTTCTTTAGATTGAACAAGTGTTCCAACTAATTTGTGCAAGCACTGTATATTGACACATATGAAATCAGCTGTTTTCATCAAGTGGCAACATACAGTTTATATTAAAAATATTCTCTTTGTTTTATTACATTTGTTTTTCATGGTTATGATCAAAAATGTTTCAACATCAACTAGGTGTTTAAGACCAATTTCGACAGATTGATGAAATGTCAAAATGTCCTAGTTTAGGAATATACTTTGTTTAATGTTGCATGAAATAATCATATTACCCTATTATATTAAATATATATTATATTAAAACGAGCTGAAGTACCCATTAATGCCAGGTTTCTCAAATCTTTATAGTTCTAATGAAAAATAACAATTTTAACTTTAAATGGCGATAAAATAATAATAAAAAATAAACAGGTGCATTATTCAGGTTTATGATGATGATTGATATCGGCGAGGAAATAACTGGAATGCTATATTTTGTCTTTGTAACCTACTTAAACTGTTTATGAGTTCGGCATAGGGATACAAACTCTGCATACATCAAAAATAGTTCGTTTGTATAAAATAAAGAAGCATAAAGAAAAGTTGTATCTTCTAATAAAAAAGGATGTCAAATATGTACGATGATGAGATAAAAAAACAATCTTTACTTATGTTCATTTATTTATTTTTCTTATTTCTGAATCTTATGTTCATTTATTTATTTTTCTTACTTCTGAATCTTATGTTCATTTATTTATTTTTCTTATTTCTGAATCTTATGTTCATTTATTTATTTTTCTTACTTCTGAACCTTTTCACTACCAGTATGTTCTTCAGTAGAATTGGAAAAGAAATGCTAACAATGTCAGAACATTTGTTTCGAATGATATTTTTATGTACTTTTAATTTTGAAATAATGAGTTTTAAAAAAGGTTCAAGAACTTCTGACATTGATAAGGTCATCAGATTGAAGGTACTGATTCCAAGTCTGAAGTTAGTTTTGCTTTTAGGTCAACTGTTTAACTGTGATGTCATGACACACATACTTACAACTTTGCTTTATATATAGAGACTTGAATATGTGAAAAAAATAGACGTGTTTGGACATTTGAATTTACCCAATCAACAGTAGTAAAAAAAACGTATTCTCATGTTTGCAAAAGAAAAAAATATTTTTCTTTTTGTAAACCAGTGTAATTTATGTTTAAATCAAAAATTAGTCTTTCATTAGAAATAACACTATGCTTCATTTTTTATTATTTTTTGATTCTTTTAATTATTTGGTCGGCTTTTGTGTTGATATCTAATTATCGTCATTTACATATTTGTGCAGATATCAGTGATAAGAAAGATTTCAACAATTAATCGTAAAATACATTTTTGTAGATACTCTGAGGTCATCATCACTGATGAATTGCTTTCACTGCCGGTTACATCAGACTTGTTCCACCAGCAACCCAAGCATTTTTCAACAAACTATGTGACATCGACGCTATGCATCATTATAATTATGTTCACTTTTATATCTTTTCTTTTTATTATGTCAAGCCCATTTATAATTAACTTATTTAAAACCCATTTATGCATGTTGTATGAATGTATCATTTTGTTTAAATTGTCTATTTTGAAACATTGAGTTGTAGTAAAACTAATTACACTAATTGTTACATTTTGTTTTAAGTACAAACAAAAACATTTCTGCATGTGATCATCCAAGGTAATAGGACTCTTGTATTTATTGAAATTTTAGAAGTTTGTCATCTAATTTTAGAAGTTTGTCATCTAATTTTAGAAGTTTGTCATCCAATTTAAGAAGTTTGTCATCCAATTTAAGAAGTTTGTCATCCAATTTAAGAAGTTTGTCATCTAATTTAAGAAGTGTGTCATCTAATTTTAGAAGTGTGTCATCTGATCTTTTAAAATAGTTATTTTAAATTCAAGCTGAAGAGTTACAACCAAAATAAGTGAAAATAGAAAATATTACTCGCTGAATGATACTTTAACAATTTTAATTTGTGTAAAACAGAATTTAAATAAACATAGAAAATATAATTTGACTTATGTGTTAATTATTGTACATTTTGCCATAATAATAATAATGCAACTAAGAATATTAGTCATACAACCCATTCATTATGGTTGTTATCATTGTGTATAAAGAAAAGAAAAGGTTTGCTCCAAAATATGAATTGCAAGGAGTTTATACATTGTTTTCTGCAGGGGTTGAAAAACTTTTAATTGTATAAACATTTGGAATAGAGAAAAAAAAACGGATTTTGTATGGAATACACAGACAATTTTTGGTTGTAGGAGTAAAAAGTAAGAAAGTGATACACTCTTACCTGGCTTAATATGATGCTGGTATTGATTGGTGATGTTTTATTATTCCTGTAATACTCAACCAAATTATCATCATCATCGGTTTATCATCTGTTTTACATGCTGGCACATGTTGGACGGCTTTTAAAAATTGACTTCTAAATTAATGCATTGACTTCTAAATTAACCTATTTTCAAGTTTTTATTTATCTCTCTTTCTCTCAAATTCATCCTTATCACTTCCTCCCATTCTTTCTGTAATGTGGTTGGTTTAGTTAATACAGTAATAAGCATCCTCTGGCTTTATTGCCTATAAGATCTGCCACCCTGTTAGCATGTCTACAAAGTGAACAATGTACTTTGAACATCATAACAAAATGAAGTCGCCAATAGGATCTTTATTGAATATGAAAGAACCTAAACTGCCAGATATTTGGATAGAATGCTTTGAAGTGCATACCAAAACAAAAAAGTTCGGAGACAGTCATGTACCGGGAGAACAGAAAGAAATCATTGATATATTTTTGGTTAACATGGGATGCAAAGCCATTTGAGGAAGATTTCATTAATGACATACCTGACTGTAATGAAAAACTTTACTTGAAAACTTGAGAGGAATAATTTAAAAAAAATATTCAACCATGAAAAAGGTTGGTCATAGCCGAACAAGCCAAGAGGCACTAAAACAAGAAACCGATGAATCTATGAGGAAATATCTATGCAGGTTAAGAGACACCAGTAGATATTGTGAGTTTAATTGTCTGGGCCAAGAAAGCATAATTCAACTTTGATTAGTAGAAAGTATGTACAACACTTCACATAGTTAAAACCAAATGCTGTTAGAAGCGTAGTTAATTGTTGTAACAAGAGTTAATTGAAAATTTCAACAAAAAAAAAAGAAAAGCTACCAGAAAGTATGGGTACATAAACCAAAACAAAATTCAAATTCAAATATTTCAACTATGAGCATGAATTAAATAGGCAGAAATGTCTGGCATGTGGACAAATATGTAATAAGGGTAAAAAGAAAAATCACTTTCAAGCCGTATGTAAATGGCAACTTAATGTAAAGACTGTTGAAATAATAAAAATGGAACCTATGTTTTATAAGTAAAACCAAAGAAAATACTTTCAAGGAAATTAAAGTGAATGGCATAAATTCAAATAGATACTGGAAGCAAAGTAACACTTATTCTGAGGAACCTTTGAAAAGACTTTCTAAATGATAATTTCAAAAACGTCTATTAAAATTAAGACAATTTGATGGAACTTGTATAAAAACGTTAGGGTCCTTTAAAGGCATCTTTGAAACAAAATCCACAATTGAAATTGTCACTATTATTGTTGTCTATTGCGTCAAAACATCGGAACTGATTTATTTAATATTAATAGAACATGCTTACTTAATCCTTTGGATATTTGGAATCCTGAAACTGGAACTTTAAAAAATTATAAAGCCAGTCTTAAGTTTAAAAGACATAGCAATCCATGATATTTCAAAAGCTGTAGACCTCCTATTCATGTACAACCCGAGATATTAATAAATTATGTAAAATGGTGGAAGAAAGTATTCTTTAGCAGGTCTCTCCTGGTGGAAGCAAATGGTCTTCACCCATAATTGTTATAAAAATGTCAAATGGTGATTTTAGAATTTGCGGTGATTATAAAATCGGTGTAAATCATAAGATTTGTTCAGATTCATATCCTATTCCAACCATTACAAACACACTACATTCATTAGCAGGAATGAAGTGTTTTATGAAAATTGATCTGAAAAATGCATACAATCAAATTCAAATAGATGACTAATTTAAACTTTAACAACAATTAATACTCCCATAGCTTAGATGATCTTGTCTACCATATTGAGTTAAGAAAACTAGTTCGATTTTTCAAAAGGAAAATCTGTTGGAAGCTGCCATCGAAAACATGAGAATATATCAGGATGATATATGTTTGGGTGCAACCAACGAAGAAGAACTGGAACAAACAAAAAAACAGCAACTATGTATTAGATAAACTAAGAACAGCAAGAATGACTATAAATAAACATAAATGTATATTTAATTGTAAAAAACTTAGTATTACTGGGATACCAAATTTCAAAAGCTGGTAGTTCGTCGGATCCAAATTTAATACAAAAAATATTAGACACCTTCTTACCATACAAACGAACGAGAATAATTTCTCGAGTTAGCTAATTTCTATAGCAAATTCCTACCAAAATATTCTGACAGAATTCATGTTCAAAAAGAACATGGAATTTATTTGGACGAATACACATCAGGCATCTTTTATTAAGTTAAAAGAAGCTTTCTCAAAATGAAACTGTTGTAAAGATGTTAACCACAGATGCTAGTAATTATTCCATGAAAAATGCTAGTATACTGAAATCATATGCCCTTAATAGGGTTAAGATGAAAATTCATATACACTAAAAGCAAGGAAATTCCCAAATTTTTACAATTTTATTGTCATTAAGGGTATGCGAGCACAACAGGGCTATGTATTTTACTGGTAGGAATTTTTCTTCAGCGCACATCACACACTTCATCCACTCATGCATAGAGATTTATACTGTAGTAATGTAATAATGAAATGGTTTGGTTGATATGTAGTCATACCCTTAATGACAATAAAAGTGTAAAAATTTGGGAATTTCCTTGCTTTTGTACATTTAGTGTATATGAATTTTCATCTTAACCCTATTAAGGGCATATGATTTCAGTATACTGGCATTTTTTATGGAATAATTATTTTTTATGGAATGTCACTACTTTTGTAAATGCTATGCCTCAATACAATGCCTTCTCATAACTGATATAATTGGTAGTTTGACTAATCAATGTTTCATCCAATATTCACAGGTAAATATTTTTTTTTAAATTATGATGAGTGTATATTTACTCATGATACAATTCAAACTAGAACAAATTTTTTCAAACTTTACCATATATTCATTGCAAACAATAAATGGTGATTCAATCATGTTACAGTCAGTGTGTTTGAAAATTGACAAGGACACAATGCAATTAAATTAAAATGCCATCAACTAGAGCCTACAACCTCTATCTGTGCCATAACACAGCTGAATTAATCAAATAGAAGAAAGTGTATGTGGACTAGTCATTTTTTAAGGTTTGTTGAAAATTTCTGAGAAACTACGGTATATTGGTAAACTGAAATTAGAAAGCCATCAACTAGAGCCCAGAGCCTCTATCTCTGCCAAAAATCAGCTGAATCCATCAAAAAATTGATGAGATACAGAATAAACTGTATGTAGACTAGTAATTTTTTTAGTTTTTTTTTAAATTTTTTTGGAAAACTAAGGTATATGATAAACTGAAATTAAAATGCCATCAACTAGACCCTAGAACCTCTATCTCTGCCAAAAATCAGCTGAATCCATCAAATAATTGATGAGGTACAGGGTGGCGCATATGCATGTACACACAGATAACATGATTTCATGATTGAACTTTCTGGATCTCTGGTTGCCTTAACTAATGATGCTGAAATTCTACACACTTATAGAACCTATCAAATAAAAAATTTTGTGCAAAGTTTTAACTAATTTGGTTTATTGGTTTTTGAGTTATGATTGATCAAAGAAATGAGATTTCCAGCATAGGCCCTTTGTAAAGTCTATTAAGGGATAGAGCGCTCTCTCGCCTCCCTTGATTCGGTATCTGCAATTTTATCCCAGGAGCGACATCCAGTTATATATCTTTTGAAAACATTGACACCAGCTGAAATGAACTATTCTAATATAGAAAATGAAGCACTGGCAATTGTATGGAGTGTGACCAGAGCAAGCCAATTTTTATTAGGAAAGAAATTCTTGCTGAAATCTGATCAGAAACCCTTAGAATTTATTTTCAATTCTAGGAAAGAATTGCCGAATTCTCCACATCGCGGGTCTAGTCGTACTATCAAGGTTTAAGTTTAAAATATTTCTGTGTAATGGTTATTCCGCAATGTATATCATTGTGCACGTTTTTTATTTTCTTTTTTTACATATTTCTGGTGACACTACCAAATTTCCATTGCAAATTGCACTTTTTTTCTATTGATAGTTTGTATCTGGTTTCTTTGTATGGCCTTTTGAACAATTACTTAATTTATTTTCTTTATTCTAAACACGATTCGATTTAAGATAGGATCTTGTAATGTCTCTGAACGTAATCAATTTATGGGTAATACGTCAGTTTCTACCCAATGCAAAAATTCATCTTTCACATTTTCCAGCACTTTTCTATTTTGTCCCTTTTAAAACTGAAGACTTGATAAGGTATCCTCGTGTGGTATGATATTTCCTTTTACATATTCAATATCAAAATCAAAACCTATTGCTTTATAGCCTATCTTAATATTTGGGATGATGTAACTCTATCATCACCAATATTCCATAGCATTCCTCTAAGTATTTAACTTTACATGTAGACATTCCATTGTTTCACAGGCAAGGCTAAGTCATCAGCATAAAGCATCTCTTCTGGACAACCCATATGAAACTCCCTGGACAATGCTTCTAAGACACAAATGAAAAGCAACAAACTCAGTACACTCACTTTAAGATTAAAGCCGTCACTAAATGTGCTGTTAATTCTAATGACATTGAGCATTTCTTTACGTTACTTGAACAACCTTTACTAACTACTAGTTTGCCCCAAATTTACGCAAAGCCCATCAGACAACAAAAGCTTTCTTCAAATCCACAAAAGCAAAATACAGGTTCTTCTTCTTTACCAAGGTACTTCTCTTGCAGTTGTCTCAGGATAATGGTATTTTGCCCAGGCATAAAAAAAAATGGATTTCATCTATGTTTATCTCACTTTTTATTTGCTGCTCAATTATTCTCTCAACCACTGATCTACCAACTTCTGTAATTACCTCTAGCCATTACCCTTGTACCAGTTCACAAATGTACTTAGATCTCAGTCTTTTGGAACAGCCTCTTTTATTACCTGAATTGTCAAGTCTGTTTCACCTGCAGCCTTTAACATTTCTGCAAGTGAGCGTCCTGCATCTCTACTCTTCTTCATCTTACTCACATCTTCCCATACCATTTTTTTCCTCAATTCTTAAAGCTGGACCAGATATTATTTCTGCCACTTCTTTTATTGGTCCTATGAAAATTCTGTATTCAACAATCTCTCATAATAGCATTTCCAAGTATCCATCTTGTTCTGTTCATTTATTGCTAGCACCTTATTATCGTTTCGAATGCAAACATTGGAAGAGATTAAATCTAATTTTACTTGATTCCTGTATTAAATAAAATTGCTCACAATGAAATTATTGAATAGACAAAACAATATTTAAAAATCAATCTTGTGAAATGTTGTTTGAAAAATATTGAATATTCTTTAAACTTCTTTTTCAGATTTTGCTTATTTACTTCATGTAGCTGCCATCATGTTTGAGCGAGCGGTCGTATATATGATCAATTCCATTTTTGGGAAGTACATACAGAACTTGGACTCTAGCAAACTTAGTGTTGGTATATTCCAAGGTAAGCACATTTATCTGATATTATTTTTCATCCTTTTTTTTTTTGTTGTTAATTTTTTAAAGTAAATATTCGGGTCTTTGAAGACCCGAATATGTACTTTAAAAGATTAACAAAGAATTTAATAAAATAACAAAAATTAATGACAAAAAAAGAAAACTTTTAAACAATATTTTTGTTTTCCTATATATTTGAAAATAAAATAATCTTGTTTCATTTTCTTGCAAGTAAATCCTGTCCAATATCACTAAAACATTTCTTTATTGTTTTTCTTTCTATTCTTATAAATCTTTGTGAATATCATTCTTTACAATGTGAAAATAAGAAATGATATTCATAAAAAAATTATGTTGAAATTAATAAAAGATAACAAAAACAAATCAAATGAAAGTAAATTTTGATTGCGATTGTACAAATTTCTGACAAAAGTTTTAAAGAGTGGTGAATATGACATTGGTTGTGACTATTGTCATGAACTTATATTAACGTGTTGCACAAGGAGACACATTATCGCAGAAATAAACAATAGTTTTCCAGATTCAAATAAGAATAATTAAAAAAATTCAAAAGTTGTTATCTGTTCCAAAACTTTGTTTTGTGTTTCAGAGAAAATATCAATAATGAGTGAGGATTGCGCCGTGTATTGTCCATTGGGGATTGAACCCAGAGTGTTACAAAATGGAGACTTGTAATTTTTGTGATGTGACGAGAGTTCACGTATGCAAATAAGCCTTGTTTTACATGGGCTAATTCTTGTTGTCATAAAAAGAGTAGACACTTTGCTCCGGGGAGCGGCAGAGAAAGATTGACATTGTGACCACGTCGAGTGCTGAGAGAGAGAGAGAGAGAAAAAAAAATGAAAATGTGTCCATATTCTGCCTGAAGCAATGCTGAAAAAGAATATATCGACTTTGTGGGGGTGTCTTGTGTGAGTTTCTAACTTTTAGGTATGCACACACTCACATACAACTGCCTCTTATATAATAGATGAGCAATGCAATGAAAGCCTGAATTGAGAAGTGATAAAGTAGTAATTGCAAAGAGAAATAAAATTCTGTGTGACCAAATATAACATGAGAGACATTTTTAATTTCTTCTGTGCCCCCCTTCTCTTGGCCGAGCACCTCTTTTCGTTTTTTGTATATTCTATTAGTTGATCTAATCGCAAATAGTGCATCATCTCTACCCTCCAATTCAAGGTCATTCTTAAAGTGCTCATTATTCTCCTTAAGTTCACCAGATCCGTTACTTCTGCTGAGTCCGTGGATCCCGATTAAAATATTTAGAAGTATCCTTCCTAGTCCAATTTTTACCGTTAAAATGAATTATGGAATTTCTGGCTAATATTATTAAATCAATCTCAGATGGAGTTACGTCTGAGGCATTTCTTGCCTTATTCAATAGGATCGGTTAAATGGATTGGTATTATGAGTCAATGTCAAAATCTAAGAAATTGATATTATGTTTATATTTTAAATTCTTAAACCAATCAGTAACTTGACTAGAGGAAATCCGAAGAGGATATTTAATTTTCTCATTAATGGCGAGGAGAATTCTATCTAATATATTTTTTACTCATTAAACATATGCCTGACTAAATTGGGAGCTGCGCGGCGAGATGTCTGTTTACATTAGTTTTAAATTTCTGCATGTCAGTACCATCAGGAAAACAGGGAGCAGGGAGGAAGTTCTAGAGTCCAGCAGCACGAGGAAAGAAGCTTTTGGAGTAGAAAGCTCTTCAGCATCTGAGGACCTCCACAGTAAATGGATGGGATTTGGCAGATTGTCAGGTTGATCTAGTGAATTTACGTTGTGGGGGTACCAGAGCAGCAAGCTCATCAGAGCACAATCCATTGAATTACTTGTAAAACAGGCACAAGGAAGCAACATTGCAGAGATGGGACAGGGGCTGGAGCTTGGTGAATAGTGAGGAACCTATCAAGTTGGCGACTCTTTTTGGGACCTTGTCTAAGAGGGAGAGACTAGTGGATGATGCACCAGCCCAGATGTGGCAACAATACTCCATGCATGGGCAGATGGTGGCTTTGTAGAAATATAGGATAATGTCAGGTGTGAGAAGTTTACTAGCACGGTAGAGGGATCCCACCTTCTTTGCAGCAGCCCTGGCAATGTCTTCAATGTATTTATTCCAATTCATGTTATCTGTGAAGGTTAGGCCGAGGAGTTTGAATGATGAACTCTCAAGTAGGTTGTTATTTGCCATGACAATCGGTGGTTGAAGAGATTTCTTGTAATTATTGAAGGAAAGTAGCTTTGTCTTTGCAGTATTAAAAGTTACCATCCATTTTGACCCCATTTCACTACAGACTGGAGGTCATTTTCTAAGGATTCAGCCATTGCCTCGGATATGTACGCATCGGTTTTGCCTACATGACGAGTGTAGAGCGTGGTCTCGTCAGCAAATATTCCTATCTCGGTCTGTTGACTCCATTTTGTAGAGACACACGTACCACATGGGGAGAATGAAATTGTGTTATTGTTGTGGACTGATCCGGATTCACCCATAGTGACAAGATGGATTCGTCAGGTCACTATGAAGTTGACACCTTTTCCCTTACCAAGGAAAACCGCTTAGCACGTCTGCCTAGAGCCGGTAATGGCAACCAACTTATTGTAATTAAGTATTCTTAATACAATTTCTATTCCTTTCAATTCCTGTCTTGGGTTTCTTATTTACTTATTGTTATTCTTATGATATAACAAATTGGCGACGATTTAAAATCCAGTTTGTTAACACATAACAAATTGACGATCTTCAATCATGACTCACGTAAAAAAAAATAAAAAATTTCCGAACAGTGGATTTAAACCCCTCAATGGGCATTACAAAGACACAAGGAAACGCTTCTCATGTAAAAACAATTCTTTTTCTTCTAAAGGAAATTGCCAACCAACTTGCTTTTACAATTTGACAGTGACTTTTTTGAAAGGATTTGAGAAGAAAAGATATTTTTGTTTTCATTGTATTTGTACTGTACGTATTATTTTTTCCTTTTTATAAAAGACTAGCGGAACCCGTCGCCCGGCGTTGCGCGGGAGAAAGTACTACCTATTGCATAAAAAAGAAACCGCCTATTGTTCCCCCCCCCCTCTACCGTGTTGGTGAATGTTTTAAATTAAAAAAAAAAGAAAAGTAAAAGAAAGCAGAATGGGATCGAACGCCGATACTGGCGATAATGGCGAAAATGAAACCTCCATTCTTAACCATTGCGCCACAGTTACAACTTGAAAAATATTTGTCAAAATAGGCCACTTAAGCTAAGCTTGTTTACTGGCAGCTTCTGGCGACGAAAAATAAATACCGTCCGCTATCCATCTTTCCACCTCCTTCTCAAACTCTGAGTTTTTCTCACTCTCCAGGGAATTTTAGTAATATTTTGCTTTTTTCTGCAACACTGGAGGCTCTCCCATCCATTTCCATTTCACTATCCATTTCTTTCCATCAAAATTTGCTTTAAAATCTTTGTCCTCGATTTTGCAAATGGTCGGCTGATGGGCAGCTACGGCACAGTATACGTCTCCAAATTTCACCTCATTTTTTTTTATAGTCACACCTCCCATCTCATTGATTACATCCATTCCAATTATGACATCGATCCTCTCAAGCATGTGATCCATTAAAATCACTTCCACCTTCACTCGTACTTCACATACTTTTATCTCCACTTGCCGGGCTCCCTTACATTTTATGTCCCTTCCATCACTCACCAGTTTTGAGTTGAGTAAAGTGGTGGTGCATCCGGTATCGACAAGTGCTGTCATTACAGTATCATTTATTACTATTTCTATCATTTGAAGAGGTCTGTACTGCGCTTTCATTCTGTTGCTGGGGTAGCTACTGGTGCAAAAGTTCCCCTCTGCTCGTTTCCCTGAGCCCGAGAACAATACTTTGCAATGTGCCCAAATTGTCCACATTCATAGTACCTTACTCTGGCTCTGTGCAATCTTTAATAAAATGCGGTCCTCGACATCTAAAGCACCGAATGCTCAATGATTCTCTTTGAACCTCATTTTTCAGTGTAGTGTTTTGTGTACTCGCAGCCACTGTTCTGGTCTCTCATATTCTTTTGCTAACTAAAAGCCATGCAGTCGATATCAGTTTACTGATATCCATTCTTTCTATGTGAATGCCATTGATAAGTCATCTGGGAATCCTGTGATGAACGTAAGTTTGGCCGTATAATCTAGCCCTCTCTCTGCTAATCCGGACAATCTTTTGATTGTATTGGCGTAAACGTCCACCGATTCTCCAGTCCACCTGAATTGTTTCAGTTTTTCATAGGCTTCGAAAGGCCCTTCGGTGAACACTGTCACTAATCTAATCTCTATCAGTTCCGCATCTAATTGGTCTTCATTACTGATCTAGAGAGCAAGTGCATCTCTGTGCAGAAAAAGTGGAAAAAACTAGCAAAGTCTTGCACTTTCTGTAGTTTTGCCACCAGTTTCACTTTTTTCATCCACCCTGCTACATCACCTTCTCCACTAAAAGGCGATATCTCATCTTTGCTCAACCTTAAATTCCGAACTTGTAATCCGGTAATGGAATTAAATTAACTTTTCTTCGGCATCACTACCACGAAAAATCTCAATCTCCACTGCTCTCTGCTGACCAAAAATGAACTGATCTCTTCAAGTTACAGTTTTCATACTAATAAACCCACCACCTATGCAAATTGCCTATCAGTCAGTGCCATCTATGTTTAGAATCTCTAAACAGCCAATCTTCAAAGGGGAGATAACTCAATTGACAACTAGGCTGATAGTGTCATCTCACTTAACAGCTATTGTCACCAAGGCAAATTATCACAGTATCTTAAACCACAATGACCAAACAATACCGTGATAATTAAATTTAACTTTTAAAATCCTATTTAAAACTATTTGTTAAAAAAAACAAAAGACTTGTTTATTAACTTTGCTTAATGATGAAGAGGTTTAAAATTTCAGAATTCTGGGTGATACTTTCTTGATTACTATTATGAAATAGATTAAAAAATACATTTTCTGATTAACCGCATAACATTTGGACATACATTTATTGAGTTAGCTCTATTATAGCTAATATATTATTTCTATTATTTTCCAGGTGATGTTGAATTAACAGATCTTCAACTGAAACCAGAAGCTCTGGTAAGTAAATATATATAGATATATATTTTTAATTATAGAATTCTTATTTGCAAACAATATATTTTCTGTTATTTGTAAGCGATTATAATGTAAATATTTATTTGTTTACTAAAGGGTCACCACTTATCAAGGCCAACAGTCATTTGAGGATCAGGCTTAATGAAATGGATGGATTGTCGGTTGAATCAGTCCCCTCTTAATTTGGAACTCGTAAAAACACAGTAACTCCTCCCAGGCAACGCTGGGAAGGTACTGCTAATCGGATGAGATTATACCAAAAATATTAAAATTTTTAGCTGTATCCAAATATACTTTTGGCATATGTATCACAAATAGAAAATTTACTTAAAGTTATCAAAAATATAGTCTATTGCTATGTAACAATTTATGTATGTATCTTTGTGTATAATATATATATATATATATATATATATATATATATATATATATGTGTGTGTGTGAAAATTATTAAAAGCTTGAGTAAGTGTGTTCTTACCAGTTAGGGATATGTCCTCGACATGAGTCTGACAGTGTCGGGCTGAGGTATCGTCTTGTTCAGTCTCAGGAAGTCCCCCCTCTCAGGCTTTACCTTCTCTTTGAGAAGGGGTTAGTTTATTGTTAATCGCCTGAGGTGCTCCTATGGGGGAATGCTGACAGGGCTACTCAAACATTTTTGGCCTTTTGGCTAAGATCAAAGTGTAGTATCTGTTCCGATGGATACTGCACCCCATACTGGTATTGTCTTGGTTTTCAGGTCTTGATTTACGCCGGTCAATGGGTCTGTCCTGTGCAGTTCTGAGAGGTCCACCTTCCCAGGCTTTGCCTCCCCTCTTTGGGGAGGAGTAAGTTTATTGCTTACTACCTGAGGCACCCCTACCGGGGAATGCCGACGGAGCTGCCCAGGCAATTTTTAAACCCCACTTTCCCGACCCGACCTTGGATCACATCTTACTTGTGGGAGTAAGATAAAAACTGGCCTTGTGCCTAACTCCTGGAGAGGAGTAAATCAATACTCAAACATTTTTTGTAGGCCAGAGCGTGCTAATCCTAGTGTGTTAACTTTTCAAAACCACACTTGACCTTGTGTCTAACCTCCTGGAGAGGAGGTAAATAAAATACTGTGAAAATTATTATTTTTTATTAGGAAACTAACCCAGTCCATGAGTGAGTCCTCATCGTCTTTTGATAGCTAGTATCTGTGTTCGACAGTATTGCAGAAAAGGTGTTGTTTCATAGTTTTCATTATCCGAGACTAGTTACGTTACCTCTGCTAGTCTACCCTACTATTTTCCCGAAGCTAGTGGGAAGAGAGATGGATTTATACTTGCGCCAAGGTTATTAGTAAAAGTAACTTTAAAAGTTCAACGGAATTTGAACATGTCATGCCAAGTCCACAAACTGCAACAATATAAACTTGTAGTGATACTGGCACTTCAGTTGCATAAGAGTAGGAAAGAGCATCTATAATTCTCTCTCGAAGAAGAGTGTGGGTAGAAGCTTGACTAGCCACTGATGAGGCTAACCTTTCACTTCACAACTATAGTATCACCGATAGGATTTCAATTATCTCTCAAGTATACTGACTTTGTCGATACATGGCTATAATGTTTTGCTGCCAGTGCAAAATCTAAAAGTTAAGACAACAATGAAACCGGAGGAGCAAATGAAATAATGAAATGATTTATTTTGGGCTACAGCTGGATGTGAGGCCATCATGGAAGTATCCACCATGGTGCATTTCACAAACTTGAAAGAATTAACTTTATAAAAAATAAGTCAGATCATAAGAAGAAATATGAGACCAAAGAAAACATTGGTCATGGCAGTAAGAATAAAGTTCATGTTGATGAAACAAGAAATTGATGAACCAATCATAAAATGTCTACATCGTCTACAAAATGCAAGTAGATATTGAGAGTTTGAAAAACTCAGACGAGAAGAACAGATGATGTGTTGTCTAATCTTTGGCAGCATCTAAGTATCATATTGCAGGTGAAGACACAAATGTGCAATGCTTGCGTACTATCTAAGATAATTAATGGTTTTGAAAGTTGGCAGTTAAGCAGAAAATGAGAAGCTAAACTAAATAGTTTGGGTCAGAAGTCCCCCAAGATTTATAAGTCAAGTGGCCAAACAGTATGTGATAGATGAGATAATACAGACCAGATCACAGCAAGAAATACGAAGAAAGAAGGTGACAAGAGCAAGACTTAGATGGTTCGATTATTTGTCGAAAATCTTCTTGTTTTTGATGGTTTTATAGAGGCCGACTTATATTGGCCTTATTTATCTACTTACGTGGTGCATGGACGGATTAGTCCAATATTGTTTGGGGGGGGGGGGTACCAGTATTGTGTCAAATGATGTCCCTAATCCATATATTGCATTGAATACACTACTCTACACACATGCAGAACTATGATATGGAACAGTTTTTCATTTTGGGCAAATGCGTCCATTGTTCAGAGTGTGGGATTGAATGAATAGTGCAATTAATACTTTGTATTTTATTTGTAAGTGATTATACTGTGTAGCTGCTACCAAGGCTTATGAGAAAAAACACTTCATATTCCTTTCACCATTTATTTAATAAATAAATGGTGAAAGGAATATGAAGTGTTTTTTCTCATTTAAGAAGGCTGCAAGCACAGGCTTTGCTTAATATATAGTGCAACGCCAAGGTCATAGTCACTCTTCTTACATCTAAGAAAATTATCGAGGCATGACGATACTCAAGCATAAGTTGCAACCATTGGGTATTCACCAGGTAACTGTATGTACTGGTGTAGGACCAACAATTCTATGATTCATGCTCGATATATATGGATGGTATTGATATATAAACAGAGTAGCAAGTGAATATTAAAATGAATTACAGATTGATATACAAAATAAAAATATTCATAATTTCAACACATTCATTCTTGATCAAGCTCTTAATGAATAAAAAGTATACTGAAATATAATTACTATCTAGGAACTTTAGACAGTTTTTACTTAATTTTAATCGTTTTTAAACATGTACACAAACAGATAAATTTTCTTCAAAAATTGACACAATGAACATAATCTATTGGTTTTTAACAATACATGTTGGAGTATAATCAATAAGGAAGAATGTTGTATTTTTCTCTTTATCACACATATAACTTGATTTCTTCGTTTTCAATGGTAACAAATCACCATCATTTATTTATTTATTCTCATCATTTCTTATAAAAGTCTTGTTTCTCTAATGACTGAATTGTATTGATATATTGTGTTCTTAACCTTTCAGTATGAATTAGGGCTGCCCGTTGAAGTGAAAGGTGGACGTGTTGGTAAGTAATGAAAATATATATTAAAAATAAAGTTTTGGAGGTTGTTTTAAACTAGATAGCGTTTTATGAATGTAATCCGAAAAGAAATCTCTTCTCAAGCGATTGTGTGGTTGGCCTAATGGATAATGTTGTGGCCTATGAAA
>OY744516.1:80488444-80735944 GCA_963556195.1 Sepiola atlantica
ATCCAAGTATCTTAGAATCTTATCACATAATAACATCAAAAGATAACCTAATTAATAAAAAACATGAAGTCATTCAGAATTTCATGCATCATTCAAAATTCATATTCTCCAAATTTAGGCCTAAATAAACTCAACAATAATAACTTGCAAGTAAATTTGAATTAAAATTAATAATCTTCTTATAATTATATAAAAAAACTTGAACTAATATCATATCATAACGAACTTAAAACACTAACACTGTAAAAGTATGTAAAATACATAATTGATACTGTTAAATTAAACAATGAATACCTCAATTTTTAATACATAAAATATATCTCATAAATTTATTATGAACCTTAATCATTAATTAAATAATTTAACTATATAGCATGAAAAAAGATTTATAATGGTTTTAAGAGAAAGACCTAAGGGGGAATACTCCGAGAAAGAAACTGATATTAGGTGTTTCTTTTAGATTCGAATGATTTTGTTTTTACGAATCCAAAATATTGCATTTTTTTCATATTTCTTTTGTTTCTTTTTTCTTTTCTTTTTTTGATGGGCTAGGCATTTTTCGTACTTTTTTAGAAGAGGTAGATGTATTTTGGTCTCCTAGTAAAATCAAATATAGCATTAGTATGGGGAAAATCGATCTTTAGAGTGTTTTCTGAAGTAAGTTTTCGTTTTTTCTCGGATACTTTTTTGTATTTTTTTCTGACGAATCATTTTCCTATAAGATTCAAGATTCTTGAAAACCTTGACCAGACAATCAATGGCTTCAAAAATTAATCTCTTTACTAGAAAATAAAAATATAGCTAGAATCTGCTTTTTTCTATTGTCTCTCTTTATATTCTAGTTCAATTCACCAGCATTAAAAACAAAACATTTAGACAAATCTTAGTTACCAACAACACAAAAATATTACATTCCGAAACTAATTTTAAAAAAAAATACCCAGCAACGTACAATAAATAATATTACATACGAAACTAGTAACACTATTTTAAAATGTTTAATGTAAATACAATTTATCCTGGGATGCTAATTCTGTCACTCATGGAACGTAAATTGTAAAGCGCTTTTCTGGAACTAGCACTGATTTGTTGTTGATGTTTAACAACCTCACATACAACATTCTCATTGTTTTTTTAAATTCTCTTCTTTTTTCTCCAGCTTTTTGTTCATTATCTTTGTCACCTGAAGATGATTCAACAAAGAATCGAAAGTATTTGTGATACATATAGAACATTTATTAATCTTTTTGATTTTGAAACTAGAAAGATAATTTTTTTAAAAATCGGAAAAAATAAAAAAAAGTATAATCAAGCGACGGAATTCTGTTTGTTTAACAATGTTTGATAAATGAAAGATTGCTGCCTAAATATATACACACACACACACACACACACACTATATATATATATATATATATGAGGATAAAATACATGATATATCATAAAATGAAATGTCATGAAAACATAATGTATGAAAGACAGAATGGAAAAACACAGGAAGAAATGAAAATAAAACGATAGATTTTACCGGTTTTGTTCGGTTTAATAATTTGTTTTTTTAGATAACTTTTTCTGAAGACGTTCGTTGATCTGAACGAAACCGGTCAAATCTTTTGTTTGGTTTTTGTTTATTTCTGTGTTTAATTATTTTTCCTTTCTGTCTTTCATATATATATATATATATATATATATATATATATATATATATGAGAGAGAGAGATTATGACAATATATGTATTAGCATATACTATCAGTACCTTTTAATTAGTGTTCTCTTCAAAAAAGATTCAGTTCTATGATTGTCAACCATTAACAACATAGCATATATAAATAAGACAAGTTCGTTTTTATTTTCAATTTTTATTTTTTCACATTTTCAAAAAACATAACATTCCTGTGAGATGTATTTATACGACATGTTTCTCTTGGAGATGAGCCAAACAACATTATTATATCAATATCGGCTCTGCTAAACCTCAAGATCATCAGAAAAATCCACAAATTGCTCTGGGTTCAACTTCGACAAGAAACCAAAATGACTACTGCCTCATACACGTGGACTTGATATAACACACACACATAATTGCTTACATGTGAACTGAATTTTACACCAGTGTACAGACACACATATCTCCCGATAGAATTAAGTACTGCTGGGAGTGATTATGTAAAGGTTGCTAATATTTCTAGTGAAAGTGGTACTATGAATCTGGCAGGACATGAAAATGGCACGGAAAATCATCAATCCGTGCTAGTATTCACTAAGGCTTGTAATGGTTAAGTCAAGGCAACATTGTTTATTTACGGTAATGCATTGATTTTGATTGTATCTGATTTTCACGTATAAATATGTGTTTGAATGTTTTCTGTTTAAGTCATTGCATGCTGAAGCTATATTTTTATAGGCTAGCGTACACAAAATGAATATTATTCGTTACATGCAATTTTTAATTTGAGCTAGTGTCTGTTTGGTGCAGATCACAACAAACGGCCCAGGACTATCTGTTATGCTCGTTGTATTAGTATTTGTATATTGATTCCGGTCCTCGGCTTGCAAGGCCATTAGGACCGCATTTTACATACTTTCTTCTATTCTCCAGTCAAAAGCAGTTCCCATCTATTTTTACGTAGACTTCTAGACATGCAATATATGATAAAAACGATATTTTACTGTCAAAATTCAGGAGTCATACATTATTCTAGTATATACAGTAAATGTTATTGTTTTTCTTTCTTTTCCTAGGAAAGATCAAGCTTAGCATACCATGGACAAAATTGTTTTCTTCCAGTTGGGTAGTGACTATCGAAGATTTATATGTACTGGCAGGACCAGTCATTGACAGACCTTATGACCTAATTAAAGAAAAATTGCATGAAAATGCTGCCAAACAAAAAATCTTGGAAGCATTTGAACGATCCACCATGAAAAAAGTCGGTAGGTTACTCTTTTATTTTTTAAACTTTTATCCATACATGCTTTTCATTATTATAACCGATATATTTTAATTGTTATCTTATTTTCAACTAACTTGAATTATTATATCTTCAATTATTGTTCTGTTTCTTAGTTGGTGCTGTTGAACAAGCTCCTGGATTTTTGGAAAAACTTACTCCATATGTTGTCAACAACATTCAGGTAAGTTATTTCATTTTAAGTGATTGGCGGAAACGTACTCCTATTTGCAGGCATAGAAGCGAAATTGACAATCTCAAGTTTAGCCTTCAACATGTATGGAAATGGTCCATTGAATGTGACTTATACCTTAATGGCGATAAATGCTGCCATGCTGCAGCGTGATCTCCTTCTGACTCAGCTCTTACTCTTGATGGTGACATGGCTCTGCTCAAGGAGGCAAACGAGACAAAAGATCCTGGCCTTCTGGTCAACTCATTCTTCAAGCCATCTAAACATTGCATTCAGGCTGCAAACAAAGCAAGGAGCACATTATTTCTCATTCGACGTTCTTTCTGCAAACTCACTCCTGAAATATTTCTCCTACTTTATGTCTCTCTCGTCAGACCACTGTTAAAGTATGGTGCCAAGGCCTCTGCTCTGTATCTAATACATGATATCCAGCACCTGAAGAGAGTTCAAAGACTGGCTACTTGAATTGTGCAGGGTCTATGGGATCTGCCATATGAAAGCTGACTCAAGAAACTTAACCTTTTCTCCCTTGAGTGCTGACGCTTACACAGTGATCTCATTTTGGCCTACAATCTCCTCAATGGTCATTACGATATACCTCAGGACTGATTATTCACTCATGCCCCAGAAAGAGGTCTACGCGGACACCACAACAAACTATTTCACTGACGATTTCGATTGAACCGGAGGAGGGCCACCTTCTCAATTAGGATCCCTGAACCTTGGAATAGTCTCCCAAATGCACCAACAACGAAGCAATTCAAGGTTAATTTGGACAGATGCTGGGCTACTGTATCCTCTTCTGTGTAAATTTCTACCACCCTTTCCCTACATGGCAACTGAAACAGAGTTGTTTTATTTTTTGCCAAATTAATTGAATTGAAATCAAACCTGATTTTACTTAAATTTAAATTGTATGTTCCTTATTTATTATATTTTTAATTATTGCTTGACATAAATATAAAAAATGCAAGATGTTTGTCTTAAAATTTACTCTATATACTCATGTCTAAGCCCCCTCCTCATTCATCAAGTTACATCTGAACAATATGAAAAAATGATAATTTCATATAGAAACTAAAGTCAAAGCAAGGCGGAAATAAGCAGCAGCAGCATCATCATCACGGGTGTCGTCGCATTAGGTGGTCCCTCTTCTGAGGCACAGATCCTGTACGAGTCTCATTTTTCACTTTGTGATATTCTTATTCTTTATGGTATACATCATTTGTTTAGTGATATTACTCTCTCATATATTAGTATAAAAACAAAAAACACCATAATACATAACATACTGTCAGAAATAAATTCCAATATTAAAACAATATATATAGGATATATTCTACCATATTGATAAAAGTGTTTCAAGTGTATATTACATTATCATATGTTTGATCACTGATAATGCATGGCAATATAATGTAAACTTAAAATAAAGAAAGCCTTCATTAGTTTTTCACCCATATTCAACTTATTTCAGTTTTCTGATGCTATTACTTGAACCTTCTCATTTAAACGTGAAAGTTGTAGAATGAATCAGCCAAAATGTTAATGTTATAATAATAATTTGACCAAAGAATGAAAATTAAATATGAAAAATATCATAGAATGAATGTATTTTTTGTTTTAAGGTATCAATCTCCAGTATACATTTCCGTTACGAAGACACAGTCACTAATGTTGACCATCCGTTTGCTTGTGGCTTCATGCTTAAAAACCTTTCTGCAGACAGCACTGACTCACGTTGGCATCCCACCATATTGGACAGCAATGAAACCCTTTTGCATAAGGCAAGTTCAGGCTATTGTTTTTCCTTTCATCCTACCTTTTTTTCTGTTTTAAAACGTAAGTCTGTCATTTGCTTTTATATATATATATATATATATATATATATATATATATATATATTGTATTTGCTTATTATATATTTCCATATACATTCAGCATATTATTATTATCAATATATCATTAACAATGTTGTTTTGGTCGTTTTGGTTGCAGTGGGAGGTCCAAAAGTATTTTTTTCGTGATGTGATGAAATTTTAGGTTATTTTGTTGTTAGTTTATCTAATGTCAATATTAAGCTAATTTTGAATTCACATTATATCTATGAAATAACAAATAATCTGATGAAAACATCAGAGTTTTTGGTATTTTATAGATATAATGTGAATTTTTTGTTTGTTTAATCATGTAACATGAGTTACTTTAAAACATACATACAGGGTCTGCCATAAGTAGCTATATATTTTCTTTTATGTTTCACAATTTTTTAGATGAGGATTGATAATTTGTATTGGATTATTCGGACTACAGTTCTCATCTTACAACGTTTTGGCCAATTTAACCTCCGACCTTCTTCAGGTGTATCTTGTTGAACTCGGGAATCTTTCTGTCGCACTCGGGAATTTGTATGGAATTTTGAACAGAACCTTTTATTTAATCCATGGGGATAGATTGCTCTCATTCCCTCAGCCATGACTGGGTAGAAGTCTTAAATAATTCGTAATTGTAGGAAGTAATAAATATATTCTTTTGTTTGTAACTTTGTTGATACTTAAGCATTTCTTCTATTCCATGTATCGTCATCACTCGTCCATTTGTGAAACATCGAAACGTTTTCATATTCCTCATTTAAAAACACCCGATCGGCAGAGAAGGAAGTTTGTTTCTTTTTACTCGCGACCATCGCACGAGTATATTTCAAAAGGATTCTTTATTTTGATTAATTCAACAGAAGCGTTGTTTTCCTTCTTTCGCCAGGTAAAAAAAAAATAAATATTTAACGACATTTCGGGCATGTCTACTTCACTTATGTGTCACTATTTTGTTCATACAAGTGGAATTCTTGTTTTATACTTCACCAATAACATCTTGATAAGCAACTCACAGGTAATGTATGACATTTGTACATGCTTAAGTGGAAACGACATCAGCCCTAGTTAGATGGGAACGGTGGAGGTCTTGGACTGCCAAAAGTGTTCAAGTTGGTAAAGGATAGGCATCCAGCCGTAAAATTGCCTTAAATACAATGTCTAGTCGAAATACAGCAGGAAAAAAGAAAGGCAGTGCCAGTAGCACTAATGCTGCTGGTAGTGTCTTGGGCTTCGTAGATCCCAGGATGCGTGGATCTTCAGGGCCTGGCTATGGCAAATCAGACGAACATCCAGAACTTTTTCGCATTGGATCTCTGAATGTTGGAACCATGCGAGGAAAGGCAAATGAGGTGGTGGAGACAATATCCAGAAAGAAGATTGACTTGTGTTGTTTACAAGAGACGAGATGGAGAAATGAAGGTGTGAGAAAAATAGTCGGGAGGGATACCAACTGCAAGTTCTACTGGTCTGGGAATGATAAAGGGACAGGTGGAGTGGGAATATTGGTGGCAGAGAAGTGGTGGGAGAAAGTTTTTGAGGTGAAGCGAATATCCGACAGGATAATATTTGTTCGTCTTGTTGTTGGAAAGTTAGTGTTTGCCATTGTTTGCATCTACGCTCCACAAGTTGGACTCAGCGAGGAAGCAAAAGACAACTTCTACGAGCAGCTGCAGAGCCTAGTGGCGACTGTACCTAGTACTGAGGAACTGTTTGTGTGTGGTGACTGGAATGGACATATTGGTTCCACTCCTTGCGGTTATGAAGAAGTACATGGTGGACATGCTATTAGTATGAGGAATGCTGGAGGAGAAAGACTACTTGAGTTTGCTGTTGCTAATAATCTAGTGATTGGCAACTCGGTGTTCGAAAAGAGGCCTAAACATCTAGTTACATACCAATCTGGAGGAATCATGACCCAGATAGACTACATACTATTCCGGCGCAGCTTCAGGAGAAGTGTCACAAATGTCAGAGTCAGCCTGGGTGAAGAATGTGTATCTCAACACACTCTGTTATTATGTGATCTCAAGGCAGAAGCTTCCCGCAAATGCAAACACAAGTTTACACCATGCATAAAACTGTGGAAGCTGAAGGATCCAATCATTCAGGCTAAATTTGCTGAGAGATTTGTTTCTTCACATCAGGATACACGGGCAGTGGGTGTTGAAGAGCACTGGAAGAGGCTCAAGGATGGATTGAATGATGCAGCGACGGAGGTGTGTGGAGTGTCATCCAAGCACAATTGGAGGAAACAAACTTGGTGGTGGAATGAGATTGTTGATCAAACTGTTAGAGAGAAGAGGCGATGCTACAGAGCATGGAAAACAGGAGGTAGTAGGGAAGCATACAATGGAGCCAAGCGTGCTGCTAAAGCTGCTGTACACCACGCTAAGTCAGAGGCCGATAAAGAGATTTTTCTCAAAATAAATCCCAAGTCAAGTGACATTTACAAGCTCGCAAAACAGATGCGCCGTGACAATCAAGATGTCTTGGGTGAAAAACCTATAAGGAACGACTCTGGTGAACTCTCATTGGATGATGAAGCGAAAAAACAGTCATGGAAACAGCACTACGAACGCTTGCTGAACGTTGAATTTACATGGAACCCCGATAAGCTGACTTATGAACCTCCTATAGAAGGTCCTAGTACCCCCATTACCCAGGAGATGATCACTGAAGCAATCCGTAAAATGGGAGCTGATAAAGCAGCTGGGCCATCTGGTATAGTTGCTGAGATGCTCAAACCAACCGGTGAACTAGGGGCCAGTTTGGTGCATGAACTGATTGAAGCCATCATCAGAGAAGGATGCATACCTAAGGAATGGGAAGACAGCATTATAGTAAGTCTGTACAAAGGTAAAGGCGATGCATTAAACAGAGGTAACTACCGTGGACTCAAGCTCATTGATCAGGTCATGAAAGTCCTGGAAAGAGTTGTTGAACAGCTGATCTGTACATGGCATTTGTAGATTTGGAGAAAGCTTTTGACCGTGTCCCCAGAAGGGTCATCTGATGGGGCCTGCGAAAGCTGGGTGTTACTGAGTGGTTGGTTCAAGTGATAACGTCTATGTACACCAATGTACGTAGTCGGGTACGAGTTGGTAACAGCTACAGTGACGAATTTGAGGTTAGAGTAGGTGTCCATCAGGGATCTGTCTTAAGTCCCCTTCTATTCATCATTGTACTCGAGGCTCTATCACTGGAATTCCATACTGGCTGCCCGTGGGAGCTGCTATATGCCGATGACCTAGCGATCATTGATACTTCACTTCAGTCACTCAAGGAACGTCTGGATAGATGGAAGAGTAGCATGGAGGAGAAAGGTCTCAGAGTCAACATGGGTAAAACTAAGATCATGATCGCAGGTCCAAACCTCAGCTTACTACAGAAAACAGGAAAATACCCGTGTGCTGTATGTCTGAAAGGAACTGGCAGCAACTCAATCATCTGCACTCACTGTTTTGGTTTGGTCCACAAAAGGTGCAGTGGCATAAAGGGCTCTCTCAAAGCAGATCCTCACTTTAGGTGCTTTCGTTGCACCGACATGGCAAGAACAATAGATGGCAGACCACTGACGGAGATGGATACTGGTGACAACAAGCTGGAAGTAGTGACAGACTTTTGTTATCTTGGAGATGTGCTGTCATCAGGTGGAGGCTGTGAACTCGCGGCAGCTACACGTTGCAAGTGTGCCTGGAAAATGTTTAGAGAGCTGCTACCAATTCTGACAAACAAACACCTGCCAACAACTACGAGAGGGCGTGTATACTCCTCATGTGTCAGAAGTGTGCTGTTGTATGGCTCAGAAACTTGGGCTGTCTCTGCTGGCATACTAAGGAAGCTGCGCCGTAATGACAGGGCAATGGTCAGATGGATCTGTTTGGTGAGGCCTGAACAGTACGTTTCTTTTGAATCCCTGCTCTCACAGGTTGACTTGAAAAGCCTTGCAGACATCATGCGGAAGAACAGACTGCGTTGGTTGGGTCACATTGAGCGTAGCGATGGCTGGATTGCTAAAGTCCGACAGTTGAATGTACCAGCAGAGAACATCACCACTGGCAGACCCAAGTTGACTTGGGAGGAAGTAGTCAAATGTGATAGGAAGGCCATGGGTATGGATTCCATCAAGCCTTGCCAAAGACAGGAGTGGAGAGGAAAACTTAGATTTCGAGACTAGACAATCAGGCCCCACCCTCATCAGAGGATTAATTGTGGCCTGATTCAACAAATAAACCGGTTGATGATGATGATGATGATGATTCGGAAGCAGAAATAATAGTTTTTTTAGCATTATTGAACTTAAGTAACAAATCAAAGCTGTCCTTGCTCAAGTGCTGTTGGAGCTGTGTGCCAAAGTATGCCACTCAGTTCCTGAAAGATAAGCAAAGTACATTGAGCTTTAATAGATGTTTTAATAAGCATTATGTTTTATGTTGCAAAAACACTTTTGTACCCTTTTGTTGTGAACAGATAAAGACTGAGATAATGAAGGTTTTAATACCAAAAAATTACACAAATGAAATCAAGTTAAATATGGGGGCGTTTCTGATTCTCAACCTCGAGGGAAGGGGGAGATAATTAGGTATCCTTTGTTAATTGCAGTATAGTACCTAATAGAGTCTGACTTGTATAATTTATAGCATTTTCCCCTTCTAGAAACAATGAAAAATGGGGTTGTTTTATTTGACAGCATTTTTTTTTAAGTAGTACCAAGAAGGAAGGAAGGAGGGGGTCTCTATTAAGTTACAAAGTCTCTGTATTTGTCAGACACCCTCCGCACTCTGGAAGACCTCCTCACGGATTTGGTATGGGCCTCACTTTTTGCATTAGTTCCACTGGGTGTGTCAGTTCCTTCGAGCCCAAATACCAGGATCCTCTCACCTTTATCAATAGAGATTTTGTGGTTATATGTAATCAATTCGGAGGTGTTGTTAGAGTTTGTAAAGATAGTACAAGTACCATTCTCACTAGTAGATTTAGGGGCTATATCTCGCACATTGACTGTTGTTTCAATGCCTGATGGTCGACATATGTGGCATAGTGAGGATTTATGTCTACAAGAGTAGTAAGGGGTACCAGCCGGGTCATGCATACTTGATTTAGCATGGTTTCTGATATATACAGGTCTTGGCTTTGCCCAAGATGGAATAGAGGACCCAGAAGTGGATTTCCGGCTATATTTGAATAGTCTACTAATGTAGATATGGAGAGTAGTAATCGGATCAAATCGAGGGCATCGGGTAGAACTTTTTCTGAATGGGAGAGTGGCATGTTACGAGAATGTAAAGTTACTTGAACAGCTTTCCTTAGGGTGCCATTTAGCTTCTCTACTTGTCCGTTACCTTCTGGATGGTATCTACTTGTTTTCGATGTTACAATTCCCTTTTCTCGCAGGTAGTTTCTGGTTTCCTCTGTGAGGAAATCAGTAGCCCGATCAGAGTGTATCATATCTGGTGTACCAAAGATCGAAATAGTTGGTTTAGGTAAAGGCAAATGGGAAATGGGAGAATTTGTTAATTACTGTAAATAAATATTTATTATCACGTATAGATGATAGTAAAGTCTATATTCAGTCGTTTTATGAGTGTCCCTTTGCCACTGGTCATGAATTTCGGTTTCAAATACTGTCAGGAATTTGTTACACTTTTTATTTGGTCTAAGGAGAAAAGGAGGTTTCTTGTTCTAGTAAAATGAAAGAGACGTTTAACTCCAGCTCATGCAGCATCTACATGTTCAGGTGGTAACACAAAAGAAGAGAGTTGGCATCAAAATAATCATCAAAACAAGAAGGGTCGTTTTTCTAATCAGCAAAATCGACGCAACCAACAGGTGAATAAGAAGGGTAAGCAAGATCAAGGTGGCCGCAGAGGTCTAAATTCATGAGAGGAAAACGGCCGCAACCTTTACAACAAATGCTGCAACATAAACAGAGGTGGTCATCTGATAGACGTTTACAAGTAAGAAAGCCATCACAGTTTTCACCAGGAAGTCGACTGGTTGGTGGTTGTAGGTGCCAATTAATGGATGGTGCTGGTGGCCAGTGGAACCAAGGTGGCCAGAATGTTACACAGACTCTTTCTCAGACAAGTGAATTACTCAAAGGATTGACCAGTTTGCTTGGTCAACAGTTGTTGAATTTGAACCAGGTGTCCAGTATGGCAATCAGTCGTGGGGTCAAGGCATGGACCAACGAGGTAACTTTGGTGGAGGCTATCAATCTGGAGGCATCGGAAACTGAGGGTTCAACAATGGCAACATGAATTACGGTAACTATGGTGGTGGTGGCTGGGGGGGGGGTCCTATCGAGGCTACAATTAATGCGGTTCCTTTTCAACATCGTCTAAAGACATCCAAACTTGTTGATAATCAACAAATTAAAACTGGAGGACATTAAAGTGGTTGCGTCAAGTGAACTGTCCGATTATTGGGATGATACCTGCCTGAATGTTAAATATGTGAAAACCAAAACGGGTGTTATAAATCGTGTTCAACAGATTGCAGCCAATGAAAATCAATGGAAAACCTTTTGTATATGAATCCCCATCAGAAGGAAACAAGAAAGACTATTCCATCTATGTGAACACCCAGAAGGATTTAAGGTCAAAGACAAAGAACACCTTGTCTGTAAATTAAAGCGAAGCATCTATGTCTTGAAACAATCATCAAGATGTTGGAATGAAGCACTGGATGCTCAGCTGAAAAAGATGCATTTCAAGCAATTGGAAAATGACTCATGTATCTACACACTCTCCTCAGGAGGAGAGATCTTCATAGCTGCAGTGTATGTTGATGATATCATTCTGGCATGCAAGTCTTTGACACGTATCCAAAAATTCATCAAAAGAATCTCAGAAAGTTTCAACATCAAGGACATGGGGAAATTACATAGTTTCTTAGGTGTTAAAATTGCTTATCCAGATTCAGGAAAGGTATAGATCAGACAACCAACATACACAGCAGAAGTTTTGAAAAGATTCCAAATGGAAAATTCAAAACCTACAACAACTCCAATTGATGCTGGTACAATGTTAACTAAAGCCGTTAAAGAAAACGAACTATTCAACCAAGAATTGTATCAATCAGCAGTTGGAAGCCTACTGTATCTCTCAACAAAGACACGACCTGATATTGTCTATGCTGTCGGCAATGTAGCAAGATTTTGCTCCCAACCTACGATGGAACACTGGAGGTCTGTAAGGCATATCATGCATTATCTAAATGGTACACGGAACTGTGGGGTACTATATGACAGGGAGAATGTAAGAAACTGGGCTGGTGACCTGGATGACCGCAGGTCAACCTCAGGCTACCTGTTTAAATTAAGTGGAGCAATTGTCAGTTGGAGAAGTAAAAAGCAGACTTGTGTTGCATTATCTACAGCTGAAGCAGAGTAGATGGCGTTGGCAAGTGCAGCACAGGAGACAGTATGGATACAACATCTTCAAAGTGATATCAATGAAGCCTCGATTGGACCGACACTCATCTACGAACATAACCAATCCACAATATGTATGGCAAAGAATCCACAATATCATGGACGGGCGAAACATATTGATATTAAGTTTCATTACATCCGAGAGCAAGTTGAGATGAAAACTATTGAATTTGAATACTATCAAAGTAAAAAAATGATTTGCTGATGTGCTGACAAAAGGACTTGTGAGCACACAATTTGTGAAGCTTAGAACACTGTTAAGTGTTAGAGCAATCATGGAACAGTCTGACAGCTAGTGAGGAGGAGTGTTGAAATTACTCACTATAGTCAGTACTTGTTATTAACACATTCGAATTTAGTGTAAATAAATTATGAGTCAGAGTTGTCTGCCCTTTTTCCTTTCTTTGCTATGTTGTTATCTAGTAGTAAAATAAACGCACATCTTGCGTGGAAGCTTATGAAAATGTGTTTGTCTTATTAACTGGAATTCCTTCTGTTATGTATTGCAGAGAACAAATGGTATGTCTCACATTCGGGTGAAGTTGCCTTTATATCGATAATAATTGTTCACAACTAGTTCACTTATTTAGATTTAGTGACTGACGAGAGTCCGGTATTCCAGCACAACAACTTGTTAAAGCGTTGTCTTATAAATAACATTAAATAAAGCAAAACATTGTCTTTTCTGTAGATGGACTCAAACAACACAAACACAGACCCCACAATATTGTTATAATCCCTACCAACACAAAATTAATACCACCATTGGATTACTTATAAAATTATACCCCCCCCCAAAGTTGTATTTATTCTTAATTGAGTAATAATAATAAATTAATAATAATTAATAAGGACTTTGTTTTTAATTGCATCTTCAGACAGAGAGACAAAGGCACAAAAAATAACTTTTACATTTACATAAATAGCATTATCCTTAATATGAAGCTAATTATCATGTTTTCTTTAGTCATTTACAAATTATTAGTGTTTCATTCTTGTTATTTTGTCAATGTTTTAATGTTATGTTAAACAGAAATATAATAATAGTAACAGAAAAATGTGCATATTTGAATTATGTTTTGCTTTTAGATATAAAAAAATTGGACATTATGCAACTTTTACAAAACTTTTTAAATACTGTATCTGATTTATTATGAATTTCTGTAAAGTTCTACTTGGTTTTAATTTGTTTATTATTTTTAATATATCTCATTTTTATTTTAGCTTGTGCAATTAAAAGATCTTTCATTGTACTGGAATCCATATTTGCCTGAAAATCACCTTGTACGTTCATGCCTCAATACTGATGGCTGGAGAGTAAGTGTTGTATATTCCTTAATAATTTCGATCTTATTGTCTGTCTTTCATGAGCCATGGCTGAAAATGTTCTCTTAATACTTTTCTTGGGGGAAATTCAGGAAAAATAGACAACAGTTTTTACCTTCAAAATATATTTGATTGATTGAGCTAAGTGAACTCTATTTCCTTGGCTATGAATTGCTTTTGACTTTACTATCCCCACATGTGGAACAAGTAATCTTAGCAGCCCCATCTCTCAATCTATCCTGCATGGTTTGGAGATTCATTAAAACACTCTGACATTTCAAATGTTTCCGATGTCACATCAGCTATCTGCTTTTTCTATATAGTAAGCTGACTCCAAGGTAATCATACAATCAATTACACCTGAGGAGAATTTTGGCCGATGCTTAGCAGTGCCAGTTATCCTATATATATTTATATCTGTTCCAATACAAGCATGCCAATGAAAACAAAGTAACAATTTGAAAACAAATAAACATTTATTGGTTGCGAACACGACTGGGTTCGCTATAAAATTGTGTCCTTGAGAATGTCTAGAAAGAGAGTTTGTAAATGATGTGTGCATGAGTAGAGGAAAGAGTCTTACATACCAAATATGTTGTGTGGTGCGTTTGTCAAAGCTAGACCCAGATGAAAAGGAGAGAGCGAGGAGGGTCTGTCGAACCCAGTTCCAGGAGAAAAAGGAGTGAATTTGACTGTGCAACGCTTTTTATATCATGGATCGTAGCACAGCTTGGTGTTTCCAAACGGGAGATAATTCGGGTCTGAAAACGTGGTGGTGTGTGTGTGTGTGTGTGTGTAAATGTATTGAGAAGGGTAGGTAATGCTACACACCTGATAATCATATCTACACTTCATCATGGAAGCTGCACACTACCACTAGGGAATATGCACCATAGTTTACACAGATATTTTATTAATTTACTTGGACTCTTCGAATCTCTGGTTTTAATCATTTCAATCTTATTTTGATCTCATTTCAACTTTAAAAAATCTGACAATTGATATAAATATAAAATTCTCTTAAATATTTCAACAGAGATTCCCCCAAATTTCCTTGTAAATTTATTTTTTTACAATTATTTCTGAATCCATCAAGTTTATTCTTAAAATGATTTACATTAGAGCTATTTTTAACTTTTAATAGAAAAAGAAACAGAAAAAAAAATCAATTAGATAGAAAAGAAGACAAATTATTTTTGCAAACAAAGAAATATTTTCATTGTTAAAAAAAAATTAGGGTCACAATTGGTAGGGTTTAGTTATGAAAATGTTGTGTTTTATCTGTTTAATAAATTTAGTTTTGACATATGTGGCAATCATCTATTTAACGTGAAAATGTTATGTTGGAATTTGATAAAATATTGGAAATCAACTCTTAGTAGAGCTTTCAGATTTCACATTTAGAAACTTCAAACTTGGTTTCTATCAAAAAAGTTATCTATTTATTTCTTTGCGCTTGTCTCTGAAATACATTTGAAGTGATGTTGGTGGTATTTGTGAGATATTGGACGAATATAAAGAATGAATTGAATAAAAATGCTTCTGTATAAACCAACAAATAATATTTATTATATATTTACAATGAAGAAGAATTACTTTTATAATAAGGACATATTAATTAAAGTCACTGTGCAACACATGTTCAATCCAAAATGTCAACTGAATACAAGAGACATAATTCTGCTTAAATAACTTTTGGTATAAAGTTATTTTCTCTTTTAATTATATTTTCTAGATGAAATCGGTTTCATCTAACAACACCCATGTCAAAAGCTTAAAATTTGCAATTGTTTTTGTGTTTGAAATATTGGATTTTAAATGAAAGATTTAATAAAAAGTTATGCGAACGATATTTTTAATCCTTGTTTTTATTTATCTCCGTCACCGGCGGGAAGATTAGACACAAGGTCAGAAAAGTAGGATTTGAAAACCAGCGCTCTAGAGAAAGAGCACTCTAGCTGAACAAAAATTGCCAAAGCAGCCCCGTCAGCATTCCCTGGTAAGGGTGCCTCAGGTGATTAGCAATAAACTAAACCCTTCTCAAAGGGCGAAAAGGTCAAGCCTGGAAAGGTGGACCTCCTAGAACTGCACAGGACCACACCTCAGACCGACAGAACAAGGTCATGCCAGCTATAGCATGTCCAAGACTCTGTCTGATTTTGGTATGAGTTTGGGATTTTGAATCCTTTTTTCCTTTTGGAAATTTTGTTTTGCTGTTTATTGAGAAAATGGCCAACAAGTATGTCTCGTGGGGTCGTTTAAGCCTAGCAGTAACATCAGATGATTTTGAATATTAACATATTTGGAAAGGAGGATACTTTATTTTAGATTAGTTGAGAGTTTGAGGTTAGTGCTACTGCTGATTGAAAGCTCCTCGGCCCAGATATGAGGTACATTTATTTTAGTTAGAGTATGAAAAGGTAAAGATGGCAGTCATGCTTTTTTTCTCTGCTCTTGAAAACTGTCAGTGTATTTTTAACTGTAATTAATTTGAAAGATTCTAGTTCTAGACTAAAAGGATGTTTTTTCCCGTGCTAGAATACTCTGCAATCGTATAATGTGACTCACTCATGCTTCAAAATGATTATAAATTCAAAGCCTTTTCTTGGCATGGCCTTCAGACCAAACAAACATCTGTCTGCATTGCTTTGCTTTTTTGTAGGTTTCAAACCACTAATAGATTTAGTTCGGTAGCATCTCTTTTTGAGATCATGAATCAATGATCCTCAGATATGACCAAAGTCTTCAAACTTTTTTTGTAAATCCTCCTCATAGCAAATCACCACAATTGAGATGTACGCTGAGATGTCAGCTGCATCTCTGCAAATGGGTAAGACTCCCCCTTAGCAGCTAATAACTATGGAACTAAAAGGCAATTAGCTGTAACATTCCACTTTAGCACTTACCAGAGTAGACGGGTCGTCGGAGAGGCTCAATCTGATCAGTCAGCTGGTCACGGCAAGCCCCATCACATATAACCCAAACATAACAGCTCATACTCCCCCAACCCTCACTAACATCACTAATACCAATTTCTAAATATGTGATGGAAAGTGGTCGTTAAAGGTCAATCAATATGGATGATAAGAAATTGACGTAGCTGTTAAATTCTGAAAACTCGATATACTTGGATAACGGAAATAATGGAACACAGGCGCTCAAGAAATTTTTTCAAAATGACTATACCTTTCACATAGCCCTGTTAATTTATTGTCTTGGAAGCAATAAAAAATAAACCAACAACAGAATTGTCAACTTTTCTAATCTAGAAAGTTATATCAAATATAATAGCACAAAAAATGTAAAAAGATTTAATAACAGAATATTACTCATGGTCGTTGACAAAAAAAAGTATAGGGACACGTTACTACAACTAAGGAAATTCTGCAAAACTGATATCAAAACTTACCCTCACCAACTCTTAAATTTCTCAAAAGGTGCAATAAGGTGTAATAAAGGTGCAATAAGGTGTAATAAAGGTGTAATAAGGAACAAAAAAACTTTAAGTTTCTAAATTTTTGAGATAAGGATTGATAATTTGGATTATTCGACCTACTGAACTCATTTTCGATATTATTCTCACAACGTTTCGGCCCATGTAACCTCTGAACTTCTTCCAGTGTATTTTGTTCAACTCTGTAATTCTTCTGCCAACCTCGGTAATCTTTATCGAATTTCCAATGGAACCCTTTATTTACTAGTTTGCTCTCATTGCATCAGCCATGACCGGCTAGAAGTCTTAAGTAATTAGTAATTGTATTCTCAGTATTGCCCGCACTGAGGATTGAACTTTCAACCTCCAGAAGACTATCACTTAGAACTGATTATTACTTAGTACTCTATCCGTTACACCATGGGTCCTTGAGTTTGCCACGTGAGAATAACATCCAAAATAAGTACAGTAGTTTGCTTGAATTAAAACAGAATTGAAAGATTAAGCCACCCCTTTCCACAAACTACACTTCTATAAACCTTTCCACAAATCGCCCTTCTATAAACCTTTCCACAAATCATCCTTCTATAAACCTTTCCACAAATCGCCCTTCTATAAACCTTTCCACAAATCACCCCTCTATAAACCTTTCCACAAATCACCCCTCTATAAACCTTTCCACAAATCACCCCTCCATAAACCTTTCCACAAATCACCCCTCTATAAACCTTTCCACAAATCACCCCTCTATAAACCTTTCCACAAACCACCTCTCTATAAACTTATCCACAAACCACACCTTGATAAACCTTTATATAAACCACACCTCTATAAACATTTACACAAACCACACCTCTATAAACCATTACACACACCATCCCTCTATAAAACTTATTTTTATAACAAAAACAACAGACTTCATAATAAATAAATGGATCCAGCATAAAATGACCCATTAGAAGTTGACATGCCATAAATCACAACAATCAATCAATGAATCAATCAAATATTTCATCTTTAATTGTATACCTTAAATTAATGGTTCAAGAAAATGAATAGGCAACTTAAAATCCTTTTTTTTTTGTAATCTTTTGCTGACACAATCATCTTTTTTGCTATGTTTCATTTTATGGTTGTTACAGATTTCTTGTGTAGAATTAGAAAAAGATAAAACTTGATTGTCTAATTTATTTCTATCAAGTTTTTAAATTATTCTGAAATGAGCTAAGTATATTTAATATTTAATTGCGAGAATAAAAAATAGAATTGATCATATTTTGTTGAACAAATCATATTCTAATTTTGTTCCTATCCAGAATCTCCTGAAATCCGCATTAGACACACACAGTATTTTGGGAGAAGACTTTGATTTCAGTAAGTATAAAATTGCTGTTTATTCTTTATTTGTTCAGTTTTCGGTGGTCAAAATGTGATTCATCTTTGATATTTGAAGTGGATGTATATAGATACAAAATTAGGAGTTTTCAAAATATTTTTTCCTAGCATTCATCCTAAGTACCTCTTGTGAGGTATATTATGAAAATAGAACATTTCTTTAAACTGGGGCACTGGAGGGCATCATCCTCGCTGATGTATTTTGCTTAGGTCTTCGGGGAGTTGCAAGTCTTTCAACATGATGCTCTCCTAGCCAAGCTGACCCTATCAGAGATGATCGATCTCTCCCTCTATATTTAAAATGCTTAAAGAAACTGACTTTTATTTATTATGGACGAGCATAGACCACACTACCTCACACCTCATTGCAAAGCAGCTAATCAAATATAATTGACCAGTTATTAAAGTGGTCCACAGCAAATTGGCAATGTAGACATGAATTTTTAATAATTTAATATTATATTTTTAGATGACTCGTGAAATGTACTTAGAACTAATTCCATTCTCTTCACTATTTCAGACATATGGTATACATACATTTGTTTGAGAATTCTTGTATAAGAAAATGGTTTGTTTGGGCCTAGCTTAGCAGCCATCATTTTACAAAAGAAAATACATTTTATAAGCCCCCAATGGCATGGCTTTATAATAAGTGTTGTCCTTGTTTTAGAAAGCATTGTTTATATGGTAATATGAATTTATAAAAATAATTTTCGAAGATATACTTCAGAATTTCAAATAAAGATATATTAAAATCCTTTTTTTTTTCCTTTCATCATCTCGTTTTCGGTGTTATCAATTCGGTGTTGCTGAAACGAATCCGGGATGAGAGGCTGTTTTGTTTAGGACGGCACGTGGCTTTGTTTATTTTGTAGATTGAAAATATTTTATTAATTTTGAAATCTTTATTGCAAAATTATTTTCAAAAGCTTTTATTCGCAATATTATCTATATTATTGTAATGACAAACGAGAACAGACATAACGTGAGAAAGCTTTATTCAGCATACAATGTCGGTAGTACTACAGTGCCGGGGTGTTGCTATTTATATTGTTTAGTAAAAGCAGGAAAGTTCTCTAAAGGGGAGATAATTCAAAATAAGGAAAGTTATTCGTAATTGTTCATTACATGCAACCCCATTCTATTTCAATCATAAGGGGACGAAGTCGTTCCAACGACCGGGAGTTTTGCTAGTTCTGTTGGAACGCCTCTGTAATCTGGTATCGGAAGTAGAAACAGGACTCTTTTTCTCGAGTTGTACAACTTCAACAAACTTGTCCTTTCCTGGGTCCTTCGATATTTTAATTCGTTCCTCTTCCTCACACATCTGGTCCAGCGAAAGTCTACCGGGTGTTTTCTTCCCTGTACAATGACTCACTCATTATCTTTCCTCTCTTCGCACCCATGTGGGTCAGGGAGAGCGGGGGACTCGTCTTCTGAATCACTATGGATTTTTATAAGTTCCCCTAGTTTTGTTGTTAAAGGTTCCCGACCCTGGAACTTAGGTGAGCCCCTACTTTGTTTTTGGGGTTCACCATTGGACCTGCATTTCTTTTTTCCTGTTTAGGGCATTCAAATGTGAGGTGGCCCACTTCACCATAGGTCCAACATGAAGGCCTCCTACCTGCGACGATAACAAGGATTCTATCCTCTCCTATTTCCAAATAATAGGGGATGTCGTCAAACGCCGTATTGTCCAGTATTATTTTAAACGTCCATACTGACAGATGCTCATCGCAAGTTATTGATGTTATTTCTCCATATTTCATCAGGTATGCCCCTAGATGTTCACCATCTACGTAAAAAGGGACATGAAATACGGAGACGGAAGTCCTTAGTTACTAAATCACTGGTGGCTCGGATGACTTTTTTAGTTTTATGGTCAACCACAAACATTTGAAGTGTCTTTTTTGAGATTTCCTCTAGTCTTGGCAAGTCAATTAATAGTCCCTTTTCTGTGACTAAGTGCATGCATTTCCTTGCACGTTCCATAAAGTCCTTAACGTTGATAGTGACTTTAGGTGGTTTTCTCCAGCCGGAACTTTGGGGAGGTGAAGCTTCGACCGACCCCTCCATTGCATTAGGGTTTTGTGGCAGATGGCTGGGAGTCGCCATCGCCTAAAACCCAAAAACAACTTAAAAATAAAACAAGTTATCAGAAAAAAAAAGAAAAAAAAAAGTTAGTTTAAAAAAAAAAAAATCTGGCACGACAAAAATAGTGAAAGTCTTTTAACAATAACAGGTAACAATGTGATTAACAATTCAAATAACAACAGAAATAGTAATAATCGCAAGGAGAATATTTGTAACCAACCGACAAGGAGACCAGTGTATTCGACATACAATGTCGGTACAATATTAGTGCTGCTATTTATATTGATTAGTAAAAGCAGGAGAGTTTTCTTATGCAAAGGAATTTGGCTAAAGCAATTTTTGATTTCAATCAGAAAAGATGTTTTAAAAATAGTTAACAAATGAAGTCATTGTGGACAAAATGTCTCTATCTTGTAATAATTATGGCAATCTTTTATTGTAATGTTATTTTTTTGTGTGGTGATGTTTATTTATGGTGTCTGTGTCTGTTTATTGAACTGGGCAGTAAGCTGGCAAAACTTCAGTTGATTTCTTAAGTAAACCTTTTCAACAAATACTGGTTATGAGTTAGATTGCATAAATCAATGTAAGTTTTTTTAGCTGATTTCCAAAGAATTTTCTAGTATAAAAATATTGCATATAAAATAAATAAATAAATAAATAAATAGAAATGAATAAATTGTCTTGGTTTTCTATTTTATTTTGATATTTATTTGCATTTCCTATTTCAAGCTGGAAAATTTACCATATTAATTGGGGTTGGGAGAGATTGTCATATTTAAAATATTTTCTCTGTGATCGAAAAACATGCAATCACATAATTACTTATTAATGTATTCTCTTCATATTTCATTCGAGATGTGTATTTCTAAATTAAAATGCTGTTTTTACTGATTCATTTGAACTTTTAACTCTTTGTACCTGTTCATAATTGATATCTCTCTGTATTATTTGAATATTGTTAGGGAAAAATAATTGATATCTCTCTGTATTATTTGAATATTGTTAGGGAAAAATAAATGATATCTCTCTGTATGATTTTAAAAATAAGTTAGGGAAAAATAATTGATAGTATTTATTAAATAAATGCTTTACCCATTTGAATATTAATTTTTTATTTATTTTTCATCAGTTATAAAACCCATTTCTGCCCATGCCAAAGTGATACTCAATAAGAATGGCGGTTTCAAAGTCCCAAAGATTTTCTCTGACTTGTCACTGGATGATATTGATATAACGCTTTCAAGACAACAGGTGAGTATCTCACATATTACTATAATGTTCGGTATCACACATATAGTATATCATGTCTTAATTGTATAAATACTAATGTAAAATAAAATTATTGCAAGTTGCCAGATTAGATTAAGAAGGGCAATAGTTGAGAACATTTTAAGATGGAATTAGACGAATTCAGAAAGAATGATAAAGCAAATTAGGAAACCATTTTTGAGAACTCTCGAATGAAATATTTAACTGAATTTGATCTGTATATTTATATTGGATTAATATTGTAAATGTTTTGTGTAATGTTTAATTGAGAAAATAGTTAAAAATGTCGATACCCAAATCGACATAACAAACGAATAATAATAATTAAGCATTGTTTAAATTTTTATCATAATTTAAAAAAATGTGAATCCATTTAAAAGTTGTGAAGAGTTAATTTTGTTCTTTTTCTACTTTTCTAGTTACTCAATATCTTGAATTTGATTGATTCTTTTAAAATGATGACAATAAATCAGAAGTATCGCAAATATCACCCAAATGTTCCACTGAAAGTGAGCCCCCGCTCCTGGTGGATATATGCCTATGAGTCAGTCATTGAAGAACGCATTCGTCCTTACTCCTGGGAGAGGATTCAAGAACACAGGTAAGTTTTATTTCTTTATATACTTAAAATTGAATCGTTTGTCATGTTTTTGGATTTGTGTGTTGATGTATATTTTATGCTAATAATAATTCTATCTTAAATCTAATTAAATCCACGTAACATAAGATTTTAATTTATTTCCAGAGTCAGTTCAGTTTGTATATTTTATGGCATATTTTTGGTTATTTAAAGCTGAAACACAGTACCTATTCTAAAGAATTAACTATATATGTGTAATGTAGTTGGCTTTGCTAATACACTAATTAGCATAGCCGGTCTTTGTCAACTATAAGAATCCTGTATACAAATACAATAATCTGGTACCACATTAACTTTGAACATCATGGCAAAATGGTGTTGTCAATAAGGTCTTTGTTGAATATGAAAGTACCTGAAATAGCAGAAATTTAGAAAAAATGCTTCAAAACATATGCCAGAACAAAAAAGTTATTTTATGGAAAATAGAAAGAAATCATATATCTATTTTTGGCTATCATGGGATTCGAATCCATAAGGAAGATTTCATTAATAACATACCCAACTGTAATGAAAAATTTAACGTTTTACAAAATCAAAGAAATAATTTAGAAAAATATTCAACCAGGAAAAAGATTGGTCATAGCCGAACAAACCAAATTCTTAGCATTAAAACAAGGAATTAGTGAACCCATCAGGTTAAGAAACAATGATAGATATTGTGAATTTAATTGTCTGGGCCAAGAAGGCATGGCTGTCAAAGGGGAATTAATTCAACAATAAGTAGAAGGCATGTATAACATTTCACATAGAGTTAAAATTCTACAACAGCTACTACTACTACTACTACTACTACTACTACATCATCATCATCATCATCATCATCATCATCATCATCATCATCATCATCATCAGTTTAACATCTATTTTACATGCTGGCATGTGTTGGACAGCTTAAAGAAATTAACTACCAAAGTAACCTATCACTTCCTATAATGTTTTCCTTGGTCTTCCCATGTGAACTGAACCTGCTACCTTAACTGTTCTACATCTATTACCCAAGAACTCTCATCCATTCTTTCAATGTGGCCATACCATTGAAGTCTACTCTTCTGCACACATCTCCTTATACTGTCCAGGTTTTATCTTCCTCTGAGGTCATCAGAACTAAGCCTGTTTTTAAGACTCGCATTACACATCCATTGTATCATTCTCATATCATTTCTCTCCATGAAACGCATGTCTTCAACCCTTACTTGCCAGGTTTCACTTCCATACATCATCACACTGCGTAAACAGTCCTGATAGACTTTGCTTAACTTATTAACTAAGTATTTTTCTTCTGAAATTTGTAGCAATTTATTATGTATTTTTCAAAGACAGAATATTATCTGCAACGATAGATTTTAACTTTCAGAATAATATAAGTTAGTTTACAATATTTTAGTGCCATAATATCTATTTTATATTAAAGCACCTCTATGGAGCCGAGGTAGACAAAGGTTTCCACATTTCACCCCACCCCCCACCCTCAAGTGTGATCAATCGTATATCAGCTAGTGGAACAAGTGATAACAAAACATTGGAATGGATCCACTTGAGTGGGGATTGAACCTCATCAGTTGTTGAGCACAGAATAACAATATCATCCACCTAAGTCAGATCTCTTATCCCTACTCCCTTACTGACAGCAACACCTTGGTAGTTCTGTAGAGCCGTTTTGAGAACGTAGTTAATGATGTAGTTAAACGAGATTGGACAGAGTGCACATTCTTGCCTAACTCCAGTTCGCTCATCGAAGGCCTCTGACTTCTTACTATAGACATGAACACATGTTAGAGTTGACTAGTAATAGCCGGAGCAGCTTCATACGAATGCCATCTGCCTGCATTATTTGCCATAAGGCAGATCGATATACCAAAGACAGTGGTGAAGTCAATTAAATAATAATGGTTGATTGTTTGCAGGTCTATTGCTGCTTAAAGGTTCCCGGATGAAAGCCACCCTGAGAATGATGTGTACGACTTTGTTTATGAATCCTTCTTGATTTTCACTTGGAAAATCAAACAATACGAACAATCTGTTAAAAGTGACTCCAAAGGAAAAATTCCTTTTGAATCTGAGGACAGTTTCGGAATTGGACCTTTGAAGCTTAAACTCCATTAATTCCATAGTAGATCTGCCATTGTTTATGATAACACAATACTTTAGTAAATGAAAATAATTGTGAAATGTGATAGATTTCAGTTTTTATTTTTTTACTTGCAAAATATACAGTTTTAAATGATTTTCTTCTTATTGTGCAGTAAAAGTACATTACTTTTGGCCAAGTTCAATTATTACCATAGTTGTATTATGTATTATCCATAACATTAGTTGTATGGTTTTCATATAGTTCACACTTCTATCTAGTTAGATCACCAAAGTTAGGCAATATCGAGCATTGGTCAGTACTTTTATGGGTAACGATTTTGAAATACCAGGTGCTGGAAGTAGAAGTGGTGATAAAGTCACTTTTTCTAATCCACTTGGACAAGGTATGAATTAATCTCTCCTGTCCCTAACTAATGGGGAAATAGTAGATGAGACTCTCAAGTATTGTAATCTATAAGAAGGAACTCTAACACTCCAAAATGACACCAGTCATTTTCTCCATTTATCCAAACATTGTTTCCAATTGTCTTGGATTTCTCACGAGACTTAAGTATTGTCAGTCAGAAGAAGTGTGATTTAGGATTGCACAACCCTTACTTCACTAAAAAATTCTCATCACGTAAGCACCCTACCAGAGGCTAGACATTGTCTCTTGAGACAGAAGGAGGCAAGTGAGTGAGTCAATTCATTGATTTAAATATAGAATAACCATATGCTACAAGTTGAGCTGGGAGATGCCAGAGGCTATGATTAGTAGAGATGAGTTACTCATTATGGAAGAGGTTTGTTAACATAAGAGTAGTTAGTTGAGTTGAACTTAAGTGGTATACAGAGGTTCCTTGGTGCCCTCAATCTTCATGAACAACCTAAGCCTAATAGAAGATTCAATATGTTCTGTGTAATTAATTATCAGATAAATTAACAAAAGAAGAATCGTATGTTGAATAGACTCTGTCATCTTTTCTTGTCATTTACCCCTGGTTCGAATCTTGGTTACAGAACCAAAATAGAATATTGTCACATATTCTCTTTGTGTTTGTCTTCATAGTTTTTATATCTCTAGGGCACCACATGGCATCAGGTAGCCATATTAGATTTCACCCTCATCACTGGTACTTGAAGAAAAAGTTTTGAAAACTATTTGCGTTTCCTGTCGACATTTCCCATTTAATCTTTTACGAACATTATAAGAACTTTGTCAAATGTATAATTTTTCTGTTATGTTCAATTCCACTTAAATTCTAACTATACTTTTCTGATGAATGTTAGTTGAAAAAGATCTTCTAAGAAGACAATTAAATAAAAAAATTAACCAATGTTTTCTATTAGCTATTTTAACATTTTGTATCCATCAACATTTACAAAGATTTGATGGATTTTTTTCTTCCAATTCTTTCAGTTATATTTTTTCTTTCAGTTATATGTTTTCTTTCAGTTATATTTCTCATATCTCAAAACTGATTGCAAAAGTACTGTTTTATTTTCATGCTTTCAGGTCTACATATAAGAAATATAAAGATCTTTACAAAAAGCATGTGGAATTTCCCATGGATCTATCATTTAAAGAGAAGTTAAGAGAAGTGGAAGACAACTTGGATGTATTTAATATCTTCTTGGCCCGAGAACAGGCCAAGCTTGAGGTGAGACTTTCATTGAATTTTCATTATTGTTTGTTACATAGCCGAGTGCATTCTTTGATGTTGCTTAATCAACTAACCCCTTAAAATTAACCTGTGTCAATCAAGTGTCCTTGCAAAACAATGTACAATACAAGCAATATATAAAAAAACAATCAACCAAAATTAGTTCTTGTGTGTAGGGACAACTTAACAATAAAGCAAAACAAAAATTGTCTGTGTATATGTGCGATCCACTTCATCCTTCTTTCTCTCCAACTTTCATAATTACTGGTGCTACCAGATCAGGCTGTCTGAAGATACCGGCTTCCTGACCAGAAATACACCAAACATTGATGTTATTTTTTTCCTTTCCCTTTGCAAAACTCAATCCTCTTCTGCAAAGCCAAAAACAAAAACACAATTTTCCACTCTCTCTCTCTTTCTTTCTCTCCCTCCCTTTTTTTCTCCCCCAATGGGGCCACCAGTTTGCTGTAGTTGGCAACCTGTGATGCTTAAGGACTGGATCCTAGTTGCTGAGCAGTCCATAACCCGGGAAAGTGAATATGTGCACTGCAACACTCCTTACCTGGGTTAGACGGGTGGTCTGAGAGGCCCGATGCTATTAATCGGTTGGTCACGTCAAGTGCCACCATATCAAACCCACACCAACCTACTCACAACTAATATTCCTATTTCAATCCCCACTAATAACTACATCAAAAAATATGGTGGAAAGCGGTGGCTGAGGGTCAATTGGTTATGGTGAAAAAAAATATCGACATGGGTGTGACATCCCTCACATTTTTCTTAAAAATCTCAAAAAGCAAAATTGAAGGAAAGCAGGTACTCAATGTTCCACCAAAGTCAAGTATTTCATCCCTGTATCTTTGCGGTGCCAGGGCGAATGGGTTTCCCTCCTGGTACTTCTCATTAAGGGCTCTGAGGTTGGTGGGGAGTAAGGGTGATGAAAAAAAAACACATGGATCATTTTTCCAAAAAAAACCTCTTCAGCTCAGAAGATGAAAAAATATACAACTCCAAAGATTCCTAGTAATCGAATTACTAGCAAATAAAAAAAAAATGAGTAGAATTATCACCATTCTTAATAGAAAAAGAGTAAGAGCAACCCAAAGGCAATTAAAAAAACTAAGAAACAGGAACCTTCTTGTTAAGGTAAACAACAACAAAGATGCCCAAAACCTGCTAAAAATGTAAAAATTCTACAACTATATACACAAAGTTTTTTTGCATGAAAAACAAAACACTTCACAAGGAGTTGTAAGAAATTATTATCCTTGGCCACAAAAGAAGAGATAATTACAGCATTAAAAAAGCAAGGAGTGATTGACCAACAGAAACAATCCCAAAATCCTCAGCAACCTCACATACAAAACAAAACCCCTTGTTCAACACAGAATATAAAGAACCAATCAAAAAACAAAAAAAGCAAAAATAATGTTTGAAAAAAGCCGTACCACAATCAATCTACAAAAATATTGATAAAACCGTGCGAATGCACAGCGGATTATTTAAAAAAAGCAAGAGAGAAGCCTGGAAACAATATATCTCCAAGAAGTCATGGAAGTTCTCAGATAGCCACTTCTAAGTTTTTCTGAAGGTGTAACATGGGGCTGTGTCTTGCTGCCACTAATATGGCTGTCTGCAACAACCCTTTCCACCAAGCTCTTGAAAACAGTGGACAGCAACTCAATATAGCCATCTGAATTGAGTCTGGGTCACTTTTCGAAGACATGGCCATTGCTGGAAACAGACCTAAAGATCATCAGAGTTTGAGGGAACTTGGCTTTCATGACATGTGAGACTTGGTGCAGACTGTAGGTTAGCCACCTGTTGTTCTTCATTATGCGCAATTGAGAAGAACCAGAGCATCCTCTGCTTGATCGGGTATTTGACCTTGTTGAGAAGTTTCTTGGCTTTAGAAAGATATTTTTTTTTTGCACCTTGGTAGTGAGTAGTTGGCCCTCGCAATTTCTGTATCAGGAGTAGCGAAGATCCTTGTTCAACGCTTTCTTCATAGTCGCTGTGATGTTATGACCCTAGTAACCTCCCCTAGTAAAACTCTCTATATAAGGACTAAAAGTATCGTCCCCCTTTTTCCTTGAGTTGAATAAAGTATGCTAGTCCTGACACATGGAAATCTTACAATGTGTGTTCATTTTATCTTTTAAATATATCAAGATACCATAACATGATGGCAGCGACTATGTGAATAACAAGAAAGTCTACTGAAGATGGTACCCAGCTATAAAAACAAGATGCAAGAAGAAGTATCTCGAATGAACATTGAACACTGGCGCCTATTATTAAAAGACACCACATGGAAGAGCTCATGCACAATCTCTCTGGTGCCAAGTATTTATCCAAACTGGATGCCAAAACTGGATACTGGTCAGTCAAGCTAGATAATAAATCCCAGCTACTGACTACCTTCAGTTCACTGTTTGGAGCGAATGCCTTTTGGCCTAGTAATGTCGCAAGATGTTTTCATGCAAAAAATGGACATGATACTTAAGAAATGTGCTACTACTCTAGGATTAGTCGATGATGTCATCATCTACAGCAAAACAACATGATGAGAGTTTGCACAACTTAATGAAAATTGCACAAATGTGAAAAATGTGTAATTGGCTAGAAGTGAATATATATTTTTTTAGCAATGTACAATGAGAATTGAATAAGTAAGGTGGATGAAATCAAGGTGTTACCCAGTCCGACAAATATTACCGACATACAAAAGGTGTTAGGCATCATCACCTACATAACACCCTTTATTTAACATCTGTTTCATCTCACAGCACCCCTGAGAGATTTACTAAAAAATGAAGCCGAATGCAAGTGGACTCAAAGTCACCAAAAGTTCCTCCAGCAAATCAAAGATATGATGTGTTTCAGGTAGATACATCAAACAAAGGCTTAGGTGTAGCTCTTCTGCAAGAAGGAAAAACGATAGTTTTTGTGTCGAAATCTCTGACAGAGACAGAACAACAGTATGCTAATATCTAGCACAAACTATTTGAATGTAAGCGTTTCAGAACATCTATAGAGACAGATGTTCATTCTAAGTCAAAAGCGATTACAAGCCACTGAAGATGATTTGAGTGTAGCTCTACCTCGTCTCCAACACGTACACCTACAGGATTATGACCATCATTTATCGCTCTGGCAAGGAAATGGCTCTAGTCAACAGTTTATCAAGGTTACAAAACAAGAAACCTGAAGAAGCAATCGACCTCGACCTCAGGGTTGACTTTGTGCAATTCTCAACAGGGAAATTGATACAAATACATCAGGCAACAAATTGATGATCCCGCCCTTTGTGATATGATTCTGCAAGGCTGGCCCGACATGTTTAAGGAGGTTGGAAAAAGCATGTGACCCTACTGACCCTATCAGGATGAGTTGGCCATTGAAAACAGGATTGTAATTAAGGGCGATCAGATTAAAGTACCCAAGTCCATGCTACACAAGATCCATTATGGACATCAAGGGATCAAGAAGTATAAATTATGCGAAAAACTGTGTATTCTGGGATAATATCAACAAAGACATATGTAGGGCAGTCCAACTATGTGATATATGCCAGGAAAACCAGAAATCGCAGAATGCAGAATCCCTGATGCCACGTAAGATACCAGTGAGACCATAGTATATAGATAGTACTCACAGACCTTTTTCACTTCAATGAATCTGATTTTATGGTGATTCTGAACTACTACTCCAAATATCCACTTGTCAGAAGATTAAATAATTTCTCCACCAAGGGGGTCATAGATCTGATCAAACAAATTTTGGGGGGAACAAGGGATCCAAGAAAGGGTCATCAGCGATAATGGCCCACATTTCAGCTCTGTTCTCTTTAGGCAGTTTGCCAAAGAATGGGGTTTTGGGCATCGCCAATATATCCTGGTCAAGATATCCTCAATCGAATGGCCTACATGAGCGTATCAGACAGGCAATAAAATCTGCTATCAGGAAAGCTATATCAAGTGGGCATGACCTAGACATGACGCTGAACAACTCCAATAGACCATGCAATCTCAATGCTGAGTGAACTCCTGTACAACAAAAAGTTAGTTGGAAACCTTCCAGTAAAATGTGCTAACTACACTGCACAAAGAGAGAGAGTGATAACCCGCCTATCTCAAAGGCAAGCTAAACAAAAAAGATATCATAACCAACATACCTGAGATCTCTTCAATGTGCAGGTGGGACAGCATGTTCGAGTATTGGAGAAGGATGCAAGCAAATGATCCCTTGCAGTGTCACACAAACACCTACGTAGCCCATCTCATACATGGGGCAGACCCCATCGGGGAAAATTCAGTCGCAGGAATCAACAACACCTGAGGGAAGACCCATCCCAGATCACAATGAGCCCCAAGGTGTACCTGTCTGAGGCCCCATTTGGTTCAACTATAAACCACACACCTAGAGTAGAAGCAATCCCCACACAAAGTGTTCCAATCGAAAGATTGAATACACATAAAAATTATAATCAACATGCTAAACACATCCCACACACAACACATGAGGCCAATCAAGACAGTGGCATCCCAAGTAACCCAGCATCCAAATCTGGCGGTTTAGTGAATGAAACATATATTCAGTTTGTTTCCTTTAATTATTTGGAAAAAGAGGGATGTGATGTTATGACCCTAGTAACCCCCCTAGTAGAACTCTTTAAATAAGAAGGTATAAAAATGTTCTCTCCCTTTTCTTTAGTTGAATAAAGTATGCTAGTCCTGGCACATGAAAATCTTACGATATGTGTTTGTTTTATCTTTTAAATGTATCGAGATACCATAACAATCACTACTCCAATGCCCAACTCTCTCATGAATGTGTGCTTTGCCTTGCCTGGATCCTGCAGCACTTCTTTTTGCAGCTTCTCAGCATATTTCATTATGCAAGCACAGTAAGAATTCCTGCTATATTCCTTTCTTCTAGCTGCTGCTTCTACATCTCCGTTGCAATTCTTCAGCTCCCATCCTTAGCCGTAGAGACAAGAGTACATGAATTTAGATCCGCAGAGAATGGATGGATTAAATACAGGGAACTTCGGCTATTACTAACCAGCAGAGCATTTTCAGTGTTGATTAAGGGAAGAGTATCAGGCATGTGTGTGCAGTGTGATGATGTATGGAAATGGAACCTGGCTAGTGAGGGTGACAACTAATAAAGATAAAATATTTATTTCTTTTCTTTTTTATATATACATATGTCCAATAGACCCCCCCCCCCCCATCAGTGAAATCCTATTTCAGGCACCTAAATTATTTAGATTTTGTATTAAAATATATTTTTAATACTGACAAGATAAAGATTTCTGAGCGACTCTACCTTTTAAGTATTCCGAGTTTTACTTTACAGACACAAAATCACCAGTATAGTAAGGATTTTTGTAATTATATGAAATGATGTCTCTTTTTTTAATTTTTTTTATAAAGTTTACAAAAATGAATACTGAACAGATTGCGAAGAAAGAAAAGAAACAAGGTTGGATTAGTTGGATGTTTGGATCAGAGGAAGATGTTGAATATGAAAATGACCAAACTGGTAAGTGACAGTTTCAAGGATTATTTTATTCAGTTAAAATCTGAGAAGTAGTACATTTCTAAGAAAATGTATCTTTATATATACTCAATGAACAAAGAATAAAGTTTAAAATATTTTTTTAAGATTTTACAAGGGTTTTGTTAAGAATTTGGAGGAAAGAGGGAAGCAAGAAAAGCAACATACAAAACCAAGAAAGAGGCTACACAAGCTAAGTTTTCAGATATGCCACGAAAGGATAATCAAGAGAATGAAGTATTAAGGATAGCTAAACAGATGGCAAAGACAAATATGGATATTGTTGGAGAGAAGTGCATTCGAAATGACAATAGGTATTAGCAACAAATGAGAAGGACAAGAGGGATGCTTGGAAATGCCACTATGAGAAATTGTTGAATACTAAGTTTTTATGGAACAGAGAAAATCTAGAAGTCGCAGAAGCAGTATCTTGCTCAGCTATAAGAATTGAGAAATAATGGTACAGGAAGCTGTAAGATGAAGAAGAGTAAGGCTGGAGGCTCCTCAGGTGTTGTTACAGAAATGTTGAAAGCTGCGGATGAAACAGGTATTGAGGTGATCACATATTTGACAAATCAAATCATAAAAGACTGGGAACTTCGTACAATTGTGAATTATTACAAGGGTAAAGAGGAAGCATTGGATAGAGGTAATTACAGTTGATAGGTCAGGTCCTAAAAGTGATTTAAAGAATAATTGAGCAGCAAATAAGAAGACAGTTTGGTTTTATGCCTGGGCAAAATACCATTGGTGCTATATTTATCCCGAGACAAATGCAAAAGAAGTACCTTGATAATAAAAAGAACCTGTATTTTATTTTATCTTTTTCTTTCTGGAGTGCCAAGCGATTTTGTCTGGTAGGGGCAAATTAGTGTTTGGTGAAATTGGTGAAGCAATATACAGAAATGCTCAAAGTTGTGTTAGAATTAACAGCACATTGAGTGACAGCTTTCCTGTTAAAGTAGGAGTATATCAGGGTTCTGTATTGAGTCCATTGCTTTTTATTGGTGTTTCAGAAGAATTGTCCAGGGAGTTTCATACAGGTTGTCCAGAAGAGATGCTGTATGCTGATGATTTAGTACTTGCCTGTGAAACAATGAAAGATCTGCTTGTTAAGTTGGAGACTTGGATGGATGCTATGGAAAGTAAAGGTTTGAGAGTGACTGTTACCAAGACCAAAGAAATGATAAGTGATTGTAGTGTTGAAAAGCTTCTAGAAAGAGAAAAATTCCCCTGCTCAGTTTGTGAAAAGGGAGTCGGGTGCAATTCAATTTTTTGTGATAGTGGTAAGCATTGAGTACACAAGAAGTACAGTGGAATTAAATGGTAGGTTGAGAGGATAACCAGTTTATATGCAAGATGTGTAACATAGTGGAGATGGATGAGAACTCAGTTGTGAAGAAAATATATCTGCATGGCGAAGCTATTGAGGTTGTCTAGAACTTTTGTTACCTTGGTAATAACATTGAAGCACAGGGTGGAGCAGGTGCTATTGTGATTGCAAGAATTGTGAGTGGATGGAGCAAGTTCAGGGAGGTTTTGGCATTACTAACCAGCAGAGCGCTACTACTGTCAACCAAGAGAAGAGTCTATCAGGCATATGCCCACAGTGTGATGATGTATGTAGTGAAACCTGGCAAGTAAGGGTTGAGAACATGAGTTGCATGGAGAGAAATTATATGAGAATGATACGATGGATGTCTAATGTGAGTCTTAAAGACAGGCTTAGTTCTGATGACCCCAGAGGAAGATTAAATCGGGACAGTATAGGGAAATGTGTGCAGAAGATGGTATGTCCACATTGAAAGAATGAATAAGAGTTCTTGGGTTAATAGAAGAGTTAAGGTAACCGGTCCAATTCATAGGGGAAAGCCAAGAAAAACATGGGAGTAAGTGATAAAAATGGACTTGAGAGAAAGCAGGATAAATAAAGATTTGTTAGTTTGGAAAGCTTTAAGAAATTAAAACGGACATTAAGCAGAATATGATGATGCTGATATGATGATTTTCTTTTCTTTCTTTGTTTAGATTGGTTCTCTGAACTTTCTATTGATGAGAAGGAACAGCTCTACAGAGGTATCGGATATGATGAAAATGCTAACATCTATGACATTCCTCCAGAAGTAGGTTTTACAGAAAGTTTTATTAACCATAAACACATAAAAACAAATACAACTACCTCATACTACAACTCTCTGTATTCACTACTTATTCATTCAATTTCTATTTAAAATCACTGAGATTTTATATAATCTGTAAATAATAATCTAAAAATAATGAGTTTGAATGCTTTCTGAGAAAAATAAAAGCTGTCATCAACATATGTTATTGCTATTGCTGATTGGGTAGATGTGCAATTTTCGACACATCTATTTTTATTTATTGAAAATTTAGAGAAAGCCGAAATAAGTATCTAATATTTATATACATTAAAATAAAACTGTCTTGATAAGAATATTGGTGAAATATGATTTATGGCTTCTTGGAGTTTGGATGATTGAGATGTGATACAAGAAATGGAAAGTATGTTTTCTTTTCATCAACTGAAAGGATACTAATATTGAATTATAGCTAAAATGATGCAAAATAAATTTTATGCAAAAAAATGTGCTTCTTCTACAAATGAGCAGACGCTTTCATGACTGTAACCCCTTATCTTCCTACCCACATTCACACTGGAGTTAATGCCATCCACAATGATAATACTTCAGTGATGGTTACAGTAGTACAATTGATTATAATATGTTAACCACCCAGAGTGTGGTTTTATCAGAGCAATATTGGAATTACTTTTGTATAATTATTAGTTAAAAGCACTCAAATGTTTTGTTTCATGCTGAATCAAACTATTGTTTTTCATGAAGTTACTAAGATTTATTTAAAAGAAGAAATAAAAACTAGATTTGTTGGTCATTCCCAGAGTAGCAAGGGTCAAGTTGGGAATGATTTATTGCTGTTGATGCCAAATAATAGATGGACTCAAGTTGGAAGGCCACCCCTAAAATATATTGGGTTAGGGTTAGGGTTTAATCCCTAAAATATATCATCTATGTCAAAGAACTGAAGATAACAATGAATAATAAACACGGATTTAAAACACTAGTAAAATTGGTCTATATAAAAAAAAGAAACACTAATAAAAATAATGTATGTTAAAAAAATCTCCATTTTATTTATATTATTTACATAAAAGCTTTTTATCAATTATGTATTTTTATTTGTATAGAAAAAAACACAGCATGAAGTTTGCTAACTTGAACTTGTGGTTTTATTTGAATTCTAAAGAATTACAAATAGCAAGATGAATTTTAAACTTGCATTTTGTATTAACTTTTGTTGTACTGTCAATTTTGCATTTAGAAAATTTAACTTTAAAATATATTTTATCTGTAATTGATAAAATATTTGCTTTTTTGTTCTATTATAGTATGTTGCATACAAAATCCAGATCAACTTGAAGAGCTGCTACTGTTCATTAGTGAAATATAGTAAAAAGATTCTTCAGATGTCTATTACTAATTTGCGAACATCTATGGAGTACAGATCAGGAAATGACTCTTGTCGGTAAGAATTTCACTCAATAACAGAAATTTTAGCTTTTCTTTTCTTTTTTAGTTTTACTTTATAAATCTTGTTTCGATTTTAGCTGATGCTTTATAAAATGTCTTAATATTTCCATAAAATCGCTAAATGTCATCTTTTATATTATTTTTCATAGAAATATTTAAAATGATGTTAGTAAAACTTCTAGAACATTCCAAGTTACCTATGACTAAATGAGAGTTGTAGTACGTTTATTTCAATCTCATTTCATATCTGCTATCAGCTTTATTGTGTTTGAATGTCATAAAACTTTTCCTATCTCTAATAGAATCATTATACATATATATTGTGAAGGAATTTATTATCCTTGAAATGTAATTATGCACAGAAATTTCCACTGGCATTGCTTGTTATGATATGACCTTCTAATAATATAACTATTTAATACACTCAAAACATAAAATATTTCAATCTTTCTGTTAGGTAAAAGCATTTCTACCTAAAAGAATTATGAGACATTCAAAATAGACATATTAAGGGGAGATAACTTGTCCGAGTTACTTCCCTTGCATTCGATTTCAGAGTAACTTCCCGTGTCTTCCAACAGATATTGTCATTTTAGAAATTAATTAGTAAATCCTCTTTCAATTGTGAAAAGTAAATAAATAATTAATTCTTGAACATACTAAGTTTTCTCATTCAAATTCATTCATTAACTCACATTCACATATTTAAATTTACACATCACTCAGCATCAATTCACACTAGTCTGACGTAGTTAAAGAACCATGAGATAAGACATATTTATATCTGCCACCGACCGCGAATGGAGACCAAAATTTCAACTGAAGCTTATGGGTGTAATTTAAAAAAAAAGCTAAGTTCTTAATTTTCTTTTATTCCTGAACTGTCTCTGTCTTAAATTTTACTAATTCTAATCATGTTACTAAATTTACATGTATTTACCTTGTGCTTTTTTATTTTTTTTTTAGTTTCAATTTACCCATTTTTCTCTGTAGCTTTCATTGTATAAAGAGTTAACAAGTTTTTCTCAGCTGTTACTCTACTGGATGTCTATCTCTTATCTGTGCTAACTTGTGAGAGGGAAACATATCTTCAATTTTTGTTCCCTCTGATAAGTGTACAGTGAACTTATTATCTACATATATACATGTAATATATATATATATATAATTTTGGGGGGGGTTTTACCTGTGGGGGCTCGGAAATACCCGACTAGTACACGGGCGCAGGCTATCCTCTCTTGGAGTGTTGGACCTGTAGACCTTGTCATGTCATCCATCTAAGAGAAGGAAAACTCTGACAATAAAACCTTGCTACTAACCACTTGAGTCTTGTCAGCAAACCGTTGGAGAGGGAGGCCTCCTTAGTCTTGATCGACAACCTTCCTAGAGCTGGAATCTCAAACAAAGTATCCGGTTTGCAAACCTATAATTGCTTAAGGAGTAAATGGGCTCTGCCTATCGCTCGACCTTCGCACTCTTTTTTTGTCTATTAGCCAGGCATAGAGGTACAAGCACTGGGACGCCTCTAAAGATGCCTAGTGCTTGGCCTTGTTTCCTGACTAGGGCAATGAACGCTGTCTCTCTTTCTCTCTATCTGGGCAACTTAGGGAATTTTTTTCATCACTAAGTCCTACATGACTAGTCTGGGTCACTCTTGTTCCGACAGATTAAGAGTACAGGTTAGACAGCTTGTCTGGCTGCTGTTTCCGACTGTTAGTTAGGAGCTCTAACTCTTAGGTAGTACTAAGAATGGCTGCTCCATCAACAGTTGCATAATATCGTGGGTAACTGTATGTGCCATGTCGCGCATGGAAAGGGACCCTACAGTTATCCCCGGTGGGCTTTCCCGAGGCCACAACCCCCATGGACAAAGTCACGACTAATGGACGGATTGTGTGAGCTTAATGGTGCCAAACAAGCACCCACTTTGCCCTCCCCACTCTATCTCAAGACAAACATGAATTTACAAAATAAGAAAACCAAACCTAAATCAGATACCCAACAAAAAACATCATAAATGTAGTGAATTTCTGTATGAATCTACATGTCTACACGTAACATGTCATCCATAAAAAAATAATAGTATATCAAAATCTTGATATTTACATGTGTCCAGGACCCATGGAAGTGGGGGCTTCAAACCGGTAAATTCTTTCTGGAGCTCAATAATTAAGGAGTCATAACCCTAACCCTAACCCTAATCTTGAGAACAACCACTTCCTATTACCCCCAGCTTGACATACTGGGTATTTGGAATAAGTTTGACACTTTTTGGAAAGGAAACAAATGATGTCATATCTAGGTCAATAATTGATGTATTCTTAAAATTCAAAGTGTATCTCTTAGAGGATCTTTTGCTGAATACAGCTCACTCAAATAAGCCATCCTGAGACTCCACCCCGGCCTCCAGGTGGGACCTGAACCTGGAGAATTCCGCCTTTGCAGTGTCCTAGAGAAACCTAGAACACCAGTTTGATCCTGGCAATCAGCTCATCCTTGGTGTTGCAAGCAGTATGATTGGTCTTTCTCAACTGCGCCTCACATATAATAGTCCATGGAGTTGCAATCAGGCAACTTTGATAGAGGGGCATCTGTTGGGACTGGTGAAGTCGTGGAAGTTCTCAAAGAGCCATTTCTCAGTTTCCTGGAGGTGTAACACAGAGCTGAGTCCTGTTACCACAAACATGGCATTTCTGCAGCCACCTTCTCCACTCAGTGCGTCAAACAGTGGAACAGTGGACAACAACTCAATATAGCTATCTGAATTGGGTCTGAGTTCTTTTTCCGAAGATCTGGGGTGGCATGGAAACACACCCCAAAATCATAGATGTTTTTCATGACACACGGTACTTATTGCAGACTGTAAGCTAGCCAGTGTTGTTCTGCACATTGTGTAACTTGTCCTGGCAGGTTCTTCTTGTCTGAGAAGAACTAGAGCTTCCCCGGTTGACTGGGTGTTTGACCTTGATGAGGAATGTCTTGGCTTTCATAAGACATAGTCTTGTATAAGGAATAGCGAAAATTCTTGTTCAGCGCTTTCTTCATAATCACCACTCCGATGCCCATCTCTCGTCAAAGTCTGCATTGCCTTGCTTTAATCTTGCTGCATCTCTTTTTGCAACTTCTCAAAAAAAATTTTTGTGCAGACAGTCAGAGACGAATGCTTTTATCCTTCCTGCTAGTCATTCTTGCTTCATATATTTATCACACCACAGTATGTATATTTATACTTTTATTAATTATCATAAGCCTAGTTGTAAAGATATGCTAACACCAAGAGATGCCATGGTTGATGTGTAAATTATTATTATTAATGTTTCAAAAGCGTTTCATTATGAAAAACCTGTTGAATATTGTCAGATTGCTAAAATCGTTTTTTATAGGTTATCTCCATTGTTTCATGATTGTATAGGGATCAGATATCCCTCATTCCTTATTACTAAGAATTAGTTATCTGCCCTTAGTTCCTTTTTTCTGTTGTTAATTGCTTTAGGGGACTACTTTTGCTAGTCTCCCCAATGTAAATAAAATGATCACCTCATGTGTGTGTTATGGTAAAATGTGTATGTCCTTTTATTAAATTTATTCTCCAGTCTGGAATATCAAGTCAGCATAAAACAAATGTATGTTTTTGATTTGATCGATCTTTGAATTTGTAAACAACTATCAAAACCCTAAAATGCGATCAGTGAATGTAACCATTAATACCAATTAATACTGATGGTTGCATTAATTGAAAATATTTATTAAATTCTTTTATATCTTATTATGGAAATAAAGCATTTATGAGAGGTTATATGGAGATTTACTGGACATCAAATCCTAATGTTTTACCTTTGTTTTACCTTCTACTACCTTGCAAAAGGTCTCTTGTGTCACCTTGTATATAAAATCTTTTTCATCATTTATTGTACTTTTAAAAAGAGTTTACAATGTAACTATTTTGTTAGATTTCATTGTTATTATACAGATTTTTATGCAGTTATCAAAAGATGATAATTGCATATTTTTTTAACACAAAAGTTTAGTGATTAAACCAAGATTAAAAACAGTTTTTTCAATGTTAATTTTTAAGGTTGCCCTATTGCATTGATGCAGCACGATCTTTGTAAGCACGTTTACCTTATTTGTTTTTATAATGTATTATGTAAATATTGAATAATTTGTTTGAATATACATATATATATTAGTAAATATATTTTGTTATGTTGAATAATACCAAGATGTTTTTTATTTTTTAACCTTAGAGTTGCCTGTAATACCGAAAGTTTCTCAATTTCTGGTGTCTCCATGGAACATGAATTGATTCCAATCGTCACGTCAGACATTGGAGTTTACGGTTAGTTAAAGATTATATCTATCTATCTATCTCCTTTCAGATTTTAAAGTCCCTCTTTTCGTCCTATTTTGCCCCAAAACATTTGTTTAATATTTTGTTAACTCAATAAACGATACCACAATTTTATACAGTACGACGATGATAATGAGGACGTGTCTGGAAAGTATTCAACCATTTGTTAATGTCTTAAAATATCAGTGGTAACACCCTTTATTTAACTTGTCAACCAATCATAGATTTACATAACCAGATTTTTCCATCAGAGATCCCTATGAATTGATCTTGTGTTGATCAGAGGTCCCACTGAGCTGATTTTGTATCCATCAGAGATCCACCATAAGCTGACCTTGTGTCAATCAGAGGTCCCTATAAGCTGATCTTGTGTTAATGAGATCTCTATGAGCTGATCTTGTGTTAATGAGATCTCTATGAGCTGATTTTGTGTTAATCAGAAATCCCCATAAGCTGACTATATGTCAAATTTGATTTGATGCGAAAGAAAACAGTTGTCTTGAATAAAATTATTGTTTTCAATAATCTTTTGGAAGTATTCAGTGAACTGTAAGATACCAATGGATATGTCGTATACTGGTACCAACGTAATAACTGGTAATGTAAAGAATTATCTTGCAAAACATTACCTGACTTGCGGTCATCAGCTCTATTACAAACTAGATTTTATTTTCCAAAAGCTGTTAAAATATTTGGGATAAGAGTAAAAGAATATTATGAGGAGGCTGAAGCTAATGGTGATTCACAAAGTGGACTTTGCCAATTGTTTTTGTAAAATGGAAAGGATTAGCATGTGAGATCTGAAGAGAAATACTATGAAGGGTACTAAGATGTGATCGCCTTTGTTTAGCTATTTATTACTTTCACTAAACGAACGTTAAGCTTTCACTTCTGTCGGTTTATTTGCATGATTACTAATCAAAATCATGATGCAGGAATGTTTTGCACAGATTCTTTTGTTTTTATCACAACAAAGAAGAAAATAATATCTATTACACCACCAAAACCCCAGTGTGGTAAATCATTATTATTTCTTGAGCCTTTGCCATTTGTATCATTGGTCAGAGTCCCAACCTTAGAAGGCCAGTCCTCTCAGGTTGTTCATCTCCCATTGTTCAAGAGAGATAAGATCAATCCTTGTCATCTGTAGTTCTTTCAAATGTTGTAAAAAAGCCAAGAAATCTGGACTTATCCATTGTAACTACCGCCTCCCCCCACCTCTCTCAGTGACTTAGTCAAATTTAGTCTTGTGGGAAAGCAGAATTGTCTTGAATAAAATTATTATTAAAAATTTTCTAGTTTTCTTTATTTGGTATTTCCATTTCAAACAAGTGAAATAGCGTTGCAAAAGAACAAACTAATTAAAAACAATCAAATCCATAAAGATGCTATTCAGAAAAATTCATCCTTATGGATTAAGTCTATACAATGACTCTAGGTTCCTGTTTATTGTTTAATTAGATATTACTGGTCAAATTGACATTGGAGCTTTGGGGAATATAGGGTCACCTTTTAGTTACCATTACTTTCAAATTTACTCTGACCCGGAATGACAGTACGTGTCAGGGTCCAATCTATGGGTTAAATAGAATATATCTTGGGTATGGCATAAAATCTCATCCAGTTGTATATATACATACATTTGTGAAACTATCGTGGGCGCAAGACCATTGTAATACTATTGTTGTCTGCGTGATGTGTATCTTTGTGTAGCTGCACTGACAGAGATATTCCAAGGTGGAACTTATCATCATGGCACAGCGCTACAAGATCCTGGGGTACGATAGTCACACTCGTGTTTAGAACGGCGGTTGACCATTGTTTTTGAGCCCACATTGTCTTTAGATCCTCAAAGTGTGTAGTCTGTTGCCTGGCCAAACGGCTAATAAACTGTTGCATCAGGCATCAATTATTCGTTGCAGAGAATTAATTATCTATACTTCGTGAAAGGGACCGTATCTGCTGGAAATTGAACACTTAATAAAAAAGTGAACAAGACATTTTATATAAAAATTGTATTTATTTTTACTGCTGCAGTCTGAAACACATAATACTTGAATCGTCAGGCAGAAGGCATCTCATCTCTCTGCTGAAATCTCAATGACTGCATGTTTCTCTCTTGTGATAACAAAAAGAGAGAAAGACAAGTTTAACAGAAACAAAGAGAGAAAGAAAGGATAAACAAAAGTAAAGAAAGGAAAAGAAGAACAAGAGTTACTCCTGGTATTCTATTCAACAGCCCACACATACCCCTTCACTACCATCAACCAGCAGATGTTTTGACTTTCAACCTTTCAGGCCACTCAACAACCTGAGTTATTGACAACAAACCTGTCAGCGGAAAGTGAGGAGAAATTTGATTGACAGGGCCCACTTGCAAGGGCGAGTGCACCGATGTCCTATTTTCCTTGCCTCCCCACAAGAGCAAAGTTAGACACAAAGTCGGCTTTTAATGTGGGAAAAATCCAGCTGTGCAAAAAGGGCGCCCATTCGTTCCTTGTGCCACACATTTACATCATGAATAACTAGTTAAAGCAAATGACATGAAGAAATATTTTAACTTAAGAACTTGAAACATAAAAACTTTGACCCAAATAAGTGAATTTATCATTAAATAACCCCAAAAGGGTTGATATGCTGTAAATGTGATACAAAATAAAAAATTGTGTTAGAGGTTTCTGCTATTTGAATACAAGTGCGCATGGTTTTCATAATATTTAATGGTTGCATACTTTCTGGATAAACCTAGTCTATTTTTATTTCATTTTTTTGTTTGTGATGCCAAGCAAAAATGCATTATCTATTTTCTGTTTATTTTCTTTGAATCAACAAAACAACATTGTTTCTTCTGATGACTGTGAATTTTGATATGTGAAACAAAAAAGGTTTTATTTTCCTCATTTTTTTTCAACCTACCATCACTATGAAAAGTTTTATCGGTCACTCCAGTGTATCACGCTTTGCTGCTAAAAAGCATTTTCATCATTAAATTCACAGATTGAATGGATGTGGCTTATGCATATCTCTGAAGTTAAAAAAAAAATAACAAATCGTTGCCTGTCAAGGTCAGAAGGTTTGACAAACCTGTTAGGCAGAAGTAAGAATCACGTGTGTCATGATGTCATCGAGGGAGTTAGAGAAGATTTTGTAAAGCAGAGAATTTATTTAACCAAAAATTTTACAATGTTACATTGATTTCTCTTTTTCTTTTACAAAAAATACAAACATTTTATTATTTTTTGGTTTAAGCATTTCACCAATTGGGTATGGAGGAAAAAGTGGGGGTTGATGGTGATATAACAATTTGCTTTCTTTTTGAAAATGTATTTACCCTATACTAGACACTTTCAGCAAAATACCTCATTTACTCGATGTGTTAATCCTACTTAAAACATTCCCCGAATGGTTTTTAAATTGAATTTTATTTACAAGCACAAAAATGTACATGAAATATGATAGGGAATGGGACAACTTATAAACATCCAAAAAGAAAGAAAAATAAATAAACCAAACAAAATGCTAACGGGGTAGGTTAGTAAGTCCCTCACAACACTTTGCTATGTATACACTGCCCACGATTTTCCTGTACAAACCGAAAACAAGCAGGTCGCTCTCTAAATGGAAGTGGTAGCTAAGTAGGATTTTTGTAAAGAAGATAAACAAACTGGTAAGCAGGTCGAGTAGAACATATAAAATTATGTCTTAGAATGAGTATAAAAGCAAACTGAGGTTGCCTCTCTCTTTCCCCTCACCATGCCACAACAATGACTAAGATAAAATAAAAGAACAGGTTGTTGTAATTATTTGTCAGTGTTGATTTATTAAAAATTAACAGCCATTGAAGCTTTACTATTTTGGCATAAACAAGTTCCAGGCAAAATATTACATCATTATTATTTCTTGAGAGTCTAACTTCAAAAATTGTTCAACATTAAAACACATCCACTAAATAATCATGATGATATTCAACAAATTGTGAAACGACCCACTGAGTTCTTTGAAATCTAGTCATTTTCAAAAAAAGAAGATATAAATTGAATTGGTACATTTTTATAAACATTTGGGTGAATTTTTAGATACAGCCTAAAACGTCTGTGTCTAAAACTTCACACAAATGTTTATAAAAATGTACCAGTATTTGAATTCAATTAATGGTTATGGAAGACCCTAGTAACTTCTGTTTCTCCAGTTCTCCTGACCACTAGCCCAGTCTAATAGTATTACACCAGCAGTAACAATACTTTTAGTTTAGGTTCTTGGTCTTTTTACTTATTCCTTTTTGCACTGTTTTTCTCTTCATTCCTTCTGCTGGATTCTTCTCAAGACTTAGTTATATTTTTCTGTTCAGCACATTTATGGGCCCCTGCCTTAGTGTTTCTTATATAAATCTATATTTCATATTCTATGCCTTAACATAATTTATTTTAGATTCTGCATCTATATCCCTATGATCACTGCTGGTTTAGTGTTATTAGACTGGCCTTGTGTTTAGGAGAGATAGAGAAAAATCATAAGTTATTTGGCGCATCCATCACTATAGTAGTCACGTGATTGACCGGAAGTGCGCTCTTCAATGCACGAGATTGTAATTTGGTGCAAACCCCAAATCACATGATCAGCGTGGTTAACCAGTTCGAGCCAGAATTCTGAAGAGATAAGATGTACTTTCCTGCACTCTTTATTAGGCCTACTGTAGAATAGTCGATGAACCCCAGGAAAAAGTCTACTACATCTTGTCTGCCATATTCAACCCCATGTATAAAGAATGTGCTATTCCTTTGTTCCGGTGAATAAATTTCTCTCTCTCTCTCTCTATATATATATATATATATTCCTTTAGTTGATGTGTCTCATTTAATCCGCCTCCCACCATCATCTAAAAAAGTCTTGTTTTCATAAATACCTTTAGGGATGTTTTCATCGTACCTTCAAAGGAATGAGCAAATCAAATTTGACTGTTGGAAAATGATTTTTTTAAATTCTTCATTTTTATTACAAAAAAGTTTCCGACATATTTTTATCATCATTTACACCAACCAATCTTTTTTATGAGCATACCCAAATTTACTTTTCAGCTAATCTACTTTTAAAAGTAAATTTTCCAAATGTAAGTTGTTTTTTTTGTATATTTTCAGCCCCATCTGTTAATCAGATTTTCACTATGGAAGTTGAAACTAAGCCTCTCTATGTTGACGCAGAATATGCACTGAAACTTAATGTGCAACCAGTGGAAATTGTCTATGATGAGGTAAAGACTTTGCATCTATTTTATAAGGTTTATAAAACAAATATCACATTTTTTTTTAAAATTCTATTAAACATATTGGAATATTCTGGAAGAAAGGAATCTTCTTAGGTTGAATGAGAGGACAGCAGTGCCTCCTATTTTTCAGGATTTACATGATGTGTTGTTTTGCTTAAATTCTTAGAGATGTTTAATTGACCAAATAGATGTCATCATCAACTATAGAATCGACTATGCTAAATTCAAATCCTATCGGATCTATTGTCTTCAATTATAATTAATAGCATTGGGAAAGGTATGAATCCAGAATCCCCTCAGCTATGGGTAAAATAATGGCTTCTCTCATAGCCATCTAGCTCTACAATAGATTTACAATCTTAATAGATGTAGGACCTCTATTCACACCATCATCGATGGACCAGAGGTGATCTCCTCAGCATCTGATAAAGCCAAACGTATTGCAAAGAACTTTGCATCAAATTCCACTCTTTGCGATTAGGGTTGCCTATCTCCTGAATTTCCTCCTATGACTGTAAACACTCTGAACAACATTCATATAAGTAAGTTCTTTGAATCTGTGATTAATCAAGAAGTTGTCAACCACCTCAACAAAAGCAATATACTCAGTGACAAGCAATATGGATTTCGTCTTGTCAGATCAACAGCTAATATATGCACTGTAATATCACACAGGATCAGTGAACCTATTGACAAAGCTTCGTTTCTAGAGCAATAGCTCTTGACATATAAAAGGCCTTTGATAGGGTTTGGCACAAAGGTCTGCTTCACAAGCTTGTTAGCTATGGAATATCTGGAAATGTCTTCTCAACCTTCAGATCTTTTCTATCTGATAGGTTTATAAAAGTCATAGATGGGCAGAAGTCTGAAGCACAGAGTATCAACACTGGTGTGCCTCAAGGATCCATTCTGGGCCCAATCCTCTTTCTGATCTTCATTAATGATCTTCCAAATCACATTCTAAGATCATTTGTTGACATTTATGCAGATGACACAACCATCTATGGCAACACTTTGAAGAGCATTAATGATCAAGATCTTTTCTGATTTTCTCTCTTCTGACCTGGAGCATGTAATGCAATGGGGAAAAAGTGGCTGGTTACTTTTAAACATCTAAAACCAAGTTCATATTCTTTCACCACCAATGCTCGGATCTTCACTTTGCCCCAGCTGAAATGAATGGCTCTCTCCTTGAGGAAGCCCCTTGCTTTAATAATCTTCTAGAACTGACTTTCACTCCAGACCTGAAATGGAAGACTTACATCAAATCTGTTGCTAAAGTCGCTGAAAAAAGGGTTGGATCATTCTACCGCTCGAGAAGGTATCTCACTCCTGACGCAATCCTATATCTGTATAAGTCAGATATGTCCTAGGATGGAGTACTGTTGCCACATCTGGGTAATTGCTGCTTGGAGCACTCTTTCTTGCCTTGACAGAGTACAACATCGACTTTGAAATCTAGTGAGGGATGTCCTCTTCTCTTCTCTTTACAGCCTCTTTCTCAGAGAAGAGACGTTGCTACTCAATCATTGTTTTCATGGTAGGTTCTCTCCCCCCCCCCCTGTAAATTCACAGCAAAAACTCGGCTTGCTACGACTACTGTAAATAATTTTCTTTTCTTTCTCAAATTAAACAGAACTTTTATGAGCAAAGTTTTTTTCCAAAAACTACTCGTTTGTGGAACACAATACCAGGAGGCTGCTTCCCAGCTGACTACAACACAATCGTTTTTTTAGGTTCAATGTTAACTTGTCGAGTTGTCCTTAAATAATCAAATTTTGCACAGTTTCAACCATCGTCTCTAATCCTCAATTATCCTCCATCTAACAAACTCATTAATCCTTATCCTTGAGTAGCTTTTGGACCTTGATAAGTGATGACTCATTAGTACTAAAACATAAAAATTAAACACATTGTAAGTTGGAACATCTCTATTGTCTTTCTTAAAGGAAATCTAATCTGATGCCACATGGAGGTTCAGCGAACTGAGACCATTAAGATGATCTTTATGAAAAGCTGACGGTGACCCATTGCCCATTGGGTCAACATTGGTACATTGTGCATTTTCATGCCTTTTTCCTTTTTTTACTCCTTCTTTCCTTTTGTTAAAATTCAGCAAGCATGTCAAACTCAGAATCTCCTGGGGCCATGTGGAGCCATTTATGGTGTTATGAGGTGCTAGAAGTTGTTTAATAAAATTAATGCAGAATATTTTTGTTACTTAAACTTAGAAACATAAAATATACACAAAAATGATCGACCTACATTCAAGAATGCAAAGTAACAAAGTAGTCAACAAAAGAAAAAAATAATGAAATAGCATTTCAAAATTTCGAGATAAATTGGAGCCTCTTATTTTAGATGTTTCTGTATAGGAGTTTCTGTCTGTCGATCACTCGTTTGAAATTTTCTTCTGTTTCTCACACAAGTTTTAATAGCATTTTTAGAGGTGTCTATACTTCTCTATAAGAGACTTGGTCGGTGTGTTATGCTTAATTTTGAAATATTATTTTCATTGCTAAACACAGATTGAATGGGCGCATCTTAAGAATCATCATCATCATCACATTTGGTTTAATGTCTATTTTATATGCTGACATGTGTTGGACGACTTTTAGAAATTGACTTCCAAACTAACCTTTCTCTTTCTCTCAAGTCCATTCTTATCACTTCCTTCTATGTTTTGCTTAGTTTTCTCCTGTGAACTGAATCTGCTACCTCAACTGTTCTACATCTACTAACCAAGAAACTCTCGTCCATTCTTTCAACGTGGCCATATCATTGAAGTTCTCCTGTTCTGCACACATCTCCCTATACTGTCCAGATTTAATTTTCCTGTCTTTAAGACTCGCATTAGACATCCATCATATCATTCTCATATCATCTCTCTTAATTCAATGCATGTCATCAACCCTCACTTGCCAAGTTTCACTTCCATGTATCATCACACTGCGAACACATACCTGATACCCTTGGTTAACAATGGTAATTCTCTGCTGTTTAGTAATGGCAGAGGTTCCTTGAACTGACTCCATCCACCCTTAACTCTTAAAATCACATGAACACCAGCTCCTCCCTGTGCTCTAATAGTATCGTCAAGGAAACATTTCTGGACAACCTGAAGAGCTTTGATATCCAAATATACTTTCTCTACATCTGAGTTGTCATCAGTGTCCATTGTCTTACACCTTTTGCACACAAACTGGTTATCCTTTCCCAACCTATCAGTAATTAATGCTTAGATGCACCACATAAAATAGTGTTTCTCCAAACACTCTTTCCACAAACTGAGCAGGGGAACTTTCCTCTTTCTTTTTCAATACTACATCACTTTGGTCTTGTTAACATTCACTCTCAAAACTTTCCATAGCATTCCTCCAAGTCTCCAACTTAACAAGTAGATCTTCCATTGTTTAACAGGCAAGCACTAAATCATCAGTATACAGCATCTCTTCTGGATAACCCGTACAAAACTCCCTGGAAAATGCTTCTAAGACACAAATGAAAAACAATGTACTCAGTACAGAACCCTGATGTACTCTTACTTTAACATTAAAACTGTTAGCATATATGCTGTTAATTCTAACACAAGCATTTCTGTACATTGCTTGGACAACCTTCATCAACCACTCACTTGCCTCTAATTTACACAAAGCTTACCAGACACCATCTCTTGGCACTTTGTCAAAAGCTTTCTCCAAATCCACAAAAGCAAAATACAGGTTCTTCTTTTTACTAAGATATTTGTCTTGTAATTTTCTCAGGATAAACATTGCTCAGGCATAAAAGCAAACTGCATTTCATTTATGCTAATCCAACTTCTTATTTGTACTAAAATCTCTTTCTTTCAGGACATTCTCATTTTGTATGCTCTGATTTGTCAAGTCTGTGATCATCTCAATGCCTGTTTCATCGGCAGTCTTCAACATTTCTGTAACAATGCCTGAGGGCCCTGCAGCCTTACCCTTATTCATCTTACAGTTTCATCTTAAAGCTTCCCGTACAATTTCTTTCTCAATTCGTATAGCTGGATGGGAAACTACTTCTGCAACTTTCAAATTTTCCCACAAAAACTCAATATTCAATAATCTTTCATAATAGCATTTCCTGTTCATTTGTTACTAGTGCTCCATTGTCATTTCGGATGCACTTCTCTCCAATAATATCCATATTTGTCTTTACCATCTATTTAACTATCCTTCATTCTTCTGGTAATCCATTGATAGTATATCTGGAAACCTAGCTTGCTCATGGCTTTGTTGATTGCTTTACTTGCTGTCCTCTTTACCACCAGAATCCTTGTTCACTTAATATTTTCTCTACTTTATGATATCTGTTTTCCTTTGATACACTTCTCCACTTCCTCATTCCACCACAATGTCACCCTTGGAGGCCCTTTTGTCCACCACAAGTCTGGTCTGTACCTTCCAACAGTGTATCCTTCAACTTCTTCTACTGAAGTAAATCTGGTAACTGAACGCTCAATCACTTGGTCTCTAAACTTGCATTTCACATGGTCTTCATTCAACCTCCCCACCTTTTTCTTGTGAATAAATTTTCTCTTTAACCCCATGAGCTTTCTTCAACTTCAGTCACAAATAACAGGTTTATGCTATGTCACAATTTCTTCACCCAAGAGCTTTTTGTTTTTTGTTTTTATTACCAACAGATAATCTACTTGAATCTTTGCTATTCCAAATTCATATTTATTTGCAAATATAGTTTTGCAACTAACAAACCCACATTCTAATATTCTATCTCCTTCTGTATTTCTATCACTGTATCCATTTCCTCCATGAACATCCTCAAAACTACAAGAGGTCTTTTCAACATGACCATTCAAATTGCCACATCAAGAACTTCCTTCTCATAAACCTTACTAGTTACTGTAATAAGCCTGTTATAAAACTTATCTTTTACATCTTTACTCAAACCACATTAGAGTGCATAAACTGATATTTCTGTGAAAATTTCCTCATCAACTTCAACACTATGATTCGCTTATTTACACGATTAACTTCAATCACTTTATCTACCAATTTCTTTGCAATAAAATACCAACTGTAATATCAAAGGTAATTGATACCCATCTCACCCCTTTGTTAATAATGGAATATGCTACATTCTGTAGTATATTAGGAGTGGATATTTTATCGTATTTGTGACAGTAAGCAACGGAAAGTTCAATAAAACTTATCAGTAAGTTATTCTGGCGTCCACTTTTTATTACAATTTATTTAACTTTGTTATGGAACGACCTTCTAGACCTCGATACGGCCGGCTCGGATTCTATTGACAAATGGCGGCACTGGAGAAAAATGTTTGACGGATTCCTTACAGCACTACAGTTATCTTCAAGCATGGCTTTAACAGGTACTGAAAAATATACTCTTCTGTTACATCATGTTTCCACACCAATTTATAGAAATTTATCTGAATGTGAGAACTACGAAACTGCCGTGGACATTTTAGAAGAAAAAAAATAGCATTTTTGCTAAACATTTTCTTGTTACCCGGCGTCAACAACCATAAGAAAGCCTTGAAAAGTACCTTCAGATTCTAAAGACATTAAGTCGTGAGTGTGAATTTACAGCCTTAACTGCGAACCAAGCAAGAGATGTTTTTATCAGGGACGCATTTATTAATGGAATACAGTCTAACCCAATAAGACAAAGACTACTAGAGAATAAAGACCTAGACTTGCCAACAGCTTATGAACAAGCCCTAACGTTTGACATGGCACAGAAGTAGTCTGTCTTCTATTTACAACCCGAGGTTTTGGGAGCTGCTATTGTAGACCCTCCTCTGCAGGTTCAAAATTCTTCCATTGTTCAAGATACTCCACACCCCCTTCTAACGATCACAAACAACTTATCACTACCACCTCAGCTGGATCCACATGCTACTTTTGGTGCCTCCGTATACATTTTCGTTCGTACTGCCCGGCTTGGTAAGCGGGGACATTTTTTAAAAGTTTGCCGGTCAGCTTCTTCACAAAAAAACGTTTACCTACTCTTGCTACTGTAGCACCAATTACAATGTCAGCTGCGTTCCCCGGCTGCCTCTCAAAGACAATTATGAGGGTTAAAATAAATGGATTGATTATTCATGCCCTTATTGATACAGGCAGTTCCAAAAGTTTTATTAATAACAGTATTGTAAAAGCGAATAAATGGGAAATCTTTTCTTGTTGCAAACAAATATCAATAACAAATTCATCTTTATCGTCCCATGTAGTTGGATACTGCATGGTTAATCTGAAATTAAAAAGAAACTCCTATCAAGGGATCAAATTATCGGTAATGAAAAACCTCTGCTGCAAGTGCTTTTGGGTCACAATTTCCTAAAACAACATTCATGTGTTGAAATCTCGTTTGGTGGGCCCCAAGCCAGTTCTAAGCTGATGCGGACTAGCAGCTGTCAAAGTGCGGCACCCGTCACTTTTTACAAACTTGACTCCTGACTGCAAACCAATAGCAGTAAAATCAAGACGCTATTCACAAAAGGACAAACAGTTTATAGCAGCAGAAGTAACAAAACTGCTTAAGCAAGGAATTATAGAGCCAAATAAATCTCCATGGAGAGCCCAGGTCCTCGTAACAGCCACCGAAAATCACAAGAAAAGGATTGTCATTTATTATTTCCAGACCGTCAACAGGTACACATTACTTGATGCCTATCCACTGCCTGGTATTGATGAAATGATTTCTAATATTACTAAATATCACATTTTCAGTACTTTAGACCTTAGAAGTGCCTACCATCAGGTACCTATCAAGCCAGAGGATAAACCCTATATGGAATTCGAGGCCTGTGGTCACCTATACCAGTTCTGCCGAATTTCTTTTGGGGTAACAAACGGTGTGGCTAGCTTCCAGAGTGTTATAGATGAAATAATCTCCCATGAAAAATTGAAGGACATTGTTGCGTATATAGACAATGTCATAGTATGCGGACATAACCATACTGAACATGACCACAACTTTAAACGATTCATGGATGCCGTCAAGAAATATAATCTGACTTTGAACAGTGAAAAATGTTCCTACAACTTGAAAAGCATCAAGCTATTGGGATACATTGTCAAAAATGGAACCATGACACCGGATCCCAAGCGACTAAAACCCCTAATGGAATTACCAATCCCTGGAAACATGCCAGCCTTTGTTAATAATGGAATATGCTACATTCGGTAGTATATTAGGAGTGGATATTTTATCCTATTCGTGACAGTAAGCAATGAAAAGTTAAATAAAACTTATCAGTAAGTTATTCCGGCTTCCAGTTTTTATTACACCAACACCAACTGTTCTCTTTTATATTTTCCTTCTGAATCATTTGCTCATACCAGCTACTTGATCAGTTCAATTAAGACAAGATTATTCACCTTACTAGAACTCCTTTTCACAGAAGAATCCAAAATATTCAATTTATGTTGATTCGTTTTTGGTACAAAAAAAAAATATTTAGAGAGCTGTGAAAATCAACTTCTAAATAATGACATTTAAAAAAATAAATTCACTTATTTAATCACTGGGGTTGCCATTTTATTTATTTTTATTTATTCATTTAATTTCATTAACTTAAAATTTGTTTGAACAATTCTTTTGCAAAATATATATTTGTTTCGTAAGATATCATATTTGTTTAATATCTCACGAAACAAATATATATTTTGCATTATGCACAAAAATTGTTCAAATGAAAAATAAAAATATGAGAAGGTTTAAGGAAAAACTGAATGAGGCTGGCTGATTTTGGTTACATCATTGGCATTTGTTCACTTTTTGATATATATACATAGAGGTCGTTTCATGGCTCCTTTTTCTTTTGTGTATCTAGTATTTTATTCAAAATAAATTTGTCATTTTTCTATATATAACAAAATGCTTCAAAACAACTTTCCATTTTGTCTTCTTCTTCTTCATTATTATTTTTTAAATTTATTTATATTTTAATTTATTTTTAATTTATTTTTTACATGGAGATCTTCCATTTAACATCCTTGTTTTTATTCCAGCATTCCATATCTGAGCTGACAGCGTTTTTCCAATTCCCAAATATGAAAGTCGAGATGAAAAATGCTGCTGTTGAAAGTTTGCAACAAGCTGTGCAGTATAGTCGCCTGAGTTTGCAGTATGCCATAGAACAGCACAAGGTAATTTATATGGTTAGATAATTGGTAAAGTTTTTAATGTACATAATAGTTAAGGCATAATGTTAAAAAAAAGGATAAGGAAATACATTTTTATTGATTTCCTCCCCAAATAAAAAAAAAATAAAAACAATTTGCATGCTACAATCTCTTTTCATTACTATTTGTTTGTCGATTTTTTTCGCAGCATATACTCATGAGAGAGACCACATAAATGTTGTCAACATCCACAATAAAAGTGGTGCTATGGATACAACAGTACTCGAACATTGCACGCCAAATCATCATTCTGCGCCAATGTTCACTTCACCACCATTGCTTTCCATCTGCCAAAAAGATTCACATGATACTAATATTGTCTTTCACTAATCTAGACATACTTTAAAGGAATTTTACTAATCTAGATATACTTTAAAGGATTATTATTTCATGTATCCACATATAATATTATAAGGAGATATAATGTATCGCTTTTCAGTATTTACTTCAACAGTGCTCAATATTTTAAAGTATATAGAATAATGTACAAAGCTGCATATTACATTAATTTATATGAGACTTGAGCAATTATAAATTTCAGTATCAGTAGTGTTTCTGGGAAGCAATAACTCATGGATAATGTTGATTTACAAACTTGCCATTCTATACTATAATTTTACTTTATTTGAAGAAATAATTTATTAATTATGTTTTTTTAGTTTTCTTACAAATGTTACAAATACTCTCAAGAAAGTTAATTTTAACAATGTTTTTTATGTTTCTTGTTAACCCATACTTTTCTTCTAGATACTTTTTTCTTTGATTCTGATTTTACACCGCAAAATTTACTTAAAAATACCATTATTCGTCATGTAAAATTAATTCAATATTGTTCTCCATGATATTGGAATAAAAACAAATATATTAATGACAATTTGATTTATGAGTAATTTGTGTTTTAATTTGTAAAACATATTTTTAAAACAATCTGGGGAATTTCATGTTAACTTACATAAAATAGAAAAGAATGTAATATATTTATTATACAGTTAATAAAAATTAATTTAAGCTTTTGATTTTTCTCTTAAAATTTCTGAAACTAAAGCATTTTGAAATAGGGTCTCAGTTCTAGGTCTTAATTGTACCATGCGTAGGTGGTATGTAATATAGAATGTCATATTTACAAAGAAAATTTGACTCATACGAATAGCGTTAAAAATTAAATTGTATTTATTATTAAACCATTTTATAAATTTATAATGCTTAATGAGTGATTATATTATGAAATAACATTACTACATTATAAGAGAATTGATATACCTTATCTTTATAGACGATGCATGTCTCGGTAAATATGAGATCTCCATATATGGTCATTCCAGAACATGGCTCATTGCAAAGGTAAGATAAGTTTTTCATTTGTTCTTGCTGTTTCATTTTAAAAAAAAAGAATGATTTTGTCTCTCAGATATATTTTTTAAATAGAGGATAATAATGAAACCAACCAAATTCATAGATAGTCAATATTTGATTTAAGACAAAAAACATTGGAATATTAACAAAATTAATGGCCCTCTTTTTTATTGATCAAATTCTGTAGAAAAGGTATCTGCTGTAATACCTCATGAGAAGCAAATTGTGATTTTTAGGGGTGGCCATTTTGTATTTAAGAATACTGTGAGACATAAAGGGACACATTAAATATAAACATCTATATATATAAAGTTAAGACGATCTTTCCCCGTGTACCTTTTTGAAGAATAGGAAAATAACCACATGCATCACAGGCTACTAAACTCACCACTACATTACTCTTATTCACTCGAGCGTGTTTTATTAAATTTGTTATTATTTTTCTCCAGCTAACACTAAATATTAGTGTTGGCCCACCATCTTCGACTCTCCTAAAAAAATACTCCATATAGGTGGTAGCAAATCTTTTCCCCTCAACACTTCAGTACTGACACTCCCCCCATCAACACCGAAAACTAATAAATAACGTCTACTTTTCAAAAACGTGTCCGTTAATATTTACTATTTGTCTGCTATTAATTTACTAAATAATACAAAACATTACACACACATTTAATGGACGCTCCCGCTAATTCTGCTGATTTTTTAGAATATCGGATTACGTTATTTCTACCTATTACGTATACATTTATACTCATTCTGGTTTTTAGAGAATGCAATTACCGAACATAGTTCCTTGCAGTATTTCATCATTCAACATGGCGACTACAATTTCTTCAGCGACTTGACTTCCGAATTAAGTCAATATACAGCTAGATACTCGACAGACCCATAAAATTGAAATTTTCTGAATCCTACACCTTTCACATGCATAATATTCAAAAATTGTAAAAAAACATCGATTTCTTCGTATTATAGAAATGACACAAAACATGTGACTGGTGGCTCCTACTGTAGCAGGAAAAGTTATTTTCCCTGTCGTACGTTTAGATGCCAGTGTTTGTAGCAGAAAAATCTCAACGACGGTCGAAAACGCCCAAGAAACTCTTTTTAGTAGACACCGGAACAACACTCGCAAGGGACTCTGGATTAGTGCACACCGCCTTCTTCTCCAACGTCGTCTTCTTCCACGTCTTGTTCTTCCACGTCTTCTTCTTCTTTAAAAGCGTTGCCGTTGTCTTCCATTGACTATGTTTTTCCTCCGCTATCTTGCCTCCAGCGACCCGCTTTTATTTTAAACCGGACTCTCGTGTGCGCGAGAGAACATGAGATTTCACGTGATCACCTGGTAATATTAAGCCACCGATGCCATTTTTTTACCGTTTGCCAGGTAATCCCATGTTTTCGTAATTTCTTACACATTTGGTCGCCTTCTGGCGGATCGTAACATAAAATGCATGCCAGCTTATAGGCTTCGTTTAACTGACCTATTTTTCAATAGATGTTCTACTTGCTTTCGTGGCCAAGTGGTTAGGAACATAGATCCAACATTGAGAGGTTTCTTTTTTCTTTTGTCACAAAAACAAGGGAATTTCTATACAAAGATAACCGGGGGAATTGGTTTTAATACGGCTCTGTAGGCCTCTTTAATTTAAAAAGTGCCCATTATCATAGATAGAGCAGGTGTTTAATCAAAAAGAAAAATTCTGGAGAAATACCAGTACCATGGGATGGGTGGAAAGACTCCTACAACCGAGTCTCCTTCTTTCATTCCTTTCTTCCTCCTATCCCCCTTCCACAATTCTAAACCGAACATTACAATTGTCCGATGTGACCTATTTGCGTTTTGTCGGATGTTGACAAATTAATTAATTCTTTTATATTTCTCCCGGACAACGCCGGCGACGGGTTCAGCTAGTTAAAAATAAAGGATTAATGAATAGTAGAGTTGGGCGGTTTTGAAATTTTGGTTTCGGTATCGGTTTCGGTTTTTTTCCCTTAAAACCTCGGTTTACGGTTCGGTTTTTCGTCTTTTTGAAAAAAAAATTTTACTATGGAAACTATTCATTCTCTTGTGTGATGATTAGTTATTATTCAACGTTTAGTTGAATTATGCCACTGTTTCGATAATTTTGTGACTGAATCATTCTCCATGATATGAATCATATAAGTTTTAAGGTGTTGAGTCAACACTGTTGACTGTTGTAATCAAAGTTCTGATACCTTTTCAACAGTTAACTCGTTAAAACAGTGACCAAAGATTCATGAAAGATTTCTGAAGAATAAAACTGAGTTTGAATATACATTCTATCTAATTCTTTAACCCATCAGAAGCGGAAAAGACGGTGGGCCCTATAGTCAAAATATCTTGGCGGAATTGAAATTTATGACCCGCCCTTAAAAATAAATGGACCATTCCTCATTTTTTTTAAATCACCCAGCTTAATCCTTATTATGCCACAGAAATTAGTTTCAACAAAAACAAAAAAATAATCAATTTTATAGCGTTTCTGTTTTGCAGACATGAGTTTTCTCCCTTTAATTTTCTATAAATAAATAATTAGCTTGGATGTACTGTTGGATTAATGGGACGCATTTGATCGATTTTAAAGAAAATTAATTTAAGTTGGGAATTAGTTCAAAACAACTTTTTACAACTTATTTTTTCTTAAACTCAAAATGCGTGAGGTGTTAAATTAAATCAGCAATGTTTTTACAATAATTCTATCATGTAGAAAAAAGTAGAGATTATTAATTCACCTAAAGTCATTTTTCTTAGATAACTCTGAAACAAACATAAATAATTCTTTTACAATTTTGAGTTGAATCAAATAGATTTTCGACATCATACGGAACGCGTTTTATTTTTTATTTTTCATTTGAAAATAGTTTATGCTAAAAATACGATGTCATGTTGTCTGTCGTATTTCTCTTTTTTTCATTTGAAAATTCAAAATGTTAATGATAAACAAACTGTAAACAAAGATTTCTTCCTACAAGTCAATTAAATGTTTTTATCATATATTTGTTCAATCTGTTCTCTTACTAATATAACATTTTTTGGTAATATTCAATTTTATTCAAATCAGAAAATCTTTTCAACCGTGTTTCCTTGTATATGGTGGCTTACTGTAGTAAAAACACAATACCGAACGGTTACGGTTTAAAAAAAAAAAAAACGATTCGGTATGGAGACGAAACCGAAAAACCGCGGTTTTTCGGTAAAACCGCCCATCTCTAATGAATAGTATCTTCACTGTTATATTCCTATTTAGTTTAATAATTGTAACAGGCACAATAGTTTTTCTTTCAAGCAATGAAGAAATATATCATTAAGGGTTTTCTGATTTTAATTTTTATGTGTAGAGAGGGGTCGTAATTCTTAAAAGGTGTCAATGTAGACATTGCCAAATGATCACTGATCTTATCAATTATAATTTAAATACTGTTGTAGCAGTTACATGACGAAGGATCTATTTTTTCTTATATGTACACACGCGTAATAATGAGTTGTGATTTGGTTGGCAAAAACAGGTACCTCCAAACATGTGCATTGATACAAAGGCGATTAGCGCATCACTGCACATATGCACTACTAATTTCCTCCCAAAGCTGGATGCGCGCCAAATACAACAGTTTAAGTCGAGATTTCAACATAGAGAAACGTGGCATATCCTCTCGCCATCATCATGGTGATGAAAGGTAGGAATAAACTCAAGACCAACTGGAATGATATTACATTTCTACTATGATGCCAGCCGACCTAGCAACTCGACTTGTTTACGTTCTTATATTCTTGTTTCAGTTAAATAAAAGACATATTTCTATTATTGTAGAGAAGATGTTTGTGTTTTCCTTCGAACTCCGGTAACCCTTTTCTTATTCAAGTCAGATACGTGCAGACACGGCTGACTCAGCAAAATGGCTATCTCCTGTCTCAATACTCTCAACAAACCATCACTCTACACTGTTATGTAGAGATATTTGTTCATGTAATTCAATGGTAGTAGCTTGTTGTAATCTTCCAAAAAGATTTCCATTTAAATAGTAAGAAGTAGTTGCTTTAAAAGAAAAACTATTTTTCAGCTTTGATCATTTTGATCTTTCTTGAATATGAATTCAAAATGGTTGTAAATGTGCATCAGATAAGTTTGCAAATGGATTCCTTTTTAAAAGTCGAAAAAATATGAACATTTCTTTGATTTAAGTTATTGCAAAACATTTTTTCAATATTCATTGCTGATTTTATTGAATTGTTTGGTGAACAAATATTTATTTATCTTTGTTATATTTTAGAGGAGGAAATGTTCTTGTTGTGGACTTTGGCACATTAACTCTTGAAAGTGAATTACAACCAAAAGATGTATCCCTTGAGGTAAGATAATGTCGATAATTACTTTTTTAGAACATTTATTTACTTTATTTTAAATATATTCATAAGATACAAATCTTTGTAAATTGCTGACATCAAATAATTATATAAGTTCAAATATGCTATACCCATTGTGCAAATTAATCTCTTTCAATGTCAGGTTAGGTTTTTGGATGATAATCCTCTTTTTGCAAAATCTCATCTAATTTTTTGTCAATACATTTTTTTATAAATCCATTAAGTATTTCATCCTTATTTTATTTTAAGATCATTCTAGTTCATAAGCTTTCCTGTAATTGTCTTATAAGTCGAACGTGTTAGTTGCATATGATCAATGGGGACATGTTGTCTCACGTTGATGGTATAAAGTGGATCTAAGAAAATTTATATTTTTAACAGTAATACTATACATCAAATTTATGGGTAAGCTAGACTCTCATGCATTGGTAAGGCAACTATTCTAGGAGAAGGAAAACTCTGAAATGACACCAGTTATCATAGTTCTGGGATCCTACCTCTCCTATCAGCCTCTTTGAAAGATTATGTCATGAAAAACCAAAGCATTATTTGGTGAGGCATAGGTTGCCAACTGTCAATTGTGAACAGCATTAAAAAGAAAGAAAAAATACAACATTTTGTGGATGTTTTTGTATTGTTACAGAATATCAGTTATGTTACAATAACTGTAACATCATTCACCCCCGAAGGTGGAGAGGTGAGCCAAATGAGTTCATTGCATTCCATGCCAAAGCAGTCCACCCACATTGATCGGCAGCTGAGTACTCGACATACTTCAGCTATGCCCGGTTCCAGCGGCGAATACCAAAAACACTGGGGCCAGCCACCAGCTCCATGTCTGTCTTTACCGTTCCCATCCAGAATCCGCCTAAGTGAAAAAATATGATCAGTGCAGCCCCTGACCTCAACGAGTTCAAAGGTCTCTTTGCAGCAGAAGGATAATAGAAAAGATTTTTGATGTAACATCAATTAGACTTAATCTGTGATAGTTGCTACATATACGATGATCGCTTTTTTTAGTAGAAAGGGAGAAGAATTGCGTCGCTCCAGTCTTGGGGGATTTTTTCTGAGCACCAAATGCAGTAGAGTATTTAATGTAACTACCTGGTCTTTTGTATATTTCTGTCAGAAGACCATCCGGTTTCTGTTGGAAGATTCAGTATGTTACAATAATGATAGTTTAGTTATGTTGCTCTTTTTAAAGGGTATTTGTTTATTCCTTACAGTTTAAATTTATATGATTGACGAATTTCGTGGATAAATATATCTGTAATACAAAGCAATATGTTGATGTAAAATATGTATGCCTCAGAAATCTATTCATATGTACATTCAATTTTGAATTTGAAAACTTTGAGTATTTATCCATATACTCGTGAAGGTAAGAAGAGACAATGAGTTTGAATAGCATCAGCCATACATTTGCTAAATCATTGACAAATGATCCAAAAGATAACATTTAGAGTTCATAAACCTTTTGCACTCTAAATCTCTATATTAATAAAATTGTGTGACACCTTCTCATGTATTTGTGTATGTATGCGTTTGTTTCTCCCCTCTACTTGACTGACACATTATATTTATTGCAATCAAAAATGCAATAGCTAAAGATAAAACAAAATTTTAAAAATGATTCAATTTAAAAATTAAATCCAGTACACTGCACTTCAGTTTCTTTGTAAACAAGTCAGCCATTTTAATTTTGTGCAAATAGTTGAAAAAAAGAATAGATTACTTCATGATCCTTCAAAATTTGAAAGCATTCAAACTGTCGAATAGAAAGTTATTTTGTGCTTTAAAATTGTTAGCAAATCCTCACATATTAAAAGTTTTGAAACTATTTACATCCAATATTTTTATAAAGATAAAAACAAAATTACCTTGACAAAATTAGTTATAGTTTTAAAACAATTTGGTTCAATTAATAATTTAATTACGAATTGATACCATAATAATTAAATTTAACTTTCAAAATCCTATTAAAAAATAATTTGATTAAAAAAAAAAATGACTTAGTTAAAACGAAATAAAATGTGAAACAAAAATGAAAGTAAAGACTTCCGGGCAACGCCAGGTGCGCATTCATAATATAGGGCACAAAAGGTCAATATACTCAGAATGATTTCTTTTTTATAATTTTCAAAAAGAAAGAAATGTGAAGTAGATCTGATAAATTTAATATAACAAATTAGTTTTATTGACAGTTTATGATTACGTGTATACTTTTATCCAAACTCATGTTTATGTTTGTATCTTTTTACATGGTTAAAAGAATGTTAGTATTATTGTTGTGATACTTTAAAAAGATCTGATATAACTCTTAACAATAAAAACTTTTAAAATATACCTTTAGTAAAATCAAAGTTATGATGTTTGATATTTATTAGCAAATTTATGTTTATGATAAAAGTGTTTTTTAAAACCTGATTGTATTTAAAGTATTGTTAAGGTAACAGTCTTAATAACTATGTATTTATACTCATAACATTGTGTACTTGCTTTGTAAAAACGTCATTTATTGAAATGTTTCTTCTGTCTTATATTGTCCTTGATTAATACAGGTGAAACAGTTGCCTAAATATTTAAGTATTCGTGTTCACTCAATGCAAAATAGTATTTATGATAATGTTCTTTATTCATAGAATTTGGTATATTCGGACTACTGTTCTCATCTTGGATGTTTTTATCACAACGTTTCGGCCGATGTAACCCCCGACCTTCTTCAGGTGTACTTTGTCGAACACCTGAAAAAGGTCGGAGGTTACATCGGCCGAAACGTTGTGATAAAAACATCCAAGATGAGAACAGTAGTCCGAATATACCAAATTCTACAAATTATCAACCCTCATCTAAAAAATTCCGAAGCATAATGTTCTTTATGTTCTAAACTTTATTTATTATCATTATTATTATTAGATGAATATGTGTAATTTCTGATTTACATGTCTTTTGTTTTTCTTCATTTATTCAACCGATTCTTCTGATCAAACATATGCTCTCTTCTGAGCCGTCTCTTAAAATGATTGTATCAATATTCATCATGATCTTTGTATCATTCTTACATATGTTTCTGTTTCTTCATCATCATCATCATCATCATCATCATCATCATCATCATCATCATCATCATCATCATCACAATATTCTCTGATGTTTCCTCATTCTGTGACAGAGAGATACCTTCGAGAAATGGCTTAAGGTGAGAGTTGCACTATCCAAATGCTTTTACCTTGTAGTAGAGCATGCCTTCTTTCTTTCTGTCCTTGTTTCCTTCATTTCTTTTTTGGTAACTGGTATAGATCAGTTGCCATGGCAATCACAGCGATTACCTGGCCTACCATTACCATAGTCATGACTCCTGTTGATACCATCTACCTTTCTAGATTGGGTTCAGGATGGTACCAGCTTATTAGTATTGTTTTTTCTCTGTAGAAGGAATGAGTTTATTTTAGTCACTTTTCAAATGATACTTTATTGTGGTAAAAAAAAATCTTTTCATTCAATACGTGAGTAGAGCTAGGTAGCATTTAGCTTGACGATTCCCTACGGGGATGAAATGCAGAACCCTCTGTGTAGCTTAATTGCCATAAATATATTTTCATAACTTTTATTTTATATATATATATATATATATATATATTACACACACACACACACAGATGTTTACTGCTGGTATTCTATACTGTATCCAGGAGTTTAAAATATCTGTTTAATCTTAAAAAATTCCCTTTGCTTTTTGCTCGTATATTTTTGCTTTTTATCTAATACTATTTTTTTTTTATTATTTAATAGTTGTTTTTTGTTAGGTTACTTCCCTTAAAGAAAAAAAATCCAGTTATCTGTGTAAAAATAATAACAGAAGATGTGGATTAATTAATAACAAATAAAAAATGGTATTAAATAATAAAAATAATAATTATAAAAGCAAAAATTTCATAATTAAACAGATTAGTTAAATTCCTGCTTATGGAAATTAGTAAATATCTGGGATGAAACTGGAAATACACAAAGTAACTGTAGGATTGTGTTTTAGGTCATCTGACGATTACTCATTAGTCATGACTGATTAAAAAAAACATGTAATTTATCAAATTACTACATTGTGGCATCTGTCTGTCTCAGGAGACAATGGAGTTCTGTACTTCAGATTAGTTCGTTGCTGAATTGCAGCATCTGTCATGACTGTGCAAGCTTATCCTGGATCGGCAGGTTCTGTTGCAGTTGCAACAGATTTAGGTGGTGTCTGGTTCTGAGAGCTCTGTTGCAACCTTCTGCCGTCTGTGCTCCCTCCACTGTTGGTCTCTCCTCTCCTCATTCCTCTTGGAGTATGCCTTTACAGCTCTTCTCCAGCTACGGACTTCCAGCCTGTTGCATCGATGCCACCTTCCTTCATGTCTCGCTTGCGAGATATATAAAGTAATAAAATGATGAAATGAAATCAGTCTATTTCTCATAGATAGCCTCGAATCTGACAAATTGATATTTGCTTTTGCTTAGACAATTTGTCTTTTCCTTACCTCCCATGTTTTTTCATAAAAAATAATGTATTTCATTTCAATTATTTCAAAAACTACTCATTCCTGCTAGGAATATTTTCCAGATGGCTGCCATCTTTATCAGCAGCAAATGTTAATTACAATGGATACCTTCTTTGTTATCAACATCAAATTTTAGTAATAATAGTAAATACTATTACTAACATATTATTGCATTTATTATTAGTTAATATTATTATTTTATTTTTATTATTATTTTCATTTTTCCTCTTCATGTCTCAAGCTTGGGGTTAGATGTTTTGTGAATGACTTTCAACTTTTCCTGTCTGTTGCCATTTCGCTTCTGCCACCCGCCATGATCAGGTTGGCATCAACTGATCCTCTCCATGTCTTAAGCGACCTACCATGTGTCTTTGGTCCATCAACGTTGATGTGAGACACACTTTGGAGCATTTCGGATGACTGACAGTAGACAATGTAACTAAACCAGTTAAGACGTCGTTCTGCAACATACTTTCTCATGAAGGCCAGTAGAGCGAGGCCGGCAATTTTCTCCCTTGTATTCACTGCAGCCATGATCGTGTCATTCTGACGTTTTGTCATTGACCATGTTTCGCAGCCATACAAGAGTACAAGTTGGACATGTGTGTTATATGCTGCTACTCTCGCATACAATGGGATCTCTGCGTTTTGTAAAATTGTTGACAGCTGCCTGAAGACTCTCTACGTGGCTGATATATGTTGTCTTATAGTTGTGTCGGTTCACCCACTGGAATCAATTGCGTTACCTAGGTAGGTGGATTTATTGATTCTTTCGACACACGCAACATCTCTTTCAATGGGAGGTGGATGTCGACAGATGCTGCAAATGAAATTAGCTGCATTTGCTACACGCAGCACTGGCAGGTTGGTGCACCTTTTGTGGCACCACTTATTGCATGTTCTACATTTGATGGAGTTTGAGTCAGTTCCAAGCCTACAGATGCTGCATGGGTATTTTCTTATGGAACAGATATCATCTCTTTAGGGTCAGATATCATATGTTTTGTCTTTGCCATATTAATTCTGAAGCCGCCCTTTTCAAGCACCGATTTCCACTAAATGATGTACTCACTTCTGCTGCACTAGGTGCACTGATAACAATATCATACACATACAGAATCTCCCATGGAACATCATTTCTGCAGGTTTTTGTCACCTCGTCAAGGATGATTATAAATAAAAGTAAGTACTGATCCCTGGTGCACTCCCACTGTTACTTCTAGGGGTTTAGAGTGCACACCAACAAAGGTCACGGTCATGGTCGATTTGTGGTAGAGTCTAGAAACTGCATTCACTGATTGCCTGGGAATAATACTTAAATAATATGATATTATTATTATTATAGAAACAGATTCAAATTTATAGACATTCTCTGGAAAATTGCAATATTCACTGTCATATCAGGTGAGATATCTATTTTGTATACGGCGTCAACTCCGTAAGCATGTAAACCATTTTCTTCTTTCATTAATAATAAAAACAAATATCAATTACAGAGAGCACTAAACCGTGATTTTAATATCTTCAATTATTATTTTCTTTATACAACAATTTCTAATGCAGTGTTAAACACTTTATTACCTTAAAATTGTCCTCCTGTTTCTATGTAAAGAACTAAGACCTTTGACTCTTTCGTTAATAGTTGAAAACAAATATGAATTACCAAGGTCACTCAAGAGTGATTTTATAATCTTTAATTATTATTTTCATTATTTACTATTTTTCGAATACACCCATTTCGTATGCAGTGTGTCAAATAAATTATTACCTTAGCATTAAACATGACATATTTTTCTTTTTTTAACATGATGGCCTGTCTCCTTCTTTTGTTTTTATATAACACATTCTAGTCGGATGGAAAACTAAATATTTTTTTTAATTTCTTACATAAGTACAGTGAATTATTACTTTTATTAATTACTATTATTTGAACACTTTCAAAATCCTATATTTTTTTAAATAAATAAAAATGAAAGTAAATACATATGTATATAACTCGAAGAATACTCGTCCCAGGAAGGGTAAAATTAATTAGTTTTGCAGCATTTTTATATCATCTTACTAAGATTAAAATCAAGATATGCTACTAAACCTTATGTCTAGAATCCTTATTCAAATTTTGATCAAAATCCATAACATGATTTTGATTCTAGAAAATGTCTAAAATTTAAGGTTAGAGCAGTCTTAAAAAGAAATTGAAATTCAAGGGATCTTGCTTAATTTTTGTCTAATAACTATAGATCAAATTTAATGGACATCTGATGTATTTGAATTTTCAAATGGGATGTTGTGATCATATTATGCTCCCTAAAATACCCCAAAGAAACTAAAATTTGAAGAGTATTTATTAATTGATGTTTAATACCTACTATTAAAATTTCACAAAAGTCGGAATTATCTGAATTTTCACAAAATGAAAGTGTAAAGTAAAGACGTTTCGGCTTGATAGAGTCAGGCTTTTTATAGTTGTTACCGAAACCTGTTTTCAAATGTGTAGTCAATTTTTGTATAAATAAAAATCTTCATAACCATTATATATATATATATATTGTCATGCACAGCCTTCGTCAGAACCACGGCAGTGTGCACGTGACAATGATAAGTAAAAGAAAACGATAAATAAGTCCGAAATTGGCTTGTAGGTCCCTCGGGCTCGATATTAATAACAGAATACAGGGGGGGGGGGGGGGTTCTCCAATTCAAGACATCATATAGAATTAATGAAATAAAAACGAACAGGTAAGACACAACTGGAAACACCAAGTTAAGTTTAAAACAGATATTTATTTACATGAAGAATAAAAAGGATAAGCATGCATAAGACAAAAGAATGAAAAGAACAATAATATTACAAGTGAATGCGATTATATTTAAAGTCATTTAGCAATGAGCAAAATCTATGAACAAAATCACATCCAGACAATCCAAGAGAAAAAATTAGTTACAACTTACATTGATGAATGGCACAAGGTGCGCTCCCCACAGTAGTAGAAAAGTTCAATTATCCAAGATTCGGAATTATTTAGCGATGCGAAAGTCAGAGACAGGCAACAAAATATAAGTCCAACAGATATCAGGAACATGGTGGGGGTTGGAGTTCTGGGTCTCAGTCGGTGCTACACAATCCTTACATAGGATATCAATCATAATTTCTCGTCGATAATGTAAAATGTTCTTGACAGCGACAGATTTTGATGGTGTGTTGAGTTCATCCTAAAAGCGCTTTAAGATTAACTTTCGGCTTTGTATCAACATAGAAGAAATCTCTGGGCCACTCGCCGGATCATGAAGTCAGATGGAGCATGAGTGATTTCTTTTCCTCATCCCTGTCTTCCTCTTCTTCATCATCACCAGTCACTACGACTGGGCAGCAAGAATGTACCACAATGATCTCCGACTGGCAGACTCTCATTCACTAGCCGACTGACTGCCAAAAATGCGCTCCCTTTTTGTATATATGGGTGCCGATTGAGTGAGCAGTTTGCATGGGTGTCTTGGCGAGGAATTCGAATTACCTTGCAAAGGTGACATGCACTTTCATGTAAGGTCAGGTCATAGGGTAGGGGGAAGTCGGTTGACAGGAAATAGCGTTTAACTTTCTCCTAAGACTGTCTGGGTCAAACAGAAATTGAAAGATATAACAACAGATTCTGCTCGTTTTGGTAATATTGATTAAAATACAGGTTTTCTTATAATAATTTTAATTTGATTACACGTTCTATGTGACATATATATATATATATATATATATATATATATATATATATATATATATATATGTATATACTGTAGTATCACTCAATAAGTCCAACAACTTTTATGTAAAATTTTACTTTATTCTAAGGTGATGCATTGATTTCAACGCTTCTTTAACAATCCAATGCCTTTTTGTAGAATGATTTGTTTCTGACGTCAAAATATGTGTCAGTTCCGATATCACTTCTTTATTGGAGCCAAAGCTCTTTCCTTGGAGCATTCTTTTGGGGTCGGTCAGTAGGCAATTGGAGGCCACATATAGAGAATTGGGTGCAGAAGGAATACGAGGTGCAATTCATGTAGTTTTGCCATTGTTGCAATCGACTTGTGAAAGAGCACTTTTTCTTCTCCCTTTGTGGCTATATTTTTAAGTTATTTCTTCCTTCAAATGCACTAATAATGCTATATAATATTCACTACTGATGGTTCTTCCTTTCTCAACATAACCGATGAAGAAAATACAAAAAAGACGCATCCCAAAATAAAGAGGCCAAAACTTTTCTTGTTGATGTTTGCGTCTTTAGTCACTTTGGACGGCTTTCACCTGCTGCTGTTTACTCAGCTGACTGCTGATTTGACTCCAGAGTGAAGTGGTGGATCTGTTTCATCCATTGTCATATATTGATGCAAAAACTCCTTTTTGTTGCATTGAAACAGTTACAAACAATGCTCCGAATCGTCAATGTGTTGTTGTTTTTTATCGACTGTGAGCAAATGCGGCACCCACTGTGAACACATTTTTCTTATTGACAAATGTTCATGCAAAATGATGACTACACTGCTATCTCATGCAACTTCAATTTACAATCGTTTAAAACAAGTTTGTGGACTTTTTTATGTTTTCTAGGACATTCAGCACCATTTGTGTTTGTACGTTTGCGTTTAAAGTTAGTATGCTGCCTCTTAATTATTATTTCCAATGGAGTAGAGTCTGAATAACACTTAACTATTGCTTGGTTGAACAGTATTTTTCCCATCAGAAAGCAATGCTTTAGCAACACATGAATTTCAAAACAGCTGCTTCACTTAAATAACTGTAATTTGTAAACTAATAATCTGATTGGGGTTAAATTTTGACACCTGACACATGAAGGTTAGTACTTTATAAAAATCATATGGATTTTTAATTAGTGGCACCATGTCATGTCAGGCTCTGAACTTATTGAGTAATGTGTTATATATATATATATATATATATATATGATAGAAAATAATGGAAATAATATTCCAACGTGATGAAAAAGGAAAAAAACAAAATTATTTATATATTCATCAACGTTTTGTTTTTATTTCAAGACTTCCTCAAGATGACTAATTTGAAGAAATAACATACAAGTACAATATTTGAAAATATGTGGTGTGTTTGTAATGTGAAAATAATTTCTTTTTTCAAATGAAACATAGTCGTTAGAATTTTTTTTAAATGTGGTGCAATTTTTACTTTAAACAAACTAGACTCATTAAATTCATTTTGAATAAACCTTGACAAAGACTTCTGGAATCAGCACTCATTATAAACTGTAGAAGCCGTTATGTTCTAATAACATAACGGCTTCTACAGTTTATCTCTTTTAATCAGCAAATGAATACTAACCGAACAGAACTTGAATTTAGATCCAGGCTAGCTATTTTACACCACATACCAAACAAAATTCTGTATATAACATCGATATTAACCCCCCCCCCCAAAAAAAAACACTCATTCCATTTCATAAACGCATCACACATTTTGAATTCTAATGGCTATCCTTCGTTCGAAAAAAAAAACAGAAAAAAAAGCATTCTTTTCACGTCACAAACGCACCACATATTTTCAAATATTGTACTTGTATGTTATTTCTTCAAATCAATCATCTTGAGAAAGTCTTGAAAAAAAGACAAAACGTGGATGAATATATAAATATATATATATTTTTTTTTTCTTTTAACTTAACATTCAAAAAACATTCAAAAAACTTTTTTTGCTATATGGTATCATCCACAAAGTGACCTAAATTTTCTTTTCTTTTTATTTCTTCATGTAACACAACAAAATGAACATTGATTGGTCTGGAAAATAGTTTTCAGTTTGAAACATGAATGTTTAATTTTTTTACTGTTTGCTTTTGCCTGAGAGGAAAATTAATATTTTCATTTTCTAATTAAAAAAATTTATTTTCCGAATGAGAAAATCAGTTTGTTTTGTTTCCTATTTAGTCTTGAGAAATTTATATTTGTTTTCACATAAAAAGCAATGCAACAGCCAGATTTCTTTTTCTAAATAGAAAACGAAATCTGGCTGTTGCATTGCTTTTTATATTCTTTAATTGATTGATTTTGATTTTCTGGAAAATCAAAATCAATCAATTAAAGATTATTTAGTTTTCTTGCCTTTAGTCAAATTTGCATGCAACTATAATTATTATGTTTTTCTTTTTGTTTTATGGTTAACATTTAGAAAATTAGGTTCACTTCAATATGAATTTGTGAAAAGAAAGATTAAGAGAAATATTGTTTTTTTATATATATAATTAAATTTTTCCTTATCAACTAAGCTGTTACTAAACTAGTTTTCATAATGAAAATGTGTATTTTTTAGATTTCTTTCTATGATATTTAAAAAATATATCAGCTTCGATCATTTTTATCTTAAGTTTTAAAATGTTTTCTACATTCTTTATATGATAAGTTACTCTGAGGAAAAAAGATTTCATGAAGATAATATAAGAGCTTATTTTGTAATTGTAATGGGGTTTCCTGCTGTAAATGTTTGGATTTTAGTGTAGGAGTGGCCAGCACGTCGATTACACAGGTAGTGCGTGTAAATGTGACATGCATCTGCCACTTGCCGACTAGTGCGAGATTTCCTCATGCATGGTTAGACATGATTATCTTCACTTAAATAAAATGATGTTGTACAGAATTGAATGAATATTTATATGTTTCATGGATATGTTATTTATTTTAATGTTTAGCGTTTCTTTTTATGTAGGTAGATAACTTTTATGGTCATTTTGTAATAAGCTCTCTTATTGTAGTGTGACAAATTGGGGAAATAAATATAGCTTATGTATTGTGTTGTCATGAAATAACCTGACTTCCCCATTCACGAAATAGATGGACTCGTAGAACTATAAGTATGACTACAGCGAGCAGTCAAGACATTCGAGTTAAGACACATGCCATCTTAACATTCTGTCTTACGTATTCTCTAATCGGTCTGCCTTATTACATATTCTGTATGCTGTTAACATATCTTGTATGTACAAGATATATCCGGAAATAAACCTATTATTTTAAAGACCTTCCACTCGGGTTATTTGTCATTATATCTTCAACAAGATATATCATATTGCAACCCACAAAGCCGAGTAATTTTACTATACAAAAAAAAGTCAAAAGAAATAAAGTAAATTCGTATGAATCAGCATGGTACAAGTTTGTTGACCGGTTTGATTCTGTTGTCGGCATTCTTGCAGGAGGAACCACATAATGGTTGCCAACATCCCTGTATGAAAGTGGTATTATGGAATCGACTGGATTCGAACTTGGCATATCCAGGTCGTCAGTCCGCATCATTATCCACTTAACTACCGTCACCTCTTAGCATCACAAAGCATATATTACAGTTTCCACTGTAAACACAGCATTTCATTCTTTGTAAGTTTATACTTTTCAAAATATAGTGAAAATTATTAACTTGCGAAAGGTTTGAGAGTCACCCATCTCTCGTACTTAAGTAAAAATTGGTGGATTTAGAGAGAAGCTGAAAGGAAAATAATCTTCTCAAGGCCAAAGTGATGAAACGTTGAAACATGGTTTACAATAACAATAAGATGTTGTCCACATGTGTATTGATGAAAGAGAAAGTGTTTGTTTTTGGGTTTTTTGGGGGGGAGGGGGGGGGGTTAAAAGATATTTAACCCTAAACAAGGCAGGTCGCCACTGTAGACATAAGGAGCTTCTGAGAATTAGGGAGTAGGTTTTGCGTGTCATCCTAAGTTAGGAGCTGTGCAGCGAGATGTCTGTTTACATAAGTTTTAAACCTCTGCATGTCGGTACAGTCAGGGGAGCAGGGAGGGAGTTCCAGAGTCCGGCAGCACGAGGAAAGAAGCTGCTGGAGTAGAAGTCTCTCCTGCATCTGGGGACTTCCATAGTGAATGGATGGGACCTAGCTGATTGTCGGGTTGTTCTAGTGTATTTGCGTCGAGAGGGCACTAGAACAGCTAGTTCATTGGAGCACAATCCATTGAAGTATTTGTAAAACAAGCACAAGGATGCAACATTGCAGTGATGGGACAGGGGCTGGAGCTTGGTGGATAGTGAGGGACCTATTAAGTTGGCGACTCTGTTTTGGACCTTGTCTAAGAGGGAGACTAGTGGATGATGCACCAACCCAGATGTGACAAAAATACTCCATACATGGGCAGATGATGGCTTTGTAGAGATATTGGATAATGTCAGGTGTGAGGAGTTTACTAGCACCGTAGACAGAGCCCACCTTCTTTGCAGCAGCGTTGGCAATGTCTTCAATGTATTTGTTCTAATTCATGTTACCTGTGAATGTTAGGCCGAGGAGTTTGAACGTTGAACTCTCAGGTAGGGTGTTATTTGCCATGGCAATCGGTGGTTGAAGAGGTTTTTTATAGTTGTTGAAGGAAAGGAGCTTTGTCTTTGCAGCATTAAATGTTACTATCGATTTATGACCCCATTCCACTACAGACTGGAGGTCACTTTTTAAAATTCAGCCATTGCTTCGGATATGTGCCCACATGACTTCTGTGATTTTTTTTTCTTTTTGCTATATTTTGCATGTTTTGGAACAGGCTGGGTAGTTCTCATTGCAGTTTGGACATTTTATGTCTTTTTGGTATTCTTATTCTGTGTGGGTGGGTCCTTTTTCTCCACATTTCCCACATATTTTAATCCCTCGACATACTTCCTTATGATGCCCATATTTATGAAATTTGTGACATCTTCGAGGTCTTTTTTTTTTCATCTCCCTTGCTCCCGACCCGTCTTGGAGTCCTTTGTAGGAACTGCCATGGGGGAACTCATTCGCCCTGGCACACCAGAGGGATACAGAGATGACATACTTGATTTTGGTGAAACATTCCTTCGATTTCACTTTTGGGGATTTCTTATGTGAGGAAATGCCATGACAAATCTCTAAAAATGTGACGGCTATTAGTACCCGCCACATCACATTTTAACATTTATATTTTGCTGTATTTGACTCGGAGTTATGTTCTCTGAATTCTGTAATGATGTCTACAGTAAAACACATGGGATGAGATAATTAGCAAAAGAAATACAAACACACATGGAAATAGTTAAAATAAGCAATTTAATACTAAAATGCAACATCAATAGAATTCAATGCAAATAATAATGAAAAGTGTTTCTTTCCAGGGAGATCGAACACTGACTGTACCATTAATACATACTCATACTTGTCAACAGTTCAAAGTTCACTTATCTGTTTGTATATCTTTTCTTCCGACGGGACGTCATATCTTTCTTACTCAATCATGTTTTTCTTAACTGTCTTTTTTTCTTATTAAATCATCTTTAGAAAATCTAGAAAGCAGCAGGTAATAATATCTCCTTTACATATGGGCCATATACAAAACTAACACATTCATTTATCCTAAAACAAGAGTGTCAAACGCCATACACCTTTAAGCACTTCATGATGGAATGTGCTGATTTCGCTCACACTAGACAACTGTTTTTTCTATGCTGATAGCATGAAAGATATATTTGAAATAGTCAATATGGAGACAATTTTATCATTCTTGAGGACTATCAAAATATATAATAAACTGTAAAAATAGAATGTCCTGGGAATAACATTAAACTGCACCCCAATTTGTGAGTGAACCCCAAATTTGGGAGCTTTGGGGAGTGTGGAGCCACCCCTTAGTTACCACTGCTCTCAGGTCTGCTCTGGCTCAGAAGAGTGGTAGTACCTGTCAGGGTCCCATCTATGGATTACATAGAATCTGCCCCAAGAATAACATGAAACTGTAATCAGCAATATAACTTTCATCCTGAATCAATTATAAAAACAAACCCCAAAAAGAAAATTCACTTAGAAAATTCTCACATGGAGCTATCTAAACGAAGTATTATCAACTTGCAGAGAAGAAAAGAAAACTCAATATTTCTTTATAAGATCAAATTTAGCTGAATATATATGTGTATATGGATTTAAAATAGCATTTAAATAAAGTTTCAGAATAATAGTTCACATAAAGCTGGTTGAAGCACCTTTTGAAGGTAATGAAAAAATTAATAAATCAAAATTTAAATTTTAAATTTTAAAAATATTTTATTATTTAAAAGTTTTTAAAATCCTATAAGTCACAGTTATCTCTAACGGGGGAAAAACTGTCTACGGTGGGCAACTCTACAAATCGTTATTAAATTTAATATTGAAGGTATAATATGAAAATATAAAATATAAATTTATAATGGAGTATCAATTTATTATGAAATTAATTAATGATGTGGATGATTAAGCCTGTTTTATAGTTAAGCATAAGATTTAGGAAGTAAAATTAAGTCTATTTAAGTATTAAAGAGATTTTATGCCTACTATTTTAGTACCATGAAAAAGGTGGACAATAAGAGGTCTTCTCTCTTAACAATCGGAAATTTATTTATATTTTCATGATTTAATTTACTGGTTTTAAGTTTTGGTATTGAGATGGAACATACAACTTAGTATTATTAATACTATTAATGGGAAGGTGATAATAATTTTCCGGGGAAGAAGAGCACGAGGAATTTAAAGTGTGAATATAAGAGCAAGTCTGGTATTAAATAAGGATATTTTTGGGTTATTTTTTGGCAGGGGGGGGGTGATTATTGAAGATCCTTTATATGTACCGGTCAGTCCAATTTATAAGAAGTGCTTGTCTCCTATCGACACATCCTTTAAAAATGTCGTCCCTAATGTTTAAACAGTTTGTATTTGGGTCAATAATTGCCCTTGATATGTAATATTTTTCTTCATCGCATAAGGGCACCTGTTTATGGCTGGATAGTATGATGGTCTTCTCTCTATTACGTTCCATTTCATGGTGATGGGTGTCCCCATATCTTTTAATTGCCATATCTGGGTCGCAAGTGTTGTATTGACCTTGTCTTTGTATTTAAAGGTACTTATCAATGATGGAGCTTCTGGTTAGCACTGTTTTTCTCTCCTTTGTCATTCTATATATGTTCTTGGTTTTGTCGGAGAATACCAGTGCATCATTTTCTCTTTTTAGTTGATCTTGTTCTGGAGTTATTTAACAGATTTTCATCTGAGGTAAAAACTGACTAATAAATTGTTTGAAGGCTGATGCTAAACTGAGCATTTAAAAAATTAACAATGAACCAATTTATTAGTCAGTTTCCATTGAAAACGAAAATCTTAATCTGGTTGGTCAAACGACCCCAGAAAAGGACCAGTTTGACAAAACATCTCTGTTGATAAATAAATATTCATCAAGGAGAAATAATATTTAGTCTTGTACTTTTTTTCTGTGTTTTTATCTTTGCATGTGTTATACAATGTAAGTAAATACTAAAGATCATAGGATATTTTGTTATACATTGGACTCGATAAGAAAGACTTTTGTGTCTTATTAAACATTTTCGTGCATATGTGGATGTGTTCTTTATATACAATTTAACTACAGCGACGAGATTTTACAGGTGTGTGTACTTGTTTTTTCTTTCAATTTCATGTTTTGTAATAATAATAATAATAATATATATATATATATATATTATTATTATTATTATTAAGCATTACTACATAGACAATGCTTATTATTAAGCATTTCTACATAGACAATTATTTATTTTTGCTATGCTGTGTGTATTATTCATGTAAATTCTTTTTCTCATGTTTGTAAATATTTCCGTTGTTTGCCTTTGCTAATAGACATTTCTATAATATTGTCAGTTATTTTTTCTTTTATCCAAAATCAAGCAATTAAGATTGCAATATATTTTTGGTAAGCCCTGATAGTGTGTAAAATGTCATTGAATTGTGCATGGTTGGTTCGATTTGTTTTTTTCAGTATTTTACAAGTATCTTTCATCCTTGTCTTGAAATAAGTTACACTTTGGAAAATAAGTGACAAACTTTGTTTTCATTTATTGTTTTCATTTATTATGTTTATTCTATGAATTATTTATGAACATTGTAAGGACTTTATTGAATGCATAATTTTGCTGTTATGCACAATTTCACTTAAATTATAACTTTATCTGATTTTAGTTGAAAAAACATCTTAAGAGACAATTTATTAACAAGATGGCCTCGCTTTTATTGCCTCTTTTATTCTCATGAGGCTTCTGTGATGAATGTTAGATCTTTTAATCTTAGGGGAAAATTTTGTAAAAGGAACCACATTTATGAGCTATTTCAGCTATTTTTAAATTTTATATCCATCAATATTTATTCTGTATGTCTTTTTCATTTCTTGGATTTAAAGTTATTTTTTAGTGAAATTTAAAAAAAAATTTAAGTTAAAGGTCTTTTTAATATTTAAAAGTTGAAAACATCTTAATATCTCCCTTTCCTTCTCATATTTTATTCGTTTTTTTCTTTCTTTCATTTTCTTCAAGCAGCGTATTCTTTTTCTTATTTTCTGTCTTAATATAATAAAGATATATTTATATTCAATGGTTTTGCATTTAGTTCTTAAAAAGAATTTGTTTTTCATGATACAATTTTTGTTTTTCCATCAGCAACATTCTTCAAAATAAACTATCTAGGGATTGCTTTAAAATTATTTTTTACCAGAAGGTGATCAATAAAACCTTTCTGATGATGATGATGGCTTTGAAATGCACTAATAAAAGACTCACAAACTATTTTATTAAAAGACTATTAACAACTATAAATATGAAGTATTTCTTATTTTGATTTCTATGTTTATACAATTCATTTGTTTTTGGCCCCAATGTCAATGGAAAAGGACTTATGTTTTTCTTGTTTTTTTATTCGTTTAATAATCTGATTTCATTAAAATTCTTTCATTTAGTTTTTCACATAATTTTGCATGAAATTATATCACCATGAACACTGACTGAGCTAGATTTTTTTAAAACTCTGATTTGTCCCTCAAAGAGTCTATAATGACTAAAAATGGCTCCTTTTGCAAATATCTAAAATTTCCTTCATTAGTTCTTGCTGATCTTCTAAACATGAAATAAATAATAGTCACTATTATTTATTTCATGTAAACTCTGGAGAAATTGGCAAACCTTGCACTTTTTCACAAATATTTAAAAGTATGCTCCTTAGGTTTGTTTGGATTTTTTTCTCGCCCAAATCCAACAAAAGCTGTGATTAATGGTTGTTTACATTATTCAAGTAGTAGTGATCACAACTCATACTTGTGAATAGTAACAGCATATTCAAACAATTAAGATGATTTTGTTTAGCGATGTTTATTATTCCTTTTCATCTAAATGATACACATTCTAGATTTAATATTTAAATGCCAAGATATTTTATTTATTTATCATACATGAAGTATTAGTATATTTCACAGGATGTCCAGTACAGAATATTAGATTATGACTTTTTCTCTCTCATTAGTTGCCTAAACCTGCATGAATGCTGTTATTTCATAAGGAAATGGTTACATATTTATTTCTCTATATCAAAAAATTACTTAGTATATTTTATTGTAATTCTTAAAGATAAATTATACTGATATATATTGTTCTATTATACATCTCGAAATTATCAAGACAGAGATTAATGAAAAATAGGCCCAACAGTATGTCATATGTCAAAAGTGATTTTAAAGCCTTTAGGTTAGGGTTAGGTAAAGTAATTAATAGCTAGTATTAGAGGCAAAAAAGTCGAGTATTTTTGTTCAGTGGTACTCCTAAACCAAATGAAAACATTCATTTTTGAATACGCCCCTGTTGTATAAACAATCCCTACAAAATGAGTGAAAGCCAACTGGGTTATTTTGTAGAATAGTGGCTCCTTCATACACAACTGGAAATTTTAATTTGCTTCTTTTGTGAGGAGGTAAGAAACAAATTAATTAATGTCGAAATAATTAAATCAGACAGACAAAAAGAAAAGGTTTAGAATTTCATCAAAATGTGTACAGAATAAAAAATGTCCCATTTATTTTCTTTTTGCTGCTGTTGTTGATGATAATCTATTAATAATGGAGATTGTGTATCTGTCTGAAGCCATACTATTGAGGACTATTGTACTTATTATGAAATAGTATAGTATATACTATTTCAGACTAATGTACTATCTTTAAATGCTCAATTCAGGGGCATAGTGTAGTGTAGTATATGTTCTGTTGTTATGATACCTTCCTCCTAGGCATTACCTCCTCCTTTTTTGAGAGATGTAGAAGTAGTGTAGTATCTGTTCAGTTGTCATGATACCATCCTTCCAGGCATTACCTCCTCCTTTTTTGAGAGGTGTAGAGGTAGTGTAGTATCTGTTCTGTTGTCATGATACCATCCTTCCAGGTATTACCTCCTCCTTTTTTGAGAGGTGTAGAAGTAGTGTAGTATCTATTCTGTTGTCATAATATAATACTTCCAGGTATTACCTCCTTCTTTTTTTAGAGGTGTGCAGGTAGTGTAGTATCTGTTCTGCTTCCAACTAGAAAAAATATGGAGCATATATTTGCTAGTAATAATAATAATAATAAGAAGAAGAATATGAATGAATAGATAGATAGATATTGTAAAGCCAGGACGTTTTGTTAAGAGTTTAACAATTCTGACCATACACCATCAGGTTAGAAAATAGATTTAATCCTTTTAGATAATTTGCTATCAGTTACAGTTTTACCTCATTACTTTTCTTTGAGCTTTATCAACAAAATTATTTATAATATATAAAGCAAGGAATTAGAAATCATTACTATCAGTAAAATACTTATTAAAATAAGCTTTAAACAATCAATATGTTAATTAGCTATAACATTCACTCTGTCAATCAAGATTTTGCTCTGTATATATATATATATATATATATATATATATATATTTATTTGAATTTTTTTTCAACATCTGCACTGGTACATTTATGACTACAATAACTTTCTGCTCATTATTGAAGCATTCTTTGGACTATTTTTGCTTTTAGCATAACTTAAAATTGTGTTGTAAATTTTCAAGTTAATGCTTACCAATAATTAACAATTTATTGTTTTTTCCTTCTGAGGATAAGAGTAATTTTTTGAAAATCCATATATTAAATTTGATTATATTCCTTGCTTAAACGTCTGATGATTATAATAAACTTGTAAAGTATGCAACTTTACATTTTTTTCATTATTCTAATATTCTCTCTCTCTCTCTCTGTATGTATGTATGTATATATATATATATATATATATATATATATATTGAAATCTTTGAGAAATATATAGCAAACTTGTCACTATGAAACTATCAAAATCTGTTGTAACTTATTTTACTACCTATGTATTACTAATAGCACGACACAAAACGATAATACAAGCATATTAGTATATAGAAATTGTACAAAATGTTCCAAAATTGTGAAAGCTTTTACTAAAATATTCCTTTGTTTCCCTAGCTTATACTAACATTTATATACAGTATAAACTGCTTATTATAATCATGGATAATGCTATGAATTAGCTGTCATTGAAATCAGTCTGTCTAAAAATGTTCTATTAAAGTTTATTACAAAGTCATTTAGCAGTATTTTTTGGGTATCTCTTATTTTAAGCAATAATCCTAGTTTAACTTTTACTGAAACACTTTAATTGCAGATAAAACTACATGTGTATTTAAACTAAATTGTGTTTCTTATTAAAAAGTTGTTCATATACTAGTTAAATAGTCTGAATCATTTTGATTGCACCTTTTTATGCTATTTCAATCGTGTATTTTTAGAATTCTGTCAAATATTCTTGTGACATTATTTTTATATTCTTTCATTTACATTTTCTTTCTTTGTGTTTGAATTTACAGGATGCAACCATGTCAGAGATTGAATCCCGCCTGTATGATCAATTTACCATTAAAATAAGTGATGTCAAAATTTTACTAGCAGATTCTGGTAAGTTTCTTATTATATTTACAATCTACGGTTAAATAATTTGCTTAATAAATCATACACTGTCAAGTTTGGACATACAGAAAGCTAAAAAGAATAAAATTTAGAAAAGAAAGAATTTAAATACTTTATATTTGCATCATTAAATTGAACGGTAATTCACAACAGGAAACCCTATTTTTCAATAAAAAAAAATTCCATTTAATAAAAACAAAATTTGTTGGATTTGTAGAGCTGTGTTCTATTGTTGTTTAGATACATTTTTCCTCTACAAATTTTGGTTTACTTGAAAAAACAGTTATCGCTTTGTTTACAAAGCACTTTAATACTAATACTTTTACTCAGTTGTAACTGATATTTTTTTTTAATATATACTGAATTATCTTCCTTAGTTTTACACACAAAAGAATACATATTTCTACATATATATATATATATATATATATATTGAAACAGATACAAAACCTATTATTATGGTTGATGATGATTAAATGACCTTCATACGTTGTATTAAACCTTATTAGTGTAACCATCACTTTTAATAATACTCTTGGGAAAGGTATGAATCCATATTCAGCTATGGATTAAATAGCAGGGTAGATTATACTCTCAACCCTTGGTTATACAACTAGTCTAGGAGATGGAAAACTCTGAAATCACATCAGTCTTTTTCTGCTTATCCCAACATTGTTTCCAGTTATCCTGAATTTCTCCTTGCCACTGGACTCACGCAATGCCGGTTCAGGAGATATATGTTTGAAGATTGCTTTACAAGAGACTCTGCCCCCCCCCCACATTCTTAATTGGTAGTTTCATTTACAATTTTATAATAAACGTTACCATTATTTTATAAATTAACCAGGTTAATTTCTTTACTAGTATTTTAGCATCGATAAATAAAAAGAAGTGTATAATGTAGTAAAACCAGGATGTAGTTATCACAAAACAGTTATAGTGCCTGGAAAGAAGTTATTAAAAAACTATCATCTGACTCATACATAGTTTTTAAACAACTGCGTTGTGAAGTCAATTGACAGTTAACATTAACGGAATCCTGAAAAATGCTGCTGGTCACTATTTCAAAACAACTTATTGCATAAAACGATTATATTTAATGTTTTTTTAAATGCCAAACGCTGAAAAAACTCATCATATTGAATTTTTGATATAGTCGACATAAGTAAATCTATTCATATGCCAGAAAAGTGATAATCTTCACTGTCTAACATATTTTACAATTTTTTTATTAACTGTAGGATTATCTTCCTTGTGGCAAAATATGAATTTCCCTTGAGATTTTGTTCACTTTGTTTATGTCAACAGATTAAAAATTCAACATGAGTTTTATTTTCAGTGTTTAACGTTTACGATTCATGTTCCTTTTTATTTTAAAAAAAATTAAATATAATGGTTTTATGCAAAAATAAGTTGTTTTTAAATAGAACCAAACTACATTTTTAGGATTTTTCCTGTTCAAACGAGGGACCAAACCTGTTGGAAAGACAAAGGCTTAAAAACGTGACTTGACAAGAAAGAGAACAACAACGGTTTATTATGTTTCGGAATTTTTGAGATGAGGGTTGATAATTTGTAGAATTTGGTGTTTTTATCACAACGTTTCAGTCGATGTAACCTCCGACTTTCTTCAGGTGTACTCTGTCGAACTCGGGAATCTAGACGGAATTTCGAACGGAACCATTTATTAAATCCATGGAAGAAGTCTTCAGTATATAATTTCTCTCCATGCAACATATGTCCTCAACTTTCACTGACCAGGTGTCACTCCTATACATCATCACACTGCATGATAGACTCTTCTCTTGGTTGACAGTGGTAACGTTCTACTGGTTAGTAATGGCAGAAGTTACCTGAACTCGTCACTTTTGCTATCAAACCAGCACCAGCTCCTCTCTGTGCTCCAATGGTATAACAAAACTTCTGGACAACCTCAATAGCCTCACCATCCAAATATACTTTCTCAATATAATGAGTTCTCATTCATCTCCATTGTTTTACACTTTTTACACAAAATCTGCTTATCATCTCTCAACCTACCTGTAATTCCACTGCACTTCTTGTGTACCCAATGCTTACAAATACTACAAATAAATTGAATTGCACCTGACTCTATTTCCACAAACAGAACAGGGGAACTTTACTCTTTCTGAAGACTTTCCAACACTATAACCACTAATCATTACTTTGGTCTTGATAACATTCACTCTCAGACCTTTACTTTCCATATCATTCCTTCAAATCTTCAACTTAACAAATAGACCTTTCAGACCAGAAAGGCAATCACTAAATCATCAGCACAAAGCATCTCTTCCGGACAACCCATACAAAACTTATTGGACACAAATGGAAAGCAATGGTCTCAGTACAGATGCTAACATTAAAGCTGTCACTAAATGGACTGTTATTTTTAACATAACTTTGAGCATTTTTGTTCATTGCTTGAACAACCTTCACCGACTAATCATTTTCCACTAATTTACACAAAGCCCATTTTCATTAGCAAAGAAAGGGGAGGCTTAATCTTAATAACTGTTTCTTCTCCTCTCTGCATACTCCCTTCCTTCTGTTTTACTCTTGTTTCTTTTCACCTTCTTATTCGTTCTCTCTCCTCCTATCTTCTCTTTATACCACAAAGCGAGTTGGACACATATACTTTCACTTTTATTATATAAATATAACATAAAATTCATTATAAAATATGTGTGTGTGCCTGTGTAAAAAGCCTTCATGTTAGTAAATTGCTTTTCAGGTGACGATTGGCACACCTACCAGACACAGACTGACTCCAGTTATCACATCCTCCCAAGTACAAGGATGACCGTTTCCTTGTTTAATAGTGTCAAACCAGATTACAAACAACTACCTCAGTAAGTAGCAACACCATTTATTTTTGACTGACATAAATGGCAGTTCAACAAAGAATTTTCCACCTCAACAATTTTTTAATATGATCTCAATCAATATTGTATTAAAACTTTAGTAGACACTAAATAAAACTATTTTACTTTTATTGAAAGACCATTGACTTTTGAACCAATAGAAAAAGGCTAAATGTTTTATTTTGGTAAACATTTACAAGAATATCAAATATCAACTTCATACTCATAAGTTGAATTTTATATTAAGACTAAGAAACATGACAGAAATCTGAGACTTCAGCTAAACTTCTGTACCGGATGCATCTCAACATCCTGTTTTGATAAACGTCACCTATCGATCTCAATGTCTTATGTGTCAGGAAATAAGATACTCATTTCTGTATGTTATGGCTGCCAGAAAACAATGAATTACAATAACTGAATGCTAAAAAGGAAAGAAGAAGAAAGGCGATTTTGATGAAAAGGATTGAATGTATTAGAATTATATACAATAACATACAGTATGTACTTTGTCTGATCAGGATGAGATCGCCTGCTTATAGGAGAATGAGGTCAAATTGGTTGGGTGAGATAGGTAGGTGGGCATACAATGTCGGTGATGTTTGATATTTTGCAGCTGTGTTTCTAGTTGAGGCTGGAGAGAAACTGAATTTGGTTTGGCTCATTGTTATTAGAGAAAATGAATCACTTGGACAATTTTTCTCCAATCCCTTTTTTATGAGAGAGCGTATCTTATTGATTCATTAATCCAATTATCTCTATTTGAGAACCAGAAGAGATACATGGATTTTCTGCATGGATAGACATTTTCTCACTTTCTTTGTCTTCAGTGTGTCCATATCCACTAGGGTGATATGGATGTATAACCTGTATCAGAAAAAGATTTGATTTGAGCAGACTATATCAATATCGATATCTTTTGACAGCTGATGTTGGAAATCTTTGATGACTGGTCTAACAATTTGGCTCCCTGTCTGGTGTTTCAAATGTGGCTAGTGGTTTCTCCCAAGGCTTGGTACTGGGTCCTTTGCTGTTCCTGGTGTTCGTCAATGACTTGCTAGAGAGCATCTGTCAGAATGTTCTTTTTGCTCCAAGAAGTGATATGGTCAAACCTATGGGATTTTCTCTCAATGTTAACAAATTCAGCCACCTTCCAGTCGGTTCTTCATCCTACATGCCACTTGATTTTGAACTGGCTGATTGTTTCTGGATGAGACAATGCAGTTCAAGGACTTGGGTGCTGTGGTCGATACCTCTTTTACTCCTACTGCCTAATGCATTCAGGCGGCAAATAAAGCTCACGGTGGGCCCTTTCTCATCTATTGTTCCTTTGAAACCATGACAACTGACATCTTCCTCCTGCTGTATGTTTCTCTGGTGCGGCCCATTCTGGAATATGGCATCCGGGTTTCATTTTTCTATCTTGCTTGGGATATCCAGCACCTAGAGTGAGATAAGAGGCTAGCGACACGGATGGTTCATGGGCTCTACACAAAGTCCTATGAACAACGACTGGAGTCCCTCAACCTGTACTCACTGGAGCGTAGGTGGCTGCATCCTCACCTTTAACATCATGCACAGCAACTAAAATGTGCCTTGTGACCTCTTCTTCACACCAGCTTCACAGAGAGGGTTTCGAGCAAACTCAGAAGCTGCATCATGACTACTGATCGTTGGATGATTACCCCTCACTTCAGCAGCAGAGGACACAAAGGGACCCGATTCTGTCATGCAACATCATCAATAGGAATTTTAATCTAACTTTCAAGGAGTTTTTAACCCCAGTTGTGGTCTCCACAACCCCACAAAAGATGTACCATCGCTGCTTTCTGCTCAATAGAAGAAAGGCAGCATTCTCTCTCTCTCTCTCTCTGTTTCTGCCTTGTGGAAGAACCTACCAGAGGAGGTTGTAACAATGCCTACCATATCCAGACTTAAAGTCACTTTGAACAAACATTTAAACTGTAGATGTACACATCATCTAACTGTATTTCTACATGGCTTATTGCACTTTGTTATTTTTGGGGCCAAAAATTTTGATTTAATTTGATTTGTGACAAATTAATTAATGATTTATTTGTAATTTTTTTTTCAGACAAAAACTTGTGACAACTCTTCCCTCCATCAAAGTGAACATTTCTGATGAACGCTTGTTGACGTTGGTGTCTTTTTTCAATAATTTCCCACTTCCTAGCAGCACCAGTATGGTTACAATAGTTGATGACACAGTGGATGGAAATAATTTTAGTACCATACTAGTAAGATTTATTTTTGATTTTATCTTTAATTATATATTTTAAAATCATCCTATTATGCATTTAAGTTGGGAATAAAAGGAATATTTTTGAAAACCCAGGTTTTTAAATGAATGTATAATTCTGTTTCTAATACTACTAATAAATGTCCATATGATTTTGCAAACCGTTTCTATATTAGTACATTTCTTTAGGTGAACAAAAATTGAAATTCAAACAGACTTAACACAAGCATAGTCCACTGGAAGAAATGTACTATCATAGAAGCAGTTTGCCTGATCATAGTAGACTGTCATCGTCGTTGATAATAATAATAATAATAATAATTATTATTATTATTATTATGTACTCACTAGGAGTTTTCACACAGGTCATCATCATCGGTGGTATTTCCTGGAGTCTGAATGACAACAAGTCTCCCTAGATTTCCAATACTCTCCACCTCTTACGATAACCATTGCAAATGACTTTGCGCTATCGCAAAAGCCTCTTACCATTAGTTACTCGCTGGGAACAACCATTTGTATTATCTGGGATTTGGGTGGCAATAAGCGTTTCCAAGGTCCCAGTACTCTCCGCACTCTTTCAGTGGAGATCTGGTTAGCGCTCTACTTCCTCGGTCTTTCCATCCTCCTTGACGTTTCATGACTTTTTTATGTGGTATCAACTGAGTCTGATGCCATCAGCATTATTATTATTATCATTTTTGTTTTTTCTGGTTTTTACTACTCACTAATTCTCATACATATCATTATTTGATTGTTTGAATGACAACAAGTATCCCCAGATTTCCAATACTCTCCACTTCTTTCCATCACCAGCTGTTTATCATTATGTTTTCGTTGATCAGAAGCAGAGGAAGGGGGTTCAGATTATAGTATTTTTCTTATATATCTACCCAAACAGTTTCAAATCTCTTCTTTTTCTTCTTGCTGTTGTTGTTGTTTCTTTTAGATTTTTCAAAAAGATATGAGCACTCTATTTTTACTACAAGCAAAAGAAAAAAAATTGTATTCATTTTGTATCTATGAATCCTATGTTCATTTATCGGTGAATTAATTCTAGTCTCTAAACTTGATGAAATATTGGATGGGGTAATGTATAATATCCTATGTAAGGAATAACTTTAATGATACTATTTAATTAAATTATTTTTATGTGCTTGTTGGTAAAACTAACATCTCTGTTAATAATCATAATATAAATGTAATGATATTTGTTTTCCGAAAAACTCTATTATTGTATGTAGTTTGCTCATTCTTATAACAAAGTGAATCTTTTCGTTATTTAAGTAAATGTAGATTTTTGTTAATTCATAAAACAATCATTCTTACCCATATCTTATAAGATATGCACCAAATAGACATTTTTATCCTTATATATAAATCTATATTAATAAAATTAATGGACAACTGCACATGTGTGCGTGTGTGTATTTATCATGTCAATGTAACTTTGAATTATTATTTTATTTTTTTACTATTAATTAATGTATAGCAATTATATGATTGCATTAGTTTAGCCTAACTCGCGGAGTGATTAATATATTATCCAATCAAAATACTTTTGTGTGGGAAGCACTCCTGCTGAACTTTTTTCATTCCATTGTTCCTGCACTTTTGACAGTCAGTGATTAAACGTTGAGGTGACAAGACGACCATGTTCCTGTCTCGTCTCAAATCTGATTGGTTTGGTTTGGTTTAGTTTGTTTACGGAATATCAACCTCTTATGGGTCATTTAATGCTGAAACATTAGTTTTTAATGTTTATGTATTTTAATATCATTTTTTCATATTTATGTATTTTAATATCATTGAAAAGAGAAAAATGAAATAAAAAATTTATGATGAAATATTTTTGAACAGTCTAACTTTAATGAAGTATAAGTTTTTGGTCAGATCTGTGTCTTTAAACAGGTCCTTTAGATTTTTTGAGTTGTAGTATTTCCTTTGGCTTTGTTGTAGATCCTGACAGTCTATTAATATGTTTGACTGTAAAAGATTCTTGACATGATACACACATTGAAGATTCTTCACCTTTCAATAAATGTTTGTGGGTAATATATGTCCTATAGGAAGTCTGGCAACTATAACCTCTTCTCTTCTTTCTGTAGCCTAAGGGCCACTCATCAATCGTTGGGCAAACTTGTGTAATTTATTACTTTGGCATTTATCCCCAAATTCTTGCCATTTGTCTTTGATTAATCTGTTTATAGAAGTATATGGAATCTTAGTATTGGTAGGTATTATGTTCAGCGATTCTTTTGCTGCTCTATCCACTTTTTCGTTTCCACGAATGCCGATATGGCTTGTTATCCAGCATAATTCAATTTTACACTGCTTCTCATAATAGATGGAGGTGATCTTGTTTAAGATTTTTATGATTAAAGGGTTATTCCATCTTTTCGTTCTTCAGATAAGGAATCGGAGAAGATGATGAATTTATCAGTTCTACTATCTTCTATTATTTTTAAAGCCAAGAATCTGTGTAGATGTACTTATAGTTAGGATAATGATTTTTTTGTTTTCAAATTCATCCTGAAATATAATTGGATTAGTTTTGTTCTTTGAAGTTATTGTCAAATCAAAGATACAAGTTGGTTGTTTTAATTCCAATGGAAATTATTGATTGATGTATGGGGCTAGAGTCCACTTCCAGTTTCTAAATTCCTGGATACGGTAACCAAGGGGTCTAATGGCATTGATTTTTCTATTAAACTGAGTTTTATATTGTGGATTAAGCACACAGCCCTAGGCAGGGTGTTGGTGGACATGATGAAAAGTTTGTCACATATTGAAGTGCCAATATTCTTCTGCTTAGATGTAAAGGACCTTCATTCGCTTCAATATATAAGCTTTCCACTGGTGACGTGCGAAATGCCCCCAATGTCCCTGGTGGTGAATAGTTTCCAATTGCTTCAGGTATGACTTTCTGGCTGTTCCATATAGCATCCATAGTCGAGCTTAGATTTAACTAAGGATCGGTAGAGTTTAAGTAATGTTGTTTTGTCAGCACCCCAGTCAGTGTGTGCCAGAACTTTGATTAATTGTATGGCCTTGTGGCATTTTGTTTTTAGATATTTTATGTGGGATATAAAGGTCAATTTTTTTTTATCAAATATGATGCCCAAGAACTTGTGTAGATCAACAACTGGGATATTATTGTGGTCTAGTTTTAAGATGGAATCATGACGGACCCTTCAGTGTTTGCAGAAATGTATACATTTTTGTTTTGGTTTTTAGATGAGGAATTTATTGAAAATTGTTTGCAATGTTTTCCTTGTTGGTGATCTTTGTTATTGCAAATAAGATGTTGTTCTTCCTTGATATTTTTCTGACCATACATTTATTTTTGATACATAGTTTTTCCATGCATTCCGTTTCGATTCTTTTGCTTTTGACTTCTGTTTTTGTCCAAATTTTCCTTTGTTGGGTTATTTTTAAATTTTCTTAGGTTAGCATGTTGTGTTCTTATGGCTTTTTGGCATTCTTTGGTTTGTTGAATTTTGAGGAAGTGGAGCTTTTTGGTATGTTCTCCTTTGCAATAGAAAGGAGAGTATTGCTGAAATATGTAATATGTTCTTCAGTTTTGGCATAAGTTTTGGAATTTTTCCTTTGTAAGTTCCAACAGGGTAGTTTGTCATCTAGTTTTGGATTCTCGTTTTCCAGTTTAATAGGGAAGTGGTTGCTTCCACATGTGTCGTCAGCTATAGTCCATGTATACAGTTGGGTCGCATATTGTTAAGTCTATTGCTGGGAGAGTACCTGTTGCTGGATGTAGGTATGGGTTCTCTTTATTATTGAGAAAACATAATTGGTTTAGCATTGTTTCAATAATTCTGCCTCTTTTATTGTGTTTGTTAATACCCCATAACTCGTTATGGCTGTTAAAATCTCCCATTAGTATGAAAAGCTTTGGTAGTTGTTGAATTAATTTATTTAGTTCTGTCTCATCCATTGTTTCATTTGATTGTATATATAGTGAACAAAACGTTATTTCTTTATGTAGTGTTGCAGGTATTGGAACTGCTTGCATATTTGTTTTCAAGTTTATTTTCCTGTGTGGAATATTTTTTATTGATATATAATGATGATCCACCAGTGGCTATGTTTGATTTTTTGTTTATGTAGTTGTATGATGAGTAATGTTTTATATTGATTGTGTCATTCTCTTTTAGGTTTCTTGTAGGCAAATTATAGCAGAGCAGCACATTTTGATGAGGAGTTTTATTTCTTCAAGATTCGTTTTGGTGCCTCTTATGTTCCATTGTAATATTTTGTTTGCCATAGTTTGTTTCCTTTTCTAGATTTGGATTGTTGGTGTTTCTGTCAACATCCATGGATTCGGTATTTTCTTGTTTATTTTTTGTTTAAGTTTTAGATCTTAATCGTGATGTCGTGTTGGGGGGTTTTGGTCCTTGTTTTGTGAGGGCTGCTTCATTATCTTTTTTATTTGTTCTCTCTTGAGCCAGTGATTTTTTGGTTCCAGATGTACCAGGGATTTGTAGTGGTTCTATTTTTGTTTTGTTTGATGTTTTGGTTGTTTTTTTTTGTTTTGGTTTATCTTGGGGTAGGTGTTCGTATTGGTGATATTCATGATTGTGGGTTTGATTTCACTTCTAAATTTTGGCAAGTCATTTGGACCCAGGTTCAGTAATTTTTTATCGAGCGTGTCATATTTAGCATTTTTTTCGGTAGTTTCTTTTTTTTTTTTGTAATTTGTGCATGTATGTGTCTACAATTCTCAGGAAAAGAGATGTTTTGCTTTTGTTTTACAGTTATTATTTCTTTTTCTTTCTTCCATACATCACAGATCCTTGCATAGGCTGGATGATCTTCTCCACAGTTTGCACAATTGCACCTGTTCATGCATTCGTTTGTAGTGTGGTTGGGGGGTTTTCTGAGAACATCTACTGCATATTGGCCAGTTATAACATGTATCTTCATGATGTCTAGACTTTTGGCATTTGTGACATCGAAAAAAGTTTGGTATGAATAGTTCAACTTTTTCTATTGAGTATCCAATTCTTGTCTCTTTTTGAGCCTTTGGTGTTGAAGGTCATGATAAAGGTGTTTGTTTGTATGATGTTTCCGTTCTTTTTAATGGACACTCTTTTCATGTCTATTAGACCCTGAGATTTCAAGTCTGTTTTTATTTCATCTATTGTGCAGCTGGAGATTTCTTTACTTCGAATTACACGTATTCATTTTTCCATGTGGATAAGATTTTATTTTTTTATTATGGAAATTTTTCTATTTTTAGTAGAGTATCGGCATATCTTTTTTTTCCACCTCTACTAATATTATTCCATTGCGTAAATTTTTAACGCTTTCGGGTGTTACGTTTTTAGAGATTACCTTTTGGAATAAGAATGGAGATAATTTTGTTAGGAAAGTGTCATCTTCTGATTCTAGAATAATAAATCTTGGAAAGTTCTCTTTTTTGGAGTCTGAATAAGATTCTGTGTGTGGTCTCTTGGTTGATTTTCCAGCCATCTATTTGTTTGTAAGCTTTCCTCGTCCCTGCTCTCTACCCGCCAATTTAATGGGAAATATGAGGGAGGAGGGCATTCGCCCTCGTAAGACACAGATACAGGGGCAGTATACTCGTATTTGAAGGGGTCTGCGATCACTTGCTCTTCCTTGTTTCACCACCCAAGAAATAGGAAAACAGATACCCCTATCACAGTCCTTTTCCTCCAAATCGATTGACCCTACAGCCACCCTCTTTTAATTTAGTAATCTGGGAAACATTATTTGTGGTATATGTATGGATTATGCAAAGTGCTAATTATGTCTTCTGAACTGAATTAGAGCTTGTTGTGACCAGCCAATTGATTGGATCAGGCCTCTCTGATCGCCCGTCTAGCCCAGGTAAGGACCAAAGTGGTGTGTTGCATGTATTCAGGTCACAGTTTGCTCAACCACCAGGATCCCGTCCTTAAGCGTCACGGGTTGCCAACCACGGCAAACTGTTGGCCCTGTTGGGGGAGAAAAAAAGTGATGGGGAAGGGAGGGACAGGAGAAAGGGGAGGGAGGGAAATTGTTGTTTTATGTTTTGGGCTTTGTAGAACATGATTGAGTTTTGCAAAGAAAAAACAATAAAACATCAATGTTTGGTGCATTTTGGGCCAGGAAGCCGCTATCTTCAGATAGCCTGGAAAACCCAAACTGGGCTGTACATTTAGTTGAAAATAAACATATACTACACTAAAATATTTGTCATGATACAAATCTTAATTTTGAATATGAATATTATTCCCCATTTTGTTTTAATCAATATTTCAGTTTCATGTAATTGTAACCATCATCTCTCTTTTTAAAACAGGATTCAAAAGACATCCAACCAGAGATCGATGTTGTCACTCTCCGTCGTGTACGTTACTCAGTATTAGGCAGAAATGTGATATCAAAATCTAGTAATACACCTTCTGATGTACTCTCACCAGAAGAATATTTAAACAGACAAAATAGCCGTAAGTTGTACTTTTCTTTTTTCTTTTTATTAAACTAATCATGACTATTTGGATCCATGCAAATTGCACAGTATTATTATTTCCATTTTATGGAGTAACATTTTTTTTTCAGAATAAAATGACGATAATTAGTTATTTAATTAAAAAGCAAAAGTTGTGTATCTAAGATTTATCTTTTCTATGTTATAATTTAAATTTAAATTTATTAATTTTTATTCCATAAATTTTAGGTTTTCTTTAGAAAAATGTTAAAATAGATAGATGACTTGGAATTTCTCATAAAAGATTAAACTTCAGGTTTCTCGTTTTTTGTCAATATTTTTGGCCATACTTACTGTCATATTATAGATACTTTAACGTATGATAAACTCCTTTGATCTAACTTTTACATACTATATTTGTGTTTTGCTTTATATTAATAGGTGTCCTTCAAACTATATTTAAATGAATATATATATATATATATATATATATATATATATATATATGATGATTTTGTAACAGCAAAAGTCTATACTAGATTCTGTTTGTTTTATATCTATAAATTTTCTGTTAATAATGTAATTGGATTCTTTTTAACATAAAGATAAGTTAATAAAGAAGGAGGGAGTATAAAGTTGACCTTCAGACAACAATGAAAACTAGAAAAGAAAATCAGAAAAAAAACAACATTTATATGGTAATCAAACAAATTCTAATAAAAAGAATATATAAACTAAATTATTGAACATTAATTTACTTATGAAAATAAAGTAGTCCTTTTCAAAGGATATTAGTTGTTTATTAATCTGTTCTTCTTTTGTTTTTACAGAAGAATATTATTATTCTCCTTCTGACCATTCTGATGAAGAGTTACCTGTACGGCACAAGTAAGCATTCTTGTCACTATTAGACGTTATTCTTACATCCTTGATATCTAATCTTTCTCCCTGTTTACAGTTTTAAAGTAACTTGTTGACAACCTTAAAAAAAATAAATTTTAATACAATATGAAAAATGTTTTGGAAATTTACTGATTTTAAATGCATGTTAAAAAAAGTTGATAAACAATTTCTATTCATTGACATCTGCTCGCTTATTCCTTTCCCCAGGCTACTGATAGCGGTCAAAATGGGGGGGGGGGGGGGTGCTCTGATCTTGATATGATTAAATAGATTGCTAGGATTGTCTATACAAGAACCGTGGTATGTAAATTTTACTATTTTACTGTAAAGATGTATACTGTGTTAGAAAAGGCAACCGTCATTATCTAAGAATGAAAGGGGTCCTTTTGTAGAGCTTTGACAATAGCAGCTGCCCCTTCTTCAACGGCATGATGTTTAATTTCAATGGAACTCAGTATTGTTGAATAGACTGCAACAGGATGGTTTTGTTGATTATGTGTAGCCGCTATACAATTGTTACTACGACAAATTCTTTTTCTGGGGCAACAGTTACCAGTATAGCATCTTTCAAATCGTTTTTTAGCTTTTGAAAGAAGTATAATACCGAAGGAGGTAATGGAAATTCTTTATTACTAGTATTTTGTCTGAAAAGTTCCGGATAAATTTGCTATAATAAGAAATCATTTTAATAATTCACCTCCTGTGATTTCAGATTTAGAGCAGGTTATCACCACAAGAAGAGGTTCAGGCGATATTTGGTTGTTTGGGATAGTCTACTCAAGTAAAGTTATGGATGGGATAGAAACAATGCTTTTATTCTTATTATTAAGTGTAATGCTGTACTGTTTATCTCTCTCATCAAATCTTTGAAGGTTATAGTCATGTTCTTTTGGGGTTTTTTCACAGATGGTAACGTTATCTAAATAGACAAAGGTATTTGATAATTTCTCTCTGTCGACAATGCTGTCAATGCTTTGGAACACGTTTACTCCATTCGTAACACCAAATGGCAGGCGAGTAAACTGGTAAAATTCACCATCTACCTCAAAGGCTGTAAATTTGTGATCCTTGTTACTGATAGGAATTTAATGGTGAGCAGATTTTGAATCAAGGGTAGTGAAAATATTATACCAGGCTAATTTGATGTTACTAGAATTTGCGCTCGCCAAGGTGAAATTGAGGGTTCTATTATATTTTCCTTCAACAATTTTGCAGTCTCTATTCTTATGAATTTACTATCAGCGATTGTGTGCCAGCGCAACTTGGTGCTGATGGGAGTTGTGTTCGTAGAGATATGAGAAAATAGTGGGAGAGTTTATGGATGAAAAACGATTATTTTTGGTGACTGCTCCAAATTCATCCGCCGATCCATCAAATTTGATGATTACTTTATTGTATTGGCATAGAACATCTTTTTCTATGATAATGTTGACAAATAAATTCTTAATTACCTCCACTATCATGTCAGTCGGGTGTACTATTAAGGAGATATCGACTTTAGCTTCTTCCACAATTTTTGCACGCATGTTAGGATCGGCCAATGATATTGTTTTTTGTTTTGGAATTATGTTATGATTCAATTAATTTGTATTATTATTGTTAATAAAAGTCCCTCTGCTACTATGGCACCCATTTATTTTACACTTAGTCAATGTAATGACTTTTTCTCTTCCTAGTTACGCAAGACTAGGGAATTCAGTGTCTTCATTTAACACTGCTCATACAGAAGATCTGCAATGTCTCTTTTTCGAACACTTTTTTGAAATTTGAGTTACTGACCGGACAGAAGCGACATGGGTAACATGAATTCCCACCAAAGAACTAAATCTCCTTTGGCCTCGTCTATTTTTTGTTAAGCAGCAAGACTTGCATTTTTTCCTGAAGAGATTATTGAGGCAGAAATCATATTCTCCTGGCTGTAGCATGCAGATTGCTTTTTGGCTTGTTTAAAACATCTTGCCATCTTGTATGCTTTTCGAGAAGTTGTGGTTGAATTGAGGGGAAAAGATACTGCTGATAAAAGCCTCCCGCATATATTAGTTTTTATTTTCTTTGGCACTCACAACCTGAACATTGCATAATTTAGCAAGGTTTCCCAACTGTAACATGAAAGAATCTACTGTTTGAATTAGTTGTTGTTTAACAGTTATAAGTTGGTGTTGGTTATAGACTATATTTGTGGATTTAATGTATGCTGCATCCAGAGCTCTTATAGCAGAGGTATAGTAGTCATTTGTGGCGTTAACAATTTCAAATACTTCTGCTATTTATGAATGCAAGGATGTCTGTTTGGTTGTCTTAGGTGCTGCTAACCGTACAAAGATAATTTATGAAAGTCAGTTTCCAATGCTTGTATTGTTTTTCTGCATGAGCCTCTAGTAGTCTCGGTGTTGAATCTTTCAGGATGAAATGTCCATTTCGTTTGTAATTAAAATTGAACTGAGACTGAAAATAATAAGAGACTAATATACCATTGGTAAAGGTTTTAATTACAAATGAATACTACGGCAACAACAACAACAACAGTGTGGAAGATAGGCAATTAAATAGTCTTCGGGCCTAATGGAAGAGGGTAATAAGAATGTTAATCTACAATAATCCAACTGATAATCTCATTAACCTTTATTCTAGAGTGGTTTTTCATCTTTGTATGTGATGTCTCCTTAGTAAAAACAAACCCTACTGATTGCAAGGTGACAATATTCAGTTAAACCCGACAGCTTTTATTCACATTTTCTTATGAATCTGAAGTTCGATCCATACGTTGTACTGGACAAAAGGTGATATAACTGAATGAGTCAGACAAATGTAATTGCAAAAAAATCTCAGAAAAAAATTGATGCAAGAAAGATTGTTTATATCTTAAAATAAACAATCTTGAAACAAACATGAAAAAAAAATAGTGTGAATATAACAATCGAGATAAGTACATGAATGCCTTTTATAGAAATTATATATTTAAGGATACTTAATAACAGCATCAACAGTTTGACATGAAAATACATATTGAAATATCAATAATAACAAAATGATATGACCATTTGTCTTTGTGCAGAGCAATTGACATTAAATCTGTGGATGACCATTCCTCCGCCTCAAACACAATTAGTATTCTGACCAGAATCATCCTCAATGAAGCTGTCTTGCAACTCTCCAAAAAAATTGACAAACGAGAATCTCCTTATTTGATGTTCCGCATCAACAAATTATATATAGATGGTGCTGTTACAGCGTATGGAATGGTTATGAATGCATGTTTGGGAGGGATTGAACTTGTGGACAAGATTCATGTTGGTAAGTTATTTTTGCTTGATGTTTGGTTTATCTTTTTTAAATAGTCATTCATTATAATAACTTTTATAAAAGCAAATATAAGAAAGACATAAAGAAGTTATCAAAATGATGGCTGAAAATATTTAAGTTCAAAAGCTTCTAAATTCACAAAATTAAAACATAATAAAAATTTGTAACATTTTATACACTCCGACCAGCAATAATAGCTTGGTACTAAAAGAAAAGATTTCTCAATTTTCTGTGAATCAATTTCTGAAAGTATTTTACAGAAAATCTGGCACATCATGACACCTCATTGGCAAAAGTTAGATTTTAAGAAGTTAGTATGTAAAAAAAAGACATTATTGAAATCATTCAATCTTGACTGACTGGAGGTAATACTTTTCCAATGAAAACAGCCAGATTTTTACCTTTATTAGTGTAAATAAAGTTGTTCAGTAAATAGAATTGTGTTATTGCAACTATTTAAGTCAACTCTGAGGTGATCCTTATTTTGTATGTTTATACATACAAAATAAGGATCACCTCAGAGTTGACTTAAATAGTTGCAATAACACAATTCTATTTACTGAACAACTTTATTATTTACCCAAATGTGCATCATGGAGTTTTATTACATTAAAAAGTCTTGTATTTATGGAATCAGCCAATTTCTTAATAGTGGTATGTGGAAGTATTGCCTTTGCTGCAGGATTGATGGCTTCTAATAAGGTTGTTTTCAATGAAAATTAACATTCATTGGCATAAATGTCCCATTTGATAATAACCTAAAATTTTTAAGTCAGGGGAAGATGACAGCCAGATCATCAACTTTTCAACATCAGATGGCTCAGAATGCTTCGGTAGCACAAGGAGAGTGGTGGAATTGTCATGAATTAAAACCAAGTCTTGTAGTAGTGAAAGAGGTATATTATCTAACCAAGGCACCAAGGATTTTGTCAGGAGATTGCAATAGGAGGCAGATGTCACTTCAACTCATTCGGATACTCTGATAGGACCAACAAGTTTATCCATGAGAATGCTTGCCCATATCATGAGTCCTTCACCCTATTGTTGACATCTCAAATGGTGGTGACACTCATCTCCTAAATACACCCAACCATTTGCCCAGTCGTCAGGTCTATCAAGGGTCACCAGAGTCTCATCAGTAAAAAAAAACACAATTCATGTCCATCTTCAAATATTTCCTTACCCATTCCATTCTCAAACTGTTGTCTTGGCATAAGAGGGGGCATTTTCAGTGGAACTTCCACAGACGCTATGGTCCCTAAAATGGCATTTTTGTGGATATTGGTACACCAAGACAACCACCTGCAGTGAAAATGAACTTGCTTTATTGTCCAGATTTTCTACAGAGCTGCCGATCAGTATTCCTTAAATCCCTATCAGTGACTGCATAAAAAAATAGGATTCCACTTTTTTCGGCGATTACGTGTGAATACATACATCAGTATTCCTCAGATCGCTATCAGTGACAGTCTTGCAAATCCCAGCATCTGATTAATTCTTCATTGGTGATGGTATTCGCAGGACGACCTAGTTTTGTGAAACGGCATCAGGAAAGCTACATTTAGCAGATGTTTTGATTATAACTGCTTTTTCATCATTGGTTAGGGTATTTCAATGACCCATTATTGTTGCAGTATAAAAAGTTATGCCTCTTAAAAATAAAACAAAACAATATTAATGACAACAAACAACAATGCACAGCACAATATAAACAAATACAACAATGTAAACAAACACAACAATGTAAATAAACCAAGGCGATCCATAATACAGGTCTGGCAAACATGTGACTGGGGTCCACAATTAAGGGGCGGACATGTGAAGACCAAAATTACTACTAAATAATAATTACAAAGAAAAGTTTTAGTAAGAAATTTCTTAGTAATTAGAAACTATACATATTATTAGGAAGCAGCTTACAATTATTGATTTATTTCCATCAAATCAAATGTAAAAAGTACAAAAATATAAAATAACTAAATTCACAAAAAAATCACTTCTTTCACCATGAATTAGACACATTTTTGATATTTCAAAACTCACAAGTCAATTTGTTTATATTGACTATAATCAAGTATTATAGAAAATATAATGACATAATACAATCAGAAAGCAAATTAAACATTTTACAAAATCAAATACTTTATGAACAAAATGTTGGAGAAACAATTTTGATAATTTTTACAAAATTTGTTGTTTGTTACATATAAAATATGTTTTTTTTTACAGAAGAAAAAGAAAATGCTTATTTCTTCATGGTACGATAATACATATTATACAAAGTCTTAATAATAAAATCAACTTAGTTTAGCAACAACATAAAACAAATAAAATATATGTAAAAAAGGGGGAAATGTTAAACACATCTGATAACTGCTTGAAAAATTTTGCATAAAAAAATAGGATTCTACTTTTTTAAGCGATTACGTATAAACACCCTGGAAAACTTACAAGAAAAAAAATACCTAGAATTTAGAGTGAGGGATCAGTTTCACATAAATTTAACGTAAAATGATCCCCCATTTCCGGGTGATTCTAGCGGTTTAAGGCAGTTAACCATTTTTTTCTTCTTTTTGCTATGAAAGATAAATCTTGTGCGTTTTTTGAGGGGTAGGGGGCGAGTAATGATTTTACTTTTTTAGGCAATTATGTGTGGTTTTACAACCTTGTCACTCGGACTTAAGGTTATTGGTAAAAATCTTTTAGTTAACTGCTCTAAAGAAAAAAAACTAGAATGGCCCGGAAATAGGGGATCATTTTACGTTAATTTTATATACAAAACCAATCATCACTTTAAATTCTTGAATAATTGTTTGTTTGTTTTTTCTTCTTTCCAACAGATTTTTCAGGATGTTCACACGTAATCGCCTAAGCAAAGTAGAATCTCGTTTTTTCAGATTTAAGTAACAGAACAGAGCACGTATATATCCCGTTATTAAATAGTCAAACAAGAGTTATTATTGCTAAAAAACATAACTAAAAAAGAGCTTGTTAAAAAATAAATAAAACGTTTGATGTAAGGACAAAAGTACCATTTCAGACCAGATCAAAAATAAATTTTATCCAACATTTATTTATTTATTTGTTATGCCTCCTTGGGCATCTTCCCCTTTAACTATCTTCTCAATTCAACTGTTAAAAAATTCAACCACGGGTTTTTTAACCCACCTAATAAACTGGTATTGTCCTGGCCTTTGGGTCTGGATTTACGCCGGTCTATTGGGGGTTGTCTGGTCCTGTGCAGTTCTAGGAGGTGCACCCTCCCAGGCTTTACCTCCCCTCTTTAGGGAGGAGTAAGTTTATTGCTTACTGTCTGAGGCGCCCTACCGGGAATGCCGACGGGGCTGCCCAGGCAATTTTTAAATGGCCAGAATACTCACCTCGAGCCCTGGCTTATCTAATCCCACTTTCCCGACCTTGTCACATTTTACCTTGTGGGAGGTAGATAAATAGTAATTCAACTGTTAAAAAAAAAAATTAAACTCTTAGTACAGTATCGATATCCAGATCAAATTCTGTTAAATATTTCATTTGGCAACTCCCAAAAGTGCCCCCTCAATTTCTCCCTCCTACCACTTTCTCTGAATTCATCCAACCTCATCTTACGTTATTGCTGTTCTTAATCCGATCTGGCAACTTATTACCCTGTGAGCAAAAAACTTAACTGGTTAACAGATCTAGTTTTTGAAAACTGCCTTGACAATAACCTTCCAGATCTAGGAAAAATACTAAAAAATGCCCACCGTAGTTAGAAATGCTATTAATTATCTTGAAAGTCTCAATCATATCACCTCTCATTCTTCTCTCCAGTAGTCAATCCCAATTTGTCCAATCTCTCCCTGTAACTGCACTCGGGCGAATACAATAATAACTACAATAACTACATTTGGGCAAATACAAAGCGAAATGGGCAATAAAACTCAACAGTCTCTATAGTACAATTAAAACTTAAAAAGTATTTAAACTTCATAAAAGATAAATAAGAAAAATATATGTCAGTTTCTAATATACATAATTTCAATATGAAAATGAGAGCATGGGTTTATATTATCCAATATATTTTAAAAAAATTATTGTTTGTTTGATTCACCTAAGACAATTCAAGAACCAGCACTAAAAGTTTTGAAATTATCTTAAAATATTATTTATAAAATAAAAAGATTTATACAATTCTCATGATAACATAATCAGTATTGATAATCCATAATTTTCCAAGCAGTTATCAGATATGTTTAAGATTTCCCCCCTTTTTACATATTTGTTGTTGTTAATGTAAGTTGATTTTATTATTTATTTAGTTTTTATATTTTTGTACTTTTTACATTTGATTTGATGGAAATAAATCAATTATTGTAAGCTACTTCCTAATAATATGTATATTATTTAGTAGTAATTTTAGTCTTCACATGTCTGTTCCCAGTCATGGACCCCAGTCGTATGTTTGCCAGGCCTGTATTATGGATCGCCTTGAAATAGACACAACAATGTAAACAAGCACAACCACGTAAACAAACACAACCACGTAAACAAACACAACAATGTAAACAAACAACAATGTTGCTAAAATGTTCCAGATTTTCTGTAAAAATATTTTCAGAAATTGATTCACAGAAAATTGAGAAAGTTTTACTTTTATTACTAAGCTATTATCACTGGTCAGAGTGTATATTCTAAAACTTCCAAGTAAATTATTTGAAATATTTCAAATTTTATTGTTTGGCCTTATAAACTCTTTGTTGTTTCTTGTGCATTTGCTCCATAAAGTGATTTTGTATTGTAAATCTTAAAGTTATTGAGTGTTGTATTTCCTTATTTCTGTAGTGAAGTATATTTTATTATATGCCCATGAGATGACAGTAATTGATTTTTACTTATTTATCCACAAGGACAGGTATGGCATAAGGCTATGGTGGATTTCTTCAAATTGTTATTATATGCATAAAACAGGGATAAAAATGGCCATTGATTTCAAGGATTGAACCTGGCCCTCCTCTTTTGATGCAATGGAAGAAGTGCAACCTAAGAGGAACATCTGGAATTTGAACATTGGTTTTTACTTCTCTTCTGCCTAAGCCATGAATAGTAATGACACCAAATTTACCAAAATAAACTGGTATATACTGTATTTTTACAGTGTTTAGAAAAAAGATTATGGAAATTATACTACTATCTTAAGATGAATATGTAATATTGTATACAGACTATCCATTGATTTGTATATTGAAACCATAAAAGACCCGAGTTTCTGTATATGATTAGTTTGGTTCTATGGACTGAAAAAGGTAGATGATTTGTTGTTGGATGAGAATGAACATGAGCAGTGCGATTTAAAAGTTATTGTCATAGAAAATTAAAGCAATGCATCTTTAAGTTAGAGGAAGATTTTGCCTTCCATATCTATCACTATATGCATAACTTGAAACTATTTTTTCCTCATATATTCCATCATTTTATAAATTTATGAAAAACTGACCTTATATTTTGCCACAAAAGGAGTTTCCTTTCTTATGTAAGGTTAGCTTTCAGCTTACATTGATAAATTTGAAGAGCTCTTTTCCTATAATTGTTTTTACTTGTATTTAATAGTTTTGGAAGAAAGAGGAATCTAGATTTTGTTAATTGATTGATCAATATAAACTGATTAATGTTTTCTTGTTAATGTGTCTGTTATATTTACTTATAAAGGTCCATCGGGTGAATATTTGGAACTAATTAGCAGTAAATCCAATGACAATTTGGTATCAATCACATACAGAAAGGTAGAGTATCTATATGTTTCTTGTTTGTAATATCATTGTCAACACTAGAAATAAGCTTTGGTCACTATTCATATAAGATTAAGTTTTAAAGCTGTTTAACATAATATTTTTGCTTGGAAAATATTAAAGTGTATTAAAAATTGAAATATCTTTATGCCATGTTGTAAAAATTAGTTTTTCATTCAGACTTCTATATTGTGTTAGTAATTAATATTATTTCACACTAGATGACCTGATCTGGTGTTGCTCGGGATTATCTTATTGCAGTCAGTGAAAACCTGCCCAGGAATCTTGACAAATCTATTTTTGTACTTATTTCAATTTTGGTGTTTCACATGTATCCTTGTAACCACAATAATGATAATAATTTCTAAATCTCTAATTTTTAGTTTCTTTTTGATAAAATAATCTTTTGTCAATAATAAATAATTTTTTTTAATGATGAAATGTAATTATTTTATTTTTATTACTAATTTTAAGCATGAAAAAATCCCCTCTCCCAAACCAAAATAAACAGAATTTACCCCTCCTACCCGACCCAAAATAATTCTAGTGTCCGGTTAGACAATGACCCTTAAATGGGTGATCAATTTATGTTAAATTTATATGTGAAACTGATTCCCAAAAAATTCTAAAACAATTTTTTCCCCCAGTTTTTCAGCCTAAAAAAGTACAATTTCATATTTTGGGGAAAATGATTTAGTAGAGAACAGTCAGAAAAGAATTAGGATGAATGAAAATAATTTTATTTATATAAAACATATTTTATGGAAAACAGATTGTATGGAAGTTTTTAATTAAATTATTATTTACAAAAAAACAAAATCCTTTCAAGGACTAATGTTACTTACAATAATAAAAAAAAATGTTGAAATTGACTTTTAATGATCCCCCCAGCTAAATTTTTTTTCTGACCAAAATTTATTATAAAAATTTCAAAAAATGAATAAGGTAAAAGGGAATCTCTAGATAGAGGTAATTACAAAGGCTTAAAGTTGATGGATCAGGTCCTGAAAGTGATTGAGAGAATAATTGAGCATAGCTGAAATGCAACTTGGTTTTATGCCTGGGCAAAGTATGACAGGTGCTATATTTATCCTGAAACAAATGCAAGAGAAGTTCCTTGGTAAGAAGAAGAACCTGTATTTTGCTTTTGTGGATCTACAGAAAGCTTTTGACAGAATGCCAAGAGATGTTATCTGGTGGGCATTGCATAAACTAGGGGCAAACGAGTGGTTATTTAAGGTTGTTGAAGCAATGTATAGAAATGCTGAAAGTCGTTTTAGAATAAACAGCGCATTTAATGAAAGCTTTAATGATATTAAAGTAGGAGTACATCAAGGCTTTGTACTGAGTCCGTTGCTTTTCATTTATGTCTTAGAAGAATTATCCAGGCAGTTCCATATCGGTTGTCCAGAAGAGATGCTGTATGTTGATGATTTAGTAATTGCTTGTGAAACAATGGAAGGTTTACTTGTTGAGTCAAAAACTTGGAGGAATGCTATGGAAAGTAAAGGCCTAAGAGTGAATGTCTCCAAAACTAAAGTGTTGATCAGTGGTTGTAGTGGTGGAAATCCATCGGAAAGAGGAAAGTTCCCATGGCCAGTTTGTGGTAAGGGAGTCGGGAGCAACTCTATTTTCTGTGGTACATGTTCAAAGAGGACAACCAGTTTGTGTGCAAGAAGTGTACGACACCAGAGACGAATGCAAACAGATGTGGAGAAAATATGTTACCACTGTCGACCAAGGGAAAATTCTATTAGGCATGTGTATGCAGTGTGATGATGTATGGAAGTGAAACCTGGCCATTAAGGGTTTGAGGAACTGCGTTGCATGGAGAGAAATGATATGATAGATGTGAAACGTAAGTCTTAAAGACAAGCTCAGATCTGATGAGCTCAGAGGAAGATAAAATCTGGACAGTATAGGGAAAGGCATGAAGAACAGTAGGCTTCGATACATACCATCGAAGCCCCCTGTTCTTGAGGTAGCCATGTTGAAAGAATGGATGAGAGTTCCTGGGTTAGTAGATGTAGAACAATTGAGGTAGCAAGGTCAGCCCACAGGGGAAGGCCAAGGAAAACATAAGAGGAAGTGATAAGGATAGGTTTGATAGGGATAAATAAAGATCTGGCCAGAGATTGGTGAGTTTGGAAGTCAATTTCTAAAGCCGTTCAACACATTCCAGCATGTAAAATGGACATGAAACCGATGATGATGATGATGAAGACGATGAATGTGGGCCAATGTGCCACTCAAAAATGTGTGATTGACTCGAATGCATCTGTAGGAATTAGATTACTGAAGTTTAATTGCCAACCCGAACCAAGAGTTAGTATTTGCATTAATGAAGGGCAGGTTTATTTTTTGTTTGCTAGAAAAATAATTTGTTTTTTTTTTAATTTTAAAATATTTTTCAGAAAAAACGAAAGAAAACAAAACATGCCCTTCACTAACTGAAACACTAACCCTAAGTCTGGGTTATGTATATATAAAAAATTAACGGGATCGTTAAAAGTAAATTTATAGTATAAGGGAGTATTAAATGTCGATTTCGCCGGAAAAGATTAAATATTGTAAAAAGGAAAAAATAAATAATTGCTTAAAAAATGAATGCATGTTTTTGTTTTTTTTTTGCTTATTTGGATTATTCGGGCTATTCTCATCTTGTTTTTATATTGACAATGTTTCAGCATCTTTTCAATCTCTGGAACCTTCGAGTCATACCTGAATAAGATTAGTTTACATCGGTGAAAACATTAACCCTAACCCTAACAACCAAGATGAGAATAGTAGTCTGAATAACCCAAACAATAAAAATTATCAACTTTTTTTAATTTAACATTTTGCAAATAATTGCTCATATTTTTTTCAATATGGAATTTCACATTTATTTTTTTTTACTCACAAATACTTTATATTTAATCGATTAAAAGACTCATCAACAAAATTTTAATTTTTACAAAGGAAAAAAGATAGAAAGAAAACGTTTAAATTTGTCATGAAAGAAAGAGAACAAAGAAAGTAGATACAATTATAAGTAACATGTAAACGTTAGTTCATAATAAGCAAAAAACAACATACTTACGTGGAGGTGAGAAAGAAAGTTGTCTGAGTTTTTTGCTCACAAATAATAGTGCATCAGACATCAGGCAATAACACCCCTCCCTTCCAAAAGATGGATTACGGCCATGCTAAGTAATATTTGTCTGAATATGAAATGTAATATTATTGAGGTAATAACAATTGAATCAAATAATTCGCCATTTTAAAAATCTGTGTAGTTTGTCATGCGTTTGGAAAAAGCTATTTTGATAATCTGATAATCCGGATTGTAAATTCCATCATGTTAATGCGTATACACACGAAAAATTGCAAAGTTAAAAGAAAAAATATAAACCTGAATAAATAGTTAATGTACTCGGCATGACTCAGGAATGAATTTCTTATTGCTACATGAATCATATGATCAGAGAATGATCATATGATCAGCAAATTAAGTAAAAGGAAACAAATAGTTAAAAGTATGAATATCATAAGTGACTATTATCGTGTTGACTCTAAAGAATGCACTCTGTTTTTGACACCCAATCTGATATTCATTTATTCCGTGAACCTGGAACTTAGAAGAAAGTATTTAGAATAGATAATCAGAATGCCCTATTTAAATCATCCTTATTTACTCATGTATTATTATTTTCATTTTTTTATGTAGACTGATCCTACGTGCCCTGACTTTGGTGTTTATGGATATCTGATACAAGGAGTTCAATTAAAAATGGATACTATTGTAATTTTCCTTCATCAAGTTGGTATCACTCACTTAAATGCCTATATGACACGCTTGATAAACAAGTAAGTAATGCATAATTCATTATATATACCTTTAACGATTTAAATCATTTTTAAATCAAGTTCCAAATAGTTGTTTACAGCTGTTTCAAGGCAGTGTTTAGTTTAAGTCAGACAATGAACCATCAAAGCTTTTAAAACGTAAGGCTATCATCAGAACAACATTTGTGTAGATGCAATACAAAAAACAAAACAATTAATATCCATGTCCATAAAATTCCACCAAAAACAAAACAAAAATTACAAAGAATCCAAAAAAGAAGTTAAAAAACAACCGGTTTATTAATAGTTTGCTTTTCAGCTTTTTAATTTAAATATTATTGAAAGAAAAAATATAAAAATAAAACACTGTAAATCACTAAAAGTAAATGATGACCTCGTGTTCTTTTGGACCATTGAAATAAAATGGGTTATAATTTACATTTAAAAATATATTCTGGGTTCATCATTAAAAGAAACAGTTAAACAAGAAAATAATGTCTTGAATCTGCATAGAATTTAGATGTTTTCACTTATTTGGCTAATCTATTAGCAAAAGTTATCCAACTACAATTATAATAACAGGTATTACTTTTTTTAAACAACCAGTTACTGCCATTTTTATGCTATCGCATTACATAAGAACAATTTCAAGTGTACATTTTCATATTTATATTAGTAAAGTAATCAATAACAAGTTTACAATGTTTTCTTGTGTCTGGTTTATGTTGTTTATTTGAAATCTTTCTTGTCCTTTAGTACAAAAAATTAAACTCTAAATTTAAATCTTTTTTTATTTTCAGTATTTCTGAAAAGAAAATGAATTCAAGTGTTTATAGTAACGTTTCCACTTCGGACTCTTTGGAGGATTTTAATATTCTAAATCCACTCACTCGCATGGTTTCCATCACTGAAAGTTTGTATCTTATTTCATTCTTTTTTTTAAATATTTCTTCTCATCAAGTTCTTCTAATTTACACAATACAAAATATTAACATATGATTGATATTTTACAAATAAATAAATGTCCTATTTCCCATTATTGTTTTTATTATAATTCAATATTTAACCGGTTATAAAAAAAGTAATCTTTTTATTTTCATCTTACTTCCCCAGTTAACTTTCTTTCTTTTATTTTTCTCTACTCCTCCATATTCTTTCTTTTTTCTTTTTCTCCTACTCCCCTGTTTTCTTTCTTTCTTTCTCCCCCGTTTTCTTTCTTTCTCCCCCGTTTTCTTTCTATCTTTTCCTCCTACTCCCCCGATTTCTTTATTATTACTCTCCCGTTTTCTTTCTTCTTTTCCTCCTACTACCACGTTTTCTTTGTTTTATCTTTTCCTCCTACTCCGCCGTTTTCTTTCTTTTTTCACCTTGCTCCCCCGTTTTCTTTCTTGCGCACATGCAATAATCTCTGTCTGGGATAATTTCAGACAGGTTTCTTCATTAGGAAACAAGGTGTTCCAAGTATTATAACCTTTACAACGAATTATTCTTTGGGTTATTGATATCCCTAAATGTTGGCCCACTCTGGTTTTGGTAATAGTGGACTTTCTCAGTGGGCATTCAAAAGTGAGATGTCCTATATCCTCACAAGCCCAACAAACAGGCCTTCTTCCGGCCACAATTATAGGAAGCTTTTCCTCTCCTATTTCCATATAATACAGAATATTTTCAAAAGCTGCCTTGTCTAATAATATTTCGAATGTCCATATCCTTGGGTGTTCATCCCAGGTTACGGACGTGATGTCCCCATATTTTAGGAAGAAAGCTCCTAAATGTTCCCCGTCCACATGGAACGGAACGTTAAAAATGGACACAGCCGTTCTTCTTTTGCCCATGTATTTCATCTTAAGAATGTATTCTTGAGTGATAATTTCTGTCTGAGACAGTTTCAGACAGGTTTCTTCATTTGGAAACAAAGTGTTCCAAGTATTGTAGCCTTTACAACGAATTATTCGTTGTGGCCGATAGCCTGCCGTTTCCAATAGCTTACAAATAAGGTCAGTTGAAGCTCTTATAACTTTTTGGGTCTTTTTATTTACGATAAACATTATAATGCTTCTTTTCTTAATTTCTTCCAACTTTGGGGTGTCAATAAGTAGTCCCGTGTCTGTAACTAAATGAAGGCACTTTTTCGCCTTCTCAATAAATTCAACAACGTTAATAATAACTTTAACATTCTGCTCCTCGGTAACATCCATAACGTCTGAAGACTTTGGGCTACAAGTAGCCGTCGCCATAATAGTTATCTAAACAGATAACAAAAAAAACAAAAAAGTGGTAAAAAAAAATGCAACTCCACGAAAAATAGTTCCAAGTGGCAATAACAATAACAGCATTATTGTTGTTGCTGTTATGATTCACCAAAATACTGCATTTATACTATACATCCTTTTCCAATCACCAAAAGAATTCACGCCATGAAAATCCTACTTAAGACTCATATATGTGAAATATGCAACGGGGGGGGGGGGGAATCAAGCGCTCTGTCACCTAGTTGGGGACGGGATTGGAGAGTTACCAACTAAAATAAGTGGGGGGGGGGGATATGTAGTAAAAAAAAAATGCAACTCCAAGAAAAACAGTTCCAAATGGTAATAACAGCAACAAAGGTTATTTTTTCAAATAGTAACAAGGCAATAAATACTTAACGCTTTCTCAATATGGGGTTGAACGGTCAAATACGGTCCACTATACATACTACTGTTCATAGTACATATATATAGTAATATACAGACTAGTACACTTATCAGCCTTGAGGGGAGTCAGGTATCCCATCACAACAAGAACAATAAATATTCTCTTTCTTCTTACCATGAAATATATGTCAGTTAAACATTCTTTAAATAAATAGAAGGAAATAAATAATACTTTTTTAATTTTTTACTAAAAATTGTAACAATTGGATGTGTATTAAAATTTCATTAGAATTTTAAAAAAATAATGCAATTCCAGTAAAAAAAACTTTTTAAATAATGTAGACAATGTTTTAAGCTGGTTAAGAATTCGACTTTGGAACAATTCATTTTAAAATGGGTAAGGTTTGAACCTTTTACCTAAGCGACACAGCTAATTTTCAATTTACTGAGATGAGTGTGGAAGGTGATGACTTTCTATTCAACGGTTTATATGCTTCCAAATTTCGAAGGGACACAAAGTAACTCATACTTTTTTCCTCAATTATTTACAAAACATTAAAATGGCTGACTCGTTTATGAATAAACTGAAATGCATGTTGGTTGATTTAATATTGTAATTGTAAATTTATTTAAATCAGATTTTTAAAATTTCGTTTTTTATGCTATTACATTTTAGATTTCACTAAATATTCAATTAATAGTAAATAAACAAAATAATAATTCAATGTATAATTGTCAGAGTTATATTGACACAATAAATACATGCACACTCGTAAAGTTGTCTCATTAATATAGGTTATTTGAGGCATCCAATTGTTTAGTTAATGCTTTTTTTTTTTTTAGCTCCAACTCAAGTACCGGCAAATTTGGTGAAATTCAGTCTTAGTGCTACGATCAAAGATGTGAATGTGAAAACTTGTGATACAGAGTTTGACTTGGCTGATCTGCACATCAGAGGTTTGTGCAATCATTTGCTAATATTGTTTCTATTGCTTTTATGACGAAAACAGATTAAAACAAGATAAATATGGCTATATCATTCTTTACAAAAGATTTTAACATTTATAATGTATTCTTAGTTTGCTGTGAAAGCTGAATTAGTTATAAATTTCCCAATGGCACCTAATACTGTGCAAGCTCAGCTAAAGATGAGCATGTTTATTTTGAAGAAAAACAGGCCAACTTCACTTGCAATATAGCACAATCCTTTTACACTTTACAGTTTTGCTTTATTCCTGTTATAAACTAAGCTTGGTAAATATTTATATTAAAGTTTGCTTGATATAAACCCCATTTCTGCAAACATTTTATAGAACGTTCCAGTGCACCCATATTAAAAAAGTGAAGTTGTTGCTAAATAATGCCATTTATCAAATTTGGATTAATCTAGTAAAATTCATAGAATTATTCACCATCATTCTATAGAATGATAGTCTCAATGTCCAAGAAGAATTATTTTGAAATAACAAAACTTTAATTTGCATCTATTGTAAATAACTGTAAAATGAAAACTGATAATATAACCATTTCGTTGTAGTATAAGTATTTGAAATTCTAAATACAACCAAAGTAAAATATTTAAAAAAAACTACCTTTGTCTGAACATTATCATTATAAAAAAATACCACATGATTATTACAGCATTTTTTTTTAAATTCAAAATATGTTTTTTTTATTTAAATATTTTTATTGTAGATCTTGAATGCCAAGTATTAGTAAAGCCCACCAAGACCTCCCTTTTCTGCGGTTTAAAAGACCTTTACCTCAAAGATTGTTCACCTCAAGCCATTTATCCTAATGTAAGTCATATACAGCTTACTTTTTAACTTATGCATTATCAAATTATAGGATAAGTAGGCATTCAGCACTAATGAAAATATAAAACAAACTTCTTTTTTTTCAATTTAAAAAATATATCTCTTTACCTATCTCCTACTGGCACTTTGGTTTGACACTCATTTGTATTGGGTGTAGATATGTCAGCTTCAGAATTTGGAATATTTGAATTATTCAGACTATTATCCACATCTTGGTTGTTATTTTCACAACGTTTCGGTTGATGTAATTTCTAACCTTCTACATGTTTTTAAAAACGGAATCTTTGTTGAACTCGAGAATTTATAAGGAATTTCGAATTGAATCGTTTATTTAATCCACACGGGTATATTGTTCTTGATGCATTAAACAGAGGTAACTACCGTGGAGTCAAGCTCATTAATCAGGTCATGAAAGTCCTGGAAAGAGTTGTTGAACAGCTAATCAGACAACAAATACAGATGCCCGGTAGGAGCACCACAGATGCAATTTTCATCATACGCCAAGTCATGGAGAAACATCTAGCAGCAAACAAACCACTGTACATGGCATTTGTAGATTTGGAGAAAGCTTTTGACCGTGTCCCCAGAAGGGTCATCTGGTGGGCCCTGCGAAAGCTGGGTGTTACTGAGTGGTTGGTTACGGTGATAACGTCTATGTACACCAATGTACGTAGTCGGGTACGAGTCGGTAACAGCTACAGCGACGAATTTGAGGTTAGAGTAGGCGTCCATCAGGGATCTGTCTTAAGTCCCCTTCTATTCATCATTGTACTCGAGGCTCTATCACTGGAATTCCATACTGGTTGCCCGTGGGAGCTGCTATATGCCGATGACCTAGCGATCATTGATACTTCACTTCAGTCACTCAAGGAACGTCTGGATAGATGGAAGAGTAGCATGGAGGAGAAAGGTCTCAGAGTCAACATGGGTAAAACTAAGGTCATGATCGCAGGTCCAAACCTCAGCTTACTACAGAAAACAGGAAAATACCCGTGTGCTGTATGTCTGAAAGGAACTGGCAGCAACTCAATCATCTGCACTCACTGTTCAGGTTGGGTCCACAAAAGGTGCAGTGGCATAAAGGGCTCTCTCAAAGCAGATCCTCACTTTAGGTGCTTTCGTTGCACTGGCATGGCAAGACCAATAGATGGCAGACCACTGACGGAGATGGATACTGGTGACAACAAGCTGGAAGTAGTGACAGACTTTTGTTATCTTGGAGATGTGCTGTCATCAGGTGGAGGCTGTGAACTCGCGGCAGCTACACGTTGCAAGTGTGCCTGGAAAATGTTTAGAGAGCTGCTACTAATTCTGACAAACAAACACCTGCCAACAACTACGAGAGGGCGTGTATACTCCTCATGTGTCAGAAGTGTGCTGTTGTATGGCTCAGAAACTTGGGCTGTCTCTGCTGGCATACTAAAGAAGCTGCACCGTAATGACAGGGCAATGGTCAGATGGATCTGTTTGGTGAGGCCTGAACAGTACGTTTCTTTTGAATCCCTGCTCTCACAGGTCGACTTGAAAAGCCTTGCGGACATCATGCGGAAGAACAGACTGCGTTGGTTGGGTCCCATTGAGCGTAGCGATGGCTGGATTGCTAAAGTCCGACAGTTGAATGTGCCAACAGAGAACATCACCACTGGCAGACCCAAGTTGACTTGGGAGGAAGTAGTCAAACGTGATAGGAAGGCCATGGGTATGGATTCCATCAAGCCTTGCCAAAGACAGGAGTGGAGAGGAAGACTTAGATTTCGAGACTAGACAATCAGGCCCCACCCTCATCAGAGGATTAATTGTGGCCTGATTCAACAAATAAACCGGTTGATGATGATGATGATGATGATGATTCCGTCAGCCATGATTGGGTAGAAGTGTTATTTATTATGTAATTCTTAGTTAGGATAATAATTAAGAATAACATAATAATTAATTAACACTTCTACTCGGTCATGGAGAATTAAAATAATCTACCCCCATGGATTAAATAAAGAGTTCAGTTCAAAATTTCATATAGGTTTACGAGTTTGACATAAAGATTTTGAAGATGCACCTGAAGAAGGTCAGAGGTTACATCAACATATATATACATATATAGTGTTTCTGTATTTAATATCAGAACTTTATCCTGAATATTTATTGTCCTGAATATTTATTGTCAATTAAATATTTTTTCTTTCATTTTTGTTTATATAGATAATAATGATTGAAAAATCAAATCTGTTTGAACTGGAGGTAAGATATTTTAAAATATTTGCATAAAAGTTAATAACTTAGAAAAATGCATTTATAATTTATGACCGGGAAATTCCATGGTTGCTTTTTTCATTGGAATTAATTTTTTTGAAAAGGTCCAAATGTTATGAGATGTACGAATTTTAGTTTCATTTTATAGTACAAGTAAAGTATTCAGTTTTATCTGAGTTTCTGTTTGTTTGTTCACAAACTCCTCCAACCATATATATTCTTGGATATATATATTTCTCTTTAATCTGGAAGGTTATTATCAAGGCAGATTTCAAAAACTACATCTATTAACCAATTGAATTATTTTGCTAATAGAGTAAGATATTTTTGGAGGAAATTACCAGATCAGATTCAGAACAGCAATAGCATACATAGAACATTTTAAGATGGAATTAGATGAATACAAAAATAATGGTAAAAACGAATTAAGATGGCAGTTTTAGGAACTATCGGAGAAAATATTTTACAGTATTCAATCTGTTAATTTGTCTGTGTAGAACTTTTTAAAAGGTTAAATTGAAAAGAGGCATAATAAACAAATAAGCTGTAACTCCTTATCCATAGCTTTTTTATCAAAATAAACAATGAAATTAACATGGGATATTGACTATATTTCGATTAGAAGTGTTTAATTTTATTTAGAAAATGTATTTGATTTTGTTTTCAGTTTATTCACTATTACAAAAACCAAGGGAAAACCAAGAAAAATCTTGATTACAGAATTCGTTTAAGAGTGGCACAGTTACAGGTGGTGTGTCTCGCCAAATTCTTCTGGGATCTTACTGTAAGCATTAATCAACTATTTCTTTTTTTTATTTAATATTTTTACTTATCAGAAAATGGTGTTTACATGTTGCCTATTTAATCATGTCTTAATGCAGACAGACCTTTTGAATTTACTACAGTCGGTAACGGTTTGGTGTGTCATGTTAAGTATATTAAATAGTATAACAATAAAAGATATAATTTCTAATGGTATAAAATTCTATCATATTTCTTTGAAAAGTTGTCAGGTGAAATGAACTATTTAGGAATAAATATTTTATTTTAAAAATTTTAATCTATAAAAACCATAAATTGCAGATTCAATCTAACATTTCAAAACATAAATCATGAAAAGTGTATTATTATAAACCTTTTTAATGATATATGAAATAATCAATTTAAGAAGAGCTACTAAAATAAAAAAAATGAAATGAGCAAATCTATATAATGCTCAAACTCTGATTATCTTGGTTGTTTTGTTAATTACTTGCACATTAGATGTTTTAGATGGTAAGTCGTTGGAGAAGGGGAATAGAGGGAGTAGTAGCAGCATAAGAGAAGGAGAGTAAGATGAGTATGTAAATAAATGACTTAAATAAAGAAATAAGGAAAATGAGAGTAGCAGCAGCAGCATATGTTTGGCATTGAACGGTGAATGGGACGAGAAATGGTGAAATTAGGTGAGTAGTAGTAATAGCAGCATCTTATGTGAAGGAGAGTAAGAGGATGACGTTAATAAATACATGACTTAAATAAAAATGAAAATAGAGTTAGACGAAAGAAGAAGTAAAAAGAGGAAGAAGAACAAATGTACAATGCATTAATGTTGACCCAGCAGGTCATCTAGTATAAAAATGAAAATAGAGTTAGACGAAAGAAGAAGTAAAAAGAGGAAGAAGAACAAATGTACAATGCATTAATGTTGACCCAGCAGGTCACCTAGTATTACCATGAATATCAACTGTTGTATAATTAGTTACTGTGGCGAACGTGATGGTCCTAAGCCAGAATCGAGCGATGAAAGTGGCCCGACTTGCTTCGTCCTTGCCATAAAAGGATCCCTCTTTGCTTGGCATGTAGTTTGAAAAGTGGGGAAATGTCAAGCAAAGGTGTTGCTAGCAAGGATCGAACTCACAACCTATGAGAAACGGTGGGCTGGTTGCTGCACTGAAGTGGAATTGTCTGTGTTCTCATTGGTCAAAAGGAATTGACTGAGATCATTTAATGTCTGACATCTGTTTACTTGGAGAAGTAACAGGAGAAAAGAGAGAAGTGAGAGACAACATTGAGTTATTTGTGAGTCACATTATTTTTTTTATTGACGCATCAGAGAAATCGTTGGTTTCACATGCAGTGGAACAGAGCTTTGTTGTCCGAGTGACAGACTTCCAAATCCCCTCTTTCAGTTACATAGTTTTTTGCATAGTTTTTAATTTAGTAAATCTGTATTAAACTATAAACAATGGTGTTAGGATCTTCACTACTGTTTTTTTTCCTCCATTATGAAGAATGCAATTTTAGAGTTGGGATTGATGATAGATTTAAAGCTAACAATCATAATTTTGTTTATTGTATTGAGGGAAAATGAAATAATTTGATGATTAGAAACATTATTTCAAATGAGCTAAATGCTGTTTTAAAAGGTATATAAAGTTCTAATAAACCCTTAGAGTACTCAGGTCTCCAATGTCTAGACATTGACATTGCAATGTAATATTGAATTTGGAATGCGTACACAGAAGAGTGGCAAAGCTGATAAGAATAAAAGATGATTTAATTTAAACTTTCATAAAACTGACATTGGGTGGACATTTTTAAAAATACTTCTCCTCGATCTCAAAGGCAGATTTCAAAAACTAAATCTATTAACTAATTAATTGTTAATCGAGTTAGGGTTAGTGTTCTATAATAATATATTTTTGGAACAAGTTGCCAGATTAATTAAGAACATTTTAAGTTGGAATTAATCCCCTTTTTATCATTATTTCTAAATCCAGATAGATTTCGAAATAATGGTAAAAAACAGGAATTAAGGGGGATGTGGGGGAAATTAGGATTTTAATGTTACTGTCAGTGCGATGAACTATGTTTTTAAATAAAATTATTGCTAAAAGTGTCTGTTTTGGGGGCGTGGGGGATAGTGAAATTAATGTGGGTGGGGATACTCACTGACTTGTTTTGCCATCGCGCGTGTGTGCATTTTTGGACGTCTAGTTTTAATTTACAATATGACAAAAGAATAAAATGGCTACATGGTGTATAAATGAATCAAAATGCATTATGGTGGAATGTAATTTCTTAATGAAATTAATTTCGAGGGGATACTCACTAGTTTATTTTCTTTGCCGCAGTTTGTGTGTGTTTTTCTGTGATGAGGGCTTTGTTTATAATTTACAATATCAAACCAGATTGCAACCCTAAGAAGTAAATTGACCTGAAGAGATTCTTTTCACCCAAAATGCTAATTTTCTGCCCACAATCTAAAAAAATATGCGTAAAATAAACTGTGTAATAATAACATGAAAACAGTTACTGAATTAGAAAACAATAATAAAGAATAGTGAATTAATGAGATGTCATTTTGCAAATTAGTTAGCCTTAGTACATTGATCGCATGGACATGCTCAGTATATTAGAAAGCTAAAATTCTTCTATTTTTATATGAAATTGAGGTTTTAAGGTCACTGTCAATACAATAAATTACCTAACTTATATATATATATATATATATATATATATATATATATATATATATATATGTCAGGTTCATTTTATATTCCAATAACCATGTTTTTTTATTTTTATTTTTTCACATTTCCAAAAAACATAACATTTCTGTGAGATGTATTTTTAATGGTCCGTTTCTTTTGCCGTGAGCCAAACAACATTTTTATGTCAATATCGTCTCTGCAACACTACAGAATCATCAGAAAAATTAACAAAGAATAAAATATATATAAAGATGAGAATTTCCCTTTACCTTTGACCGGAATGACTTTAATAACAAAATGATAAAAAATCTATTTCATCAGTTATTTAAGCTAATTATTGGTCTATGTTTAAAAAAACAAAAACATTTTACTTTCATTCGAATTTATCGATTTTTATATTTAATCTGATCAACAGTTTTTGTTTTGATTACTAATGTTAGAGAGAGAGAGAGAGAGAGTCGGAGGAGATAACCCTCTGTCAATCCTAAGTCCTGCAACCTAAATCACTGTGTACTAATTTTATAATGGAGAATATTTCGATATTCACCAGTTATAAAACTATATGGGTGTACATTTTCATAATAATCTTTCACATTTTTCTACATTAACAAATTTAAGTGACTAATGCTTTTTTCTATAATTAGAGCAAACACCAAATATTTAATAGTCTTAATTTTTAAATTAATTAACTTTATAACAATTAAAGTCATGCCTCAAATACACATTGCATAAGATAAACAGATAAAAACATTATGCCTATTCTTATGCCTATGTGCATCTATTCATTGTTCAAATGCTTATTTAAAAAAATGTAAAAGCAATACATGCAGTTTTCTAAATAAAAATTAAAAAAACATGCTTACTTTGAAATAATGAATACACAAAACATTTAATTTTTTTTATTTCTCATGTTATCTCCTTTGAGGCATACATTCTACTGCAGTTTACTAATTAACAACTTACTTACAAAACTGAAAAACAAACGCAAATTATTGAGTAACAATTTTAAAAAGCTTACTTAAAACAATTAACATGCAAAACAAATAATCGCTTAATATTTTATTTACCATATTTCCTGCCACCCATACATTCTGATCTCCTTTCATATAAACATTCATTGGACACTTAATATTAGCAGTTTAAATAGCTCAGTTGAGTGAGTCTTAGACTGAAGAATTAAAGATCCCTAGTTTAATCCTGGGTTTCTTCTCTGGTATTTAAAAGCAATTTTTTTTTTACTATTCATTAAATATTTACTGAAATAAAAAAAATGCAATTTTATGAATTTAAATCCACTAGAATGCATTTTGGAAAGTTAGAAGTTAATCTTTGCTTAATTATTGGCACAAATAATGAATTACTTTGTGACCCTTTGAAATTTGAAAAGAGTTTGGAAGCATTTAAATTTAACTTTCAAAATACTATTTAAAAAATAATGAAATTAAAGACTCGTTAACAAAGCCGAGTAGGGACAGCTAATATATATATATATATATATATATATATATATATATATATATATATATAAAATTAGTCTATGAAAGGAATAGTATGTGTTCTGTTTTATAAAGTTTATTTTACCCAATGAATATGGTTGAATGAATCGACTAAAATATCTTTGTTTAATGATTTGTTTGTGCCTTTATTTCTACTAGCATTTCTTGCTTATCCATTATTCCATAAACTACTTTTCCATTTTGTCTGAATTTTTTATTTCATACTTACTCCATCATATATATATATATATATATATTAAAATAAACATAGTTTGAGTATCCAACAATTGTTTCAGAACCTCTTTGGCTCTTCCTCAGGGATATGAAACAATTGTCGGATACTCAAACTATGTTTATTTTAATATAAAAAGCTCTAATATATTGGTTTTGTTCATTTTGTTAATATTTGAACTTAATTAATAAATAGATAAATATATATATATATATATATATATATATATTCAATGATTTTCTTTCATAAATGCATTTGTTGTATAAATTATGAAAAAATATTTTTTTTTTTAATAAACTCATCTAAAATAAATGTTTCTTTTAAATAAATGTAGAGATTTTTTGAGCCCATCATCAGCCCGACAATCATTGAAGAAACAAAGGCTTCAGTTACAAAATCAGTTTCCAAAAAGGTAAGTAAAAATAATGTTCATATACTTTGGAATGTTATGCTATTTGATATTATGAAGAATCAAATAAGACTAATAATGACTCATGTGTATTTATTAGTTTTCTGTCAGGTAGAAAATGAAATGAAATCCAACTCTATCTATCTATCTATCTATCTATCTATCTATCTATCTATCTATCTATCTATCTATCTATCTATCTATCTATCTATCTATCTATCTATCCTTTGTCTCTAAATGCACACACATGTGTACGTAAATATAATATATCAAATTATAAATATCACAATAATAATATGAAACTTGATTCTGTTGTCCATTTTAATTTTTTTATGTGATTATTTACATCAAATTGGGTGAAGAAGTGTTTGTTTTTCTTTTTTTACCTTTTAGAAAGAAAACATGTACTATATACTATTTTGGTGTGTGTATATATATCGATATATTTATACAGCATTCCTTTATACCAACATATTTGATTGAATATTATAGGCAGTTGCAGTCTACATATTTTGTTCAAGGATCTTTTAAGTTTCCGGATAAGTGTTTTTTTCTCAGGCTAATAAATTTGCCATAGTTGTTATAGTCCCTAGTGCTTTCGGTCCCTTTGCAGACCATCTACAGAAGGTTGTATTTATTTTGTAAAGATAAAGTACAGCTTAAATATTTTATTTCAGTGAGTTTAGCAGGAAAATTATGTTGTGCGTTATAATTAGCAGTATTAATATAGCAGTTAAAGGCATTTTAGAACTGGATTTGAAATTAATTTTATTCATGGTAGGTCCTTTGGTTTTTATGTGTTAGGCTTTAAGGATTTATAATTACTGTTTATTATTTTCATATTCAAGTATTGTATTTTCTACATTAATTTTTCAAAATTTGGATGTGGGACAAGAATGCTTATTTAGATGTTGGGATATTGAGCTGTAAGTTGTAAGTTGTTGTAAGACCTACTTATTCGGTTGGAGACACAATCTCTGAAGGGACATCTAAACAGATATACTATGTTTATCATCTAAAAGCCTTGTAAAGGGAGAAGAGCTATTGGTGATAACCAAGTTGTAGGTTTTAAATTTATTATAGTTTTATGTTTTTGATTAGAGTCGATGCAGACTATATTTTTATATATCAAAGTTGAAGGGATCTTGAATAAAATATGTAAATTAAAATTGTCTATAATCTTCAATCAAATAAATAAATATATATATGTATATATATATATATACAGGGCTTTACATGCTCCACTACTTTTGGAGCTGCTCCCGCTCCTGCTCCAACGTCCAAAATTGGAGCTGGCTCCTCTCACGCTCCCCCTTTTCAAACATTTTGTATTTGTGTGATGTTTTCTTCAGACAAATCATCCTGAGCAAGTCTTATAATAAAGACGAAATGTTGATGAATACATAAATAATATATTTTGGTTTTCATTTTTCAATTTCTCTCTCTCTCTCTCTCTCTCTCTCTCTCTCTCTCTCTCTCTATATATATATATATATATATATATATATATATATATATATATATATATATATATATATATATATGTGTGTGTGTGTGTTATTAGTCGATTGAGTATTTAAAAAAATGATAGAATATTTTGTATTGAATCCAAAAGTACTCAATACTCTAAAGAATAGAGCGATTATAGCAATAATAATATAATAGGACTATGAAATTTTATATCAAAATGTCAAGGTTTCAACTTATGGTCTCATCTGAGTCAAGTCGTCTTTGTCATCATCATCATCATCATCACATATATTAACCAATGTTGGAGCTTCTCCCACGTTCCCCTCAAAATTGGAGTTGACTTCTTTCCATGCTCCTTTTTTTTAACCATCTGTACGGCTTAAAAGGTCAACAAATTTCTAACAGCATTTTCAATAAGTCCCACACTTTACTGTTCCACAATTATTATCAGCTACAGCTAGAAATTTTCATATTTATTTGTTTACATAGAAGCACTGAATAAAAGAGGGAGATAGAAAGAATTGAATGGGATCAGAAGATTTTACTAAATTTAATCAGGTAGGTTGGACATAACTGAGTATCGGAAAATGTTATGAAACTTAACAATCTACTAAAATACAACTAAATAAAAAATATAATGAATGAAATTTTTTATTTAGAAAAATTCTAATTTTATTTAAGAAATATTTTTAAATGAGGCATGTTCACCAATACCATACACATTCTTTTGTAGATTGAATTGACAAATGATGAAAAACACCATTTCATGCAAATTTTCAAAGCAGAAATTAAATATTCCCCTTAAAAGTTTAAAATTACGTTACACTTCTAAAAGAACAAAACAAATTTTTCTTTTAAATAAATGTAGAAATATTTTGAGCCCATCACCAGCCGAATAGTCATTGAAGGCACAAAGACTAAAGGTAGAAGATCAGGTTCCATGAAGGTAAGTTAAAACAATATATTGGCCCTGGGCATAACGCTGAACTGCCTTGGACACCCTTGGATTCTTTGGATTTTTTCTGTCTACCCTATTTCCCAACTCTCTCAACTACTCCCACCTACCCTTGTAGGGTATTTATTGCAAGCCATAATCTCTGGAAACAGGAGCTTAGTAGCTGAGCAGTCCAGGGCCAATGAATGGTCATGAGTACTACAATACTTCAATTTGACTTTTACCTGGGCTAGACAGGTGATCAGAGTGGCCCGAACTGATCAACCGGTTGCTAATGTCAAGCCCTAACATTAATACTCTAACATATATTAATGTTAAAGTGTAGCTTCTTGTAGCAAGTCTTTCTGTAGTTAAATTTGCTTTTCAAGTGGCAATTCAGAGAGGAAGGTTGCAACTTTATATATGAATCTGGAACTGCACTCAAGTAGATTATCTGTTGGTAAAGAAAAGGCTCAGAAAGCGCTTGAATGATGTGAAAGTATTACCCGGTGAATAAATTGTGGCACAGCATAAACCAGGAAGTATGGAAGAATGGTGGAAAAAGTTGAATGATACACTGTTGGAGGTAACAGTCCAAGACATAGGGTTACATTGTGGTGGAATGAGGAAGCCGAGAAAAAAAAAGCTGAAAATGATGGAGGAAAGGTTTAATGAATGAGGATATGCATCTAGTGGCAAAAAGGACAGCAAGAAGGGCAATCTAGAAAGCTAAAGTGGAGGCTGAGCAAACTATGCTTGCAGATATACTACAAAGGGATGGCAAAGAGAATTGAGTATTCAGGATTGCTAAACAGATGGCAAAGACAAATATGGATATTGTTAGAGAAATGACAATGAAGTGCTAGCAGGATAGGACAAGAGGAATGCTTGGAAATGCTATTATGAGAGATTGTCAAACACTGAGTTTTTATGGGATCGAAAAAATGTTAAAGTTGCAGAAGCAGTATCTGGTTCAGCCATAAAAATTGAGAAAGAAATAGTACATGAAGGTGGGAGAAAAATGAAGAACGGTAATGTTACAGGACCCTCAGATATTGTTGCAGAAATGTTGATGGCTATGGGTAAAATAGACATTAAGATGATCAGACTTGACAAATCATATTATAAAAGAGGGCATTGTTTCAAAAGACTGGGATCTTAAAATCAATTGTGAACTGTTATAAGGGTAAAGATGTTGTCTGGTGGGCTTTGTGTAAATTAGGGGCAAACAAGTGGTTGGTAAAAGTTGTTCAGAAATGCTCAAAGTTATCTTAGAATTAACAGCACATTTAGTGAGAGTTTTAATGTTTAAGTAGGAGTACATCAGGCATATCAAAACAATAATATGGATGTGTAATGTAAGTTTTAAAGACAGGCTTAGATCTGATGACCTCATTGGAAGATTAAATCTGGACAGGATAGGGAGATGTGTGCAGAATAGGAAACTTTGTTTGATAACATTGAAAGAATGGATGAGAGTGCTTGGGTTAGTAGATGCAGTAGTTGGAATAACAGAATCAGTTGGCAGGGAAAGGCCAAGGAAAACATAGGAAGAAGTGAATAAGGATGCATTTGAGAGTAAAAAGATATAACTAAAGATCTGGTCAGAGATAGGTTAGTTTGAAAGTCAATTTCTAAAAGCTGTCCAACACATGCCAGCATGTAAAACCTGTAAAGCCAAATATTATGATGCTGTTGATTTTTGTTGTTTTTAAGCAATGAGACGAGTGGGGGATTCTTTATGCTCTTGCTGCCGGTTGAGCGACATCTTTTAGGTCAGAAGTGGAGGTCTACTTTTCCCATATCCAAAAGAATGAGAAGTGGGTCGTTGACCAGAGCGTCTGGTGGGTGTGGTTGTTGCGTCAGTCAATTGATTTGAGGACAATCGTAGACAACATGTTCTGCTGTCTACTCTTTTACTCTGCACTTTGTACACACTTAATCTATATCATGTCCAATTTTCTCCAGCAAGGGTTGAAAGACACATGGCCCTTAACATAGCTGTAAGACATTGTACTTTATATTGGATAGTAGTAGTATTGAAGGTACTGCAGGTGTTTAAGATAACTTTCAAGATTGAGTTGAGCAAAGCATTTACACCCTAATGAGATGTTTTATCTGCCAAAATAACTTTCACAACACAACTAATAAATAAATGAACATCATCATAGAAATTTTCCAAAGACAAGATTGAAAAAATGTACCAATATCCGATGATATCAAACATTTGAAAATTGTGTTTGTTAAGAAATTTATTCATTCCTCATAAAAAAAACTAAAATTCAAATTCCACAGGGCTCTGCAGCATTTTCAGACAAACGGGGTGCAGATAAAGTTACATTAATTAAACTTTACAAATCATTAATCAGGTCGAAACTTGATTATGAATTCTGTTTTATGGCACAGCAAGAAGAACATACATTAACCTCTATTAACGATACAAAGGCAAAAGCTGGCATTGCAATACTTCTAAGAGCTATTGGTATGCCCATCAAACACCATCTATAAAGACATCTTTCACCCACAATATAAACCTGTTCACTAAAAAATAAAATATCAGTAAACCGTACAGTCTTTACATAAAAGAATCCCTCACTGAAGCACAGATACATATTACACAAGTTCATGATTCCATCAATCCAATGTTCCCACATCAAAATGATGATGCAACCAATAATACTGTTAGAACTAAGCAATTATCCGAAAAGCACCAAATCAAACCTACTACCTACAGCATTAAAAATACATACTTTCAATATCTACTAATTCATACAGATGGGTAAAAAAAAAAAGAAAGTGTGTGGTGTGCTGCCACCCATAAAAATAAAATTAATGGAACCATATATTGTCAAGAAGTTGCTATCGACATAATAAATTCTTCATATTTATAGATACAATGTCAGTCCTTACAGTCATAATAAAAACAAGAAAATGATTAACTATAAATATTCTGAATGGAATAAACTTTTCTTTTAAAAACAAAGATATCATCTTGTGAGTCATATGACATCCATGTCAATTACAGGGCTGATAAAACAGTAAAACAATGATTCAAACTAAAGCAATCTATTAACAAAATACCATACACAAATTTGAAGCAGAAAGTCAAATACATTTAAAGAAAATGGCAGGAGATATGAGATCATGCAAAACAACAAACAATCCAAAATGAACTGAACCATCGAGGAAAGACCACCAAAAGAAAGAGTTATAAGACGCACCTATATCACCTACTTATATATCCCAAAGGGTGAGGAGACTCCAATCTGCACAGAATGCCAGGAACTATATGTGGTTAATAATCTATGGTACAACTTAACTTTTACAATGTAGTATATGTACACTTACATAGTAGAGAAAGTGGACAGAAGAACAAAAAGAAGAAATGGATCGTCTAAACCTGGATCGTCTTTCCATTTCTCTCTGTCTTCTTCATTGTCCGTCTTTGTCTGAACTGATTTAACTGATTAATGCAAACATGGAATTTCAAATCTTCAAATATATAATGCCTGCATGTTCCACCCATCATCTCTAAACCACATGACCCCCTTGATCTCTAAAATCATTATTACATAACATTGTTATGCGACCAGCAGGGCAGAAACACATCTGTTACTTGCAGTTCAATCCTTCCTTTATTCATCTCCACAGGTCCATCGTCTTCATCATTGCTTAACAAATTTACTAATCTTCTTACATCCAAACTGCCTTGGCACTCCAACAACCAAGATATTGTTTGTCGACTGAAGCCATGCCACTATTCCCTTTTCCCATTGGATGCCTCCATGCATAATTGAAAATGGCCTACTTATGCTACTGACCCCTCTTCTTGTCCACTTTTTGATGACAAGTTGCACCAAAATACAGCTTCAAGTGATGTTATGCCCTCTTTCTGCTGTGGTCTTGATAGTTTGGTGGTACAATTCCATAATGCCATTAACACCCGGCCTGTGTGCATCCCTAAAATTATGCCTCACATACTATCAGTCAAATATCTTTCACAGAGATTGGAAAGTCAGGCTGTTTTTCATGATCACCGCTTCTACAAATAAAAAAACTCATTCAGCACATCAGTAATCATGTCTGCAGTCTCTACCCTGATTTATTTTCAAATTGCTAAGCGCTCAAGTCCAGAATTGACCATTGACAGGCACATCCTGTCTCGATAGTTCATTACATAAATAGCCAGTCTTACCCAGTTGTTCTTCACCTACACCCCCTCCTCTTTGTGCAGGGGGGTCAGTGGAATGCCACCATTTGCCACTCCTGACTACCCTCTTCATTGATTGACACTCGCATCTATTTTTTGAATAAATTACAAACGTTTATCACCTACATGATGTACATCAACATACTAACTCGTTTTTCTTTGCTACTCACTTCCTTCTTACTTGGGTCAATATGTCAGCTTTAATTTTCTCTAATGATATGAAAACATACCTCACTTTCTGTCCACCAACCGCAAAAGTATTTCCAAATGCTGCTTGATGACAATTTTTGTACCATCCTTTGTTTAAATCCGCTTGTACCCCAAATTGTTGAATTCACCCAATTTTGTACAGTAGCAAAATTTGCCCTAACATTGATATCCTTCATACCCCATTGCAATGCCAAGTTCACACTTTTCAAAACTGCATCTAGTTCAGCCATATTAATATGGTTATAGTCCTTTTGTTGCTCAACCATGCCACATTCTCCACCACAATGTCATTGATTTCAACACACACACACTGCCACATGACTAACATCACACCAGACAACTTCCTTTTGTAACATTTGAACTGAATCCTTCTAACACACTTTATTCACAATTTCTCTCATCACAATTCAATTTTTTATGGTACTTGTAAGCATTAGGTACACAAAAAGTGCAGTGGCATTACAGATAGGTTGATAACCAGTTTGTGTACAAGAAGTGTTGAGAAAGTATATTTGGATGAAGAGGCTATTGAGGTTGTCCAGAAGTTTTGTTACCTTGGTGATACCATTGGAACACAGGGAGGTGTTGGTGTGATTAGAAGAGTTAGGAGTGAGTGGAGTAAGTTCAGGGAACTTTTATCATTACTAACCAGCAGAGTATTACCCCTTTTGATCCAGGAGAGAGTCTATCCAGAATGTGTTACGCAGTGTGATGATGATGTGAAATGAAACCTGACCAATGAGGGTTGAGGACATGTGTTGCACAGAGAGAAATGATATGATAATATGTATGTGTAATGTGTTTGAAAGACAGGTTTAGATCTGATGACCTCATTAGAAAATAAAATCTGAACAGTATAGAGAAATGTGTGTAGAGCAGGAGACTTCGTTGGTTTGGTCACATCGAAATAATGGATGAGAGTACTTGGGTGAGTACACGTAGAACAGTTAGGGTAGCAGGGTCACTTAGTAGGGGAAGACCAAGAAAAACATTGGAGGAAGTGATAAGGATGGATTTGAGAGAAAGAGAGATAAAGACCTGGCCAGAGATATGTTAGTTTAGAAATTAGTTTCTAAAAGCTGTATAACACATGCCAGAATGTAAAACAGATGTTAAACCGAATATGATGATGATGACAGTCATTATTTGCTCTTAGTGAACACCCTTATGTTCCGCTCTTCAAATAACTGCACTCAGCCGTAAGCCATTAATAGAAAAGATTTCTCATCTCATCATGTTTCCTTTCATCTCTTTCGCCTCAGAACATTAATTCACCCCCTTTTGCTTTCTTCAGTTCAAGACCCAGCAGGATCCTAGTGGCCTTGCAATCATGGTCAAAAGCAGATAAAATAGGATGTGCTACCACCCATAAAAAATAAAATTAATGGAATGTCTTCCAGACACAGCCTCCATATAAAGCTTACAGAAGTACACGCCATAAACTTCTCTATCAACATAACAATTCAAACGAATACAAGAAATTCCTCATATTTACAGATTCAATATCAGTCCATATAGCCATAGTAAAAACTAGAAAATGACTGATGCCCTAACTATAAATATTCTGGATAGAATAAACCTTTCTTTAAAAAACAACGATCATATGTTCTGTTGTAATATGTAAGTCGTATCAGCTTCCCGACAATAACATAAAGCAGCTAACAATCATTGGAACTACATGAATCTATTAACAAAATACACAGATTTGAAGCAGAAAGTCAATAAATGCATTTCATGAAAATGTATGGAAATCTTGCAGAAACAACAAATAATACAAAATTAACCATTGGAGAAAGACCACTGAAAAGAATGTTCAGGAAGGAAGAGATAATCATTAGGAGATACACCTATACGACCCAATCATTCTCCCTAAACGGTGAAGAATAAACTGGATTTATTCCGAAAAAATGGTAAAAAATGAATTTCCAGGGACAATTTTTCAAGTTGAAATGAGAGTATTGATTAAAAGAGGGTTAGGGTTAAATAAATTCTTGTAGTCTATTGCTATTTGGTCAATAAGAGAAAGAATTAAGAAATATCTCAAAAATTATTTTAATCTACTCAATTATTACAACTTTTCTACTTTTTACAATTGTTTGTAGGTAAACAAAATTAATATGAACCGTATTCACATCAGCTTCAATTTTGATGTATTTGCTCCAATTCTATTGATACCCAAACATTCCAAGTCAACTGATTTGTTGTATGTGAAATTAGGACACCTCAGACTCCGGAATTTCTTTGAAATGACCAAAGAACCTACACAAGAATGGAACCACATCTTTCTAAATTTGAGCTCCATCAAAGTCAGCAGGTATATTTATTCTCCATGATTCTTAATTTATTATTGAAAAATGTATTATTCATTTGTGAAAGTATTTATAGGCTATAAAATATTTTATATTATATGACTTTGTCGTTTGTTTGATTAGCGTCGCTTACTTTGAAAGAAAAAAAGTTGTTTTTTTAGGGCAGGTGAAGCACTTTTTAGCCTTGGTGGGCAATCACCGAGAGATGGTTAAAAACTAAGTAAAGATAAGTCATTTATCTGGGAGTTTAAGAATAATCTAAGTTATTTAAAATAAAAAAGTAATGAGTGTCATAAATTTCAATCTTTGTATTTATTTTATATCACCAGATTACAATTCGTATGAAATAAAATGAATAGAAAGAGTGAAATTCCATAATTATAAGATTGAAATTTATTACCATCATTACTTTTTTAGATTATTCTTAAACTCACAGATAAATAACCTACCTTTACTTAATTTTACCATTTGATTGTATTTTCCCATCTCTATACATAGAGATGGGCAAAATAAAATCCAAATGATTTCATTTCAACTAAATGAAATCCATAAGATTGGATTAACAATACAAGGGTCGTTTTAAATGTTTCACCCAGAAAGAAGAGCTATAGCTGAACATTTCGGTTTGGAAACAGTCAACTGCTACTTATAAAACTAAAAAAGTAATTCAGAATTCTCTCTTAATTTCTGAGACCTATAAAAAACAGGTGAGAGTGTGCAACAAATCTAAAAATCGACGAAAGAGAGACATAGTCAACCAACAAGTTTCTGCAAAAGAAAGATATATCACCAACAAAATGCAGATACTTACTGAGCCATGGACATCACAGTAGATAACCCTCGGTCAGGTCGTCCAAAAATGTCAATCACTGATGAACAAGTTGATGTCAAACTGTATGGTTTTAGCTGACTCAATAGGAGTCAGAAGAATAATACAGTTTATTATTTTTATTTAATATTTTTATTTTATTTTTATTTAAATAAGTGGTTCAGTGTAGAGCTGATTATTAGTCACATTTGTTCAACTTGAGCCCTGCGCCTAGAGGGGATCTCACATATGTGTTCAAATGAGGAACAATAATAAGTGTCCAGTCAGTTCTATAATTTGACAATGTTATATATAGAAAACCATTTGCATTGAAATGATTTGGGATGATTTCCTGGATAAAAAAGCCAGAAAGTTCTATGTCTTACTCTCCAAAAGATAAACATGTCCATAAGCATTAGGTCTGGTTTGGTCCACAGTGTTTTAATGGAAATCTTGGATATGAGCAAGTTGTCTTCAAGATAGGTCCCAAGAATGCTGACACTAGAGCTCAAATGGAAAAGGCTTGATACACCCAGAACACTCCTGGCTCATTTCCATACTAACTCTAACACATTCCACAGCAGATTAGTAATTCAAGATGAAACCTGGGTTCACAACTAAGTCAAAGATTCAACTCAGATAGTGGAAACACTTTGATTCTGTCCACCTCCCCACCCTCTTGCTCCATGTTCAAGCAAGCAGCATCTGTTGGCGATGGTTGGTGATGGTTTCTGTCTTTGGGGATTCTGAAGACACAATCATGATATACTGATTACCTGGCAAAGAGAAAAACTATTAATGAACCATACTATGCATCAGAATTAAGAAAACTGATGGAAGCAATCAATTTGAAAAGCAGAAGAGAAGAGAGTGAAGGTGTACTCTCACTCAATGATAATGTTCCTGTTCACACTGCTCAGGTTGCAGTAAGTGAAGCAGCATATTCTTTTGAATTGCTACAAAATTCACTTTACTCACCAGATTACAACTTCTTACTATTTTCTAAACTCAAATCCCACCTGCATTTGTTATTATTGTTAGAGGACGATGATGCCACCTTCCATGAGGTGATTGCAATGCATGAGCATCATTGAACCAAATGTGTTGATGTCAAGGAGGACTATATTGAAAATAGTAATAAACTGGCTTATTCTTCTGACTCCTACTGAGTGAGGTTTATAACTTTTTGAACGACTCTCGTGCAAGTAGGGTTTCTTTTTTAATCTATAAAACAGAAAACTGGAAGGCAAGATTTTGTATTTCTGAATTTTAGATTTACAAAAATGTAATTCTGTAACTGTTAATATTTCTTTCATTTATTTTTCATCCTACTCTGTGTATTATAACTATGTGGCCTTTTTTTCCAGAGCTGAATTGTCTCTCGCTGATGATGTTTATAATATTGTCCAGAATATTCTGGAACAAGTCAATCTGAAATCAGACATCAAACATGCGCTTCATCCTCAAGTATCCAAGGTCCAGTATGATATCTCGGGACAACTGGATTTAGTCAAGGTAAAGAAAATATTATACAATTGTAAATCTATTTTATTAAAAACAAATATTTTAGAAAATTTTATTTGAGAAAATTCTGATATCCCTTAACCTTTTATTTATGTAAATTGTTCAGTGTAGGGCTGATTATTAGTTAGATTTATTCAAATTGGGCCCTGAGCCTAGAGGAGATCCTGTACATGTGTTCGAACGAGAAACACTAATAAGTGTCCAGTTTCTATAATTTGACAATCCTATATATAGAAAACCATTAGCATTGAAATGATTTAGGATGATTTCCTGGATAAAAAAGCCAGAAACTTTTATATTTAGAAGGTGTGTGATGCACAATATATGACTATAATCATATTGACATACAGGGTTGTGTCAGATCACTGAAATTAGGCAATGTTGAGCCTGGTAAATACTTACATGGGTTACAATTTTTTGAATACCAGGTGCTGTATGTAAAAATCCGGTCCTAGAGGTCTATGATACACAAACAGTTCTGAAGAAGAAAGAATTTATACTTTATATATTAATTTGAATAATCAATTGAATAATCTTCTTCATTTAATGTGTCTCTTGCCCATTAGCCATGGTAGTATGAAGTGACTTTCTTCATGGAACTCTATCATTTACATTGGTTTCTATGTGTTATTGCTTGAGGTCATTGACTGAGTCATTTAAAGTCTTTCTAGGTCTGCCTTTTCATCACTTACCTTCAATTGAGATGTGTGTACATCTGTTTATCCAACCAAAGCTTTGTTCAACATGTTCATACCGCCGTAGGAGGTTGAAATACAGGGATGACTCTAATCTGGGCACCTTCGGCTTTAATAGTAGAGAGTCAGAACTAACTCTGTCGTCAAGGCACATGCCACAAATCCACCAAACTATCGCCATGTAATGACATCTGCATTCTCAAAAAAGACCGAACTAGCATTCACTCACATGTAACGTTGCATTATGGACATAGCTGTTGCAGACTCGACCCTGAGTAACAAGTGAGAGTGAACAACACGTTAAAATGGGAAGAAACTCATGAAACTTGTCCCATCAAGTCCGTACACGCAAGATCAAAGAATTCACATCTCCTACCAGCACAGATGGGATCGCCAATAGCAACATGAGTCCACAACTTCCAACTTTTGCAGACTTTCGACTGAGAACTCAGTAAAGGGCCTCTATTGAATGAGCAGTGCTAGCATGCCTTCCACAGAGTTTTCAATAGAGATTAATCTTCCTTGATGCACAATGCACTTCATGTGAACCCAATGCAAACAGCCTATATAGAATACAACACCAGATCTGCAAACTCCATAAAAAACTTGACAGAATATTTCAGAGTGTGCAGGTTAGGGCTACTGATCGTAACTTTCGTCTTCCTCATATTAACCTGAAGGCCCTTCAGATCCATGTTGTTTTCCACAGGTTGAACTTTGCCCTCAGTTCTTCCTCTGATTCAGCTATAATTACCAGATCATTAGCATACAACAGTTCTCAGGATAATGCCTCAAGCACAATGATGAATACAATAATGATGTTTAATAATACATACATATACTTAATTAATCTTATATATAAAGTAAAGTGAGATTATCCCCTATTTCAATGACCGGTATAGATTTCTATCCAAAAGACTGCATATACATATCTGTTTTGACATCGATTTAGGCCAATTATTTTGGAAGACTTTGATCAAGACTGATAGGCAGGCCCCACCCTCTTATAGAGGACTAATCCAAGGCCTGTTCAAAAATAAATCGGATAAAGAAGTATTCTCCTGATTTCCTAGCAAAGTGGACATAGTGGTGGTGGGCGATTAAATACATAAACTAACTTGTTGATCTCCTCATTATTATTATTATTATTATTATTATTTTATTTTACATTTAAACTGAAAACGTATTTCTAATTATTGTTTTTATGTTACAGATTAACTTTATCCAAAAGGATATTCAATTGCTGATGGGTATCTATCAAGAGAATCTATCTGAAGGTGCACCATCAATCTCACCAGTTGGTATGTTTCATATTTCTGTTAATCATCACCTTAGGAAAATCTGTAAAATATGACATTTAGAAATTTAACACATCACTAAGTTACAGGCCTATCTAATAAAACAACAATGTTTAGGCCAAATTCAGCTTTATTCATCAATATAGTCTCCTGATTCCAATGCTTCTCTAACAATTCGATGCCTTTTTGTAGAACCATTTGTCTTTTGCCTCAGTTTCCAATATCATTTCTTCATTGGAGCAAAATCTCTTTCACTGGAGCATTCTTTTGAGATTTGCAAACTACCAGTGGTTGTTGCGGCCAGATCTTGAGAATAGGGTGGGGGTGGAGGCAGTTAGAAATGCAATTCATGCAGTTTTGCCATTGTTGCAATCGACTTATGACAAAGTGCATTGTCTTGGTGAAAGAACACTTTTTCTTCATTTGTGGCAATTTCTTCCTTCAAACGCACCAATAATGCTATATAATATTTGCTATTGATGGTTCTTCCTTTCTCAAGGTAATAAATATATATATATAAAAAGACGAAGGAAAAATAATTAAACACACAGAAAGAAATAAAAAATTAAATGAGAGGTTGACCAGTTTCGTTCAGATCAACAAACATCTTCAGAAAAAGTGAAGATTTGTAATTTATTGAAAAAATGGAAAAGAATATAAGAAAAAAGACGCAAAATGGGACGTTTTTATCACATGCGTAACTATTTGAAAAAATGTGTGGCACGTGCGAAAAAAATTGGGAAAAGAAAAAATGGATGAAAAAATACCAATACAAAATCAAGCTCTTAAATGATGACAACATTTACCCTCAGCACGGCAAATACTCAAGGACACGCAATACTTCAAACGCAAAGTCAAAAAGATTGTGTTGGACTACCCTTCCTGGCTTAAACTCCTGGAACACCACTCCAAAACTCCAGAGCTCTATGGTCTACCAAAGATCCACAAAGCAAACATCTCCATGAGACGCATAATATCAAGTATCGGCAGCATGCCACATAAATTAGCTAGAAAATTAGCAGAAATACTCCCCCCCCCCCCATCCTCCTCGGTTCCATCAGTCCCGCCTATACAAAAAACTTTGGAGATCTGCTATAAAGACTTCAAAACATCAATATGAAAAACCTCGCCATGGCCAGTCTAGAAATCAAATCCCTTTATACCAACGTACCCATAATTAAATGCCTCTGATTCCTCAAAATTCATCTCATCAAGTTCAAAATTAAACTCCCCCTCCCTACCCTCAAAATTATTAAATTATGCCATTTAATCAGTCAGCAATGCCACTTTACCTTTCACGACAAATTATACAAACAAAAGTTTGGTTTACCCATGGGTTGCCCCCTCAGCAGAGTCCTTGCCTGTCCTTTTCTGGAATTTTTAGAAAACGGCCCCTTATAATACATCCTACCACAAAACTCCCACACTTTAGATATATTGATGACGCACTCCTTATCTACCCCCATCACATTAGGCTCCCTAACATGGCCGACAAACTCATTAAAATTGAACACACCATTACCTTCACCTCCGAACTAGAAACTAACCACATCCTCAACTTCCTTGATATTACTCTGCATAACACCCGAACGGCCTAAACTTCTCAGTCTATAGAAAACCAACAAACAAAAATAATCTCATGCATTTCTACTCCCACCGCAACAACAGAATAAAATCCGGAATGATCATAGGTTCGTTCCTCAGAGCTCTCAAAATATGCAGCCCGATGAAGTAACCTACATCGAGAGCACATACAAAGCTTTAAAATATCTTCATTTTTTCATCCACAACGCTAAACACAAAACTTTTAATATTTATAACAAAAAACAGACTTCTTCTCTAGTCGGCATCTATAAAATAAAATATGCCTCATGTCCAATGTTTTATATTGGTGAGGCAGCTAGATACATTAAATCCTGTATTTACAAACACAAACAGGACCTAAAACACAACAATCCCACTAATGCACTAGTTATACACAGGAACACTTTTACACACAATTTTGACTTTACAAACTGCACCCTCATCAAGACTGAATCCTCTCTCCCATGCCGCAAGTGCATCAAAAGTGCTGTAATCCTTCTGTCATCACCATCTTCGGCTCAGCACTTACTCCTTAACCAAACATCTTGCAAAAATCACACTCAAACAATGCAATATACCTCGCCACTTCATTATCAACTCTGATCCCGATTAAGTACTACTTATTTTTACTGCATTTCATCCATGTTTCCATTTTTTTCTTTTCCTTTTCTTCTTTTTTTCTCCCTTTTTCCCAATTAACATCTTTTTCGCATACAGCTCACATATTTTTAAATGATGATGCATGTGATGAAAACATCCCATTTCGTGTTATCTTTCCTATTTTTTGGTTTCGTTTCTTCAATAGATTTCAAATCTTTGCTTTTTCTGAAGACGTTTGTTTATCCGAACGAAACTGGTCAATCTCTCACCACTTGATTTTTCTTTCTTTGTGTGTTTAATTGTTTTTCCTTTGTCTGTCTTTTTCACATATATATATATATATATATATATATATATATATATATATATATATATATATATATATAAGAATTTGTGTTACTACTTTTGGAAGCATATAAACTGTTAAGTAAAAAATCATTTCTGGCTTTAAAATTCTTAGCAAATCCTCATATATTGAAAGTTTTGATAGCTATGAATAGAGATTAAAACAACATTGCCATAACAAAATTAGTTATAGTTTTTATAACAATTTGGTTCAATTAATTTAATGACCCAATGATATAATAATTAAATTTAATTTGCCAAATCATATTAAAAAGATAATTTAATAAAAAAACAAACGTCAGAGTCAAAGAAAAGGCAAAACAAAAATGTAAGTAAAAAGACTCCCAGCTCGTATTTAATAAATATCTCTCTTGATAATTACAGATGGTGAATAAATCTATGTCTACATGTTTCTTTGTTCTGACTAAATTTTGTTGAAGCACCAGTTTTTGAGGATCACTGGCATTGAGCTTGGTCAATCCATATATGAATCATCATTTCAGAATAAGTAAATTGAATAGTAGAAATGGCTATAAAATTACTTTCGCTAATTCCTTTAAGAAAGGTATGAATCGATTCCCCCCCCCCCTTCTATAGACTCAAAATCCTTGGTAGAGTAAATACCGAGACAGGAAAACTCTGAAATAATACCAGTGTGTTCTCTGTTTCCCCAGCATGACATCAGGTCATATTGGATTTCAAATTGCCAGTAGACTATTTAAACAATGTCAGATCAATAGAAGTGCGGTTGGAGATTATGAAACCTTTTGAGGCATCTTTTCATTGTCTCTCTGGAGAGAGGAAGAGGAGGCCAACAATATGTTGCTTTTTATTGTTGTAATGGATTGAGCCAACATTAACGACAAAAATAGCAGGTGAATTGATAAAAAAAAGGATTTGGGAATGAATGAGGAGGCAGCAGAAATAGCGGTTGATTGTTAGACGATTGTCCTAGATTTTTCGTTTTGTTTTGTGCATTGCTTTCTTACAAGCTATCTTGGCGGTATGATGGGAGATAAGATTGATCTGAAGCTTATACTGGAGTTTAGTGGTTCGGATCCCAGTCAATCCATTATTGAATGGATTGAGAAGGCTTGTGGTCAGCTGTGCTCTGTAAATAAGATAGAATGCATAATCCCTAGGCGTTTGATAGGTGGCACCTTTGCGGTGTACCAACAATTGAGTGACGCAAAAAAGGGGGATTATGCCTCCATAAAGGAAACTTTATTTACAACATTCACCCTGGACTCCTATGCGGTGTATGCACAGTTTGTGGCACGCCGCATGCATCTGGGTGAAACCATACATGTTTATCTGGTGGAGCTGCGGAAGCTTTCTGTACCATTTGATGGTATGACGGATCGAGGCTTCAAGGTAGTCTTTGTTCATGGGTTGCCTGATCATGTCCTACGAGCTTCTTCTTGAATAGAGGAAATGAACATTTCTCACATTCTGGCACGAGCGAGAGCTATATTAAAAGATGACCCACATTAATTACGACAACCGAAGGAAAGATAGATAAAGAACACCAGGATAAGGGGTTTCAGATGCGATGGAATTAACCCGTTAGCTAGGAATTGTCTCACTCGGCGCGACAGATGGAAAGTTTGGAACCCCAAACTGCGGAGAAATGGTGGATGTTGTTACTGATGTGAAGGACTAGGCCACACTTCTTTGGATTGTCCAGAAAAAGGTTTAGGAGACGACAGCTATGTGCCCGCTTCTTTCTCAGACAAGATGTGAACTCGACGCTGCCAACTGTGAATGGGAAAGAGTGCAGCACGAGTTGATTTTGGGTTCTCCTACACCATAGTGAGCAAAAAAGTGTACTGGATGTGGCGAAAGCAGACCATCGAGGTGATTACTATTGGTGGGAGAACACAGACATGTGGAGTTGGATCCGTTAGCCTCCGACTGGACGTGCAGTTGTACTTGATGTCCTGGTAATGGTGGGGGACCCGCTTGCGTTCGACCTCTTGATGGGTATAGACGCAATAAAAGCTCTAGGCGGAGTATCCATCAGGGGAGGTCCAATTTCTTGACGAGCCAGTTTCTGTTTGCGCAGCTGCGCCAGTCCTTATTGAAGAACCTGATTTTCAAGCAGAGTTTGACCAACAACGAAATGAATGGATTGCGACTTGGAAATGAGCACAAGGCAACGCTCCTAACAAGCTGAAAAACCTGTCACTGAGTATTCAATACCAGCAACAGCCAGAAAACCATTTGAGGAAGAAGTACAGCGATGGATCAAGAAAGGCCGGCTGGCTTCCTATGATGAACAAAAGCTGGGACCCCCGAGAGGACTGCCTCTGTTGATGACTGTCATCCAGCAGAATAAATCAAAAGTGCACCCTGTAATTAACTACCAGGAACTAAACCTCCATGTGGATGCATATACTGCAGACGCTGATGTTTGCGGCAGCAAACTAACGGAATGGAGATGGCAAGGATCTGCTTATCTTCAAATGTGCATTCATGAATCACTTTGGCTTTTGTTTTCCAAGATAGAAGATACTGTTTAACAAGGTTGGGATTTTGTTTGAATGTGATTCCATAAATAATGAGGTTCATTGTGAATGCAGTCTTATCGTAATACAACACCATCAAGAAGGTGACCTCGACTTGTGGATGAAAGTGTCGCATCTGCAACCAGTGTTGCTGAACATTTGTTGCGCTTTGGACTGGCCAGAAAAACTTCGGAGCGACCGAAGGATGGGGCCCTGGGTGCTTGGCTTGACTGTTTTGGAAACATGGGAATGAGCTGCTGGACGTCCCAGACACTATTACCAGAAGAAAGGTGTTCCCTCTCTGCGGAAAGCTTGTTGGGCATCCCCAGTATGCGTCTGGCTGTGAGTAGCAACTAGTGTCATCAAGTGAAGGGCAAGCGTGATGGTAGAAGGATGGGATGATCAAACCGAGGATGTCTCATTAAGACGTATCTAACCGAGACTATTAATAGAGTGATTAAGGCTGATCCATGCAAAGGTAAATGGTGCGTCAATGGCAAGGAGCTTAATGTGTGGGTTGACGCAAGTTCTTTGGCCACAGGCGTCCTGCTCAAATCACATGGGACCGTAATTGAAGATGCGTGTTGGATGCGGCCAGAAACGGACACACAACACATAAACCTCACGGAGTTGGATGCCATTCTAAGAGTAAATCTGGCTATACACTGGGAGGCCAAATCCTTACACCCGAAGACCGACTCCTTATGTGTTGACCGATGGCTTGCTAACACATTGACTAACAAATCCAGTGTGAGAACTAAGGTTGCTTGGGATATGCTTATCAGAAGACGGTTGCAAACCTTTTCAAAACTTGTCAAAGAATACGTGCTAGAGGTAGACGTTGTGCTTGTCAGGTCAAGTCAAAATAAAGTCGATAAGATCACTAGAGTTTCGCAGATGGGCTGGAGGCAATGAGGAAGGTAACAGAGCCTGTGTCGCAAATATGTGTCATCGCTGATAACAACATGAAGCCGAGCCAAATGCGACAGATCCATTTGAACAGCGGTCATCCTGGAGTGAAACTATCTACTTCGTCAGGTAGATCACCCCTGGTATGACAAAAGGCTGTGAAATCTGCAATTGCATCCTGTCACAAATGCCTATCTATTGACCTCGCACTGATACGATGGCAACATGGGAAGCTTGAATCATCAAGTGTATGGCAAAGGTTGGGTATGGATGTCACTCACTATGAGGGTGTTTACTACTTAACCTTCATCGATTGCGAGCCTACCCGGTTTGGCATACAGTGACTCTTGTGGCGAGATGCACTGCTTAAGAAGCAGTTTATTGGTACAATATCACGCCAAAAGACGATGTCCATAGTGCGACGGCTCCAGCGAATGCACTGTACAAGTATGAAATCCGGGTGAAAGGCATCAATGAAGTGCTTCCGTTGCTACCAGAACACAAGCATGAAATTTATGAACAGAGAGACGTTGTGGGATCCTGGACAAACAGGTGCATAAGTGAATGGAGGACAGGAACTGTGACGAAGGTGGTGAGTCTCCAAATGGTGTGTGTGGACGAAGTGCCTCGCCATGTAAGAAATCTTCGCCAGTATTCTCGGATGATGACAATTCCGAAGACAGTGGAAGTGCAGCGTCAAGTGATGGCGAATTGTGTGTTCCAGTGATGAATGATGAGGCCGATAGCTAGGTCGATGATGGCCTTAATCGGTTCAGCGACGGTGACGACAACAATGACAATAGCAAAGATCAACATGTCTCAGTAAAACCACCTCAAAAAGCAACTGAATTAGCTGCGCCACATCTTAGAAGGAGACCATCTCGCAGCTGCTGCATGTGTGATGATGAGAACAGTGGGAAGTGTAATTGACTGAGCGAATCACCCCGACATAAACGACAAAAAATAGCCTGTGCGATGCATAAAATTTGCATAGCGTCCAAGTGAATTGATAAAGAGAAATAATTTGAGAATGAACGAGGATGCGGCAGGAACGATGGTTGATTGTTCGACGATTGACCTAGATTTTTCGTTTTGTTTTGTGCATTGCATTCTTACAATTGTATTAAAAGATACTTTTAAAATTTCAATTCAAAGTTGTATTTTGTTTTTGAGATATTTTCTTTCTTTATTCTAGCTGGTTATCATTCACCTGTCAAGGAAATCTCCCATTTGGCATCCGCTACACCAGTTACAGGATCTCGGGAGTCCGTGAAAAGTACATCAACTCCCTACTATCCTGCCATCAATCTTAACTTCACACTGGATGGCATAGTGCTCTGTTTGATAGAGCAGAAGTCTACAGAATTGGTAAGTGTTGCTAAGTTGCTGTTTTCTTTCTTGTTTTTTTTTCTTTAGATGTTTCCATGCATCTGTATGAAAGGCTGTCTATCAGTCTGTCCCACTTTGATATTTTTGAAATTTCAATTCAGTTTGAAATGACATGTTTTATTTTTAGATGCGTCCAACCATGTATATAAGAGGTCGGTCAGTCTGTTGGACAGTCAATTGGTTAGTCCGCTTAAGTTTAAAATATTATTTTCATCGTTAAGCATGCAGATTGAATGGACACATTTTATTTTATCCAAGCATCTTTATAAGAGGCTTTGTCTATTAGTCGGCCAATCATACTTCATTATTGTCTTCATGAGAAAATACATCCATACATCTCGAGAAGGGGCTCTGTCTGTCACACTTCAGTTTGAAATGACAGTTTCATTTCTAAACACATTTTATTTTTAGTAGCTTATATGAATTATGATATAACTTATTTTATTAGTTGAGCGAATCTATTATATAAAAGGCAAACGTCTGTATGTATGTATGTATGTATGCAATGATACTTGTCAAAATCTAGGCAACAAAACGTCACAAATAATACGACGAATAATATGTCAGAATTAGAAGAGACCATCTATTTATTCGTGTAGAACGGACAAGAAACACTTAAGCGGGTGCTTAGATTTGATCGTTTTTTAACAATCTGTCGATCTACATGCGCAAATATTTTGGCAACTCCCGTTTTTTATGCCGGAGCTGCTAAATTTCATTGAAACATTTTACTTACTTCATACCTTTAGTTTACATATGCTAAAGAATAAAACCCTTCTCTCTCATTTACATACAAGAAACAAAATAATAAAACTTGCATGTTAGAATCGTCAAAACCTTTCCTGTCCACGATCAGTGAGGTAGAAATCATTTCGATTTTCTTACTTAGCAAAGAGAATTTGGGACGCTGAAAGCGTCTTGATTAGCGAAGAGAATTTTATACGCTGAAACCGTACAGAATGTTTTTGTTTTTTTAATAACACAAATATTTGCGTGCGTGTACAGTGCCCCCCAAAAATATTGCCTCAGTCTAGACGGATTTCTTCTTTACTTTAATGTTTACACTTATTTACAGGACATAAGTTTTGCCTCCTTTAAAAACATTGGATTCGTTAAAATTGCCTAGAAAACAAAAACAACACTTGCTGAAATTCTTTTGCATAATCAATGTATTTAGTGATTAAAAAAGTACTTAATTATTTTGTTTGCAACTGTCTTTAGTCATTTAAAAAGTGTTTATATTTTTTACATAACACGTAATACTAAATTGATTTTATGTAAGCTTTTACAGAATTTGAACCGAATCTAAATACACTTACTTCTCAAACAAAATAATCATTGTAAACTTCATAAACAATAGATGCAATTCTTTCTTCGTAAAAACAAAATTATGATGCACAAAATTATCATTTGGTTTTAATTAATACAAAATGACCTTTTTTTCTCCTTCTTCTCATTTCCAATTTATGAAAGAAAAATTGCTCTTTTCTTAGAAGTTCAACATGCAACGCCCTACAGTGGCAGCATCGGAAGCATTCCCCGGTAGGGGTGCCTCAAGCGATTAGCAATAAACTAATCCCTTCTTAACGAGTGAGAAAGCAAAGCCGGGAAGAGTGAACCTCCTAGAACTGCACAGGACAACCCTTGACCAATACGGTACCGGTCGAAGGGGTGCAGCATCCATCCGAACAGATACTACACTTTGATTTCTTTATTTGCAGAAAATATATAAGAATTTACATCCAGGACAAATTTAGCACAAGGCCGTCAAAAGTGTGGGAAAATGAGATTCGTTGAGCATCCTTGGTCTAAAGTAATAACATGGTATACCTTACTCTATGCTAAAATCATCTAAATCACCACAATACCACATTTGCTCTACAGAATTTGAACAGAATCGCTGATAACAAAATAAACACTGCTTACATTAATAAAAAGTATAAACTTTTATAATATTTTTTGGTTAATAATTACGAGAGATTTGTTTTATGGATAGTAAAACACAATATTTTACTAACAAAACTTTGTAACAAAAAACAATCGCTGTCAAATAATCATTTTGTTTGCATTAATAAGAAATTTTCATTGTTTTCACACTTTGTTTAACTGACTTATTTTTCATAATATTTTTGCCGTGTTCGTTAGTCCGGTTGTTATAGACGCTTTGTCCATTATCTAAAGTTTTAGCGTTCGATCCCAGTTAACTCGAGGATTTTTTTTTTTTTAACAGTGACCGAAATATACATCTAAAGTGGGACGGGGAGACTGAGTTAGTACTTACTTTTGCCTTGGGCAATGGGGGAGAGGGGTGCTGAGAAGAAGGCGGGAAGAGCAAAAAGTCTGAGAAAAAACTTCTTATTTTTACTTTTTTATTTTATTTACTTTTTCCACAGCCATGCGATGTGACACAAGGTCGTGTTCTTCCAATTTATGAAAAAAACAAACTTGCACCCAGCGCCCTACAGTAACAGCCCCGGAATAGAGAGCCCCTAGCAACGCTGGGTACCCCTGCTAGTATATATATATATATATATATATTATTTCATGTTTCCACATAAAATGTTATAAAGAGATATAATCTTTTATGTATCAATTTTCAACAGTGTTCAATACGTGAGTAGAGCTAGGTAGTAAGTTATGAAAATAAATTTATGGCAATTAAGCTACACAGAGGCTTCCGCATTTCATCTCAGTAGGGAATCGTCAGGCTAAAATCAATTCCCTACGGGGATGAAACGCGGAAGCCTCTGTGTGACTTAATTGCCATAAATATATTTTCATAACTTACTATATATATATATACAGGGTGTTTCAAAAGTCTTGGGAACATAACGATTTTTAATAACTCAAAAACTATTAGGAGTTGAAAAATGAAATTGGTACCGTTGGAAAGGTTAAAGTTTCCAGTTTTGTAGGGAATCTTCAAAGTTGCTCAATATGAGCACCATTCGTCACACGGCAGACATCTAGTCGATAGTCCATTTCCTGCCAAACGCGTTCCAGCATCTTGACGTCAATGGTTCCCACAACTGCCGTTACTCGAGCCTTTAGTTCGTCAATATCTCTTGGAAGGGGCGGCACATAGACTTGTTGCTTGACAAAGCCCCAAAGGAAAAAGTCACACGGGGTAAGATCTGGAGACCTAGGAGGCCAGGGCATGAGAACGTCATCACCTCGCCCAGATCTCCCAATCCATCTACCAGGCAGCCTTGTGTTAAGAAACTGCCTTACTCTAAGACTCCAGTGTGGTGGTGCACCATCTTGTTGAAAAATGAAGTCATCAGATTCTGCTTGTTCCAACTGAGCCATTAACCAGTCTTCCAGCATGTTGAGATAGGATTCACCAGTGATAGTTGCCTCTTCAAAGAAGAACGGTCCATAGACACCTTTCTTGGAAATTGCACAAAACACGTTCACTTTTGGTGAATCTCGCTCGTGCTCAAGAAGTTCATGAGGATTCTCAGTACCCCATATGCGAGTGTTATGCTTGTTAACTTTGCCATTCAGATGGAAGGTCGCCTCATCGCTAAAAACAAGCCGGTCATCAAAGCCGTTATCTTCCAACTTCTCTTGCATTGCAATGCAAAAGTCACGGCGAAGTGGCTTATCAGTGTCCTTCAACTTTTGGACCAACTTGAGCTTGTAAGGTACCATTTGCAGTCGTTTCCTTAAGACACGCCAGACAGTTGCTGGAGCAAGCTGAAGTTCCCTGCTGGCTCTTCTCACTGATTTACGGGGGCTCCGCTGAAAGGCTGTCCGAACTTGCTCAACTGCATCTTCTGAAGTTGAAGGGCGACCTGTTCGCTTACTTGGGCACAAACACCCATCTTTCACAAATTTAGCATGCCATCTGACAATGGATTTCCTTTCAGGGGCTTCTTTTTTAAATTTCCTGCGAAATGCACACTGAACACATGTCCACGATTCAGTCTTTGCAAATTGGAGGACGCAAAATGCCTTGTCTTGTTTAGAGAACGCCATTACTGCACCTGGAAAGATAACACGAAAATCATTAGTATGACCAAAAACTTGATTAAGCAAGCTTTAAAATGGCACCAGTTTCATTTTTCTACCTGGAATAGTTCATGAGATATACGCATTTGTAATGTTCCCAAGACTTTTGAAACACCCTGTATATTAATATTCGTGTTTAATTTAGTGTTGTAGGAGAAATAACCAGAGGGTTCTATTACTTGCATAAGAGTATATGTATTCATATATGTATTACAGAAGATTAGAACAACTTCGGTACCGTCGATTTCAAATCTTAACAAAAAGGATCTAAAATAGGCCTCTTAACCGGACTCTCTTCATCCTCTGTTTATGTCTGTCTCTCTGGAAAAATAGCAGCTTGTATGTTCTGTGACCCTCTGACAATATAAATAATAACAATAAATATAAGAATAAAACAAAATTAATACAGTTTTTAGGGAATTTTTTTAAAACGTTTTCCTTCGAAAGTTGTGTTTTTTTCTTCAGAAGTTGTTCTGGGGGAGGGAGGGAAGTCGACCAGGTGAACTGTATAGTTTGGACCCCAATTTACATGCCTCGCATCCGCTTTTTCTTCGTTAAAACTCTTTCACCATATCCCATTAACAGATGTTTACCTTATTTTAGATGTCTCCTCATTTGTGTGTTTTTAAAGTAAAAGGGGTTTTATTAAAGTATTTTTAAACAGTTTTTAATTTTTAACATATTTTAATATTTTAACATTTTTTCTTTTTGTTATATTATTTATTACGATGTTTATAATTATTATTTTATTATCATTATTATTGTTATTATTATTAGTCTTTACTTGATTTATTAATTAATATGTTTAGATCTTACTTTATTTTCTCTTATATTTAATTACTTTCTATTATTTGTAATTAAAATATATTTTTACTAGAATTCCGTCACATCTGCCCACTTATTATTGGCTTCCTATTCTCACAGTGACAGGTTTAACCCCCTGATCTCCCTTGATCTCTCGTCTACAGTACTTCATACTATTTACGTCCTTGCCAGGAGGTTAGAAACAAGATTAAGTGTGGTTTTGAGAAGCCAGCGCACTAGGATAAGTGCAGTCTGGCCTACAAAAAATCCCTGAGTAGCCCCGTCGGCATGCCCCAGTAGAGGCGCCTCAGGCGATTAATAATAAACTAACCCCTTCTTACAGAGAAGGTAAAGCCTGGGATAGTGGACATCTTAAGACTGAACAGAACCATACATAAGCCCGACAGCAACAAAGCCACTGTCAGACTGATTTGTCTGTAGCACTTCCTGCCTAATCGCTAATATGTACTAACTAATATATCTACTAGTCAACCTACCCACTTGAATATCTAACATCATGAAATTTTGTGGTTAAGAAATGGTGTAGGAATTAGTTTGTTGAGCATTGTGGAAAATATGGTGTCATCAAGCATTGCACTGATGTTGGCATGTGGTTTACATTTCACTCGTATGCTGTTTGGGTTTCTTGGATGCCTTGTTGTGTTGTTTCTGTTGTTTAAACTTTGTACCTTTATTCATGCTTCCTTATTCCATATATGTCATAGCAATTTTAATGTCGCAGATTATGATTTTACTTATGCATTATCATAGGTGGGTGAAGTAGATGCTTATTAAGGTATGTTTTGACTTAGTTTGAAAATTGACTTACAATGCATCATTAGGAATATATGTCAAGGACCTCCTGTGTATACTCTGACTGATAAATGTGTAATTTTTTTAAATGCAGGGTTTCCAAGAGCTTGGACTGAGCCGATTTCAAATGGGACGTGTAACCATTAAAGGTAACCAGAACAATGACGGTTCCGCAGCCGGTTCCCTGCAAGTGAAATGGTTAATGATTGACGACATTTGCCCTGACAGCAAAGCCGTTGTCAAAAGGTAACATTCTGTTTAAATAACTTGTAAATCATCATAAAATCGATAATCATAAAGACTAGATATGCGTGTGTCTGTGAATCTTTCAGTCTGTCCATCCGAACACTACTGAACACGATGTAACAAGTAACCATGAAGGGTGGAAAAGGGGAGGGATGTATTAAACATCTCCTAATCTGAAGGTTGTGATTTCAATCCCTTTACAGGTAGTATATTTTCATCTCTCTGTTACACCCTGAAATAGATTTCAAAATCGTAATAAAAAGATAAAACCAAAATATTGATAAAATATAAAAAGTATATATAGAGAAAAAGTACATGTACACACACTGACTAAATAAGCACACTGATTAAACTACACAAACGCGCACCATGCAAAATACACATATACACAATTACCATTCCCTTATAACTGACTAACTTATAAACATTGAGAATGAATGTATACCATCCTACTAGTAAAAGCTAACACCACATACACACACAGAGCCCACACACATACATAAAATTAGGTACGCAAAAACACACATGCATAAAATATACCAACAAAACATAACAACATTCTCCTACATGCATGCATGGAATATTTACACACACTGCAAGAAATACGAATACACATTCACACAAAATGAGTAAAATAGACACAAACTCACACCTATAAACACACATTGAAAAATAGACACTAATATATATATACATATATTTATATATATATATATATACATATATTTATATATATACATATATATATACATATATTAATATATATATACATATATTTATATATATCATCATCATCACTACCAACATGTTAACTCCTTGGCCTTTTGGCTAGGAGCAAAATGTAGTATTTGTACGGAATCTGCACTTAGTTTATATGTTCTCTGTCGGTGAAGAGAAATCCTTCTAAACCGAGGCAATTGAAATTTTTGTTTCAATTCAGAGTGCCCATTTTGGGGGAGCTGGATTCTCCCTATGTTAAATATTGACATTGGGCCTAACTCTGCTCTCGTGGGAGGAAGTAAATAGGAATAGGAAAAACAACAACCACAACAACAACAGCAACAAATTTATTAAAAAAATAATAAACGCATGTATTTAATTATTAACAGATTAGAGAATATTAATTGATTAGAAACTTAAAAATAAATAAATATGAAAATGAGAGGCTGGGAGGATGATATCATGATGAACGAATAATATACACTGACCACACCCACACCCCCCCCCGCCCCAAAAATGAGGGGTTAATGCCTGGGAGGATGATATCATGACAACAGAATAGATAGTACACTAACTCCCCACACACACAAAACTGGTAATCCTGAGGAAATAGTATCGTGAGGAACGACTGTATACTGTACAGCCTTCCCCCTGAAGAGGAGATAATGCCTGGGAAAAATGTATCATGACAAATGAAAATATACTACAGAGAATTAAATAGACATAAACCGTTTTAATGTCAATATAGTTAGAATAGGTGGAAAAAAACTTTTGCATTTATTTATTGAGATAACATTAAAAACCATGGCAAGTTTCATTGTCCACGTGAAACGCTTAAATGAAAATTGTCTGGAAAAATATAGTCGCCATCTTTATAAACAAAGATGAATATGCTGGCTAAGGAAGAACGATCACTTTCATAATTTTCTAGTTAAAAAAGACATGTTTATTATAAACTTGAGTTATCGTTCTTCCTTAGCTAGTATTATGGTGAACGAACATATACTACACTACCCCCCCCCTGACAGAGGATAATATCATGATGAACGAACACGACTTTCCTCCATCCAAAAAGGAAGAAGTCATTCTTGCGCGAACGGTCTTATGAGAACAGAACCGATACTACACTACACCCCACCCCCCTTCAAAGATATTCTGACTAAATCGAGTATTGGGGATTTTTTTAATTCTGGGAGGATTACTACCCCCCCCCCCACACACACACACACACTTAAAAACGGAGGAGGTAATTCCTGGGAGGACAGTCTTATGACAACAGAACCGATACTACACCGTCCATAAAAATATATTTGAATTTAATCAATATTTTTTTGTTTTTAATTTAAACATGCTTCGTCAGAAAAAATATTTTATATGGTTCCGTAGCCTTTTGGCTGAGATCAAAGTGTAGTATGTGTTCTCGACACAGCGACATTTGACACTTTACTAAAGCCGAAAGTAAATTATCTCCCTTAAAAATGAACTTCTAAATAAGTTTTTAAACGCTATAATTTCTTTTATAATTATAATACTAGTACTATCGATAAAACGATTTCGTATGTAGAAGAAAATTTGGCAATTCAAAGTAGAAAGGTATATTAGAGAATATATATATATATATATATATATATATATATATATATATATAGATAGATATATAGATATATATAGATAGATATATAGATATATATAGATAGATATATAGATATATATAGATAGATATATAGATATATATAGATAGATATATAGATATATATAGATAGATATATAGATAGATAGATATAGATATATATAGATAGATAGATATAGATATATATAGATAGATAGATAGATAGATATATATAGATAGATAGATAGAGATAGATATAGATATAGATAGATAGATATAGATATATATAGATAGATATAGATAGATAGATAGAGATAGATATAGATATAGATAGATAGATATAGATATATATAGATAGATATAGATATATAGATAGATATAGATATATATAGATATATATATAGATAGATATATATATAGATAGATATATATATATATAGATAGATATAGATATATAGATAGATAGATAGATATATATAGATAGATATATATAGATAGATATATATAGATAGATATATAGATAGATATATATACAGGGTCGGGCAGCTAAATTGGTACTTTTTTTTATTTTTACAAAATTCATAATTTAAAGGATTAAATATGGAAAGATATCATTTTAACATTTATTTATTTAATTATTACAGTCTATTGAACAAAAAAATTCAATATGAGCACCCTTTGCATCAATTATTTTGGAGATTCTTTGACGAAACCGTGAACAGCTCCTTTTTATTTTATTGGGATCGAGATTGCGAAATGCTCGTTGAATGGCTGTCTTCAATGAGTTTGTATTTGGTTGTGGATTGACATTAGTCTGTCCCTCGACGACGCCGAATAGATAATAGTCGCAAACATTTAGATCTGGAGAGCTGCTGGGCCAAATATCCTTCGGAACAAACAAGGGAAGATTCTCCTTCATGAAATCTTGGACTTTCCTGTATCCATGCACTGATGCCGAGTCTTGGATGAGCATGACTTTCGTAGGGTTGTAGTTTCTACGGATCCAAGGCAATAAAACATTATTAAGAATGTTCAAATACTCCGCTGTGTTGATTTTAAGACCCGCTTCGATGAAATGAGGAGGCTTCACCTTTCCATCACTTGCTACGGCGGCAAAAACCATCACAGAAGCAGGATTTTTGCTCTGCATCACAGGAGGAACTTCTGAAGGGTCACGGGCAATAACTCGAGTGTTCTGGCGATTTGGAACCTCATCCACGATGAACCTTTTCTCATCAATAAAAATGCGCACATGTCCTCGTTTGTGTTTCAGATGGTTGATAAGCTTGGGGCATCTTTCAACTCTGATAGCTTTTGAACGGGCAGTGAGGAGATTATGGCGTCTCCTAACGTAGGACTTCATCCCAAGATCTTCGTTGATTGCTCTGCTGATAGTTCTGCGACTCACATTGCGTTTTTTTGCCAGTTTCGACATCGACTGACTTGGGTCTGCCTTTATCGACCTTTTTAGCCCCACCAGGAAAGTGTTTGCACGCTTTCGATCACTACAAGTACTGTGCCGACTTCTCTTAACCTTACACTCGACATCGAAATTAGCCACAACCCGATAGACAGTCGTTTTTGCATAGCCAGTGCTCTTAACAATGTCCGAAGGAGAACTCCCGGCGCGTCTCATTTCGCATATAGTTATTCTTCGTGCTAATTCCGCCATATTAAAACAAATTTGAGTAAATATAATTATGCTATCTTGCAATAAAGTGTTTAAGGATCCTTAGTAAAAAAAAACGTAATCATATGATCAAAAATAAAAAAGATATTAGCATTTTAAATTAGTTCCAATTTATCTGCCCGACCCTGTAGATATATATATATATATATATATATATATATATATATATATAGATATATATATAGATATATATATATATATATATATATATATATATATATAGATAGATAGATAGATAGATAGATAGATAGATACGGTCTTAGCTACTGTTTTTCAATTTTAATGTTGAATGGAGAATAATATCCAATCTGATATTAACTCTGAATGATGATCATGAAAGTAATTTTGTTTTAAATGTTGTAATATTTATTTATTCATGTGTAGAAATTGATACGTTATGACTGTTAATTGCTTATTAGCTTATTAGAAGTCATATTCAAAAATTCATTTTTATTTCCTTTTTAAAGAGTGTTGAAGATTGTGAAAAGTAAAGAAAATTCTGATGGAGAAACATTACCTGTGTTAAATATCAATTACAAGGATTCAGGAGATGGTTCCCAGAAAGGTAAGTCAGATTTACTTCTATTAGGATTAAATAAAATAAACAACTTTAATTCAACTCTTAATAACAGAATTATACATGTTTATGATGTTTGTTTTAAAAGTATCAATCTATTTGGAATCTTAAGAACTGATTGTGCATTCTTGATTTACAAAGAAACTTACTGTGCATGCATGGACAGACTTGCAGTACAATTACTTAGTTTTAAGTGAACTACAACATATATGCGGCTGATTACAATGTGATCATTGTATTCATCACAGTAGTGCACTTAGTCATTCTTAATATCTATCGTAGGTTTTATTTTTGCAAAATAGCCTGATATGAAGACCCTTTATATAGTTCAAATTTGGATAATTTAATTAGTGTTCTTGCCAAAGTAAAAATTGCAAAGGAAAGGAATACTTCAGACCATCAGTAATTAGGAGGAGCTAAAACTGATTTTTAAAAACTGAAAGGAACACAGATTCTAAGAGGAGCATTCAGTATTTTGTTAATGTTGATTTTCCTGATGTTTTTTGGAAATATAATTTCTCTTTTAATTTTATAAATATATTGGGCCAGATATTTGGTTATAGCACAGATGTCTGTTTGACTCACTGTTGCCTGAGCATTCTTTTTAAACCATATGTGTTAGGGTTATATTTCTAATTGAGTCAGCCAACTCTCAGACAATGGTCAAAGAACCAAACGAATTTTGTTTCATATTCATCTCCAAGTGGCAAATTGCCACCGTTGAGACTTTGTAAGTAACCTTGTATTTCCATACATTCGCGCATTTTTATTTCGTCTCTCTAACAACTTGTGCATTTCTCTATATTGTAATTATTGTTTAGTATATGGTTCTCCTAGTTACTTCCTTTGTGTACCTTCATGTCTTCTTAACCATCCTTTTATGTCTAGTCTGACAATTGTAAGTAAACATAAATGTTATATGTTAACCAACTGTTTCTTTCTCACACGTGTCTCATATTTGTTGACACAACAAAGACACATAAAGTAGGCTGTGTGCTAAAAGAACGATATATTCCCAACACAATGGCAGCTAAAATGATTTAGTAATATCAAATATTCCTACTTTATATATATATATATATATATATATATATATATATATATAATGTATCTGTCTTAAGTATCGTTAAAATCAAAGTATGAAGAGAAATGATGATGATAACGATTATTGATCCTGGACAATGCCGAGTAGAAGTAATAGCCACGGGCAAGTCCCAATTTCTTGTCTCCCCACATTTCAAAATGATATGAAGATGAATGATGTTGAAAAAGACAATAATCTGAAGAGATTTAATATATAACAGTTACCAAAAGTAATACAACTTTTGATCCCGGACAACACCGAGTAGAACAAATAATCCTGGTCAATTCCTAATTTCTGGCCTCCCTCTCCATTTCAACATATTAAGAAGATACATGATGTTGATGAATTCAATAGTCCAGATAGATTTACTATATATCCCTTATCAAAAGTTATATTATAATCTAACAATTTTGGATCCCGGACAATGCCGAGTAGAACCGATGGTCCCGGTAAATGACTAATCTCTTGTTCCCACCCCCATTTAACAATAATATGAAGATAAAGTATATTAAGCACTTTGGATTATGACTCCCGGGTTATATAACATTCTAAAAAAAAGACAGAAGTTATTTATGCCGAGCAGCACTTTGTTTAAACACACCCGCTCTATCTAGGATATTGAGCACTATTATGAGCACTTTTGGGTTACTACCTGCTCTATCAAGGATATCCATAGAAATGAAAAAATTTAATGAGAAAAAATAAATGAAATATAAATTTTAAAAATAATGAATTAAAATATGAATGAAAAAGTGAATGTAAAAATTGAATAAAAAAGTGAATGAAAAACAATGAATGAAAAAAGTCGATGAAAAAATATGAATGAATAATAAATTTAAAAGTGAATAAAACAAAAACATCCGACCTAAAATATAATGTAGGATTTTTCTTTTGAAAAGTTTTCAGTTTGCATTTTCTGATGTCAGATAGGGCGGGCATGACCGGATAATGGCGAATATTAGCATATACTGGCGGGCATTGTCTACTAAAATGTAGAGTTTAAAAAATGCTGACGCATTTCCTGTTTTGAATTATGGGTTGGCGATTTGATTATGTAATCAAATGTGGTGGACAGTGGCGGACATTGGTGGAAAGTGGCATATATTAGCATGTAGTGGCATGTATCGACTACAAAAATGTAAAAAATGCTGATTCATTTCCTTTTTTGAATTATGAGTTGGTGATTTCTTTACATGGCGAACATTGACGGAAAGTGGCATGTAGTGGCAAGCATCATCTACTAAAATGTAAAATTTTTAAAATGCTGACTCATTTCCTGTTTTGAATTATGAGTTGGCGATTTCTTTACATGGCGGACATTGGCGGATATTATCATGTAGTGGCAAGCATCATCGACAGAATCAAGGACGGTACTGGTATTTCTCATTTGCATAAATACATTGGAAACTTCTATAAGAGGCCTCCAGAGGTCTATTGATATCACTTTTTCTGATTCCCCCCTTCCTTTGATAAGGACAATAGTCCGAAGAGAAACGTAATAAAAACAATAATAATGTGACAATGGCGTAAAAATATTACCCAAACCTATCACTATGACGTCATGTGTGCCAGATAACATTAAAAATTGTGATCACATCAAACGAAAAAATTACTTTTTGACCCCACCCCCAATGAATCTTTTTTTTGTTTGTAATTTTTCGATATTATTTTGCCGGAGTTATGTTGGTTAAAATAATACCTACTTTGTGGGTGTTTGTTGTGTATTTTTCAAATTTTAGCGAAACATACACATATATATATATATTGAGATGATAATATTTCTTTTCAATTAATAAGTTAATGAGTTAATAATATTAAGAAAAAGATTGTCTCTTCTTTCTTACATCAAAATAATTGCTAAATATTCTTTTAATAAATAAAATGAATATGTATCTTCTTTATTTAAAATTGTAACAATTAGATGTATTAAAAGAAAAAATATGAAAAGAGTATGCTTTTAAAACTGGTTAAGTAATAGAATTCAATTTTGAAACAATTTATTTTAAAATAGGTAAAGTGGGAATTCTTTTTACCTTAGTGACACCAGTTAATTTTCAATTATTTTTTTATTCTTTATTTTTTTTTGCATAAAATCTTTGATGATCTCATTTGTTTAAATAGATGGTGAAGGTGATATACAAACATGATGAAGTGTATTATAATATAGATTAACATATGTCCATAAATTTTGCAACTGGAGATAATAAATTGTTTATAAAAGTTTAAAACTGAATGTATAAATCTCATATAGAAATAATTTATGAATTATTTGTACTATATATAATATACACATATTAATGTTTGACTATATAATTACAGAGAATATAATTGTGTCTTTTTCAGTGGATATGGTTTTGAAAAAATTACGATTTCATATATGCCCTATTTACCTGAGTTCCCTGTTAAAATTCATCAATGGATCAATAGACAGCAATTATCAATCATCTGTTGACTGTTCAGTGACAAAGCCGACCAATGATAAATCCAAACCTACAATCTTACATCCAAATGATTCTTCAAATTTAACCATCAGCTGTAAAATTGCTGATCCCGAAATCGTCTTCTTTGCTGATCCAGAAAAGAGGGGCAGTCCAATCTTAGTTTTACGGGTAAGTTTAAAGGATGTTGAAAGTAGGAAGAATGGTATATTAGTGAAAAAGAAAAAAAACAACAGAATCAAGATTTACATATATTTTAATTTCTTTGTGTATTCATTTCATTTTTTCAAATGTTCATTGCTGTGTATGAGTGTGCATTATTTTGAAGTTGTAAAATTGTGATGTTGACGTGTGTCTGTCTAACCATATCTTTGTCCATGATAATGTTACTTATCTCACATTTTGTCTCTTGTGTCGTTTGCTGCAACTCGATGGAACAGAACTTTTGTTTAGCTTTTTTATGTAAGTCGAGAGACTCCCATACTTGTTTTGATGAATCACACGGGAAGACTTATGATTGGTTAATCAACATTATTTTACTTTTTAATTGTCATCTGGTTATGTGACTTGGTTTTGTGGACAATTTTGTAAACAATGGTTCTTAGTACATCCCACTTCCCTTTTTCCATGAGCCTTGCTTTTTAGAAGGGTAAAAAGGAAGGAAAGAAAAGAAATAGAAAGAGTGAAACTAAATGAATTCGATGGTTACACCCTGCATTGTGTATCTTTATAAATTAGCCAACATATTGGATTTCAAAATGGCCGCCACTTGAATTCTACATGTTCGATTACCTCTGGGTCAAATATTTCTATAGTACATGACAAATAAAAAATCCATTTTTCAAAATGACATACTTAATTACAGTACTCTACTTAATTCATGAGAGATGAATATTCATCATCCTGTGAATTAAAAATTGTTTTGACAAGTTTGAGTTATTGATTAGATTCTGTGTTGTTCTAGGTTTGATATGGCACCTTTCATAAGAGATTTGGTTGATTAGTCTTCTCCATTGCTTCAATCAATATCACAAAATTATCAATTCAGGGTTACATCTGAATATCTACAAAAATAGTGTGAACATTAACACAAAACAACGTAAACTTCCCAAAACTAGCTTTCCCTGTATAACTCTAAATAAAAATTTCAATTTACTTCAACTACTGATTTTGAGTTTTATACTTTTGATACATGTCTTAAGTTATTAAATATCTAAGTTAAAATTCTGACATGCTATGGTGTAATATATAAGGTTGGGTGTGTACTGACATTCTACAATGGTCTGGTATTTGAGGCTAGGTATACATCGGTACTGAAGATATGTGTACATAAACAGTGTCATGTTAACCAATTCAGCACTGCCACAAGTAAATGAATGTTGTGGACTCAGCTTCATGTGCAGTCCCCTTCACATGCACAGAGAGCTGTGCACTTAAGGGCAGCCTTCTTGCACTTGCAGCGTCTCACACACCATTCCTGGCACTTGCAAGAAACCAGCTCAATGCAGATGTGAGCTGCTACAACTTTGGGCATAGACTTCAGACTAAGGTTCTCCAATTATTCTGATTTGGGACAAGCTTCTCCAACCATCCTCATCACATATGTCTCTAGCCCATGGTCTGTCAGGTGTCTCTTGGTCTGCCCCTCTTTTCTTTTTCCCTATCAGTTAATACACTATTCTTTGCCACATTTCCACAGTTATTTTTTTTGTTTTTAATTCTAAAAAATAAGGCGTTAATAAATCTTCCATGAAGTGGTTGGACATTTTAAAAATTGGGAGACTTCTGCTTTGTTTTCTGTTCTTCTAAATAATATTATAGAAACTTTGTTAAATCTGAAGATGCTTTTATTTGATTCCATTTGATATGGAATATGATGATATGATAATATTTGTGCTAATATAAATACTACTTTTTTGATTTCATCTCTCTAATGTGCACATTCTCTATTATATCCTTTGGTTATTTCAGGCTGGCCTGAGACTGGAATATTTCTACTTCAATCTACATGAAACTGTTCAAATTGATATTCATAAGTTACAGTTAATTTCATGCTATTATGGTCAGTTAGATGACAGTTGCAGTAAGGTAAGTGAAATTTTATATCTTAGTTTTAAAAATGGAAACATTGTAAAAACAGAAAATAAAAATGGAAGATTTTGAATTTTATTTATTTAATATGTCTATTTGAACACCTGGTTTTAATTAATAATTTCATGCTGAAGAAAGCTCATGAGATAAAGAGAAAGTCTATCCCCAGGAGAAAGGTGTGGAGGTTAAATGAAAAACATTTGAAACGCAAGTTTAAAAACCAAATGATGGACTGTTCAGCTACCAGATCCACTACAGACTTGTGGATGGACGAAAGAGCCCCAAGGCACAGGGTGACATGGTGATAGAATGAAAAAGTTGAGAAGTGTAAAATAAAATAAAAGCAGAAATGAAGGAGTGAGGTGATAAAAGGTTTAATGAATAAGCATGATGTGTATCTGGAGGCAAAGAGAGAAGCAAGAAGAGCAATATACAAATCCCAGAAGGAGGCTAAGAAAGCCAGGTTTCCAGATATACTATGAAGGGAAGACCAAAAGAACAAAGTATTCAGTATAACTAAACAGATGACATATGCACATTGCTTAAACAACCTTCACCAACCACTCGTTGATCTCTAATTCATGCAAAGCCACCACACAACATCTCATGACATTCTGTCAAAAGCTTTGTCCAGATTCACAAAAGCAAAATATAGGTTCTTCTTCTTATCAAGGTACTTCTCTGCATTTATCTCAAGATAAATATAGCACCAATGGTATTCTGCCCAAGCATAAAACCAAACTGCATTTCATCTCGGCTTATTTGCTGTTTAATTATTTTCTCAACCACTTTGAGGACCTGAAGAAAATTCCCTTGCTCAGTTTGTGAGAAGTGGGTCGGGTGCAATTAAATTTTTTACTTCTAAGCATTGGGTACACAAGAAGTGCAATGGAGATGGATGAAAACTACGATGTAGACAAATTATATTAGTATGGCAAAGCTGTTGATGTTGTCAAAAAGTTTTCTTACCTTGGTGATACCAATATCGGCTAGTTTTCAATAACTATTAATTAATCGATTTTTATTTTTTCAAATTTTACAAATCATGCTTATTCGTATTTACACACGCAATATCTGATCAGATAATTTTATAAATGCATTTCATTTTGTTATGTTCTAGATCCTCTATCCATGTGATATGACATTTGGCCGAGTATGTGATTACCAAAAAAAGAAGACGGAAATGAATTGTGAAGTTGACAAGATTTACATGCACATGTCTGCTTCTGTACTTAACTTGATGAAGAATGTCATGGAAAGTTATCCGTTCTGGAAGGAACAATTGGTAAGTAAATGTGACATTGTTGTAATTCCAATCTCTGTCGAGCTGCATCTTTTGATAAAACTCTCTACAATCAACACAATAAAAGGCGAAAGGTGTGAAGATCTGATACTTTCTAAATGAGTCAAATAAATTTTATTTTTCTACAAACTACATTTAGAACAAGATTACTTTTCTAGAACTCACAGCAATAAACTGCCAATCAGTTATCTTTGAGACTAATACATTAACAACGGTCTAAAAACTTGTTGCCATGCAGTCTGACTAGTACTGAACTAGTTTGTTATTTTAAAAAAAATTGTTGTGAGCAGCGCTGATGAAACACTGGCTGGTGATGAGAGCTCAAATTTAGAATTCAGAGATACCAATTATACTTGAATAGGATCTTGAGGCACCCCAGAATCAGCAAATACCAAAAGGACACATGTTCGGTTCACATCAGTTTCTTTACTTTTTGACTTCCGGTTAAATTATAAACAAAACATATGAAATTGTTTTTCACAAAACGTTTTCTTTTGTAAACTTTACAAATTTATAAAAAGAATAAATTTTTTATTTAAAAAAAAGTTAGTTTTTTTTAACAAAATGTAAAAAACAAATGAAACAAATTTAAACAAAAACACATTTAAATAAGTGGTTTACGGGCAGAGTTAAACACGAGGTCAGTTTTTAATGTAGGGAAAATCCAGCTCTCCAAGAAAGGGAAATCTGGTTGAAGACCCAAATTAAAATTGCCTCAGTCTTAAAGGATTTCTCCTTCACTGACCGAAGAGAGAAAAGATGATGTGTAGTATCATAACAGATACTACATGTTGCTTCTTGCTAAAAGGTCAAGGACAGTTTTGAAAAAGGTATTTTCTGTGTGCCTTTTTGATACAATCCAATATTTATTTAAATATTTTTGTAAAACATTAAATTTAGTGACAATAACATCCGTTTATTTAAATGTTTTTGTTTTAATTTGTTTTGTTTGTTTATTTGTTATCATATGCAACATCATATTAAGGAGATTTTACTTTAACAACAAGGTTGTTGTTAAAGTAAACTCTCCTTAATATGATGTTGCATATGATGCTATTCTCACACTCTAACCCGGCCAACGCTGGGTATTTAATATATCCACCTCCTTTTTCTTAAAATAAATGTTTCCCTACATTAAAAACCGACCTTGTGTCTAACTCTACCCTCGTGGAGAAGCAAATAAATAGCAATTTTTTAAAATAAAAGTTAGAAAATGTTTTGTAAATAAAATTATGTATTTTTCAAATGTTATTTCCTATGTTTATACATTTTCCTTAGAAATGGTTTCTTTTTTTTTAATAAATCGCTTAAGTTTACAAAACAAAACGTTTTGTAAATAAAGCATCTGATTTATTTTTTCGAAAGTCAAGTCTTCCAGCTTCCAGGTTTGTTGGATACGCCATAGTGGAGACTTTCATTATCGCCTTGCATCCAGTTGTAGCCAAAAATAAATCCATTATTTCATTTTCTCCTCACATTTCCATGTTGTCTTTTAGATTTTTAGTTCTTGCACTCACAGCAAAACATCATAGACAAATATAGACAAGATCTGAATCCTCGAGAGACAATTGAAATCCTTTCGGCGACATCATTGTTTTCAAGTGAAAGATTAGCACTGATTAGTGGCTAGCTATTCTTACACTTATGCTAATTAGACAGATTAATTTGTCAGTATAACTACAGATTCAATAATGATAATTATCCTTCTGGGAAAAATAGTTACTGGTTTTCCCCACTAATGGAAAAAGTCTAAGTCCACTACTCAAGATAGGCGTGCTGTCTATCTCGAGTAGTGGACTTAGACTTACCAAAATTTTCTCTAATTAACTATGAAGTATATAAAATTGATCTTTTATTCTAAATATGGTTAATGTTACACCTCTAATGATTGCTGATTTGTCTTGAATCTGATTTTTTTTTTCAGCCTTCGGAAACTTCTCTGCAAGATTTCTCTCATCAACCACATACTAATTTATGGGATGTGGAAAAGGCAACATCAGAAAAATGGCTTGAATGGACTGCATTGGGAGGTTAGTTGAACATATACATTTGTTATTTCTACAGGCACATACTTTGTATCAATCATTTTTTATTGTTGAGAATGTTATTTACATAATGGCCCAGTACTTCAGAATAGCACTCCCAGACAGAAGAATCAAGATAGTAAGATAAGAGAGGTACCACATACATTTATCACATTTATTAGCAGTTAACAACATATTGAACATAAACAACATTATACATATAATTTATATAGACTGTTTGTACTTATGTAGGGTGGTGGTTCCCATGCATTTCTCATATCTGAATGTTAAAGAAATATTATCAACCTTACCTGGATACTAAACTACATGCACCTAGTCATGATTACATTCCAACTTTACCAATTTGGGGGCAGTCCAGGGCAATAACTGCCGTATGTCATGTGATAGGAGATTCGTTTTATTCCTAAAAGCTCATTAAACTAGTCTAAATATTTACTCTTTATGTTTTTAAATGTGTCTATGCATCTGTCAGTCTGTCAGACTTGAGTTTGAAATGACATTTTCATCACTAAATGTACAGATTGAAGAGATGCATCTTAAGAAATGTTGTTTATAAGAATTTGTGATATCACGATAATGGGAAGAAAAAAAATTTCTTATGTAAAAGTGGCTTTTTATCCAATTCATATGACTTTTCCAGAAGAAATATTGATAAATACTACCCCCCTCCTCTCAAAAATTGATTCAGCTTTTATATCTTTCCATCGGCTAAACCATTCCATTCAACATAGGTGACAGATCTATTAAAAACATCACTCATAATCTGAAGATTGTGATTTTATCCCTGTTACAAATTTTTATCTAGTCTTCAGATTAGGATCAAACTGTCAGGTGACTATCTACTCAGCCATTGCATCCTCATTTTGTCTCCTTTTTTCGATAAGGGATTACTAATGGGATAGACCAGGCTATTTTTGAAGCCGGATTAGAATGCCTTTTTTTTAAGAAGCTGGATTCTACTGTAAACTGACCTTGTGTCTAACCTTGTCACTGTGGGTGGCAGGTTAAAAAAATGGTTCTTTTCAATCTCTGTGATGTACAATGCATTTCATTTGCTTTTCTGTTTTCTTTTTCCAACCAAAAAGATTTTTTGTGATAACAGTAATGACTGGAAAAATCCTTCTATTTAAAATATGCTTTATCCAATTGATATGAGATTTCAGGAATGGGTTTTAATGGTAAGCTTATATTAGTTTATTTCTATTAAACTGAAAATTAATACTAAATTTGAATAAATTTTCTGCAAAAAAAGTTAAAAAAAAAAAAAAATTATCAATCAATCAATCATTTCGAGAATTCTTCTCGCATTCTCATGACTTGTTCCCTCCCTATCAGTAGGTCCTCCAGAGTTTTCTACAAGTTGGTAAATGTAGGTGTGATATGTGGTATTCCAACCATTGTTTTGTCACATAATGAATTCCATTCTTGCCACTCACAAGTTCTGACTTAATCCTCCAGGCATGACGAGCAAGTCAAAGCCTTCTCTCTCTTAACGATACAGAAATAAGAGAAAGGTGCCCATATAAGCATTTATTGGTGTCTAATGCAACTCATAACGTCCTTGTATATGTTTTGTCAAGTAATGCTTCTTGCTGTATCGTCAGTGTTCAAGCTGTTGAGCAATAGAGCAAGACAGATTTTACTGTGGCCCTAAAAAAGATTGTTCTTAAGATTGTCAGAAAAGGAGGAATTACAGATGATTCAAGGACACCCTAGGTTTCGCCTTTTCAGATTTTGACGTCTCTTTCAACCGAGGTGTATATAAATTCCTGGACTGCATTAGATGCTATTGCCATTTTTCAGCTTAATTTCTCCTTTTTAGTTGTAGTTGATAAATTCTGTTTTGCCAGCATTAATCAAGAGGTTAATCTAACTGGCTGCCACTTCGATGAGATGGAGAAGTTGGCAAGGTCATCTGCATAATCTATATCTGTTATTGTTTGCTGGGTGATGCGAACTTCTTACTCTTTCAAGGGTGAACCCCAGATCTATGTTTTGATCAGCACATGTCCACAAAATATAATTTGGCTACAAAATGAAAAGAAAATAGCAAGCATATCTCCCTGAAAAACTCCCGCAACAGGGAGATTCGACCATTGAGTTATTATACAGCATCATGATAGCTGGTATTGACTCTTGAAGGATCCCATACACCAACATGATCTCTTTGAGTTTGTCATGTTGAATGGAATCGAAAGCTTTGAAGAAATTAACAAATCCTAGCACAGTTTTGAGGTTCTTTTTACACTCTCAATTATACAATAAATGGTTAGAATTTTGCCAACTGTTGATCTGTTTGGTCTGAAACCTTTTTGTTTTTTGCAGAGAATTTTGTCCAGCTCGGTACGAATGCGATTAAACAAAAGCAGATTTTCAAGGCTGTTACAATAGATTATTGTTTGACCAAGATTTCCCTTCTTTGAATAGTTTGCATACAACTTCCTGTCCATCACTTAATGAGGTCTGATTGATAGACTTGATTTCAAAATGTGAGCAACTCATTGTCAAAGTCATGTGTCAGCCAGACCTTGATTTGTTTCTGTGAAAAAAAAATCATATAAGTAATGCATTTACATTATTTACATGTTTTGTTTTTGTTTTGTCAACACTTAAATGTTCCTTCTCAAAATAATGAAACAATACACATGAAACAAGCTATTTATAATAATAGAGAGTCGAGCATTTATATTTATATACAGTTAATGGATTTCTGTATTCTTTCATAGTTTAGTCATCTCTTGTCATATTTGTGAAAACATCTAACAGATATTGATGGTTTGTGTCATTCTCTAACAATATCTAAAACATTACCAGTTGCGATTAGTCCATTTCTGAATACATCTTAGTTCTTACTATCTTACTAGTTCTTACTTACTCATACAGATTTACATTTTCACTGCTGTTCGATTTCTCATCTTTTCGAACCATACTGCACATTGCACTCTCTGTTAAACAGTTTACAGCATAGTTTTATTATGTAATACCAAAAAGTGAAATGCTACATATTTTTACACGAATACACAAATAACTGTTATAATCTTCATGTCATTCGTCCCAAAATTAAAGTCGATGAAAATCATGACGGTTAGCCATTTATATATTATTTATACAAAACTCAAGCTTAATTAAACCACTGAATCATTTAACTATATTGTTGTTTTTGTTTTTCTAGGCACTTCAAATGTTGGAAAACAATTTGTATCTGCTGGAGAACACATTGAAAAATTCCACATACTTATTGGAGAACTGGATATGGTTTTTGAAGTGGAAAATCAGGATACCCAGATTCCTCTCTTGTTCTTCAAAACTTCCTTAGATGCTCGAATACAAAATTGGTCAACTCAGGTAATCATTTTTTTTTCAAATATGAAGAAGTAATGTTTTAGATTTTTTAATTCTGTTTTTATTAATTAATCTATTTCTAAAATGTTGGTCATTTTTATTTCAGTTACAAATCCAATCTGAACTCAAAGCAGAGCTCGCCTACTTCAATGAGAAATTAAGTGTATGGGAGCCTTTGATAGAACCTGTGATGGAGAGAGAGAATATCTACCAACCATGGGAACTTCAAGTCAAGGTAACTTCAAGTTATGTCAATTCACACAATTAAAAACAATGGCATAATTATCGAATTATCTAAGAGCTACATGCTCAACAAACTGCATATTATTATTTTAAAAATTTTTATCTGACATTAAATATGCCGTCAGTCTTATCGAAAAAAATCAACATTTAGGTATGATGATTACAATAATGCACACATGGTGTAAAATTGTCTCTCACTGAAAAAAACATTGGAGAATAAATGTAGAATGAAATTAAGAAGAGAAAGAAGAGTCATTTTATGGCAGAGATTAAAAATATTTATGCAATTTATTTGAATTGCATACATAATTAAATTGAAATATCTAAAGTATCACAGCATATTAAATACATTCAATATGGAATTGCAGTTAAAATTATCTTCTTGTGTCACATTCTCTCTTCAACATTACAAGTTGTTTTTGTTTATTTGTATTGCAAAAACATTAAGAAATAAATGTTAAATTTCATTTTGATGTTATTTATTCTAATTTTTTATATAAATTCAGACCTTTTGACCAACTCTTCATATGCAGATTCTGGATATGAGAGGTTCTACTGTATTAAAAATATTTTTATCCTTTATTTAAAATTTTCTTTTAAGCTTGTCCAAGCAGCAAGCCAACCAATCACTACTAGCTATGAAGAGACCAGCATGGACATTTCTGATGGCCTGAATGATGACGTTCATAATATCCGACAGAAAAGCAGGATCAGATCCAGTAGCTCTGAATCTGAATCCGATTCAAATAATGAAATGGCAGTCATCCGGCGAAAACCATCTAAAAAGAAGAGACTGGCTAGTGAGAGAAGTTTTGGTATGTGAAGTACATTTTATGAAACAATTGTCATGAAACAAGAGTAATCATATTCTACCAATTTCAAGATTCACACTATTCACATTAGACAAAGGGTTTTTGGGTTAGGGTTATAAAACTGGAAAAAATCACTATAAACTTATCTCTCTTACTAACTTTGTATTGCTATAATATTCTTTTAAGAGAAAAAGAAAATTGTATTGAATATGTTTGAATTATGTATGATATAATTTATTAATAATTAATTTCTCTTCAAAATTTTATAAAAATATTGAAATAAGATGAATTAATGCTCATTAAATGTTGCTTAGAATATCATCTTTATTTGTAGAATCTCCATTAATATGTACTGTAATAATTTTCAGATAACAGTTTATTCATAAGATAATTAGAAAGTGATAGAATTTAATTCCATCATAAAAATTGCTGCTTTTTAATCTAAATTCTATTTTATTACTAATTTCTTATCAAACTTGGCTGTCTTTTAACTTGTTTGAAATGGGAGTGGTTACCAATACAGACTGTGGCCTCCCCATGTCATGTTCGAGTTCTGTCTTAGCTATTGAATCATATATATATATATATATATATATATATATATATATAAAGGTCCGCGGTAAGGTATACAGTATCTGTGTTATGCTCTATGGTAGTGAGACGTGACCAATGACAAAAAGCAGCATGTTCAGCATTCAACGCAATAACAGGGCCATATCAGTAGCATCCGACCTGAGTGTATCAACCTTTTCTAAGCAACTTCTGTCTAGACTTAGTATTTTGGATATTGAGTGAATAATTAGAGAGAGAAGACTGCGATGGTACGATCATGTTCAACAATCTGATGGAACCATCAAGCATGCCGTGGATGGTTGCTGCCAACCTGGCTGACCCAAGAAGACTTGGTGCAGTGTCATCAAAGACAACATTACTGCCTGGGGCCTCGGGTGATTTTGACCCCATGAACAGACCCAGCTGGAAATCTGGTGTGAGATCAGCCATGCATGCAGCAAGCCAGTCAACTGGAAGGAGAACCACCAACACGGAGGATGTCTCCATCTCTGCACGATAATCAAAACGAACCGCTAAGTCCCGGGTCTGACATATAGATGTCACCACTAATTAAAAATCCATATGATTTTCATAAAGTAGTAGCCTTCATATGGTACATGTGAAAATTTGAGCTTAATTGGATTATTAGTTTACAATTTACCGTTATTTAATTGAAGCTACTGTTGCAAATTTTCAAAACGATGGAAAAATCGAATTTCTGTTCAAGCAAAGCAATGGCTTAATAAATGTTATTCAAGCTCCATTGCAAACAACGGTTAAGAAGTGGTATGCTGACTTTAATCGTGCTTATACAGACACAAATGTTGCTGAACACTCAGGTCACCCAAATTCGGCAGCTATCCATCAAAAAAGTTCACAAACTCATTTTAGCCGATCATAAATTAAAGTGGCATAAGATAGCAGAGAAGTTGAAAATATCAGAAGGCAGTGTCAATGAGAAAGTCGTGTTCACAGTGGGTGCCGCGTTTGCTCACAGTTGAGCAATAGCAATGTGTCGATGATTCAGAGCAAAAAAGGCGGTTTTGCATGAATATGTGACAATGAATGAATGAATATGAATTTAGCACTTCATGCCAAAGTCAAATTGGCAGTCAGCTGAGTAGACAACAGCAGGTGAAAGTTATCCAAAGTGATAAAAAATACAAACATCAGCAGGCAAGGTTTTAGACTGTGCAAGGTATTTTGTTCATCGATTACCTTGAGAAAGGAAGAACCATCAATTAGCGAATATTATATAGAATTATTGGTGCGTTTGAAGGAAGAAATCGCCAAAAATGAAGACGAAAAGACTTTCACTATGACAATGCACTGTGTCACAAGTCGATCGCAATGATAGCAAAACTACATTAATTGCACATCGAATTGCTTCCAGATCTGGCCCTCAGCTACTACTGGTTGTTTGCAGACCTCAAAAGAATGCTCCAGGGAAAGAGATTTGGGCTCAGTGAAGAAATGATATCGGAAACTGAGGTGTAGTTTGAGGCTAAAGAAAAATCGTTTTACAAAATGGAATTGTTAAAGAAGCGTTGGAATCAATGTATGACCCTAGAAGATAAATAAAGTGCATGACCCGAGTTGATATCAGTCTATGAATCTAGTTGATAAATAAAGTCGAATTTTGTCTATTTAGTTAGGCCCGTGAATTAATGCGTGATGTGTTATATAGAAAGAGAATTATTATATATAGAGAGAAACTATGTTTATGAATAAAGTCGAATTTTGCCTAAAAGTTGTTTTATTAGTTTGGCTCAAGACTTATTGAATGATGTGTTATATATATATATATATACTTTGACGATGGCTGCCTTTAAATAGGTTTAATATCTCGCTGATTTACTGGGTAGTTGATAACGGTCATGTGGGCTAAGACGGAATTTTAGTTTGAAACATGACTTATGTTCCAGGGTTCGACCGGTATGAATAATCTTCTCTACACTGACGATTCCCAAAAGGATGAAACGTATACGTATGTAGATAAAAACAAATATTTATAATTATATATTTCTAGGAATATAATTATAGTAGATCCGAGTTGGATGTATCGTCATTGCCAGGAATACCTTCTGTAAGAGAGGTCAATGTAGGTACAGAGAAAAAATAAAGTTAGAATTGAAATAACTCAAAACACCATTTCAGTCTGCCATTTCAGTCACCCCAAGTCAGAAGACTGACTAACTACAGAAATCAGAGTGAGTGAAGATGCTCAAGTCCGAGGGAGGGAAGTTCTTACATTTGGGGGTGACGTAGTGATTTCAGCTTCTTGGAGAAATATTATTATTATAGTTAAATGAGAGTGAAGATAAGATGTTTTTTCCTAATGTATGAAATCCCAGATCATATAACAACAGGGCATTAACCATTAATAAAGTCATGTAATCACGCTCCTTAAATACCTTGAAGGTTGTAAGATGTGATCTGGAGAATTGTGAATGAGATGTGGAAGCAAGGTTTAGTGTTCTCACTGTGTCCACACAACAAAATTTGTTGAGAAGGTGTGGAAAGACTCAAACAAGGCAAGAGAGATGGGCGACTCCTCATGCAAGAATCACGAGAACCAACTACTCATTGCCAGGGTTCAAGAGAACTACCTTATGAAAGCCAAGAAATGCCTCAACAAGGTAAAATACCCAGTCGAGCTAGGGATGCTCTTGTTCTCAGACTAGAAGAACTTTTGCCAGGACCCCTGCACAACATGCAGGACAACAGCTTATAGTCTGCACAAGATTCCGCGCATCATGAAGACCAAGTTCTCTCAAATTGTGATGGTTTTTGGGTGTGTTTCCAGCAAAGGCCACATCATGCTACCAAAGAGACTTGGACTCAATTCAGATGACTATATCGAGTTGTTGTCCACTGTTGTCAAGCGCTGGCTGAAGATCAATAATAATAATAATAATGATTTTTTTCTTTAATCACTCTTGGAGGAGGAACTCCTCTCTGGTTTCCTTCCATCTTATTTTGTCCATGGCTAGGTGTGGCCATCGGGTTTTTGGCCTTCCTCTAAGTATTTTCCATTGCCTCAGGGTCAAGGCGATCCATAATACAGGCCTGGTAAACATGCGACTGTGGTCTACCACTGGGGGCGGACATGTGAAGACCAAAGTTACTACTAAATAATAATTACCGAGAAAAGTTTTAGTAAGAAATTTCTTAGTAATGTCCAGTAATAAGCAACTATACATATTATTAGGAAGCAGCTTACAATAATTGATTTATTTCCATCAAATCAAATGTAAAAAGTACAAAAATATAAAAGAACTAAATTCACAAAAAATCACCTTATTCACCATGAATTAGACACATTTTTGATATTTCAAAAATCATAAGTTAATTTGTTTATATTGACTACTTTATTACAGAAAATATAATGACCTAATAAAGAAATGGTGTCTGTAAACCAAATTTCAACCCTGAAATTTTACAGATGTTATATTTTATTTATATGATAAAGCGCCATGCTGTCAAAAATGACAGCATAATTTTTCATTGTTTCCCAAATTATAATTTTTATGATTAGAAAAAACAGTTGTTGTCTTGTTTACAAAAATACTAATACTTCATGTTAGCTGTTGATAATGTTTGTTATAGCAACATAGACATATTTTGCCACTACAAATTAGACATATTTGAATAGAGAATTTACTCTACTTAGACAAACAATACTAATGCTTCAATCAGCTGCTGATGCTTCCATTCGCTTGAATATATACTGAATCAATTCGATTAGTGTTATATACAAAGGAATAAAGATATTATTCTAACAAGATTAGTGATCATAAATTCATTATATTAACAAATTCATGTTCTCTCTTGTAGCAATCTTGATTGTCTGTCTTTGCTTTTCCAATTCTTACATTAGATTCTGTGAGTCATCAGAACAGTGTCCAAGGAGAATCAGATTCTGAGCCAGAAACCTTCATTCACAACATAACAAACAAACTGGGCAACATTTTTTCTAGTGACAGTAGTGAGGCTGATGTCAGTGAGACCGATGACAATGACGATGCCTTTGATCCATCCCTCAATGATCCAGTGTTTATGACTTCAAAGGGGCTAATACATGCTGGCATGAGTGGTATGTTGTCGAGCAAACTATTGTAGCACACTCTGCATGTTGTCAGCACATTTGTGTTATGTACAAACTTGTTACACTATGTTCGTTACCAGCAATGCAAGTTTTGCAGAAAATAACAATAGAAAAAAAGAAATGTTGTTGAATTGATTTAATGTCTTTATTATTGAATTGCATGATTGTTGTCTACAGCTTTTATTATCTGCAGAATAATTTGTGTTTTCATTATTTTTCAATGGTTTTCTTTAGTCATTTTTTGTTTGTCTATACATGCATAAAGCAAAAGTGTGTGGTGTCCATCCATGCATCACTTGTCAATGGTCTCTGAGCAAAAGTAATGGAACACTTGGAATCAGTAGGCAATTCCTGTGGATATCTTACTTTTGTTTTAAATGATTCAAAGTTTTGAAACTGAGTTTGTATATGAAATGACAACACTTGATTGGAAACAAGCTCTGGCATGCATGCTATTTCTACAACAAATTCTTTATTTAAGCAGAGTTCTCATTCTTGTTGATCCATGTGAGCCACAAGGCACTGGAAGAAGGCCAGAGAGCAAAATGACTGAAACATTGTGATGACAACAATGAAAATGGGGAAACAAGTTCGAAAATTCTAAATATTAATCAACATTCCTCATCTCAGAAATACAACCTTAAGCCCAAGCTTAACTCTAACACATTCCTCATCCTAGAAATACAAATATTGCAAAATATCTAGGTTAAACTTTAACATATATATTTAAGAATAAAGATACAATCGTTAGCCAGCTCATCTTGCATACCTGTTGAGTATTTACATAAAACGCAATCCATTCACAAGCTATATATTTGTGTATGTAACTATTTTAGAGACTGCTAACAATACAATTGTATGCAAAATACAAACTGCAAACATAATACAATATTTAACAAACTTCCTACCTGAACAGTTTAACATATTTTAGAGTCAGCTCGTGTGTATATTTTGAACTGTTGTTTGGGTCTATGCTGGTGAGGGTAAAGACTGAGAATATTGTTAAATATTCCCTCATGAGTGTCTGACGGATTTTATTTGGACTTTCCATTTGATGATTGGATCTGAGTAACTATCTTGCTTTCTTCTTCATGTTTTTTGAACTACATAGCTTGGATTAATATGAATCACATAGAATATTTATAATATTATTTTAATTCCATAACATCAAAAATCTCCAGATGAATTGTATCATAAATTCCTCAGAGCTTTCAATTATCATTTCCTGTTTCAGGTTGGACGTGAAGGGTACAGCCTCTTTACAATCAGCTTGCAGTCTGCTGATTGATTACTTAACTGCTGACTAGTTCAAAATATCACTCCTTTCTTTATATCACATGAATAGGATTGGAATTGTTATAAATATGATACTTTGACACCAATGTTACCAATGTGTAAATCAGCCACGAATGTTAATAATGTGTAAGGTTGAAAAACTCCCCGCTCCTCTCACACTATACGTTTCCTATCCTTTGTGTTTTAATCTGGGCCTGCGAATCACATGTTAGATTCGCTGTTAGTGAAAAAGACTTTTATTTATTTATTTTTTTCTCATTAAAACGATGAAAGGGAGACAAGCAAGTAATCATGGGAGAGAAAAGAACAGGACACATTAGAATCACAATTTATAAACATAAAAAAATAAGACACTTGCAAGAATCAACAAAGGCGATATTATGCAAACATAACAAGTGTTTATTAAATGAACCTGACTTATATATGCTCTGTTGTTACTGAATCTTTTAAAGAGACTGCAAAATAAAAATGCACTGATAGTATATGCTAATACATATATTGTCATAAATAATTATATATATATATGAAAAGAATAAACCAAAGGAATGACAAATATAAGACAAAAGATCACAATAAACAGGTCATGTGAGAAGAATCGATATTGGAATCTTATTCATGACTAAAAAAATGGCCCAGAAACATGGTGAATTTATACATAAAAGAAGTTTGATTGGATGTTCTGCTGACTTGGCAGGCTGAGAGCAGGCTTGAAGCGTTCTCTTGAATAATAGCGATGGAGAGGCACTTGTAGAGCCAAGTAAATTCATAATGGTCATAATGCTTCCTGGCATGACATTGATATATCACGGCGATTGAGGAAGTCTTGTATGACAGAATCAATTGCTTCACTCGTCTCCACGGCGATTGGATTGAATATGAATTTTGATCGCTTGTGACACTCCACTGATGATGCCACATGGCCAGAGTTTGTTGCTGATTTTATTATTGACAATAATGCAAATGTGTCGACATAAGTCGCATCCCATATTAGTACTTTTTGTTTGAAAAGGGAAACTGTCAGGCTGTCGGATCATTGCCATCTACTCTGTCAAGGCCAACTGTTTCAAGGATTGACATATCATCTGACATTATTAAGAGTGCTGTGTCTAGGGAATCTGCCGGCGCTCTTCCTATATGACAGGATGTAGAGTCTATATATGGCAAATATTCTATTTCTTTACAATTAAAAAAATATAAACAGCAAAATAAGCATGAGAATTTTGTAACGCTGCTTTTTTTTTAAAATAAATAAATCATCAGTTTGATAAAGTGGATTCTGTTGAGTAGTTGGGTTCGATTCTTTATCGATCTATTTTCTTGTTACTATTTTATTTAGTTCTGATAATTTGATTTCATTCTTTCTTAAAAGATGGTCTTCAATAAAAATCTTAAATGAATAAATTATTCTTTTGTAAGTATCTATAAATATTACCTACATTTATTGAGTTGTTTTTTAATTGTACAACATTTTATAATTGTCATAATATGTGAATACATCATAAGAGTTAAACAATAGAGTTTTTATATTAAAGTCAAGAAAATCCTTATAAGCTATTTTCACCAGACAATTTTTCAAGAAAATAATGGCAAAATAGTTTGTTCTGTTTCGCATTTGGCAATTTCATGCAGTTGTTTTCTTTCTCTGGCAAATACATGTTGTTTAATTCTACCATTTAATCGTTGGGAATTCGTCCTGCATACCTGAATCATACCAGTAGATAAATTGATATATTTTTATGAAATTCTTTGGTTAGTAGATAAACAAATTCAAAACAGACCAACAACATGATTTTGCTATAGGACAGACGCCGTTGGAAACGATTGTTTTAACCTTATCAAGATTGTCCAATCTTCTTTTCACTTAAGTGTTTTGGAGGTTTTAGGCTGGTCTTGTGTGCACCAAAATAATTAGTTGTTTAACCAATGTGAAGTAACCAAGTATCTTTTTGAGCAGAACATTTTGACATTGTTTGGGCATTTAAAAAAATTATGTGAAAATTTGTCAGGTGAAAATAACTATTAAGGAATAAAAAATGATTCTTAAATATATATTGTTTAACTCTTCTTATTTATCCACATCTGATAGCAATTTTATGAATGATCATTTGAATGTAATCAAGGATCACTCATGAGTTGGAAGAAGATATTTAATTTTTATATTTAGCGATTAAGTTTCTAACTTTTATCAACATCCAGGCTATAAACTCAAGTATTCTTTATTTGATTTGTACAGAGCAGATATGTATCTGTTGTTCCCTAATGTATATAGATTAATGAACTCTGTTTCTCTTTTTGATCTGGGTAGGTTCCATGACTGATGAGGTAGATTGCAAACAAGAGGAGGAAAGTGATGCACTCCTGTGTAATTATATCATCATTAACTCTAAAGACATATTTCAATTGAACATGACTCCTGCAGCCATCAGTGTAATCAGTGATGTCACAGAGGTAAGTACCACATGCACACAATGAACAGAAAATAAAGTATCAGCACAAATTCAATTAGCAGATGATTGATTATTAAGCAGTGATTTTTTAATTAGTTCCTTTCTGAATGATTAATATCTGTTTGTATACGTCTTTGGGAATTGAACTTTTTACCCACCCCCCAGTATTGCACAGAATATTTACACTATAAATACAATAGTAAGATACAGATCAATTTTTTGTTCAATATTTCAACTGAAAGTTTCCTCTTTTGCTTTTTTTACTGTTATTTCTAAATTCATCTAATTTCATGTTACAAGTTTCTACCTAATTGGAAGAGAATTTTTTTTTTTAAATGTCCAACATAGTTAGAAAATTTGAAGCATAAAAATAACAACTCTTACTAAAATGACTGAATGACATAAAATAAGACAACAAAACCAATTCCCTGAATGGTTTCAGTCCTTCCTTACCAACTAAGAGTTAGTATTTGCCCTTCTGGGGCTATGAGTTTAAATTGTGTTTCAAATTACTTCTTTATATCTGATTCATGTGCTTGAAACTTTATTGTAGATTGTGAAAAAATATAACTTGAACATTAAACTAAAGTAACAAAAATAGAAAAAATGTTTAAAATAAAAAAAATATACATAATTTTCTCTGATTTTTTATGCCTATTTTCTATTTATTTCCCTTGTCATAAAACAAGATAAAATCCATCAACTATTTTTCTTAAAAGTTGTTTTCACTGATTCATATTATAAACCAACATTTGTTTCCTTATTTTAAACTATTTTTTAGGCTTTGATGTCTCCAGCAGCTTCAAAAATTACACGGGTGAAAGATCTTGCTGCCTTGGAGATTGTTAACGAAGTGAGTGATTTTTGGCATTCACATTTTCAATGTTTCACAGGAAATACAGATTTTACAAACTAACACATGCAGACATCACTCAGCACTTAGTTCTAAATCAAAGTTTTTTACTTTTCAGAAAATTTGAGAGATTTATGAAAATAATATTTATGGTTTCTTGTAGAAGTGGAAATTACTGAATGAGCTAACTTTTATATATTTTTGTATTTATTATTGATCTTTTCTCTTATCACACTTTCAGATTATAATAGACTACCTGTGACCTGTTAGGTCCGTATTTGTTATATATATTATTAAATATATAATTTATTAAGATGGGCATAACTATTGCTTTCTCCTATTTTGTCCTTTAGTCCTCCTCACATTCTATGAGCAATGTTTTTGACAAAGTGGGAAGAATTGCTGTTTTCGGGAACAGCTGTTGTTTTGAGTGAGTGGTATTTGGACATTTTCCATCCTCTCATAGTATTCATCATCATTCAACTGTCATTCTATTTATCACATTAACCCTTATCGTCCAGTAGTTTTTTGCTTTAATGAGTGGTGACTCATTAATAAAAGAAAATTGACAATGATTTATATCTTATGTTCTTACAAGCAACTATTTCGTTAAAAATGGATGTCGTCATAATGGATGCATGGTAGCTTTTTGGCAACTTTTTCAAATAAATAAATATATATATATATATATATATATATATATATATATATATATATATATATAATTTCTTTCTTGATAATAATTTGTGTTTTATCCAATATTTCTTCTCTCTTTCCCACTCTCTCCTTTTTCTTTCCTTTTTCTTTCCTCTTTCCCCCTCTCTTCTTTTTCTTTCCTCTTTCCCCCTTTTTCCTTTTTCTTCTCTCTTTCCCCTTCTCTCCTCTCTTCTTCCTCTTTCCCCTTCTCTTCTCTTTCTCTTTCATTTATTTGTGTCATTCACCCTTTATTTACGTTATTCACCTTTTGTGACATCATCCAGTGTGCATGGTGACAAGCAAGATAACAAGCAAGATCTACAGTTTTAGTCGATTGATTCACCACAGCTTGAGAAACTTATTCAAATCTAGTCTTTCTTAGTGGTCGATTATTTTTCCTACATAATTTATACATTTTTTTAAAATTCTCTTATATGCATTGAACATGATCTCTGCATTATCATTAGATGCCAGTTAATGTTTGTGTTATAAGGTGAAGGTGGGCGGAGAGATACAAAACTGTGATTGGTTCAACAATGTCACAAGTTAAGTTGGGTGGCTTTTGATATAGTCAATTAAGAGTTGGCAAGATACATGATGCATAAAGATGGCAATATAGGTCAATCTTCCTCATAGTCACTTGGAAAAAGAAAAGAATATTAAACATCCTATGAATGTATGATGCAATCAAACCGATTGGTGATTGTTCTGAATTTAAATTAACAAATTAATATTTTAACTATTCTACATCGTTTGTGGTCATCAGTTCATCTATGAAGTCCAGCCATGACAAATATGATATCGAAGATGGCAACTAAAACATGGTTCATATATAGGTTTCAGATGAAGCCAATAAGACGTCACATAAAAGGAATATACAACATTTGTTTTACAATTATTTTTAAGTAATTTCAATTTAATAATTTCATAAATATATTTTAAATAAATATTTATAGCTACTTGATTTAAATGACTCAAGTGGGTTCACTCTTATTATTTTCCTGAGGAACATTTTATTTAATCGGACTTTCTGTGAACATAACATATTTCTTTAAATTGAATATATAAAACATGTATGAAAAATATACTTTATCCACTTGGCTATGTCTCCAATAGGATCTAGTGAATAAGAGTGTAGATTAAGAGGTATCATAGAGTAAATTCTACCTAGAGGTTATGAGTCGAATCCCAGGTGAAGGAACTTGCAGAAAATTAACTAATAAGAGAAATCTTAAAGGCATGGAATGTGAAATGGGTGGTTTAAATCCCCTAACATCTTGAGTGTTGATGGGATGCCGCAGCATATTTTAGATTTAAGGCATGTGGTCTATGTAAACGATGGAGATGTAAGCACTGAACATGAGAGCAATGAAGGTGAGGTGATTTCAATGCAAAGACTGCAGAGAGAGCGTAATATGCCGCTTTGGGCACAGGATTATGTGATGTGAAATAGTCTTTGATGATCATGGGGGGGGGGGTTTAAGATACTGTGATAAATTGCCTTGGTGACAATATCTGTTAAGTGAGATGGCACAAGCAGCCAAGTTGTCAATTGAGTTATCCCCCCTTTGCAAATTTTGGAGACTCTAAACATAGATGGCTCTGGTTGGTAGGGAATTATCACAAGTGGTGGGTTTATTAGTATGAAAACAGTAACTTTTGGATTGAAGAGTTCAGTTGATTTTTGGTCAGCAGAAAGTGAACAGTGGAGATTAAGATTTTTCGTTGCGGTGATGCCGAAGGAAAGTTAATTTAATACCGTTACTGGATTACAAAATAAGAGCATTTGATGAACGGTTCAGTTCGAAATTCCTGGAAGGTTACCGACTTTATTAAAAGGCACTTGAAGAAGGCTGGAGAGTATAATGGCCGAAACGTTATGAATATGACAACAACCAAGATGAAGATAATAGTTCGATACATGAAAATAATAATACCACCTCATCTCGGAAATAAGTACATAATCTCATTAAGTGTGAACAAAACAAACATTTGTTGATTTTTTTCCAGCCATTATCTAACTATTGATTAGTCTTTGGTTTTTACCATTTCTGTTATATAAAGAAGACAAAATCTTTGAATCTTGTTTAAAACTTTGCTTCTCTGCAACTTTCACTTCATCGGTACTGACAAAACAATAGTGTGAGGGAAGAACAAGAACTTTAAATTTATTTAATTTACATGTATTTATTTTATTTTTTAGTTGGGATGTCATGCTGTTGTAACTGTACATCATTCCATAAAGGTAATTATTTTTTGTCATGCTGTTGTAACTGTATATCATTCCATAAAGGTAATTATTTTTGTCATGCTGTTGTAACTGTATATCATTCCATAAAGGTAATTATTTTTGTCATGCTGTTGTAATTGTATATCAGTCTATAAAGGTAATTATTTTTGCCATCACTTATTCTGTAGACAGCATATTGGCTACTTCCATCTTACACATTCTTAAAAAATAAATCCAACAAGCTGTCTCATACTACAATAAAGCCATCACGAGAATGGCTTTAAGGAAAAAATTGCATATACACCTAACCAACCCACCAGACTACATAGACCCAATAGAAAATAGAACATTATCTGGTCCCACCCCTTTTCCTTAGTGTGAAATTCAATGTTGGCAAACACTTCCTCCACTTGTTAGATAAATATTTCCCATCATCAAGCAATCTTCATAAGCTCTTTAACAGAAACAAATTTAAAACCAGTTACTCCTGCTATCCACTGTAGAATATCTGAAATCCTCTAAAACCAAAACCCCCGATCAACCCACAACTCCACCTGCTCATGCAAAAATATAAAATGTGTCCATCGAGAGAGGAATGCAGTGAAATCCGTGGTTTATGAAGCCAAAGTTACCTAAGGCTCCACTACCATGAAAGAGGAAATCTATATCGGTATGACACAAAGAACATTTAAACAAAAATACTATGCTTATAACAGTACCTTTAGGTACTCAGACAAACAAGGTGTCACCTCCTTGGCAGCCACTATATGGAATCTTGAAGATTCGAACACCCCATACACAATCAAATGGAGAATTATCGAACAACAACAATCATATAGTGCCATATCCAAGAAATGCTTGCTATGAACTACTGAGAAATTCAGGATACTCAAAGCAATTAACAAACCATCAATAAATTGTATCAACGTCAAGTATAAGGTTTTTAAAAGGTGCTTGCACAAGAAAAAATTCCTTCTAGCAAGATGGCCATTCAGTAGAAACACCTAACATACAGAACATCATTGGGCTCACACCATCTCACACAGACACTAACAGAAAACGACACATCCTGATTAATGGATCACACCCGCACTTTGCATCACCATAAATAATAATCGCCACCCCACAAATCTAACACCATTTACACCAATTATCACAAACATAAGTTCCCACATCACTACATACCTCCACCAGCCTATTCCAGACACACACTACACCCTACTATATGCTTAACAGTGGACTTACCCCAAATAAAAAATATAATAAAAAGAAAAAAGATTTTTTAAAGAACAAAGAAGATAATTTTCCAAATATACACATGATTTCAACCACCATTACTACAACTCCAAGACATTCCCTTTTAAAATAATTCATGGCGACACAGCTACCTTTCATATATACATGCATACACCCCCTCCCATAATCCCAGCAGCCATACCTACTAGTATACCAGCTGACATACAAGATCCTCTCAGACAATTCCCACCTTCTCCAACACCAATTTCACAACAATAACATAACTGTAAAAATACATAGTTAATTATTTAATTCTTTTTTCTATTATAAATGATATTCAGCTACCCACTTAACTAATTAAAAATATCAAATCTAATCAACATTATTTAAACTTAATCAACTCCTCCTACCATAAATATATTAAAATAAAAAATGATATATGAGAGATTAGCTTGACACAGTAACAATACAACATTTGCAATAAAACTAATTAAAATTATTAATTTTTTTATTAAAGGACATAGAATTAATCACATAGATATTTGGAGAAATCCTTCATAACATACCATAATCAACGTTATTAGGTCTTACTTTTTAAGAGTTAATCAATACTAATTAGATTATACAGTTTGATACGACCCCAACAAAGTGCACATGCGAGAAAAATTGAGAGAAAAATTCCTATATTCCTTATTTAACTAACCAGACATTCCTTACTGTTTTGCACTCTTATCAAATAATGGACTGGCCAGTGATAATTTCATAAAACACTGGTCACCATCGCAAGTCCAAGTTAGACATTTCATAACAATAGTTAGCAAAAGGGATGAACTTTCTAATATTGCTACTTGTTTTAAATGATATTCACTTAACTACATTGTTTTCTAGAAAAATCCCTTATTATTAAATGCGTAAAAAATCCACGCTGAGTAAATAAACAAATTATACAGCCCATAAAAATCACAACCGCAGACTAATGACAGAGAATGCTTTCACATACGATAAATAAGCTAATACCAAATATTTCCACATGCACTTACGCAATAAACTGCTTACCAAATAAATAAATAATAAAATAATAGAATTATTTGTTTTTTTAAATTCAATACAATTCTACACTTTATCAAACAGCGAACACCTTGTAAAACCACCCGGAAATATTTTTAAAAGAGAACTGCAACGATTTTCACTGGTAGCTAGTTAACTTAAGATTTTAGACTCTTAGCTCCTAACAAGACTGATGAATCTTTTTAGAATAAAAACAATCCTGATTTTCTCCAGGATGACTAGATAGATGATCTTGATCTTGCTAGACTCTTTCTTGAAATAGCCTGAGGTATTCAAGTGCAAGCATCCTACATCTAGGAACACCATCAGTGCATTAGATGAAATTTTCAGTCATTTCGGGGTCCCCCGGACACTGGTCAGCGACAATGGTACAACGTTCACAGAAAAGGAATTTAAGGATTTTTGTACTTCCTTGGACATTAAACAAGTGCCGTAAGGCAGTACTAATATGTAATAATGAACAATGGGTGAAAAAAGATTCTGCGGATTCATCAACCCAATATTTAGATCGGGAGAGGGGGATTTTTATATTTCAAAGAAACAAGAAATATTTGTTCTTTTAATAAAAGTAGATATTTTGGAATGTGGCGAACGGACTAACAAAGGCAATCAAATATATAAAGTCTGACATATGTCACAATAAATATATATGAGCCACACTGATGATCTGTGAAATGACGAAACAGCTTTCTGTGGATGACTTATATCTAAATGAATAAATTGGAAAGTTTTTTCTATCTATCCTAACTATATTAACATCAAAACAGATTATACTTATTTAAACTCTACGATACGGCATAAGAATTTGAAATACCATATACATAGTGAACTGCAAATACCACAAAAACATTTAGGTCTTCTTAATTTGCATATTTATTTTATAAGCAGCTCTAATAAATTAATATTCTGTAAAATACAGTTGTAATTTTGCATTGTCATATTTTCTTATATATATGCAATATTTTCGTCGATAGTAAAACGTCTGATATCGCTGGGATGCTGAGAACAGATACCACACTTTAAAATATTTATATGCAGAAAATATAAAAAATTACATTTTAAACAAATTGGGCATGTATTTTGATCTTAGCCAAAAAGCCAAGGAAGCATAGAAATAATGTTTTTAAGGCTATGCATTTTTACATGAATGAAAAAAAAAATGATTTAATCCATTATTGTATTATCTTTTAATGGAGCGGGTAGTGTAGTATCGGTTCTGTTGTCATAAAACCGTCTTACCAGGAATTACCTCCTCCTTTTTTAAGAAGGTGGGGGGTAATCCTCCAAGGTATTACATCCTCCTTTGGGAAAGGGGGTAATATAGTATCTGTTCTGTTGTCATGCAACCATCTTCTCAGGGACTACATTCTCTTTTTGGGGGGCGGGTAGGTAGGTGGGTAGTGTTGTATCTGTTCTGTTGCTATAATATCATATAGTATATGTATATGTTCGTTCCTCATGATACCATCCTCCCATGATTATCTTCTCTGTTGGTGTGGGGGGGGCGTGGTAATATATTATATGTTATATCATGATATCATCCTCCCAGGAATTACCTTCTCCGTTCGTCATGATGCCATCCTCTTAGTCATTACCTCCTCCTTTGGGGGTTAGTGTAGTATATGTCCGTTCACCATGATATCATCCTCCAAGGCTAGCAAAAAATATGCGACCGGAAGGAGCATATTTTTGCTAGTATATATATGTATATTACTTTTTTATTTTCTTTGTTAATAATCTTAATTATTACAGGGATCTAAAAAAATATACCTGTTTATGAGATCACTATTTAAGTAAAAAGTAAGTAATAGATGTATTTGCATCAGACGTTCTATTATTTTTGCAGTGTATTTATTTATTAAATAGATAATGAGAATGAGAATGATGTTAATGAGAAGACTCTAATCTTTCCTTTTTGTTTGTTTTTCAGAATCCAGAACAAAAGATTAAAGGCTGTTCTGTCGTGCAAAACATAAACGTAAATGATACTGTAGAAAAAAAACTTGTAAGCTCACCTGATTGGACAACCTCACCTGATGATGAGTAAATATATTTTGTTGCTCTCTTATCCCCCCCTCTCCCTTTCTCTCTCACACACATATATATATTGAACAAAAATAAAAAATAATAACTTTTTATTCGTACATTTCAAATTCAATTACAAGTTTAAGAATATTCTTAAACCATAAGTGAAGTGAATTTCACAAAGTAACGTCATGCTAAATAATTTTGAAAACAGGCATTGAAAATGAAACGTTCAAAATCGATTCTGGCTTGTTTGAGCTTGTGGGATAGAAATGCACTTCCGACGATCTAATTTACTGTGAAACTGCAATAAAATGTTAAGATGAATCCATTTTAAATATTTATTATTGTTATATATATACTGATGACTGTGTATCGTTTTTTTGGCCAGCACAGAGGTTTTGATTTGCACTTGTATACAGTGCTCGATGCCTTCTCGGACAGAACTTGATGCAACTTAAAGGATTACATGCTTTCTAATATACCATAATCAGGGTTTCACACACTTTCAGATGGCGTAAAACTCGAATTTGTTGTAAAATTCAAGTTTTGATTCTTTCCATACTCACATTCAATAGTTCTGTAGTTGAATTTTTTGCGTGTGGCATAGTTTTATTCTCAGTCTGTCAAAAAAGCTTATTATTGTTTATTTATTTACTTATCTTTCTTTTTTATTTTATTTATTTACATATTAATTTTAAAAAAATGTTTATATTAAGATTGCATATTGCTTGTATATGTTGTTATATTCTAGTAGCCTCCCTTAGATTCATTTTGCAGCCAAGGGAGGAATAACTCTTTTTCTTAATTTCATAATTGATTCATTACTATCTTAATTATCATTTTTTTTATTCATGGTTGGAGTATGACACACATTTTTATATGTTTTTATATACCACTATGAGTAACAATACAAAAAACTAAGAAAAAGTGTACATAGGAGCAACAGAAAATACATTTAAAGCCAGGCACACCTACCACATTATCACTCTGAGAAACCCAATATACAAATCTGTCCAAGTATGTATGGAAAGAAAAAGATGAAAATATACTAATATAAAATGGAAAAATGGAAAAGAAGCACCAGTATGTAGCATATACAGTAGAAATTGTGCCTAGAGATAAAATATCAGATAATAAGCTTTAAACAAAGGAATAGGCTCCTAAATAAAAACATGAATTTATTACAAAATGCAGGCATTTAAACAAACATCTACTATGCCAAATGAAGTCAGGCTAAATTATACACACACATATATATAAATAATTGTAATGGGAATAACAAATAACCAAAGAAAATTATCACAGTAATAACAAAAAGAAAAAAAATATTAAATAGCAAAAAGAACTGTAGGATGAAGAAGTCGTGAATTGTATAAAAAAAGGGTTGTAGCATAGATATCCATTCTCTAAGCCTTGCTGCGTAGGAAGAAAAATGGGTAAGCATAGTTTGGTATAAGGACAAACTTCTTCATTACAATTAAAATCAATTTTATTCATACAGTTTCATCAACACAGGGTCTGGAAAGAGTTACGCAGACAAGAATACGAAAATATATTGAATTGGTAGATGCTCATGTACTAGAAACATGTGGTTGCATCTGGGTCATTCTTCTCACATAACCCAAATCGGGGCTAAGGGACGAGACATGAATATACTGTCTAGTCACCTTGATGCTTAAACACTGACTGTGTAAAAAGAGTGCGAAAATGGGAATGATAAAATTTGACGGAAATACCATCCCATAAAAAAGTGTTCAAACCGGACAATGTAGCAATCACTCTGCAAGTGCAGATAAATTAACGCAAAAGAAAATAGATCGTAATCATATAACTGCTACATTACCCCCTGCTTAGGCTTATAGCCGATCAAAACAAGATATGATTTATTGACAGTAGCAGAACAAGAGAAAAAATCTAAACAAACATGTAAATTACAACAAGGGGGAAAATAAATGTTCAGTTTGATCTAAAATGTCTGTTCTTTGATGAAAAGACAAAAATGCCAAAAGAGAAAATTTAACCAATTAGCAAATATCATATTCAAAAGATGCCATTGTAAATGGAAAATGTAAAAATAGCATCTGAGTCTGTCTATGTACTGATCTGTATTGACCACAGGGGAATCTGAGGGGATAAACATATGGCTAGTGGAATTCCGTAAACCAGCTCTGTTGGGGAATATCACAAATCTTCCTTAACTGCGTGGCAACCAAGGAGAACAATAGACACATACTTAATCCATCGTTGAGGATCAGGAGCTGCACGTAAAACAGTTTTCAATTGACAATGAAAGTGCTTGATCATAGCTGTGTGATGACTAGTGTGATGATTAGTGGTCCTTGCACACTTAATATCCAGAATCTTTGAAAATTCTTAAAATAGATTGGATTTGAATTCCCTATCACGATCCGTAGTAATTATTGCAGAGATAGCATAACCTGAAATTCAGCCCATGATTAGAGCACACACTACAGTTCAGTAGAAATATCACTCGATGAGATGGCTTCAGGCCAATGAGAAAAACGATCAATACAGCTGACTGGCCAAAATTCAACTAGGTCAATGTGGACATGGTTAAATCGTGCATCAGGAGTACTGAAAGTTCCAAGTGGGACTCGTGTATGTCTGTGCACTTTAGATTTCTGGCAGGATTTATAGGAATGGGTCCAGGCAGTGATTTCACGTTTCATATTCAACCAGAAGAATCTAGCTTCAATGTGGCAGAAATCGCTAGCAGAGCCAGACCGTGCAAAGAAGAAAAAACAGTTTTGCGATGAGCTTCAGGAATGAAGGAGTTAAGTGAATTCATGGAAGTCTCACACAAGAGTTATTCATCTACTGTAGAGATGGGAATGTATTGAAATTTGCAAGTAGCGAATTCTGGAGCTGACAGATTTAAAATATCCAAACATGGATGGTCCAAAGCCATTTGACGAAAGTTAATGTACTCAGATGAAGCAATAGCACTGATGGGAAGATGAGACAGTGCATCTGCAGCAGTATTTTGTGAACCGGATATATGCCATATCTCGTTGGAGAACTGGGAAATGAAATCCAAATGCCTAGCTGCTCGAGAGAATATTTGTCTGACTTAGCGGGAGTGATGGTCCATATAAATGTCAAATTTGCGACCTGCCAATGGGTGGCAAAAATATTTAATTGCTAAGTAAATAGCCAAAAGTTAATGTCCAAAAGTACTATATCTAGTTTTTGACTAGGAAGTAGGCCAATGGTTGGATTTGCTGCTGGTTATGTTGTTGTAAAACTGCACCTATTGCAGAACTAGATGCATCCACAACTAGAGAAAATTCAGTATCAGGTATGGGATGTGATACCAAAGATGAGTCTGCAAGCCTTGTCTTCACCTCGTTAAAGGTTTTCAACTGATAATCATTTAATGAAATAGCTTCATCCTTTTTGTTTTTTAAAAAAGCTTGGATAAAGGAGCAAGTATATTTGCACAGTGCAAGATGAAATGTATCTAATAATTTAATAATCCCAGAAAATGTTGCAGTTGGCGAAAACAAGTTGGTGGCCATAAATCCTGCAGAGCTTTAACTTTTTCAGGAAGGAGTGAAATTCCCTCCAAGCTAATGACATGACCCAAAAAGACAAGACTTGTAGCACCAAAGATACATTTTACAGAGTTTATCCTGACATGGTACCGCTGCAAATGTTCAAAGAGAAAGCAAAGATAAACCAAATGTTCCTCTGGCTAGGAGCTAGAAATTTAAGTCATGTACTACTTCATCCATTAAATGCTGAAAAGTACAAACTGCGTTACGTAAGCTAAACGACATAGGTAAAAATGCAAATGCTCTGAAAGGAGTAGTCACAGCAGTCTTTAGAATATCAGCTGGATTAACCGGAATTTGGTGGTAAGTCTTTACCAGATACAACTTTAAAAATTTTTTACAGCCATGAAAAGACGAAACGAAATCCTAAATATGAGGAACAGGATAACGATTGGGAACAGTAATTGTGTTCAAACGACGGATATCCCCAAACGCTTCAGAACCTTAGGCAAAGGAGATGCCCAAGGGCTAGAAAAGAGATAGATAATCCCTAGCATGTTATTAAATTCAACCTTCCCTGCCTTTAACTTTTCGGGAGATAGGTGACAAGGACGTACAAAGAAACAGGGGCAGGAGTAGTCTCGATGAAATGCATCATAGAGTGAGCAGACTGATTTATTTCAAAATTGAAATTGGTCAAATCTGGAAAGGAATTTAGTAACGACTGATAAGGGTCTTCAGTAGAGGCTATAAAAATACAGGACTAGTAAGTGGTTTAAAAACTTTCATACTAGGTATTGATAATTTAGTATATGAATCACCAGTTTGCATCTAAACATACCCACTAGCAAGTTAAAATAGTGGAGAAAATCAGCACCTAAGATAGGGTAGGGTATGTCTGTGACAATGAAGATTCACATGAAGTCTCTATGTAGGTGCAGGTTTAACGACCAAAAAACTTGACTAAACGTGGGTATGGGAGAGTTGTTTACAGCCTGGAGTATAACCGGCGTGGCTGGTGGTTCTCTTTAAAGAACTTAAGGGGACAAATACTACAAGTGATACCTGTATCAACCAATATGTTATATTGAGAAATAAAATTCTTTACGTAAAAGGAATGATAACTAGATAGATCCTGGGGAGGAGATGACATGTTAATATCTCCTGATTTTCGTTTCCCCTGCCTCTGTGAAATGAAAGCACAAGGCTTGTTACAATGGTAGGCTCTTTCACCAAAACGCCTGTGGTAAAAACATAGTTTGTGAAGACCATCATTATAATGAGCCAGTGAAGGTGAACTACGACGATACCATTGAGAAGGCGACTTCAAAATCTCTAACTCCTTGGTAAGTTGCTTTATTGTCTTCAACATGTCAGCATATATAGAGTCTGTATCTAACTCTGCAGAGACAAAAAGCATCTCAGCCACAATATGAGAAATTGCCATCGTGAAGGGACTACCAGTAAAACTCATAATTAGTATCGCAAAAGAGAAAAAATATGAAAGTTAATATCGAAGACAAAAAATTTTAGAATAATAAAAAATATGTCTAAACTTTCATAAGAAAAAATTCCAGATAAGCTATGCTTGAAAAAAGTTTTCAGAAATACATAATGTTGCTTAAAAAATCAAATGGCAAAAAGAAAATAGGCTACAGTGAGCTACAAAGTGATTTAATTTTTATACTGTCTGATAGGGGGGGGGGGGGGCAATAAAAAATTCTTTCAATATGGCCGCCTCACCTTAAAAGACCCTATTCTAGAGGAATTTTTTCACCACCAAAAATCCCAGCCACCATCTTCAATTCGAATGGAAAATAAAGAGAGTTGTTAAGGAGGCTGGCTTTTGTTGAAAACAGAATGTGGTATCCCGGAGTTCCATCTCATCTGGCCACTTCTAGCAAAGAATGAGAACAGGATAGTATGTCTTGTGACGAAATCTACTCAGAAACTTAATTATTTTTCATGCCAATTCTCTGAGCAAGAATTTGAATTGCGCCTGTGCAGAGGCGTCCTCACGCCTACGCAGTTATATAAGTCCAGCAATCATTGTGCATTAGCCAAGCCTAATCATAACTCAACAATTGCGCTTACATACAAACAAAATAGATCTGTGTCATGCAACTGCTACACGCTTAACACTGACTGTGATTAAAAAAAGTAGGAAAATGGAAATGAAAAAGATTGGTGGAACTGTTCTGACCAGACAATGTATTAATCACTCTGCGAGTGTGGATAAACTAACACAAATATTGTAACTATATAACTGCTACAACAACAACAACAACCAAATTATAAAATTATAATAAGAAGAAGAAAAAGAAAGAAGAAAAAGTCCTGTGTCAATTCCAAATTCACTCTGATATTGTTGTTTCATTTCTAATTCTTTTAATACATTTCCTTTTGCCTATCGGAGATTGACCAATGTCAGTAAGTTAAGCTGAGGTGGACTTGGCAATTAATCATTAGCATCCAACTTCTGTTCTAATAATTAATAATAGTAGTCATCCCTCGATTGCAGGGAAGATATGTGTATCCATTGATTAACTCAATAGTGACTCAATAGCCTACACTTATGGACATAGTTAACAGGCAGGATCGATAAATCTAGGTATGACTTATTTTCCCTTATAATCTGCTAAGACCCTCGAGTCATCCATATTGTATATTTTATGCTCGGTTGTGTTATTGTATGATGAACACTAAAGTCTCTTACCTTCAAACAGTTTTGCGTGATACATCTTTATTTATTGGCTGAGGTTTATTTACCCACATACGCCACTTTTAAAGTATTAGAAAAAAAATAGAAGAAAAAAATAAGGAGGATATTACCCACTAACTAATTGGCCAACTGCTTGAAGGTATTACCGTGAAGAGATTACTGACACGTCTCTTGACTTTACACCCAGGCAAACTGGTGAGTACTGATACAACTTCATTCGTGTGGTCAGATAGTCCATAAACGAATTATCTACTCGACTTTATACATGTCAGTTGCTCGAATATCTCTCAGTATGTCTTCACACAGCAGTGGTGCTTGGGAAAGAATGAGACTTTGAGGGGTAGAGGAATAATCTTACATACTGCAACTATGCCCTATTCCTCGAGGCTAACTGGGAGAAAAAGTCATGCACACACCCACATCGCGGCTTCATAAATATGGTATGGAGGTATCTGATTTCAACAGACACACTGCTATCCAAAAAAATAGTATCATCGAGCTGATGTTAGGGCAGGTGGAAAATTACTGCCCTGACATATCACGGAGTGCCATTGTCAAAGCATCGACGTCCTTAACAAGTGTTTGGCAGACCGTAAGACAGCATCATGGCTTCCAGACTAGTGGCTCTCAGTTACTGGACTTTGACTCCAACTGCATAAAACTCAAACCGGAAGGTTTATTCCAGAGATTACCAGCCTTCATTGATGATTCCCTGCTGAGCACTGAAACTCATATCAGACACCATGATAGTCTCCATACAGAAGACGAGGAAGTTACCCTCACATTGAAGAATTTAATAATCCTCACATGGTTGCGCCTACTCCACCCATGTATCCCTAAGTTAGTCAAGCAACATTATGGGACAGAATTGAGGTCACGCACATTGGCGTCAATCAAACCTGAACTCTCCTTGGCATTGGATTCTCTACTCAAGGAGTTAGGAAATGAGGCGTACGTGAATCAAGCATTCACTACACCACATCGTGATGCTAGGAAATCTCAACCGAGAAGAACTATCCCACTGTGTAGTCAAGCAAAGAGGTCTAATACAAACCATTTCCTGAGTAAATGCACCTACCTCTCTGAATCAGACCAGCGATACATGATCAAGGCTCGCCAAATCTTTGACATCCTTGATGATGAGGTATCCACTTATCCCAGGACCTTAAACAAACTACATATAGATGATGAAAATGCAACGGCCTCAAGGCGAGTGAATACTGAACAGTCCTCTTCCATTGACATGTTCACAAATCACCACCCGGTAAGGATCGTCATGGACAGTGGTGCCATAGGGAACATGGTTTGATATTCCACAGCCAAGCGCCTGGGCGCAAAGATCATGGTCACTTCCTAGTCTGCCAGACAAGCAGGCAGCTCCTCCCCACTCAATGTGGTTGGATAAACCAGATTCACTCTGGAGAAAGATAACACAACATGCCATTTTAAAATCTTGATACCGATATACTTAGTAGTGTTCCATTCATGTGAAGTAATGACCTGTCAATAAGACCTGCTAAATCCAGGATATGGATTGGTGACACCCAGTTCAGGTATGGCTCAACTACATCACCACCTAACATAAGACAGGTCTAATGTGTTCATGTTGTACATGCTCCACACTGACAAACCACAGTTGGGACTGGTGAGTACTTGGAACTCTCTATGGTAAAGACGAAGAGTTTGCCATTGAGCCTCAGGTCGCATAGTATAAATCAGAACTTGGTTGCAACACATAATTACAAGGAGTGTAGGAGGCAAGGTGCGGCTTGCAAACACCACCAGTGAACCACAACAGATACAGAGATCACAGCATCTCTTTCAGGCTGTACCCACGTTTATTCCAACAACAACAGCTTCTGGCCTGGCAGGTGCCTACCCGATTCCAACCACACACCAAGAGAACATTACTCCCAGCATGGTCATTTGGCCCTGATGACATGTTATCTCTGTCAGAAAAGATAGAATTTCAACGACCCAACGTCGAATTCTCCGATGTATTCGAAGAAGACCTACCTGGGCATAACGGCATCTGGTCACTTTGAAACCACAATTAACATGGGTCTGATACAACCATCTCAGGCTTTCGTCCAACATCTTGCTGTCGGAGTAAACATACTTGCTGATTTTGCCAGCTGTAATGCTCCTGAATGCAGTACCCTGGCATGCTATGCCTGCTCCTTTGTACGAGAACAGGAGAAGGCCATCATATTTAGGACTTCACTTGCAGAGATCATCAGGGGATCCCCAAAACTCCTTTACACCAGCCGTTTTGCATGGAAAGAGATCCAAAACGAATGCCTGGACCTCAGACGAACACGAGCACACCTTATGCAGGGAGCTCACCCTTCGAAGAAACTTAACAACATCAGGGATGTGAAGAGGTATCTTCAGACCACCATATTGGCTCATATGCTTTGAACTTGGCTGAAATCGTGAATGAGATTTTATCTGCATGTCACCAATGCATATCCTTGAGAAGTTCTCCACTCGTAGCTGTGCCTCAGTCCAGTCAAGATCCCCAGAGTGTGCTCGGCCTTAGGTTTACTGTAGATGTCATCAAAAGGAACTGACAACTGATTTTTGTCCTACGGGAGTATATCAGTACATACACTATCACACTCCTTGTATCAGATGAGCAAAGGGAGACATTGCGAGATGCCATTCTAAAGGCCTGCTTACCTATCAGACCTATCAATAATCGACCCGCGGTCATAGGGATAGACTCCCCCCCCCCCCAGCTTCAAGTCCCTCGGAAACAATGTTCCTGCTTACCTACTATATTTCAATCGAGACAGATAACTAAAAAAAAAACAGCAACCCTGTCGCTTAGAAAGCTGTCTAAGACATCGAGCGAGAGCTCCTTAAGATGGACTCAACTGGTGAACAGGTTTCTAAAGTCTCACTCTCTGTTGCTTGCTCTGCACTGAACAGTATGGTTGGATCACTGGGAGTGTCCCCAGGGAGATCCTGTATCATCGGGACCAGTTTATCAATGAACATATCTACTTTGATGATATGGATTTAATGAAAGAACAGCATCGCAAGCGCAATGCCAACCATGTATACAATGAGCGCTCTAAGGCTCCCAACCGCTCACATAGGCCAGGTACAGAAGTAGATGCTGGGGACATTGTGTACCTTCACGGAGACCTGACAAAAAAAAAAAAAAATGTTCGTGAACGGTACTTTGTGTCATCCAAGCAGAATGGTTTCTGGCTCCCCGTTAAGGGCCAACATATATAAAATCCACAAGGAAGACTGCTTCAGGGTCCGAATCACTAAGGTCACAGCCCAGGGATTAATCCCAGATATCCAGATAACAGCAACGAGGATGATAGCGACTTGGACTTGCATACGAAGCTGACATTTTAGAAACCATTAGCGATGTTGCCAGCAATAATAGATTACCTATAAGCAGGCATCCAACCAGCCAGCCAGCCCAGCCCAGCTCATTGTGACCGAGAAGGATGTTCCAGTTAACTTCCCCCAAAGGGTAAAGACAATACACCCTGTATCGCTGACTGCTAATACATATGGGCACGTTCGTCACACTAGACTTGAGTTGTAGAAAAGTCACACATTCAGAGCTTGGCACAAGATTTTCTATATTGTATATTTCTTTATATTAAGATATGCTACAAAACCATGATTAACTTTATTTTATGCCTAAATGTTTTCGGTTTATTTAAACTTTTGTTAACGAAAGTTTACTTTAAACTTGTCATAGATCGATAAGTATATAAATATAAATATAGTAACCATGCATTGTAATTATCGCTTTATCTCTTAATGTTCTTTTGTTTTACATTCAATCTTTTTCACTGTTATTTTTATTTATCCAGGGAAACAGATGGTCTTAGCTTTTTGCCTCAGGCCCTATCCAATTTAGGTCGTATGGTAACCTTTACAACCACCCAGCCATTTGCTGACAGCATAGATAACCTCATGTCTACTGCCCTGGATAAAAACGAAATTTCATTCCAAGTGAGTCTTTATTTATAATTACTAAAACATCTTGATCTCATCTTAAATATTTTTTTTCCAAAGTAAAATTTTTACTTTGGAAAAAAAATTTTCTTTGGAAAGAAAGAAAAAATGTATTCAACTTGCAAAAATGGACTTTAGGGAGAAAGTCTGCTTTTGTCAGTAATAAGGTGACAGGAAAAAGTTATAGAAAAAAAAAGACACAATTTTGGTTAGGAAAAAGTCATAATTAATAGTGGCTACTAATAAAGTCATAGGAAAAAGTCACAATTTTGTCTAGGAAAGAAAGTCGTCATCACCGTCATCATCATCAGTTTAACGTCCATTTTACATGCTTGCATGTGTTGGATGGCTTAAAAAATTGACTTCCAAACTAACCTATCTCTGGACAGGTTTTTATCCTTCTTTTTCACAAGTCCATCCTTATAACTTCCTCCCATGTTTTCCTTGACCTTCCCCTGTGAGCTGATTCGGCTACCTCAATTGTTCTACATCTACTAACCCAGGAACTCTCATCCATTCTTTTGTGGCCATTCCGTTGAAGTCTCCTGTTTTGCGCAGATTTAATCTTCCTCTTGAGTTCATCAGATCTGAGCCTATCTTTAAGACTTACATTACACATCTATTGTATCGTTCAATCATATCATTTATCTCCATGCAATGCATGTCCTCAACCGCACTGGCCAGGTTTCACTTCCATACATCATCACACTGTGTACACATGCCTGATAGACTCTTCCCTTAGCCGACAGTGATTACGCTTTGTTGGTTAGTAATGGCAAAAGCTCCCTGAACCTACTCCATGCACTCCTAATTCTTGTTATCACACTAACACCTGCTCCACCCTGTGCTCCAAGGGTATCACCAAGGTAACAAGATTTCTGAACAACCTCAATAACTTTGCGATCCACGTATAATTTCTCCATATCTGAATTCACATTTGTCTCCATTGTCTTACACTTCTTGCTCGCAAACTGGTTGTCCTACCAGTAATTCCACTGCACTTCTTGTGTACCCAATACCTGCATGTACCACAGAAAATTGAGTTGCACTTGACTGTCTCAGGTAATCAAACAAAAATATTTAAATCTATCACAATTGATTTAAGAACCATAAAGCATTAAACTATTAAAATAGAAAATCATGATCACAGTAAGATTATCAAACAAAAAAAATGAAGATTCGTTAGTATTTTTTGTCAAACCTATATAAACCATAAAAATATGAGAAATAGACAGTTAACCTTTCTATTAAAGAAACACTGTCCTGTTTATTTGCTTTGCTTTTCCTGTGATTTTGTTTTACCTGGATTCACTTGTTTCATATTATCTATATATATATAAAACTCAATATCTGTGTGTATGTGTTCCCTATAATCTATATAAAATCTAAAAGTGTATTCTTATGTCAAATTTACCGGGGAAAGATAATAGAAGTGCATCCATAAGGGTGCTATGGGGGCCACACCTCTTTTAAAACATCAAATATATTTTATTTTGATATGTATTAAATTCTCCAGGGAAGACATGTAAGTGATCTCAAATCTCTGTTACCCTCTGTTCCGAATATCTGCATGGCCCCCACCCCTAAGTGACCCATAGGGGCATGACCCCCCCCACCCTTAAAATTTCAAATACATACATCCGATTTTTCGTATGAGTGTAATTTTGAAAGTCAACTTAACAAATGTCAGAATTATTTAGTTGGGAAAGTCTCAGACTGAAAACATCAAATGTGCAGTTTCGATTCTACCCTCCGATTTTTAAAAAAATGAAATCAAAGAATCATTTTTTCCTTTTTTTTTAATATAATAAAATGTAAGTGAAGCATTTTGGTTTATTTAGTACATAACGCCTCCTCTGTCTCTTTTCCTCTCTCTCTCTCTCTCTTTATCACTCTAAATATATCTAGATCTATGTATATATATTCTATATCTTATATGTATATATATATATGTATATGTATATATATATATATATATATATATATATATATATATATATATATATATAAAAATCAATATCTGTGTGTATATGTATGTGTTTGATGTTTGATACCTGCTATAGCTAACATCTTCTGGAAGTATAATGATGAACGACAAGTTAGTGTGGTGGACCTCATTCATTTTTCCAGGAGTTCAGATCTGGGTTTTTTCATACACAGACACTACTGACTCTTTTAATTTAGTTGTTGTGATTGGATACCGGACTCCCCCTCAGTCTCTAAATAAGTCTGGACAATAAATGCAACTACAAACAGTAGCATGGGGCATTCGATTGTATTCTGTTAAATCCTATTGGATTACCTGTAGTTACTATTGTTTGTACAAGCTATATATGTTGGAATAAACCGACTATTTTAAGACCTTTACACTCTGGTTATTTTGTTATTTATAACTACTTACCAAGTTATATCATTAATGTAGTCGTTTGAGTTCAAAACTGACATTGGTATGTTTGTTACAAAATAGGATGGCAAACAGCTAATCATGGTATAAGATTTTTGTTATCCATTGTTACTTGCCTCAAGTGGAATTGTGACTCTATTATAATGACACATCCTGCTATGCTAGTTCCCATGAACTGGAGTGGCTTGATGCTAACTTCTTGCATTTCTATATTTATCTATGTTATTGAAGAAACAGAACTGTTAAGACATTTTTCTAGCATAATTAAATATAACTTTACTTCTATGGATAATATAGAATAAAGAGACTTAATATTTTGCTATCGAATTTGCAGACATGTAAATTACATGGATGCAAAATTAAACAATTAAGAAGCAACATTAAAAAAAGAAAGCCATTCTTTCTCTAACTGCTAACAAAGACATTCAAACATATTAGAAAGTGGTTAGATCAACATACATGAATGACGATGAGAGAAATGCATATATTGTGTAGTGAGAGGCGATTTGTTCAGTTCATTACACATTATGTCTCACTACAAGAACTAAAATGGCCATTTTTCAAACACAATCCCAAAACTAAAAAATATTTTAGCATGTATTTTGTATTGTTAAAGTGTATAGACAAAAACCTTTAGGAAACAAACATTGATTCACTAATAATAGTTAGCTTAACTCAGAAAAATTATATCCCAACATAGAAACATTTAGTATGGCTAACTATCAATTTATCCCATCTTTTCTTTATTAATACAGTTATAACTTTACTAATGTATGTAATATCCGTTTATATTATTTTTAAGTTCGATGGCTTTGAGCCTCTCACCCTATCCTATGCCAGAGCCTGCCACAAACTTATTCCAATGACGCCTGTCAAGGTGAGTATTTTTTCCTGTTTTTTATTTTTAGATGAATCATTTTAGTAAATTATATTCTTTTTCTTTTTAATTCTAATTTTGTTTAAAATTGTTATTTTCAGAATAACACAAAATACTGTTTTGTTTGGGATGTGGATATTTATCATGGAAGGAAACTCATCAAGGTTAACTCCCCATTGAAGGTAGGCACATATGATTTCCATTTTTTTGTTTTTTTATTTTCCTACTCATTTAGTTTGTCCAGTTGAAGAGTTTAAATGCAAAATGCGATAAATGCCATTTTCAATGTAATTGTTTTCACAACGAAAGGGTTTGCATTTCATCATTCTATCAAAATTATTTCTTTACATACACATTTGCCTTTTTCCCTCTTTTGAATAATCAATTGTGACACAACATGAGATAAGTACATACAGAATATTCTATAAAACCTGATTTTCATGGCGAATTAATAAATAAATAAATAAATTTAAAGTTTTAGAATAAATGTAAATAACAAGTTTCAATATTATGTGATATACTAGCAGGAAACCCCGATGCTGCCCGGGATTGAATCCTTTTGTGCCTAGCTCATAACACCATATTACCTTTTGTATTTGATTTATTTACATATTTTTCCCAATTAAAAAGAAGATAATAGGGGACTTGTTGACACATGTTTTCATATAACAAAAGTGAAATACAAGTTTAACCAGACAGTACAAATAATAGAAGGGGTGAAAGCTACCCAGACAGAAGGAGGAAGAACTCCTAAAATCAGTCCACACATTTTTGGAAGAAAAGGATTGACTAGCCAATCAAAAGCAAAAAAATCTTGTTGCTAGGCTAGAACAGAAAAATTAGGAGTTAGTGAGACGGGAGCCAAGTGAGAGGACATATGGGCAGATGATAGAGGAAAGCATACCTAAATTTACTGCCGACTCACAGACAAAGTCAAGAAAATATATGCACTTTCACAAAAAGTAGATTCAACAATTTATCAGCCAAAATTAGTTTTATCAATAATGCCTTCTTTCTAGTTAATCTTTCAATTTTTAGAATCTTTAAAATAGATCTTTTTTGGTCTGAGATTGAAATATTTTGTACCAGCATTTTCAAACTTTTTGGTTTTGTTAGGTATTAGTTTATCAAATATTGATTTAATCTTTTGTGCAAACAAGTTCAGCTGGTAACATTCCTGGAATTATGCTCAGGCTTGGAGTTATCCGATACAATCTGAGAAATTATTGAAATAATTCATCTTCAGTTTCACCTCTGTCTGATTTTCTTAACACTCGCTTAAACATATCTACAAAGCATTGAATTTAGATGAAATGTAGTAGTTGGTACATGATTAATTGAAAATATTTTGCAGAAACCTTCAAATTATTTAACTGTAAATTGAGTTCCATTATCAGACACAACTGTATCAGAAATATCAAATCTTGTAAAGATTGGTGCAAAAATGGATTCTGCTTTTGCAAATAAATTTCCTACATTTGACAACTTCTGGACACTTTGTGAAACTATCAATCATAGTATGGTAATAAATCCCATTAATTGCTTCTGCATAGTCAATATTGTGTAGTGAAACTAGCATCAACCACAATGTATATCTCCTTATAAGAATCACAATGCATGAGAGTTAAGTGAGATGTTAAAGCTTTTATAGATTATTCGAATGTCCTTTGACATTCAGAAGAGCAACTTCATTTCATATCTTTCTTAAGTAATTTATTGAGTGGAGTTCTTAATGCATGCATTTTAGGAATTAAATTGCTGTAATGATTTATAAATAAATGAAAAAAACTTGCAATGTTGACATACTTGTTGGTGGAGACATGTTTTGTTTTATTGTTGTAGATCTGACAGTGGCTTTCAACCCCTTTTATCAATTATGTGTCCCAAATATTTAATTGTTGTTAAAAAGTATTTAATTGTTGTTAAAAAGAATTCAGATTTCTCAATGCTTAGCTTAAAGTCGTATTCTTTAATTTTTTATTTCCTCAATTTTTGCAGTATCATGGCATAAAGTTATACGTTGACATTCTTCAATGATATTTTGTAATGTCCACTTCAAATCCTCTTCTAGTTTTAATAGTAGACGTGATCTTATTTCAGCGTCTTTCAGAGCTGTTAGTCTTCGTACAAATATGAGACATTTAAACATAGCTGGAGTGAGTTTGCTGAGTTTGGATTTCTCATACTCCTTATTCACTTTGAATGCAAATATAATATAATCTGCCTCATCCTGTTTGGTTAAATTTAGATATTGCCAACATATGTTGAAAAGTGAACTCCTTCCATTAAACATTTTTCTTAACAGCAATATGGTTTACAGAAACGAAATATCTGTATTTTTGCATGTAATACTTTTCATGTTCAATGGCTCCAAATTTCCCAAGTAATAGTCAAAGCATTTCTCATCTGACCATGTAGAACAATCCTTTATGGAGATTTCTTCGTATTTTCTAAAATATAATTCAAATGTGAACTCTTCTTCTGGCTTGTATCTAAATTATCCAATTGATTTTATTACGAAATCCTAAGAAAAAAAAGTTAAAGTTATCTTGATCACTTTCTCTTGAGAATTTTTCTAAAAGGTTGAATAACATTTCTTCTATCTTTTGAAGTCTTCTTGATGCTGTCTTTCAAGTCTTTCCATGTCTTGACTATGTTGTTTTTTTTTTATTTGCTTTTCCATGTCTTAACTATGCTGTTTTTCTTGTTGGTTTGAAAATTCTAACATAAAACTTTTAAAGCCTTCCATGTTTTTTTTTGTTATTTTTGTTTAAACTTGTTGAATTTCGTTTGTAATTTTGTAAATACCACATGTCAATACAAAATTTTGTTAATACCGCATAAGTCAATATAAAATTTTGTAAATACCACATGTCAATACAAAATTTTGTTAATACCGCATAAGTCAATATAAAATTTTGTAAATACCACATGTCAATACAAAATTTTGTTAATACCACATAAGTCAATATAAAATTTTGTAAATACCACATGTCAATACAAAATATTGTTAATACCACATAAGTCAATATAAAATTTTGTTAATACCACATAAGTCAATACAAAATATTGTTAATACCACATAAGTCAATATAAAATTTTGTTAATACCACATAAGTCAATACAAAATTTCACGCCAGCAATTTATTGTATGGTAGTCAGAAAGTTAAAAAATAATAAATACATTCAGAATTCAACTATATTTTTATCATGATTAAATATATGCACACTATTTACAGTTCTTTTGGACTAGTTAATTCTGGCAGTTAGAGGTGTTCGTATCGCTCCACATCAGTTTGGCTCCCTTGAAATATGATCAATCAACTATGAATTCAGTAATATGATCTGATTTGTTTTATTTAATTTTTTCTTTTTTTTTCTTTTAATGAACTCTAGGTACAGAACAATTTAACTATGTCACTGGACATCTTCTGTAAGTCACAGGCGTTGAAGGCCATCCCCGAATTGGCTATCAAGGCTGAGTTAGATGATGACAGGGGCTATGTGAAACTAACCACTGTAGGTAGTGGAGAGAGTTACCAAGTGCCCATGTTGATCGCCTATCACTGTGAATTATTTGTGACACCTTCTGATCTAGCGTGAGTATAACAGATAATATAGTTCTAATATCTAAAAACATGAATTATACATTCCTCTATATGTGTGATAAACTAACTCTTCTGGCTGTGTATACATTTAATAGTCACACATTTTAGAATAAATCTTAATAAATGTTTAAAATATCTTAAATAAGTAGATTTATAGAAAATAAATTTTTTTAAAAAGACTTGTTTTTTATGGCATGTCAACCTTTTTCAGTTTATTTCATGCAGAATTCAGTCATTTTAGTAAAACATTTAATTCTTAATATTTTCAAATATTCACTTATGATATAAATCTATCACCGGCTGCAGTTTCATGTCATACTCAAGACAGATTCCATTCAACTCATAGGATTTTGACAGATACTAATATTCCGGATCAGAGTGGACCTGGAAGTAATTGTATCAAAGGGATGACTTCACATTACCTAAAGCTCCCAAATTAGGGTCTCACAACCAAATGCAGTTTCATGTGATACCCTGGACATAAAAAAATAGAAACGTCTGTAATTGCACATGTGCATGTGTTTTATTTTTCTTGTGACAAGTTATTTTTTTGTATAAAACGTAACATAAATTGCGTCATAGAAGCATTGCATGATAGACATAATACATCATGCAACATGTTCTGAATGGAAAACAAACTGATGGTGCCTATCCCTATCCAGGCCATGCTGTTCGATGGCTTCTGAATAGTTTCATCATACCCAATTTTACACACAACACGTGACATATGGCTTTCAGAGATTTGCCAATGGTGCTGCAAGCAGAGATAGATGAACTGATTACAATGCTTAGCCACACTCGCCGACAACTTTTAAAAATGCCAAAGTGAACGTAACATATTTGATGGGATTTGAACTCTTTCTCAACATTTATCATCACCTGCACCTATTGATATGTTTGAACCGAAGTCGAACTAGGCGTGTTTAATGCTTATCTTAAAGGTATGCAAGCCATCACAAAACATTTAAATGATTTATGATACAATCTTCCACGTCTTCATTCTCCTTTATTTGATTTTCTACCAGATATAGCTGCACTTAATAAACATTTATAGTTTGAATAAAAGTATACAAATTATAGAAATTAATAAATTAATAAAAACATGAAAATATCTCTTAAGTCAGTAGTTTCCAAATGGTGCGACATGAGAGGATGACACGTACGAAGATTGAAAGACAAGGATTTTAAAATATTTTCAAAATATTCTTATACGAGGCTGTCTAAAAAGTATCTGACCTTAGGACAGAAAATATATTTCAAATACCTGACGGAGTTGGGACCCTAATCCTCTTCAAAGTAGGCCCTATGTGCTTGCACACACTTAGCTCACCGATCCATCCACTGCCGGAAATATCTCTGAAAGTCTTCTTTTGGAATGGTGTTCATCTCCACTGTCACGTTCCATATTATCTCTTCTCTAGTCTCAAAACGGGAATCTTTCAGTGGCGTCTTCAATTTTCAAAACAACCAGAAGTCGCAAGGAGCCATGTCTGGAGAGTAGGGAGGTTCGCGAACGACTGGAATTCCATGTTTAGCCAAGAAATTTTGGATCAATTGGGATGAATGTGTGGGGGCGTTATCGTGATGCAGTTGCCAGTTTTTCGCCATCCACATGTCTGGTCTTTTGCACCGAACTGCGTCACGGAGATGCCAGAGAACATCTTGATAGTATTCCTTTGTCACTGTTTGTCCTTCCGGTGCGTATTCATGATGCACAATTCCACGAATATCATAGAAGACAGTCAGCATCACCTTGATTGTGCTTCGCACCTGTCGCGCTTTTTTTGGCCTTGGAGACTCGGGATGCTTCCATTGCAACGACTGTCTTTTTGTTTCTGGGTCGTGCCTGTACACCCATGACTCATCTCCAGTTATCACAGTGTTCAGAAACCCAGGATCAGTGTTGGCAGTTTCCAGAAGGAACTGTGCAACTTGAAAACAGAGGTCCTTTTGTTCCTGCAAAAACAACTTGGACACAAATTTTGCAGTCACTTTGTGCATGTTTAAATCATCACACAAAATTGCATGTGCGGAATCTTTACTCACTCTGACCTCTAGGGTGATCGCCTGCATTGTTGAACGATGATCTTCCATCACCAAACTTCGCACCTTCTCAACAACAGCTGCATTCAGAGCAGTTTGGGGCCTACCAGAAAGCTGGTCACTCTCTGCTGATGTGCGGCTATTTTTGAATCGATTAAACCACTCCTTTATTTGTGTTACACCCATCGCATCTCCAAACACCTGCTGAATCTTACGAATTGTTTTGCTTTGAAAATCCCCAAGCTTTTGACAAAATTTGATGCAGTACCTTTGCTCAACACGTTCAGTCATCTTGAGAGAATCGGTAATATGACGAAACCGTTGTGTAGCACCTCACTCAGCGACCGACAGGCAGCTACTAACACACAGGAAGGCGATGATAAAATTCACACATGCACATGAAGGTGTCTTCTTTCACTGTGTAGAGTGGCGCCGCCCTATCGTCTCTATTTCACATGGACAAAATACAGGTCGGATACTTTTTAGACATCCCCTGTATAGCTGCATTGTTTTATACTTTCTGGATGTCCAATGATCAAATTATAAAGTAGTTATGTTTATAAATCAATCAATCTGCTCTTTTTAGTTTGATTTTCAACAAAATATTCAGTGTGCCACAAGCAAATTTTTATTATGAAAATGCAGCAAGAGAAAAAATGATTTGGGAACCACTGACATATGTAATTAAAAAAACTTGTCATTTTTTTTTGTTTCATTTTACTTAATTATGAATAACTATTTTTACAGTTAAACTAAAGTTATTTTCTTCTCTAATTATTGAGATTGCGATGTAAATATTTGTGTCAATAAAAATTTATGTTTGCTTCTTAATTCAGCACTAGATTGTGAAGTTGATTTTGAACTGCTTTAAGTGGCATCTCTCCAGATGTGGCAGCATTACTTCATCTTAGGACATATCTGACACTTATATAGGTAGAAGATTGCATCAGGAGTACTTTCTGAAGCAGTTATTGCCCCAGAAACAAATCTTGTATTGAGAGAGTCACTGATCCTATGTGATATTATAGTCAGCACGTTAGCAATTAATCTTTTAATATGAAATCCATACTGTTTGTCACTAATTAGATTGCTTTTGCTGAGGTGATTGACATCTTCCTGAATTATTACTTATTCAAACAACTTACTAATGACACGACGGAGACTGCTCAGTTTATACTGAGATGAAATAAATTTAAGATGAGAATAATGGGCAAACCGACGAAACAGAGCATTTCTCCTTTAAGCAATGATTCAATATGAACAAGTTTCGGCAGCAGATTCTTAAGGACAATGGTTGGAATGTTGTCAAGACCAGTTGCCTTACTGACATCAAAGTTCTTTGGCAACATCTCTGTAATGAACAAAGTCTATCTATTTAACGTAAGTAACATAGGAGTGCTTTTGCTATGTATAACGGCTGTGCTAACTGTGATAAATAGAGGCAATTGTTTTCACTAGCTCACTTTAAATCAGGCCTTGAAAACAATGAAAGACTTGAAAGTGACAATGGTTGGAAGAGTTGTACTTGCTAATATCACAATCCTGAATAGATATATGGATATCACTTAGACTATTTTCAGTCATAGGTGGAAATTTCTAAAGTGGATGGCCCTGATCACAAAGGATGGAATTTGAAGCAAAATTCTTTGTTAGGTGCTTAAGAAATCACCTTATTAATGCTGGTTGAAATAGAAGTTTCTCATCTGTTCAGTACTTTGTTTGTTATTCTCCCAAACTCTCAAGAACCCAGTCTCTACTCAGTAAATCTAGATTTAATAGATTAGGCTCTTTTGCATCTCCAGTTGCGAGCAGTTCTAAAGGCAGCTTTTGTTTCAGGGCATCTGTTCCATTGATAGCAATTGCAATAGTGATTTCTGTAAGCAATTGCAGCGAAACACCCAGGAGTGGACTATTGCTAGCTGTAAGGTCTCTGTTGGGTTAGGGTTAGGGTTAGAGGGTATAAAACTCTCAATACCAGTGATTAACCAATCAAATATATTGGAAACAACACAGGATACATTCATTCTGAAAAAATATGCAGAAGAATTTCAGAGATTAAAAATCTAAAGCTATCTCAATCAGCCTTTGAATATTAATATTCTCTTTGATGGAAGGATTCCAAAGGAGATAGAACAGTAGGTGTGCACTGCTCCAGGTAAGTTGTCAGAAAAAGATCAAGAAGGGTTGTAAAATGTCCGTCAGTATCAGGTATGTGAATTGGTTTATCAACAATTTGTGTCAACTTATAAACAAAGGAAAAGTCATGAGAAAAGCTTCATTCATCATCAGTCTGATTGGAATAGGCAAACCATTGTAGATTGTGAACCACCAGACAAATGAATGTTAGCAGAAGGATAAATAGATTGGACTTTTTGAATTGTTTGTTTTCACTCAATGACAGTAACTTAATCGTTTTGGAGACAATAAAAGACAAAGATGAAAGAGGTTAGTGGTGAAGCAGCACAACATGGAAACACATTTAAGATGTCCTTACCAAATAGAAAACCGTCCCCGATATGAGTACAAATTCCATGGACATGGTGATCTTGTAGATTGTGCTTAAAGGATGGAATTTTGTAGAAGTCAACAACAGAAATTGATGGGCCAATGCCAGTTTTATACAGAAATAACAAGTCAATTAAATGGATTTCAACCACTGGAGGGTGAAACGCAGACCCCTAATGTTGGTAAAGGAGACCTGGTAGAAGTGATCCACGCAAGAAGTTAAGAAACTGGGCTTATGTTTATTGTTTGTGAAATAGTCATTATAGAAATATGTGGGGAATTGCAAGCACAACACAGTAAATAAACTATCTTTGAAAACATTGAAGAAAGAAAAGCCATAGTAATTCCCACTAATATAACATCAAGAAGCTGCAGGCTCTATTCAACAAATAAAAATACACCAATACCGGTATTATTATCCTCCTACTAATAGGACAGCCTCCTTGAGAGTCCCTCCGAGGTTCGTATTCTTGGACTATCAGGTGGATAACATCAGTCTATGTAAAACGTTTAACTCCAGCACCCTTATTAATGACATGGCAAAAAATATATATACCCAAACCATCTCAACATACCACTGATTCAAAGCAGCAGCCGACCCAGGGAGCAGCAATTCTTCCCTCTTTATTAGAAACGTTGCTCATGGAATGTGAGGACTAAAATACAAAGTCGGAGTTACAAGGTCCACTTTCTACTCTTTCTGTAGTTTAATACTGAACCCTTAATTTAATCCACTAGACTAGTCTACTCCAGTGAAATACAAAAAAGGGTTCCATTCAAAATTCACAGAAGGTTACTGATTATAACAAAACGCAAATGAAGAAGGCCGAAGAATACAACAGTCAAAACTTTATGAACATAACAACCAAGAAAAAGATAACAGTCCTTAAATAGCAACAATATCTCATCTGAGAAATATAATCAAATACTAAACCAAACTTAATTGAATGTTTCATTCATAACTTGAGAATAGGGTTATTCTTCTATTCAGTTAGAGAGTCGTTTTTAGTAAGCAATTCTTTTATCTTATCTTGTTCCATTTGTATGTTCATATTTGTCCCGCTTTAATCTTTGTAATTCTATATTTTTGCTAATGTATTTGCAGATATCATAAAACCGAAAGTGGTATTTGGTGGAAAGACTTAATCCAATTAAAAGATAGATGTAAACATTTCACCTGTCGACGACCAACAGAACTGGCCAAACCTTTCTCGGTTAAGGTAAGAATGGAAAGGAACGCTTGTTCTTTTTAGATTAAAATTTTATTGCATTGTGGTTATTTATACATTGAATTATTTACTTTGTTGGGGAAGCGAATATGGTTTTACAAAAATTGAAATACAATGATAAAGTATGGTTATTTTTATATAAGACAATTTCGTGTCTGTCTGTGTTTTGATAATTACACATTGAATTATTATTATTTTAGTTACTATTAATTGATTATTTATTGAAAGCAAAAATGCAAAACGAAATTTTTTTCAATCCTATTTAAAAGAAATTATGTAATTACGAAATTAAATCGACTAGAATTCATTTCAGTTTCTTCAGAAACAAGTCAACCATTTTAATCTTTTGCTGATATGTTTCAGAATGTTTTAGATGATGATTGATAAGATATAGTAGTCCAAATAATCCAAATAACTTTTGTTAATTAATAGTTAAAAAAAAAGAATTAATTATTTCATGATCCTTCGAAATTTGAAAGGAATTTGAAACCATTTAAATAGAGAGTTATTTCTTAGCAAATCCTCATGTATTAAAAGACTGAAAGTTTTGGAAGCTATTTACATCTAATAATTTTATAAAATTATAAATAAAGATTAAAACATTAACTTAGATTAAATTAGAATTGTGTAACAACAATTTCGTTCGACTAATAAATTAATGATTAAACGATTAGATGATCACATTTACTGTTAAAATTCTATAAAAAAAACTAATAATATTTACATAGAATTTGTAAGTACAAAAAGAAATGGAATAGTTATAAAAAATCAAAATCAAAATGAAAGTAAAAAGTAACTGTTGGGAAACGCAAAGGTAATGCTAGTAGAATAATCAAGTATTATATGAGAACCAAAACTGCAAACTCCAAATAATAGGTGGAATGTGTAATGTTATCGGCTGGGTTAAATGAGTAGTAAGACAGAGAGACGTATAGGATAAGTAACAAGGTTTATTGGCGGTCAAAATACATTCTAACTGAGTCATCGCCAGGGGCCGTAACTCGTCCCCTCACCGGTGAATAGTCGGTGCAATAACACTACATCCCCCTTTCGGTTGTAAAGTTTTTTACAAGGACAGTCTTTTAGGTGGTCGAACTTGTCGACCGCTTCTTGTATATTTCCCTTGGTCAGGACCTCTGGAACTCTCTAGTGGGATGTTTCTTTGGTTACTGGGAAGATCTGTTGAGTCATCATCACAGCTATACATATATCCAGAGCTTTACGGAGCCCTCCAAAAAGGAGCGCGCTCCAGGAGCACCCTCCTTTTTGCTGGAGCGAAGGAGAGGAGGGCTCATTTTATATTCAGCGGGAGTTGAGCGGGAGCAACTCCATTTGGGACTAAAGAGCGGTGGTTTTATCGCTCCGCGCTCCAAAATTATTTGATTTTTTTTTAAACATTAGTCTTTTATTCAGCAATATAAAGGAAAAGTAAAGAAAATCTCAGAGTTTACTCTGAATTATTTTTTAAAATTATATCTCTGGTAGAGAGAGGGAGGGTGCTCAGGCGGAAGACGATTTAATTGTAATGTTTTTAACAATCTTTTTTTTATTGTTTTATTCGTTACCCCTTATATCGATGAGACAAATCAAAGGCGTCATTGACTTGAGCGTTCTATTTCTTTGGAAAGATTAAACATTTGAGTTAAAGGTACGAACGATTTTGATACCATCTGAGTGCAGGTCGGGAGGCGGGCGAGAGAGAATTCAAAATGTTTACTAGCTGACCTGAGATAATTACTAAGGCCCTTTTAAAAAGTACACTGCTATCTTTCTGTTGAATAAAAACTCCGAAAATTAGCACTCTAGATAGGGGAGGTAAGTTGCGCAATCAAGGTTTCAGAGTACAGTCTACCCTACTATTTAATTCATATAACTTTGGGGGGGGGGGGATATATGTGGATTCATACCGTTCCTAAGTGTATTAGTGAAAGTTATGTTGTTTTTCTTCTCTTAGACTAGATAGTCTGCTTGACTGGATAGAAGTATGTTTATATAATACACAATTTAGGAAAACTCGTCAATGGAAAATTCGGCAACGGAAAACTCTGCAATTTTGGCCAAGTAGGAAAATTCGGCAATTATCGAATAAATATCGATTGAAAATAGATTTTAGAACCGTTTTTACAGGAGATATACTTGTAAATACTCCCCAGTGAAGAATATTTTTTATATTATTTTTTTGGTACTTGTGCAGTTTACGAACCGGGCTATTTTTTAGAAAGGATTTTCAAGTTAAATTAAATTTTTACGATATCTTTTGTTTATTAAATTGTTAGGTGAAAGTACAGAATAGTTAGCAAAGCCCCCCTCACTCCATGTTAAGAATGGCTTTCTAAATAATGTTATTTCAACTCGGTTCGTAATTACGTTACGAAATTAAAGGTTTGGACCGGGTTATTTTTTACATAAAATTTTCAAGTTAAATTCAATTTTTACGATATCTTCTGTTTATTAAATTGTTACGTGAAATACAGAATAGTTAACAAAGCACCCCCCCCCCATTTTCTCCATGTAAAAAATCGTTGTCTAGATAATGTTATTATTTCAAGCCGGTTCGTAATCAAGTTACGAGATTAAATCCATCATAATTCATTTAGATTTCTTCGTAAACAAGTTAGCCATTTTAATTGACAAAACATCAATTACTTCGTGTGTGTGCAAAACTTGAAAGGAATCTATAAACTATCGAGTAGAAAGTCATTTAAACTGGCTTTAAATTCTTAGAAAATTTCCATGTATTTAAAAAAGCAAAATTGTTTTCTTGTTCTCGGGAAACGAAAATTTACGTATAATCCTATACTTCGTCCAACATGTTCTCCTATAATTCTCAAAATATTAGCGAGATTTTGTCAAATATTATCTTACGGTCTTACACTTAAAGTGACATCTCAACCCATATTGACGAGATCCTTTGACGCCCACCCCTATCCTTCGACCACTCATTGGCAGAATAGAACGTTTATGAAAGAAGGTATATTTTTATTATGGAGCGCTTAAAAAGAGCCGCTCCTTTTTGAAAATGGGGAGCGTGAGAGGAACCAGCTCCAATTTTGGGCGTTGGAGCAGGAGCGGGAGCAGCTCCAAAAGTAGTGGAGCACGTAAAACCCTGCATATATCCATATCGAAGGGAACGTGGTAAGGTGTTTGCTTCCTGTGGGGTAGCCACCTGAGAGAAGCTGGTTTCTCCGTTCCTTAGGCGCAGATTACTTTTGTTGCGTCGGTGTAGTCCTGAATCTGTCTTAACTAGGATTGACCTTGGTGACAGAGTTTTACTTACTACAGCTGTACTGGTCTTAGGTATCTTGACCCAGACTGGTTGTCCTTTTTCAAAGGCAGGACGATCTTTAGCCCGATGACATTTGTCATAGTTTTGCTTTTGTCTGGCTTTGAGCCGGGTGTCTGCCCTTGTATGTTCCTCGATGTTTTGCTGATCAAATGAATTTCTTTGAGGAATGATAGGGATCTGTGTTCTTAGTCTTCTATTCATTAACAGCTCTGCAGGACTCTTGCCGTGTTGCAGAGGAGTACTGCGATAATTTAGCAGTGCTATGTATGGGTCACTTGCTTGCTTCAATAAGTTTTTTATTGTCTGAACTGCACGTTCAGCTTCTCCATTTCCTTGCGGATGATGGCGGCTACTTGTGAGGTGCATGAAGTCAAAAACATTTGAAAAGTTCCTGAATTCACTAGAACTGAATTGGGGACCGTTGTCAGATATGATTGTCTCTGGGATCCCATGCCTAGCGAATATTGATTTGCAATGCTCTATTACGCTGGCTGAGGTGGTTGTCCGTAAATGGGCTATTTCAATCCACCTGAAAAACTAATCGACAATCAGAAGATATCGGTGTCCCATGAATTCGAACAGATCCATTCCTATTTTCTGCCATGGATATGCAGGTAATTTGGTGGGTTGTAGTGGTTCTGGTGGATATTTTCATTCTTTTTCATAGATACCACATTTCCCAACTTTGTCTGCAATTTGTTTAGAGAGGCCAGGCCACCACACACTTTCGCGAGCTAGTGCTCAGCATTTGACAATACCTTGGTGTCCCTCATGTAGACGCTCTAGTATGTCTTTTTGAAGTACATTAGGAATGACAAGTCGGCTCTGGTACATTAGAAGTCCCTGGTAAACTGTTAGGTCAGTATTTTGTTTTAGTCGGATATCCTCCAATCGTTTATCGCTCGCCGAGATATTTCCTATAACTGAGCGGATAAATGAGTCGGACTCTGTCTCCTGCTGGATATCCTGTATAACGGGACTACTCCCAGGTGCTCGGGACAAAGCGTCTGCTGTTGTGAGGTCTTTGGCCACTGTGTATATGATCTCATAGGAGAATCTCATTAACCTCATGCGGAAACGTTGAATTCTTGGAGTCAATTTGTCGAGTCGCTTCGACTTCAACAGTGGTTTGTGGTCTGTTTTGACTGTGAATTTTGGCATTCCGACCAAGTAGTCCGCAAATTTTTCACAACACCAAGTGACTGCTAGTGCCTCCTTCTCAACCTGTGCATATCTCTGCTCTGTTTCTGTCAGAGATCGTGAAGCATAAAATACCGGTCTCCAGTCATTTTCTTGCTTCTGCAGTAGTACACCGCCTAGGCCATAGCTAGATGAATCTGCTGATACCCTTGTCGGCTTGTTGGAATTGTAATAAGTCAGTACTGGTGCAGAACTCAGTTGCTTCTTCAGGGTCTGGAATGCTACTTTCTGAGGCTCATCCCAGATCCATTCTGACTCTTTCCTAAGAAGCTCTCGGAGTGGTTTGGTGGTTTCGGCTAGATTCCTAGCAAATTTTCCGACCTGGTTTGCCATGCCCAGTAAGCGTCGTAATTCGGACACATTCTCAGGTCTGGGCAAGTCCATAATTGCTGCTACTTTTTCGGGATCTATTTGTATTCCCTCTTTTGATATAATGTGACCCAGAAACTTTATGTTTCTGACAGAAAATACACATTTATCGTTGAGTGTAGCTCCTGCAGCCTTCATTTTCTGCAGTACTGCTTTTAGTCGCTGGTCGTGCTCCTGCTGGTTTCTTCCACGTATTAGGACGTCATCTATATCACAGATGACTCCTGGTATTCCGGACAAAATGTGTGTCATCTCCCTATGAAAGATTTCTGGCCCAGAACTTATCCCGAATGGAAGTCGTTTGAAACAGTACCTCCCATAAGGTGTTATAAATGTGGTAAGGACCTGCGATTTTTCGTGTAGGACGATTTGGTAGAAACCGTTGTTGCAGTCGAGCTCGCTAAATACTGTGGCTCCATCGAGCTCGGCCAGTAATTGGTCTGTGGTGTGTAAAGGAAATTTTTCCCGTTTCACGCTCTCGTTTAGCTTGATAAAGTCGACGCTTAACCTAACTTTACCGTTAGCTTTTTGGACGGCAACTATTGGGGCACACCAATCAGTTGGTGATTTGACTGGATGGATTATGTCCTCGTTCTCCAGACGTTTCAGTTCTTCCTGAACCTTCTGTTTCATAGGCAACGGCAATCTTCTAGGGGTAGCAATGGAAAAGGGCTGAGCTCCTGCATCCAAACGTATCTGGTACACATGTTCCAGTTTCCCTAGGCCTGTGAACAGTTCTGGAAACTCTTTCTTATACTGGTGTCCTTCGCTTGTCACTCTATTAACTGCTTTCAGCAGGTTGAGGGCTTTGATTGCTGGTCCTCCCAGTAGAGGTTCTTGCAGACTCTCTATAACATAAAGGTCTTGTTGCGAGCTTACTTTTTTCGTGGCCAGTTTGGCCTTCACACATCCTATGAGGTTTATCTCATGATGACCCGGTCCGTACAGTCTTTTGTTTGTGGGTTGGATGAGTGGGGAATTTTTCCTGAAGAACCGGTCCGGGATTACGGTCACATCTGCACCTGTATCCAGCCTAAAATTTATAATTTTGGTACAGGTCTTAGTGGTGACCTTGATTTTAGCCTGCCAATTTGTATTATCGTCAGTGGTAATTGTACCTATATTTTCGAGAGTGACAGAACCTAAAAAATGATTTTCTTCTTCCTCTCTTATTTCTCAACCTTCGCCTTATCGGTTCTGCAAAATTTTGCATAATGCCCTTTCTGCGAACAAATTCTGCAGCATGCATCTTTTGCCGGGCAGTCATTTCTATTGTGGAATGGAAATTTCCTGCAGCGTGTGCATTTGCTAGGCATTTTCGATTTCGGATGTGGTTGTTTGGTGAAGTTTGTCTTGTAGGTTCGCTTCATAACCCGGTTGATTTGAGGATCTGCTGCATCGGCACCGGAGGAAATGGTCTGCGTCTGTTGTTTCGAAGTTTCGTAGGCTCTACCTATTTGTAGGCACTTGTCTAGAGTAAGCTGTTTATCAGACAGTAACTTTTCTCTGACGGTATCGCTTCGAACTCCGACAACGACTTGGTCTCGAATAAGCCTATCCTGTAGCTGTCCGAAATTACAGTTCTTTGCAAGTTGTAGAAGAGCAGCTATATAGGTCTCGATACCTTCCGATACTTCTTGCTTGCGAAGATGGAATGTATAGGATTCGTAAGCTTCGTGTGTTTCGCCCACGAAAAAATCCTCAAACTTCTTCATCACCTTCTCTAGGTCTGTCTTTTCTTCCTCAGAGTTAAACTTCAACCCTTCATATATATTGTAACTATCCTCCCCGATAGTTGCCAAAAATACCGATGTCTGATATGAAGTATCTGCTTCTTTAGACAATCTACTAGCGATCGAATAATTGAGAAAATTTTGTTTAAATTTTCGCCAGTTATTAGCAATATTTCCAACGAGAGTCATTCGTTCGGGGGGTGGTATATTAGCAGAATATTGCTTTATGTCCGTGTGAGGCATTTTTCAAAAGTATACGATATATATGAGAAAAATAAATTTCTGTACTTACTGTTCTCTCTCTTTTCTTAGTTTTTTTTTTGTGGGACCGTTTTCCGTAAGTCGTTTGTTTATCGATAGTAGAATTTTCTTTCTCTTAGAAATCCTTTGTTTTTCTTACTACGATATCTGATTTTTTTACTTTGTTTTTGGTCTCCACAAATTGTATCCTTTATCTGACACCATGTAATGTTATCGGCTGGGTTAAATGAGTAGTAAGACAGAGAGACGTATAGGATAAATAACAAGGTTTATTGGCGGTCAAAATACATTCTAACTGAGTCATCGCCAGGGGCCGTAACTCGTCCCCTTACCGGTGAATCGTCGGTGCAGTAACACTACAGAATGGATATCTTTCAATGAATGAAAAGTATTTTCTCTATTTCAGGTGACCTGCAAAGACCAAGAACCTCTACGACCATTCCAGTCCTTACCCAAGAGCATTCCTTACTATATTCTCCACGTAAACCCACCAGTAGTTCTGCACAATTTGTTACCCTATGACATACAGTTTTCACTTGAGGTAAACTACATTTACATTCAGTTGTTCTCTAAGTTGAATAAATACATATGTATTAAATCGCTATAAAATGTTATTGTGTTAGGGGTCAAACAATGTGTCGAACGTGTTCTTCATCTCTTATCTCTTATCTCTTTTGAAATAGTTTAAAAGAATTCAGAATATATGAAAATAGATTCTATGAAAACAGTAACATTAATCAGTGTTTAAACACTTGTTTATCTTTTTGCCTCCAAAAAGAGGACATTTTGGAAGAACAATGGATTTATGACAAGAACACAAAGAAGTTTATGGTTCTCTAATGTATCAACTTAACCAAAATCTTTTGTATGTTGGTGGCATTTAAGATGATTATTTATTTGGAAACTGACTTTTACTTTGGTTCAAGCAATAGTTTAAAGCGGTAATCAATGTCTGTCTGGTAATTAGTTTACAATAATCGTGTTGAAAATACAATACAGGCAATGATTATAAATCTGAATTAAAATTGTTTTCCGATGTTTTCCCAGTATTCTCAAGATATATCATCTTCAAACTATCACTTTTTCTCTTCAACCCTCTAATTTGATTCAAGATATTGAACAGTAATTCAAGATAAAGAAGATCTCCTTGTATAATACCTTGGATCAAAATTGCAATTATTGTTTCATCATGGAATTTACATAAGTAAAAAACATACCCAAGTATTATTTTGCAACTGCTAATTTGCATATCAAGAAAATGAAACTATAATTGTAAAATGATTTAAAAGATGGAAGCCATTAACTTATTAGAGTAATCATGAAAAGCGAATTATTATATTAATTTTTTACTATTCATGTTAATCATTTTAATTTAGCAAACTTGATTTTTCATGAAACATGAAAACTTTAAAAATGCGTTTCTTTATTTCAGGGTACCAATACTTACAGCAGCTTAACGCATGGAGAAAACACTCCTCTTTATACCGTTGATGTTACGAAAGGAAACAAGTTACTTTTACAGGTTAATATTTAAAAAAAAACATTTAAAATTTACGTTTTCATTATTTTTACTTTTATTTGCCTTGAAGTCAGGTTTTACTTTTACAATTTTTATAGGCAGTAGCCTATAAAAATTGTAAAAGTAAAATAAATATTCAAACTATTTATATATTTAATATTATTAGCATTTTTGATCAACATTTTACTTAATCTCTTTCTGGTTCATAATACATGAAAACAAGTGGATTCATTTTAATAACTTTAAAAGAGATTTCCTCTTTTCTTCAGAAGATTAATTAAAATTAGTTTAAAATTGTTCAGAATCCTTGATTATTTTACTTGTAACTAGAAGAGAGTATGTGAAGTATCCAATGAAAACACATCTCACAAAGAAAATGTGTAGGGAGAGGGAGCATACCTTGTTTTGTATAAAAATATAGAGTATTTAACTTTACAATAGCAAAATTGAAATATGAAATGATAACGATGTTCTAAAAGTATGTGGCTTAGAAAATATCTTCCTGGTGTATGTGGGTAGCAGTGGTCGTAGACCTGTGTGTGAGAGTGAAACTCTGACTTCTTCTATTATATGTGACTATTTTTTTTAATATTGAGCAGAACTAAATCTAAAAATCGGAGAAATTGATCGGGAATAAAGTTTTCTTTCTAACAACACGGACTAATATGTGTCCTATCTTACTAATGAAACAGATTTTTATATCAAGCTTTTGTTAATATAACTATTGAACACCAATATATGGGGGACTAAGTTTACTTTATATATTAGATTATATATCAGTAGCCTTTTTAGTAGTGAGCTTGCTTCACCTGGATGTGAAACGTATATTTCAGGTGAATAACAAGTGTATTCGAACACTCTTTTTCAAAGATATGACTACGGCTGACACATTTCTGCCCAACCTATTAAGACTGAAATAATCCTAAATGGTTTTATTTCAATAATGTTCATGAATGAATAACGAGGATTTGCTCTCAATCTCATCACTTAAAACATTGACTTAAATAACATGTTTTATCTTCATGTTCATAATAATGCTGTTATGAAGAAGAATTTACATTGCTATTTAGGTTGGACTAAAAAATGGTGCCTGGTATAACACAGACTTTTCTTGTATTGAATATTGTATCCTATGAGCTAGAATTGTTACTGACAAATATTTCTTTATCTATCAATGTTTTCAATTTATCCTTCATGATTTTTTCAAATGTCTTTTGCAGATCACTGATTATTTATCCTGTGATTGGAGTGGCAATCTGGATATTTCAAGTGACAATGAAGAATTCAAAGCAATTTCAATGGAAACCGAAACTGACATGGACTCTTGTGAAAAACATTTGAGCCTTAGTATTCACTCATTACAGACGTTGTCGCATGATTTGCGCATCTATTCACCTTATTGGGTCATCAATAAAACAGAATTTCCTATAATGCTTCGGGTGAGTAATAATTAAATGTAATCCATGTGTATCATTAAGAGATTGAATTCAGTTGGATGATCAATGTTATGTTACTATTAATCATTAATTGAATAACTTGAAAGCTAAGCTATTTAACTAATTACAATTTACTTCAAGTATGATAACGGGTACAACTAGGAAAATCTATGTGGACTATAGGAATAAAAAGTAGTTGTTTTCTAACCTACAGGCTCAAATGTCCGGTGCTTATCTCTAGTTTTATAATGTTTGTACTTCCAGCAAAGCTGGTATCGATTTATACATTTGGTTTGAATGTTTGCTTACAGCACCTAGTATTCTCAAATACTCACCCATCCAAGTACTAACCAAGCTCAACGTTGCTTAACTTTGATCATCTGATGATCATCTGATGTGTCACTGTCTTAGCTATAAACACTGTCATCTATGGAATTGATAAATTCTGTCTGATTAGTTATATTCACTTACACCATGAGTTTTATCAGTTTCTTTTTTTTTTGTTCTAATACACAAACAAAAAGCATAAACAAAAACGAACTACAAACCTTACTTATAAAATATAACAGGATGTATTTGTGCTTAAAAGTAATACAACAAATATTCACACATGTCAAAGCTTCCCAATATGTGAATAAAGACGTAGCAAATATTTGTAGAGATCTGAATTTCTTCTGTTGGGGTAACAAAGGTTTCAGTACTCTTATTTTACAAGTATGTGTATCTGGATAAACATTCTGGTAATATATGTTTACTTCAAATCTTGCTTATATGACATAATTAAATAAACTATGTGTACCTCATACTAAGCTTAAGCTGACCCTTAATTCATACCCCATCAATAATACCAAATAACCCGTTGCAGCTGGCAGATCATATATGCACTTAACTGTAAGAGTATATATTACTACTATGTAATATTTAACAGTTTGATTTTTTAAGCAAAGAAAAGGAAGTTAATGTTGTTTAAACATACATACTGTATGTAAATTTGTGATGTTAGATGTGTGGCCTTTAAATCAAGAACGCTAATAATGTTGGAAATGGTCATTCTTATGATTAATCAACTTCATAATCACAGAAAAAACAAAAAGCAGAAAGAATGACTTTGGATGTAAAGTGAAAAAGAAATTTGAAAACTTTTGATTTAAAAAGTGACATAAGATAATATTCAGATTTTGATGGCTCAAGCTGAAAACGGTTTTTAATGGAAGTTTTGTTTATTTATTTTCAGGGTTCTGGTTCCGAGGCAGTGTTTGAATGTACGCCATCAGGACTACCTGTCCTGTTTAGATACAAGAAACATAGAAGGAAAAAGGTGTGGCTATATGTTTTTATGTTATGTTACAATTTTACACTGGTTTCAGAGAAACGTTGTGCGCCGTGTAGAAATAAATGATTTAATGCATTAATTTAACCAAAGACAACAACTATTTTTCAAAATAAAACCATCATCCTTTAAGACGAACGATTTGCTAGCTTTTATATTTGGTCAAAGTACCAATCCTTTGGTTTTTTAATCTAAAAATTTTGGATTTGAAAGACTCAAATCAGTGACCCTTCATAAAATGCTGCATTGATCAGAATAAACTGTAGTCAAATGGAACGTCTAGAATATGAGACAACTTCCACACTGTCCAATTCTTCAGTCTTGTTGCTGGTTTATTTATTTGATTGAAAAGAGAATAATTAATTATTGACCAAAATATAACGTTTTTTCTTTCCTTTGAAAAAAAAAGTCAAATTTATCTCGAACACTGTATATATATAATTTACTATTTCATTATAAAATAATATATGTATTTTTGGTTTCAGTATTTACTTCAACACTGTTTAATACATGAATAGAGTTTAGTAGTAGTATAAAATATACTTATGAATCCTAGAACATAAATCCATGCAATTAACTTGATGATTTTCCTCGGGAAGGAAACACTAACTTATATATATATAAGTTAGTGTTTCCTTCCCGAGGAAAATCATCAAGTTAATTGCAATGCATGGATTTATGTTCTAGGATCATTTTTTATAATGAAGCAGCATCCTCTCCAACTTTAACCAATCAGAATACTAGATTTTATGACCTCATTACCTTTTTTTTCAACCAAGGAATTTTCCTCCCTTTGTTTAAAAAAGATTTTGGTGCTCTTCATTTTAATGTTGGTCAAATAAATGACGGGTGACGTTTGCATGGCCCAAAGTGCTGTGTTATTAAATCAAGACACATTATTCTTTTGTTAAGTATTGGCATTTTTAATTTTTGAATCTACTTTACACACTACTAGAGGAGATTTCAGATTTATATTATTTCTTTAGTTTTTTCGATCTACTTTTGAAAAATTTATTAAAATTATCAGTTCACTTTTTTTTTATCGTTAATGGCTATTTGACTTCTGCGATTAAGTAACATTTTTACATTTTAAAACTTAAAAATTTCTAGTTTCTCACTCAAACCTAAACTGCATGGATCGTCTAAATTAGTAATGGGATGTTTCCAATATTTTTCCCAATTCTGATACAATTACTGATTCTGTTCTAAATTTCTGATTCCAATACAGTTACTGATTCTGATTCCAATTCTTTTAAAATTTCTAAATATTAAGTTATAGAGATGTTGTTTTTTTTAATTTTCAGATACCAGAAAATAAATGAATATATTTTCACAAAAATACAAATATACTTGGGGGGGGGGGGGGTACATTACACGAGTAGATCTTTCTATTTTTTCTCAAATGTTTTCCCCACAATTGATGTATAATTGATTGAAAATAGTGAGGCAATTAAAGATTCATTTCTTTTTTAAAACAAAGCCGATTTACAGTTGTTCGCTGTAAGTTTACAAAATGTTATTTGAATTTTTCATAAACAATTGAATAGAGTCGACAGGACGTTTTTAGTAAAAAAAACAAAATTAAGAAATAGACTAGTAAGTAACTTATTTTAAAAATGAAAATACTTCTAAGAGAAAGAAACGAAAAAGGAACAGAAAACCGTATCCTTTTTTATTCTTTCCTCTTCGACACTGCTTTGATGTTCATTTCTAACAAACAACTTGTGGAAATGATGTGGTGTCCACATTCAGGACACATCTAATCCCCACATCCGGTGTCATACCTTCTAAAAAGTATTGAAATCTGTCTCACAATATTAAATTGAACTGTTATATTTACTGGGTTAATGAAAATGTAATCGTAAGTTAATAGCTAAGTGAAATTTTGCTAAATACAACTAAAATGAAAACCACTTACTTCTGTTTGGCAATTCTGAAATGTTTATGGTGTGAATTTTACATGGGTAGACGCTTTTGTTTTTAAAAATTTTATCCTGAAAATCACCTACACACATTACACAGATGTGCACATTACATGTTTTATTTTGCGGTACACTCGATTCAGCAACAATTTTTAAGATTATAAAAACAATTTTTAGAGGTGTCACAGGGTGTGTTCAGTTCACTATGTTAGTTTAATGTAAATTAACCATCTATACAAGAGAATGTCACCCCATAATACCTATGGGTCAATTTACTTACATAGCCAACTGACCTCTCCTCCTCATCTAAATATTAAACAGGTATGATTTTAAATTTTCTTTTTATTTGTGGTGTCCAGAAAATTCGGTAATTTTGACAAGGTAGGATAATTCCGAATTCAGTAACTATGAATTGAAGGATCGCAATTGGATGATGCAAATGATTTACAGTGAAATTGTAAATGCAATTCTAATTTTATTTGCATTCCAACCACTGTGGAATGGCCTTCTCTTTAGAAATGCCACAGTTTAAACATCTATGGTGTATTTTATCTTAAAGAAAAACAGTGTATTTCTAGAGTGAATTATGCTCAAGCACTTTTCTGTTGAGGACACTTCAACTACTTTACCTAGAATTTCAAAGAAATTATTAGTACAGCTTCCCAGTGAGTGACTTTGTGTATTTTTAGTAATTTTTACATGTATGTTAATTTTTTATTAATTTATAGCAATAAATTAATAAGTCTAAATTCTAAAATAATAAAGTTTTCTTCCGCCAGGTTTCCAGGATGTTCATACGTAATCGCCAAAAAATAGTAAAATCTCATTTATTTGAGGGTGGGGTGATCTTGCTGATGGTCTTCATCTATTTTTAAATGTAGATATAATTGATTTTAATTTGACAAACTTCTTAATGTTTTCCTTTTATGTATTGAAGATTTTAATGAACCCATTGTGAGATTTTCATCTATATTTTTCACTTATGCCATTTTTACCTGTGCATTTTTATCGTGTCATTTCTTCAGGTGCCATATTTACCTAAATTCGTTATTATGATATATAGATTGTAGTTTTACTAGTAATTTAAAACCAATAAATATTTATCATTAGTACCGGTAATAGAGAATTAAGTTTACAAATAAAATTAAAAATTAAAAGAATCGTTTTTGGAATCGGAAATTAGGTTCCAATTTTTCCAATACCCCAAAAACTTCTGATTTTTCCAGTTCCCGATTTTAATTAATCTTTGCATGTCATAGCCTCTATACTTAACTTGATTGGTAATTTGTTCTAAAAATATATTGCTTTATTAGAAAAGAAATCTAATTGTGTGGTTTTAAATATTTTCCAGTGTGAGGAGAGATATTAAGAAAAAATATTCCATATTTAGAAATCCCATTATTTTGAAAGTCTCAATTAAGTTATTCCTCATTTTCTCTCTAGTAAAGTAGTTAAACCTAATGATTACAATCTATTTTTTATAATTGATATCCTTTATTTCTTTTATTAGTTACATAAATCTCTTATTATAACTCTTTGGTAGGTTAGCTTAATGCTAAAAATAAAAACTTATTCTCTTTGTTTTTAGGCTAAACTGCATGTTTATGATTCCAAGTGGTCCCATTCCTTCTCCATGGATACAGTCAACAGTGCTGGTGTCGTCATCTGCAACGATAAGGAACGCAACCGTAAATACCAGGTAAAATTCTACTTTGTTAAATTCACATCACAGCAAAGCAACTGTTTGATTCTATGTGGAAGCAAAGCAAACCTTCTTTCACCAACACGCTATCTCATATTCTTTTGCCCGTATTGCACGTATTAACCCTAACCTCTGCTCTTCGTCAAGTATAATAATGTAAGCTATATTTTACTTTAAGATAATTTTATATTTCATTGCAAATATTATTTTTTTAAATATACATTACCCGTAAATACTTACATATTTTCTTCAAACCTCATTTATACAAGTAAAAAAAACTATTCCGTTTAAGACGCAAAGTAAAAAGAAAATTTATTGAGGTTGACAGCAGCCAGTCAAAAGACTCCCACTCTTGCACCCGTAATAATTAAAAGAGAAGTAAGAGGGAGATACGAAGTAAATAAGCAAAAAAAGGTTCAATTTACCAGCAGGTAGCGACACCCCTCCTCCTACACCTCTCACACCTGTAATGATTACAAGGGAAGTAGAAGAGAGCAAAATAATATTTCATAATAAGGTATGTGTATATGTCTATATATTTTTATGTACAGGATTGACTCCTAAACTAATTGACTGATCATTATGAATTTTTTAACAGAACCACTAGAATAAGGGGTTCAAATGTGGGTTCTACTTAGTTCAGTTTACTTTTATGCAAAGGGGGCAAAGAGGAGAGGAAACCGAAACATTCAGATACCTCCAATATTTTGTGAAATTTTGACAATAGCTATTAGACATCACTGCATAAATATATCCCAAATTTCAGTTTTGTTGGGATATTTTAAAAGGTTTTAGGGGCCATAATATAGGCACAATCTCCCATTCGAAAATTCAAATGTGTAAAATTTGCATTAAATTTGATCGATAGTCATTAGTCACCAATTAAGCAAGATTCCCTGAATTTCCATTTCTTCTGAAGACCCCTTAGGCTTAGGCCTCACATTTTAGACATTTTCCAGAATCGCAATCATGTAATGGATTTTGATCAAAATTGGAATAAGGATTCGTGACATATCATTAAATCGAAAATGATGTTTCAACCTTGTATATTGCATACTTTTCGCCGGTTTCATTTCACATTCGATAGCGTACGTCCATCTTCAATTCTATTTTATACTCAAAATGATTTACAATAAAAACTTACCGAACACAATAAAATGCGGTCAATTAGAGAGAAACTCTTTAACACTCCAGCAATTGCTATTATTGTATATAAGGCTTCTTAAATTTCTTTTTTATGCTCCAACACATTTTAATTATCCAATTAACTTGCCTCCCTACGAGGACAGACATAACAAATCCCTAAACACTGTCGCAATTGCTATTATTGTATATAAGGATTCTTTAATTTTTCTTCTACGATCTCTCACATTTTAACTATCAAATTTGCTTGCCTCCCCACGAGGGCAGACAAAAAAAAAATATGGTCAATGAAGGAGAAATCCTTCAACACTGTGGTAATTTCTATTATTTTATATAAAGCTTCTTAAATCTTTCTTTATACGATTTCTCAATTTAGAACTATCCAATTTACTTGATTCCCCATGAGGGCAGAGTTAGACACAACGTAAGTTCTTAATGTGGCGAAAATCAACCAACGTTTATTATATTTTCTAAAGTAATAACATAAATAAAAATTGCCGCAGTCTAGAAGGATTTGCTTTCAATGATCGAGGAGAGAATAGATAACAGATCGAACAAATATCCCGGCCTGACAGAAGTATCCTTTTCCATAATCGGTCAGTGAAGGAGATATCCTTCTACACTGTGGCAACTTCTATTTTTGTTCCACTCCAAAGTAATCCTTTTCGTGGGTACATCGATTTTCCACGATTCGAACCCGACATTTTTTCTAAACATTAAAACTAGCCGTTGTGACCTATTTGCATTCTGTCGGTTGTTTACAAATTTTAATTCATTCTTTTATATTTCTCCCTGACAACGCCGGGCGACGGGTACTGCTAGTATATATATATATATATTCTTCATAGAAAAGAGGTTTTTTTTACTGTAAGTCAAATTGTGTTCAAATAGTTGTGTTAAAAAATGTTAGTCAAGTTAAATGTTTTGAACCTAATTAAACAGATATAAAAGCTAGTTTCTTTGAATATTTAAAAACTGATTTACGTCACATTAAAATGTTTTGTATTACGAAATGATGAGACAATTTACTAATTTGCGTGACTACTCTTTAAAAAATTGTGTTGTTTAAATGAAGCCGAGAAATAGAGCACAATAGCTGTGGTGCTGAGTTTGCATGATATCATAGTATGCATTGGGTGTGGGAGACAGATGAAATGGCTTACCTCTTATGACCGAAAGTGGAAAGGATTGTGAGAAGATTAGCTGTCAGTTATAGTGAGTGGACCACCCTCATTGTTTGATTGGTCACATTATTCAGTGAGGAGCTGTGAGTATAAAAATCTTGTGTCATTTTGATTAGGACAGTCAAAGGGAGACATGGCAAAACGGCGAACAGGAGGATGGTGAACAGTCAAAGGGAGACAGGGTGGACAGGAGAATGATGGACAGACCCACTGAAAAATATGATGTGGATATTTTTGTTTTCTTTTGACACACAGAAATTGTTTGTGAAAATATTCATAAATTTAGTAACTCATTCACCGGAATCTATGCAATAACTCACGGCCGTTTTCCTGGTGTTTTTCTAATATGACATTATACAAAAGTATCCATCATGATGCAGTTAAATGAATGCATTCACAATTTTATAGAACAGTATTTTTTTATTCTTTTCTCTCTTTTATTTACGTTTATATGTATTTATCTGTCTATCTTATTTTTGTTTTAATAGTTCATGATGCAAGTACAGCTTTCTAAACTGAAATTAACCAAGATTGTGACAATGCTGCCTTACTTCCTGGTTGTGAACAATTCCAAGTCTAAATTGCGATTCATGGAAGAGAATGAAGATGCTGATTTATGGCTAGATTTGCCCCCAGCTGAGGTAAGTAGTCTTAAATAGAGAAAGACAAGAAGTTTTCTCTTTTTTTTTTTTAAATTTTCTTATAATTTTGTTTTGTTTTGTGCTGTGCTGGATGCTAGACTCCAACCGAGAGATCTTTTTAAGATTCTAACCGTCCCAGTATATGTGTGTGTGTGTGTGTGTGTTTGAAAAACGGAAGGATTTGATAAACAAACTGACTAGAGGAGAATTATTTCCCATAACAAACATTTTGGCAGGTCGTCAATTCCAAGTTTTTTCTTGTCAGAAACGGAAAGCTGTGAAAACAGTGACAGAAAACCTCAACACTTGCTTTTTCATGTATGGATTCATTGGGAAGTTTGGCTCAGTTTCTTCCTAACCTCTTTGATCTATAAAAATAACAATAAGATCAATAGCCGACATATCTGTTTTCTTGAGACCTACTTGACTTTGTTGGTGTTATGGGAGTTTGATGCTTTAATTTTAGGTGTCAAATATTTTTTCCAGTTAATGTTAAAAGTTATGTTGCCTGAAGTGCAGTGATTTCTAAACTTTCACCATTCATTGATTTTGTGCACCAAATCGTATTTATTTTTTCTCTCATCTCTTCCCGTTTCTACAGTTTTATTATTTTTTAAAACCTGTTTCCTATCCATATTCCCCAACCCTAAATATCCTCACATTTTTGTTGTTGTTGTCTCTATCCTGAGAAAATCAAACTTTCATTGAAACATTGTTTCACAAAATAAATTCTTCAATTCTAAATAAGATATTTCTTCTTTCTTTCTATAAATATTTCTAGTAAATCATTCTATAAATATTTCTAATAAATAATTCAATAAATATTTCTCAAGAATCATTTTATAAATATTTCTAGTAAATCATTTTATAAATATTTCTAGTAAATCATTCTATAAATATTTCTACTAAATCATTCTATAAATATTTCTAATAAATAATTTTATAAATATTTCTCATAAATTATTCTATATTTCTCATGAATCATTCTATAAATATTTTTACTAAATCATTTTATAAATATTTCTAGTTAATATTGATAGAATTATAAATATTTCTCACAAATCATTCTATAAATATTTGTAATGAATCATTCTTTCATTATTTCTAGTAAATCAATCTTTTCAATATTTCTAACAAACATGGCGCCAGTATTATAAAAAGATATGTTCAGGTAAAAATCTTAAATAAAAAAGTAAAACTACAATTGGGTTTGGGTTCAGACGTATCAATTATCAACATGCATACGTGGAGAAGGTTGAGAAAACCGACCATACTAAGAACTAATCAAATTGCTAGAACAGTGACTGGTGAAAAAATAAACTTCGGCGGTGAAATAATTACCAACATTACTTTTAACAGAACTACGAAAAAAGTAAAAATTTACATATTAAAAAACACAAATAATTTATTTGGCGTAGACTTAATGCAGCTATTCAAACTATAGGGATTATCAACCAAGCCAGAAGAAAATAAATCTGACGACCGGGTCTAAAAAACGAAAAAAGGAATTTGTTTCAACCATTAAAAATCGTATGAAATGGACTCAAAATAAATTGTCTGCATAAATTAAATCACATAAGTTAACAAAATTCATGCTGAAAAAAGCGAACACCAAACTGAAAGAAATTAAGCCAAATTCTTTGAATAACCAGTTGATGGTTAAAAAGAGTGAATTCATGGTTTCAGAGTTAGAATCGCTAAAGTTACAATACAAAGAGTTTTCAGAAGAGCCAAAACTATGAAAGATAAAGATGACTTGAAGTGGAATGTCGAAGCAAACAAGACATTTTTTCAAAATTTAAAAAGGTGCTAAAAAATCAGACATCTAGAATTAAAAAACTGGAAGATAGAGGCCATCAGTTCTCTCATAAGAGACACATAAACAAAATTAGGGAATGACTATCGGAAGACACCGACAGCACTACCCAGGAAGAAGTTATGGTTACCAGATACAGCACTTTCGACATACAGCTACCTCAAGCAACCTCAGAATAGCATCAATCCAAAGAGGAAACGATACCAGACTCCTGAGGAGGTAAGGCTTGGGAAGGGGGATGTTATGGTGCCATACTTATAATGAACATTTGGACTCTTCCATTCTCAATAAATGCTGGAAGCATAGGCTTCTCAGTGTGTAGGTCAAACCCAGTCTACACTAGCAGTCAGGACTGACATGCTACTTCTCTTGTTTCTCTGTTGTATTCTATTTTCTCCAATATACTTGTTTTACCTAAACCCCATGTTCGTGTTTTCATTCTGACCCCTAAACAGGGCCACAACAATTAGGTAATAGAAATCATCCAGTGGACTAACAAAATCTATGTGGATCCTAGACCATAGTCAAACAGGGTTTGAACTTTATCGGAGGTATCTTTGCTGCCAAAGCACAACGTTTGCATAGTTTTACCGCATTTTCAATGTTTTCGTCTATACTTGTCCAATACACATAACTTCTCATGAGACTTTTCATTCTCAAAATGCTCTGGTAACCGACATGAAATTCTTCTAGTAGTCTTTTCTGTAATGCTTCAGGAATAACCACTCGATCGCCGTAGATAACTACTTCATCACAGATTGAATACAGTTCTGAGATTTGTCTGTGTTTTTATTTTATTTTATTTTATATGTTTAAAAACAAATCGTCGTCTAGTGCCTTTTCTTTTATTTCTTCAAGTGTTACCGGAAGCTCCCTAATGGTGTTACACAATGTATTTTTTACTTCTAACTCAGTTTCTAGGTAGGTAATCACTGTGCCTTCAAGGAGTTCAGCATATTTTAGGATAAGTCTAGATAATCCGTCAGCATGACTAATTTTTGACGATGGAAAATACTTCATTTTATAATTGTAATTGAGGAGAATGGTCTCCCATCACTCTAGTCTGTTTGCAGTATGCATCAGTAATCCCTTTTTTTTTACCCATAAATCATTATCAGATGTTTATAATCGGTTTGCAATACAAAATGTCTTCCATGAACAAATCGATGAAATTTGGTGACTGCAAAAATAATATTCAATGCTTTCTTCTCGATTTGTGACTTACTTTTTTCTGCAGGTAGTAATGTACGAGATGCGTGTGCGATATATTTTAGTGATCCGTCTTCCATTTCATATAATATGCAATGCCGTAGTTAGCATCAGTAGCCACAATGATTTTGAGATCTGGATTATAGTGTGTCAAAAATAATTCTGATGTGAGTATATTTCTTATTTTTTCAAATGCCTCCTGGCATTTTGTCGTCCAGACCCAATCTTTTTCTTTTTAATAGCTCATTCAGAGAACTAGCAAATTGTCCATTATTGAAATTAACACATTGTAATTATTTGCTAAACCAGGAAAATTTTGTAGTGACGATAGATTTTCCGTAGCCGGCATATTTTTTTTATTGCAGTCGTTTGCTCTGGGTCTGGTCTTCTACCATCTTTGTCTTTAATTTGACGAAGATATTTTATTTTTCCATGAAAAAATCTAATTTTCCATCTTTCAATTTAAATCCATAGTCCTGGATTCTCTTAAATACTTTGTGAACATGTGATTTGTGTTGCTCGGTGCTTTTACTGATCACTAGAATGTCATCTAAGTAGGCTGTCGCAAATTCAAGTCCACTAAGTAATATGTCCATTACTTGTTGAAAAATGGCTGGTGCAACCTTAACCTCAAATAGTAATCATTCAAATTTGTACAACTTTGAGCACTCCTCGTCCACGGGTAGATAAACATCACTTAAATCAACCTTTAGAAAATGTTTTCCTCTGTTGAGTTTAGCGAATATATCTCTTCTAGGTGAGGCAGGTAATCCTTTAATGCATGGTTCAATCCTGTGGAGAAATCTTTACTTTTTTTTTACATGGACTGTAGGTGAAGCCCACACACTGTACTCTACTTTCGATAATACTCCCATTTTTCGAGTCTATTTAATTCCTTGTCAATCGAATGGGATTTTTTTTTTAAACTGGTTTTAATTCAAATTTGGCAGTCATTTTTTTAATATCTTCCCAAAAGACTTCTTTTAATTTTTATATCTTTCTTTAATTTTTATATATTCCCAAAAGACTTTTTTTAAAATTATTTCTTTAGTCTAACTGCTCTGGTATTTCAATATTTCCACAGGAGTTTATGGCCATATTCTATAATTGAAATTTCTCCATCCAGTCCATGCTAAGAGGTTGTTTGAGTTGTTCATTACAGACAGTTTTAATTTCATAGTCTTTCCTTTAAATGTTACCTTAGCGATTAGCTCGCTTTCAAAATTTATTTGTTCACCACTGTTGCTTTTAGCTATTTTTTTTTCGTTCTTATCAAAGTTGATTTTCCAATGTTTTCCACATTTGAAGATTGACAGATCTGAGCCGGAATCAAGTTGCAACTTAATATTTTTATTCAATATTTTTACTTGCACAAACTTCCTGATATTTTCAACTTCGTCAATTTTAGCAATTTTAATAAAGCTTTTAAAATTTTTATTTTAAGCTCTGCAGTGTGTACTTTTGTATCCCATGTGATTGCAATTAAAACACTTTTTCATTTTATATGAACAATCTTTATACCAATGCAATCAAAACACGGTTCAGGAGGCAAATTAGTTTTCTTTTGTTGATCAAATTTAGTTGGTGAATTAATTTTTTTGTTACAGATTTTTCTAATATGTAACACTCGGCTTTGCTCAATATCTCTTGAATCTTGGTGAACACTAATAAAATGTTGGTAATCCTCTGCGATATGTTGAAGCGTTAAACCCGGTTCATTTTCTAGTTTATTAAGAACTCTTCTGATTTCAGCATTCATATTTGATAAACTTTGTGCGAAGATTAGAAATTTAATATTGTTAGCGCTCAACTCCGACAATTTGAAATAATCGCAGTGTTAACTATGCTAGCGAAAGTTGTATAGTCTTCATCTTTTTTCCTTGTGAGATTCATACATTTCCACCTTTTGTAAAAAAGAGACGTTTTAGAGCTAAACAATTTAGTTAATAATTGTATCGCTTCAATAAATGTAAGGTTGATGTTTTTTTTTGTGGAAATACATAATTGACGAATTTGGTATGTTCAACCATACACATCTTTCTTAATAGCATAACGAACCTTTTTAAAAGCAGTCTAATTTGCACAATCCATGTTATTAAGTTCTTTGTATCGTCTGAAATACAAAACAAACGTAATTTGGTTTTCAGGATCGTAATTAGAATTATCGATAGCACTCCAAATAGTGTTTTGTAAAAATACACTTTCATTTTCAATATTTTGACCCCTATTTGATAATTCGTATCATTTTTTCTGTTCTTGTTGGGTATGAAGAAACATTTCCTCAAATTCTTTGTCTCAGAATTGTTCTTCAAGTCGAAACTAGTCTTTTTCGTCCATCACACCATAACATCTTCCATTATAACTACCAAAATAAACAATATTTGTCTATCTTAGTAGGAAAGCAGCTTATAAATATTTAGTAAGTATAGTTTAAATTTGGCACAAGCATTAGGGATCCAATGAGAATCTACTAATGGGATATAGTTTGTTTACTATTCCATTACAGCAAGGAGCTCTTCAGTTTTGTAATTTCTATTGTGAACTTATTCTAAGGATTAGGTAACAAAAACAAAATGAAGAAAATAATTCCTTTAGTGGCAAAAGTTCTTTGGGCAACTCAAACAGAACTGCTGAGAGAGATATCGAGTGAACTTATATTGATCTCCATGGCTAAGTTCATTTTAATATGCAGGTGTGATAAGCTACTGAATAGTTTATTGAAGTTGAGGAGGTTACAATTAAGCATAACACTTACGCTACTGTAATTTCACATATTTGCAACCTGTATTTTTCATATTGGATCTGTTAATTTAGTCAGTTTTTATATTTAACTGAATCTGTCAATGTCATTTTGATGTTAAGCCATGTTGTTCTATACTAAAGGTGAACTCATAGTACAACTAAGGATCAGAACTGGAGGCCTATTTCAAAATGTTTGAAGTTCACATATCTAAAAATATCAAATAAAATTCATTAAATTTAATTTGATAACATTAACTTTACATAAGAACATTCTTTAATAAATTATTTTTTTATAATATTTTGTGTTTTTTTAATGATGAACTAAAATAAAATTCAACATATTTTGGGGGGAAATATTTTTTGAGAAAAACACAAATTACTCATAAAAAATGTTATCATTAATATTTGTTATTTGGAATAATAATATCGAAAAAAAAAAATTTACTTCATGCAACAAATAATATTATTTTTGAAAAAAAGTGAAAATAAGAGCTTTTTTTTAAATAGGGCTTTAATTCTGGATCTAAGTTGCACTGTAAGTTGGCCTGTTGTATAGAATGCCCCATTAAGTCAAATATTAAAAAAATGTCTTTAATATACATATGTCCTTTATTGATGTATATTCTTGTTTTTCCAGTGTGTTCCCTATTGGCCCGTGACAGACTCTTACAAAATCTATGTGAAATATGACAACAGTAACAACATCTCACAGCACATTCCAATTAAGACTATTCACACTACAGTGCTGCGCATGGAACATGGTGTAAGTATTTCATCTTTTTCTATGATGTGTAACTTCAAATAGGTTTCAGCAATTCAGTTACATTATATAAATATGTACCGGTTCCAAAATTTGCGTTATGACTGATGAAAAAAGACATTGCACAAATTCTCCAGGCTATATTGTCAATGAAGACATAAAACTTTTAATGATTTAAGGCTAATAAGCCTAAGATCATTAAAAGTGTTATGTCTTGCAACATCAAACCCCTTCACACGGGTGACCCAGCTTATACTGATCGCATATGAGCTTGTAATACAATTGCACCTGACAAAAAATCGACTCATATATTTTCTAGTAAGCAGTTCATCCAATCAAATACATTCAAGATATGATCCCCTTATTAAAATATGAGAAGCTTTAATTAAAACTATTTCAAGAGCAAAACATGGTTTTAGAATCTTAAAGGAATTAATTATAGGTCAATATTTAGAAATTAATGATTTTCTTATATAATTAGTCAAATTACTATATCGATTTTTAATGCTAAGCTTTTGGCCAAAATATTGAATATATGCCGATATATGACAAGTAATAGTTGTATTAGCTGAAATCAGGATAATTATTAGCTTCATAAATTGTGCTGGCAACAGTTGTTTACAACTATTTCAAAATGTTATATTATTTTCCATTACATTCTGTGTTGAGTAATCATAGCAGTTTAACAGTTAGGTGTAAACAGATTGGGGTTGCTGTTTTGCATACTGTTCGAGGATGTAGTCCTCATCAAAACCTAGTATCAACCTATAAATAAAAAATATTGTTAAATAAGTGGATTTAGTTTCTTGGTAGCACCTTCAGATCTGAGTGAAAAGTGGTATCCAGGAAAGCTCCTGCTTGAAAATCTTGGGAATATAGACAAATTACAGAAGATTGTTAGTCAGAATTAAAGAGTTGTAGTCGTTGGTTTAAAAAGAGCATCATTTCAGAATGTATTTTGAACCTAATCATAAAAATCCCAATTGGGTGGAAGTGGAAAATGTAGATTTTCATTATAAAAAGACAATACAATTCAAAAATGGGCAGATAAAAAAAAACCGGAAGAAATAGAATAATTCTAAAACTTCAGTCTTCAACCTATTCTTCCCAATCTTAAATACATTTTTCTAAATCATTAATTCATAATTCATTTGGTTAAAAATTTTAAAAAATTTGACTTATAAACAAGATCAACTTATCAACTTATATAAGAAATTTTATAGTCAAATGACTAAAATATATTGAAACATAAGCAGCTGAGTATAAGAATTTACAGGGTGGAATAGAAAATTCTATGACAGTACATGGTGTGATTTTATCATTCAACAGAAATGCATATGCAGCAAATTCTCATTGGTGTCCTGTCAAGTTATTTTCTCAATTACAATGGGATTTATACTATGAACTGATGTTCGATTATGTGAACATTTTTGAGTGGTGTCTTCACAATTACGGATGGTTTTTGAGCAGTAATGCCTGCATGCAATTTTGTAGGAAGCATAGAAAATCTGCTACAAAGACTCAAAAAGCACTTCACTCTGTTGACTCTCCATAGAGGGTGAAAGAATCGTTCAAACTGAGTATTATGAGAATCAAATGATTCCTTTTATATTGTGCTGTTAAGTTTATTTCTGTTGGTCTGTGAGTATAGATAAATCGTCCACTCTGTTTAGTCATCAGAGAGAAAAAAAACAATTCTAATTATTTTCCTCTTCTTTGTGTGCACATGTATGTGCCAACTATGTTCATTTGACTTTTAAATTTGTTTTATTTTGCTTTTGTACTCTGTGACTGCTTGTTTGCATCCAGTTTAAAGATCAATCTCATGTTGTTTTAATTTTTGCTTGTACTTGTGCCAGTCTAGCACAAGACCATTAGCTTTGGACACTCTTTCAGTGTATGCATTTCATAACCGCTAGATGTTTGGCTAACACATGATATTTTGAATTGTTTAAGACTATTCACACGTTGATGACCTATCAGCAAAAGATTAGAAAATGTATGCAAAAGTTTATGAAATCATCTATGAGGACTGTCATCATCAAATCTCTCAACCATGACTTTTTATGGCATTGTCACTGTTATTTTCACTATACTCTGTGATGAATAATCTAGTGACACTTGAAGCTAAAAGGCCATGCTGCCTCATATGTTCTGTCAACCATTTTAAGTCTGAAAAAGATGAATGTGCAGACGGCTTCAGGTTGTATAGCTGAGCAAACATTAGTAGGAAAGAAGAAGAAAAGAAAAACATTAAGAGAGAGAGTGCAGTGGGAGTCGGTGTTAAGGAGGAAAAAATATACCATGGTTTCTTTTGACACAATTTTGTATAATCTGATGAAGAGCAAGAATATATGATAAGTATATAGTATCATTCTGTAAAGGAGAAATAAACAAAGCGCTAAATTATGTGGGTAAGAGCATAGCATTTTTATTACAAATAGATAATTAGAAAATGGTTAATTAAATATTACTATGTTATAAATATGGTTAATTAAATATAGGTAGGAAAGTAAAGTGATTCTCAGTGGTAAGCCAATTCCTATGTTATAAATATAGTTAATTAAATATAAGAAAGTGAAGTGATGCTGAGTGATAAGCTAATTACTGTATTATAAATATAGTTAATTAAATATAATAAAAAATGTGAAGTGATGCTAAGTGGTAAAGTAATTACTATATTATAAAAATAGTTAATTAAATATAGGTATGAAAAGTAAAGTAATGCTGAGTGGTGAGCTAATTACTATATTATAAATATGGTTAATTAAATATAGAAAGAAAAGTAAAGTGATGCTGAGTAGATAGCTAATTACAATGTTATAAATATAGTTAATTAAATATAGGTAGGAATATGAACTAATTCTGAGTGGTAAGCTAATTACTATATTATATATATATAATTAATAAAATAAATAAATATGGTTAGTTAAATATAGGTAGGAAAGTAAACTAAAACTAATTACTATATTTTAAATATAGTCTATTTAATATAGGTAGGAAAGTAAAGTGATGTTAAGTCGTAAGCTAATTACTATATTATAAATATGGTTAATTAAATATAATGAAAAAAGTGAAGTGATGTTGAGTTGTAAGGTAATTACTATATTATAAATATGGTTAATTAAATATAGGTAGGAAAATGAAGTGAGACTGAGTAGTAAGCTTGCCTGATGCACTTCATATGCTGTGTTTCTGTTAAATCCGGTTTCCCAATGTTTTCCCACGTTGATCGTGAGATGTGGGTAATGTTTGAAGCCGTGTCAAATTGAAATTTAACGGGGTTGCTATCTACAGCAACAATGATAAATTTTCTGCGAGATTGAAAATCGATTTTGAATGTTGCAGAAACAGAGTTTCAATTTGAGTTGTTCTAGGTATTTTTTAAATTTATTTCTTGTGTGTCAAATTTGAGTGACTTGTGTGTGTGTTTTTGCCTTTTTAAGGATTACAAAATCCTTTTTTGTGTCCGAAATTGAAGCATTCCTGACATTTATGTTTTTTGAATGAGCAAAAACGTGAAAACTGCATTTCACCACAATTCCAACAAGCACTTGGAGGGGTTTTACTTGCTGAAGGTTTATTAGTCTTTATTTGGACACTGTTTGTTGTGGATGAATTATTGAATTGTTGAACCATCATTGTGTCGTGTTTTATGCTTAATAAACGTTGGCATTCTGTAGTGAGAACTTTAACTGTGACATCTTTATCTTGGTCCAGTCTTGAGAGTAAACGCGTTCGAATGTCTGAATCCTGTGGAGACTGAAGTCCAGCAATAAATATAAGACATTTAAATTGGTCCTCTGTGAGGGACTCATTTGAAATCTTTGGCATTCAAGATTTATTTGACCGGCGAAAGTAATGTAATTGTCAACATCGTTTTTTGTCATTTTTAAACAATTATAGCGGATGTTGAATAACGATTGTTGAAATGCTGAAAATGTCTGTAAGTTTGTCGATTATCTCAGAGAAAGACAAATCTTTCGCTTGTTTAGGAAGAATAAAATTTATGTAACGATTTGTGGCATCTTTAATATATCTATTTTGAATGTCTCATTATTTTTCTAAGTAGAAATGCTTCTACTTAACAACTATATATTAATTCGATCAGCCATCGATACCTGCGATTTCATGGAAACACTGAAAATCCAGCCAATTGGGCTAAAGAATACTGAGCATAGTCGTTTCTCAACTGATGTATGTGGGTATATATATGAAGGCTGAAAGCAATGCAGAGAAACCGGAATGAGCAAAAATAAACGATCAAAGACACTATTTTATTTATGAATCTTCAGAAAATCTATTTATTTTTTAAAAGATCTATTTCATATCAAATCAGTAAATATGAGACTTACTGTATATATTAATAAAAAATATCCTGGATGGTGTAACATTTTTTAATCATTTCAGGAGAACCTCCTCCCCCTTCTCTTAAAAGGAATACAAAAGTGGGACCGTCAGACATATAATGAGTTATGCAGTTTCCACCTTTTTTATTAATACAATATATATATATATATATATATATATATATATATATATATATATATATAAATAAATGTTTCGAGGTACAAAATTTATAAATACATTTAAAAAGAATACGCGGAAATCTCTCTAAGGCCCTTTCGACTATCATCTCGTCAGGAGAAAATCTCTTTCTTTCGACGTTATTATTAATTAAAACTATCGATTTTCTCCTGACGAGATGATAGTCGAAAGGGCCTTAGAGAGATTTCCGTGTATGCTTTTTAAATGTATATATATATATATATATATATATATATATTACAATCTTACTTGCTTGCAAGGGCTATTTGGCAGAAATTGAAATGGATTTGTAATCAAATAAATAAATTTTTAATTAAATTTTGCTTCAAATCCATTGTTCATCTTTAAATCTATGTGTCAATATTTTTAATTTTAAAAATTTTTTTATAATTTTCATTTTAAATTTAATTTTATTTATTCTTCACCCGTTTCCGCGTTCAATTTAGTTAAAATAATTTACATTTTCCTAGGCAGGGGAGGCAACTTCCTCTTGCTAGCTAAGATTTGTTTTATGTTACTATTCGTAAAGGCGGAACGCCTTATATTCATTTGTTAATTTAGTTATACTTTTTTTCTCTGTTTATTTTAATTATTATCTTGGCAGTATAAATGATGTTCTCTTTTAAAAGTATTCTATTTAATGATTCAAATATTTATCTATTTACTTATTGAGAAGGGTTGGGTTCTGAAATGGCTTTACTGGTTGAGGTTTGTTAATTGTTGGTAGTTGTAGCCGGAATGTTGACTATTCCAGGTAGACATTCCAATGTTATAATTGTGTTAATATTATGTATATAAATTTATTTTGTTTTATTTGAAGTGTATGTGTGTGTACGTTGAGATGTAGAACTGTATGTATCAGACTAAAAATGATGACACTAATTCGAGTCAATTATTAAATTCGGGGTGCAATTTTGTTATCAGTATAGATTCCTTTATCCGAAGGTTGCCGATGTTTCTTTCTGTGGCCAGAATATCTATCTTGATCGATTTGTTGGTGTTGTTACATGTATTTGTGGAAGGAAGAGGTGCATTTTTGCAGGTGTTCTTTGATTCTAATATGTAGGGGCCTCACTGTGCTACTGATGTAGAATTTGTTACATGTGGTGCACTGTATGCGATATACACCTTATATATATATATATATATATATATATATATATATATATATATAATGCACATCTTAGTTTGTTTGTTATTAATACATTGGTATCTTCTTTGTTATCTTTTGCAGACTGGTTTATGTGTTGAAGTTGCTGGTGGTACCCAGACTCCAATCAACATCACATTTACTGACTATGCCCCAGGAACTGCTCCTGCACGCATTGAGAATCTATGTGACGATATCTTCATCAAGATCCATCAAAAGTAGGTACAATTGTCTCAATTTATCACATGTCTTCAATCTCTTATATATTACAATACTAATGTGCACATCCCATTAAAAATGATGGCATACTTTTTTCATTGCTTCTGTTTATTTAATAATTCAGTAACCGGCAGGTATGTGTTTTTTAATTGTTAAAATTAATTAATGAATCATGCATTGTCAAGTTTGGATATCGAGAAAAGTAAAGAAAAAGAATAACATTATCAAAAGAAAACCTATTAACCTATTAAATAGCTCATATGTCACTTCAATAAGAACATTTTGTAACCATATTTTTCAATAAAAGAAAAATTCCACTTAACAAAAACCAACATTTTTTAAATTTATGTTCTATTGTATTTACACATTTTTCCTATACAAATTTTGGTTTCCAAATTGCAAATTTTATAATTAAATTCACTTGAAAATAGCAGTTAAGTTTTCAAACAGTTTTAATACTTATATTTCAAGCAATTTTCTCTCGATGCTTGTGTTTGATTTTGCTTGAATTCAATTACCTCCCTTCGTTTTTCACACACACAATATATATATATATATATATATATATATATATATATATATATATATATATATACTAGCGGAACCCGTCGCCCGGCATTGCACAGGAGAAAGTACTACCTATTGCATGACGTCGAATTAGCGGTCTATAGTTCTTTCTCCGCCCCCCCCCCTCTACCGTGTTGGCGAATGTTTTAAAATAAAAAAAAAATGAAAAAGTTGCAGAGTAGAATGGGATCGAACGCTGAAACTGTCGATCATGAAACATCCCTTCTTAACCACTGCGCCACGGTTTCGAGTATAAAATACATGTGAAAATAGGCTAATAAACTTATGCTTGTTTATTGGTATGCGTGTTATGTTAAGATTTACATTCTGCCGACCAAAGTTCAACAATGACACGGTTTAGGTCATGGGCAAGTTTTCTATAATATGCGTGTTTAAGGTGTATGATTTTGAAAATATAAATGTATCGGGGTCTACCAGTATCTTGGTGCTTATTGAATTAAATAGGAAGTCGATTCGATCAAGAAATTTTAGCCGCCATGTTGAATCAATAAATGTTGCAGGAACTGTGTTCGTTAATTTCATTCACTTAATTCCGGAAAGAATATAAATGTAGAAGTCATAGGTAGAATGTGGAATAACGTAATCTGAAATTCGCAGATAATCATCGGATTGAACGGGAGCGGTCATTAAGTCTTTGCGTATTGCTTTATATTATGTAGTAAATTAATACCAGGCAAATAATAAATAAGAACTGGGTCTGTGCTTATTAGTTCCCGGTGTCGATGAGTAGAGTGACAGTACATAATTGTTAGGGAGAAAAGTTTTTGTTACCACCTATATGGAGTTGTTTTTTCGGAGAGACGTGGATGGTGGGCCAAATGTAATATTTAGTGTTATGTCGAAAAAAATAATAACAAATTTACTAAAACACGCTCGAGTGAATAAGTGTAGTATAGTGGTGAGTTTAGTAGCCTGTGATGCATGTGGTTATTTTCCTATACTCTGAGAAGGTACAGGGGAAAAAACGTCTCTACTCTTTATATATTATATATATATATATATATATATATATAATTACAGATCAGAGTTATATCATACTGTGATTTAATGTCAGTTTTGCGGCAAAGAAAAACTAACCCGTGTTTCTAGGAGAATTCAAAACATACTTGTAAAAACATGTGCAGTAACACGAAACTCTCATCATCAGAGTTTGTTGCCAAATGAAAACGATACAATATCAAGATAAAACTTCAAGCCACAAGTTTTCAAAATGTCCAGGAAAATTACCAAAGCACAACAGCAAATGGGGGTGACGCACGTCAAAATATTTTAAATCTCAGAAAACTTAGATTCGCTTGTACAAAAAACTTGTTTGCACATCGAAAAGCCCACTGGATAGACTCTCAATAGTTAATGCAGGAAGAATAACTGAGAAAATATGAAAAATAAGTTCTGACATTTGGCACCAAATGACCGATCCTTTTTTCCATTCGGTAGAATTTTCTAAAACAAAGGAAATCCCAATAATCACATGGATGATGACGGAAAACGAGAGAACCAAGGTTAATCTCATTGAACCGATCTAGAATTGAAAAAACTACACAGATTAATGTTGTTTTTACGGAGAATGAAATAAAGTAACATAAAATAAAAACAAAATGAGAAGGAATTTAGAAGGAAGTACCGATGTATTGTGAAGTAATCATTCTTTCTTAAAAAAAATATTTCTACTCAATCCATAAATTTATATAATTTATAAAATGTTTGCATGTATATGAAGGTCTTATTCATACATGCATACCCACATATATATACTAATACACCCATGCATACATGAATAAACATATCCAAATATATAGACGCATCCTCACATATATACACACATACGTGCATACCCAACATATATACAAACATATATATAATATATATATATCTATTATATAAAGGCGAAACGTCTGTATGTATGTGTATGTTTTTATGTCTGGAAAAGGCTCTCAAGATATACAGATGCTTCAAAACTAACTGTGAAGAATACAACAAATTGCGCGAGTTTTGGAGGTATGTAAACGAGGTGACGGCTCGCATCACTCCCGAGCAGTCGGTACCTTTGGACGTAGCATCTGTAGTGTACAATATGATGCCTCTGTGGTGCAGGGAGAAACGATCCTAGCCATAGTTAGACTTGTAGTGTGGATCTCACTCATAGACATAGGGAAAGGGGGTAAATCGCCTTCTGATTACGATCTGATTTCACACTTTAAACATCAACTCAAGGTCAAAATCAGATGTGATAGGAGGAAATTGCACTCAGCTTTATTTAAAAAAAGGTAGATACACACCGCTAGTTTATGTATGTTTGGACGTGCCAAGTTTGAGTACGTGTTCCCTGCCTAGCCATGGTGCACGCCGACTTACGGTCTTATCAGATCCCATCCCAGATAGCAAAGTCTCTTAGCTGGTGGTACAAATGAGTTCTGCCCCTCCCCTCTTTATTTTTCGGTGCTAGAGATCCTCCAAGATGTCCACTCCCAATTGTATCCTTTTATTTTGTCCTTACCCAAACCCGAAACATGATACCTCTTTCGGAAGACACCACCCTCGCCCACAACCCCACCACCCCTGTTTCTTTTTTACCCCCCCCCCCCCCGTCCTTTTAATCCACTCTCCCTCTTAGGAACTGACTTGCTTGTTTTCGGCTCTTGAAAACAACCGGAAAATAGTGAGCAGCTCACAGCTAGATAGATTTGGGAGGACCTTACTAAACAACATAGCATTTTTTGTATAATTTTTGGCTACTTGTAGCCCCCCCCCCCCCCCTACTCTCAACCGATGAATTTTGTACATACACTTTTTTGTAAATAAAAAACGTCTTAAAAAATTGGGGACAATGTTAGATAGCCTGCCCAAAGAGTATACAAGGTATTTTGGTGACTGGAACTAGTTTAGAGAATAGACCAAGAGAATGACACACGACCCCCACCTCACCCAACCCAACTTTGGCCTTGTCTCACATCTTTTTAATTTTTAATTTTTTTTATTCAAAAGAAATGTATTATTTTAAAGATAAATAAATCTTGGCCTTTTGACCTGAGATCAAAGTGTAGTATCTGTTCCGATGCTACATTCTATAACCAAAAATCAGAATTTCATTGACATTTCTTCACCCTTTGAGATTCTTCCAACGTCTTTACCTTATGGGCGAATGTCTACATTTTCCCAGTCTTCATCTTATTTGCCTGATGCGCACCTAACGGCATATGCTGACACTCTCTCAGGCTTTTACCTGGGACTCCCCTAACGGCGAATGCCGACAATCTCCTGGGATATTGCCTGAGGCTCCCCTACTGGTCAATACCTGAGGCGCCCCTATCGGCGAATGCCAACACTCTCCCCGACTTTTTCCTTAGGCGCCCCAACCGGTGAATGCCGACACTCTCACAGGCTTTATCATAATCGCCTGATGCGAATGCCGACACTCAGTTGTTACCTTATGCAAAAAAGAAAAAGAAAAATGACCTTGTCCTCTCAAAATCGTCACCCATTTAGTACTGGCCAGCATAGACGTTGCTTAACTGTGATTGCACATGGCGTCATTTCTGGAAGTATGAGTCGGTAGTCCGCCTACCTCCCACTGTGACGTCATGTGTAAATTTTACAACCACTATCCAATGAAGCAGACAGTGTGGGGAAGAGCCTTATGCATGTTCAAATACAAGCATTTATAAATGAAACAAAGAAACAATGCAGAAACAATAATGTATGGAAAAAACATGTATTCCTCGCAAACATGATAGGGTTTGCTTTGAAATTGTGCCCATGAATGTGTGTACAATTCTGAGAAGGATGTGTGTAAGTAAGTTGAGGGAAATGCATGTACCTAGCGCACGAGTGCTGTTGATGTGTTCATATGAAGCCAGACGGAAGAAAAGAGTGAATTTGTCGTGTGTCCCTTTTTATATCTACGAATTGTAGCCCCTCTACCATCGTGAAAGGAGGGATAATTCAGGTCTGAAACGCCTTCTGGTGAGTGTACGTGTGTCGAAAAGGGGTAGGTAATGCTACAACAGCATCCATCAAAATATCCTCTTCCTATACGAGAAAAAAATGGCCTGATGGATACCGCTGAGGTCTATGGAATCGTCTCTGCTGAGTTCAAATCCTGTCAGATCTATTGTGTTAAATCATGCACTAATACTGTTGGGAAAGGTATGAACCTACAATAGCTAGGAACAAAATAATGAGTTTGTTCAAGTAATCATATGCAATGGTTTTTCAGCATCATTAAATGACTGAGAACAGATTGATATGCATATCAACCTTTGTTGACAAAACCAAACTGTGCCAATTATATTATTGTATTTCGAAGACCAAACATATGTTTCAAGAATAAATATGTTTATTATCTGATTTTGCAGAAACCAAAGTCAAGTGACTCTGCTTTCCCCCAACCAAGCTGTCCTATACACTTGGGATGATCCGGCTGCAGAAAGAACTCTCATGTGGAATGTCTGCGGTGGAAAGAAACCAAGCTTCCCTGCATGCATTACGAAGGTTGATATATTCAATTAATATTTTTTCTTACGTTTTATGTTGAATCACATTTTGTAAAATATTTCAGATTACAACTTTCATTTTTTCTTTTTACATTTCATTTTGAATTTTTTTTCTTTTATTTAAAAATGACATTAAGCATTGAGAAGTTTTCTTTTAATATTTTTAATCTCTGGGAATTTTCTTTTGCGGGAGAAATATATTGAATAATCAGTTAAATGTGAGAAAGATATAGATACAGTGAAAATTGTCGGGTTATATACATAGAGGCCAGTCGAGTGAATGATGAGAGAAATCACAAAGGCTAATGTAAACATGCGAATAGAATGCGAAGAGGGTATTGATGAAAAAGTATTATTTAATGAAACTCTAACAAAGAATAGAAGAGAATTAAAATCGATAGAATTATAGCGATCTATCTACCACAATTTTTGCATGAAGAGAAAATGGTCAATTGTGCATGTGTTAAGTTATTCAGAGTTGTGAAAAGCAGTGATTTGTTAAGGTAGAAAAGAAACCATTTATTGGCTGCCACTATTATCATTGGTGAAGTGTAGAGACACCAGCTGCTGCTGTTTGTCTGTCTCACCATCTTGGTTGTCTGTTGATCTGGGTTAGGCTGTTATTGTGTTCATGTGCTCGCTGCCTGTGTGGCATTGGTTCCTGTTGTGGGCAAATAATCATTTTTTATATTCTTTTATCTAAAGTATCAGCCCCCAAAATTATGGACCTTTTGTGAATTCTGATTGGTTCAAAAACATCATGTGCAATGCTGTCTCCTATATCCTTATGATAGTCTAGCAGTATTTTCTTACAAATATTAACTCAGGGTACAATCTTTGTTATTTTCTAGAGTTTAATTGGTGCGGTTGTAAGAAATTTGTACTTACTCTTAGTTTTTTAATATTTTATGGGTCTGTTTTAGTGTTTATATTCTTATAATTGGTTGTAAAATATAGGATTTAATTCCTATAAAATAAATAAAAAGCTCCTTCTAATATGATATATAAGAATATATGAGTCAATAATGTATAGGATCTACAAGATGGACGATTTGTGACTTCTGAAAAAATTGGAAGCCTACTCTCCATAGGGTGATATAGAAAGAGAATCTAAATGGAGATCTTTCATTAGTGATCTGATTGCATAAGAGTTGAATTATTAAAAACGGAAACTGGGAGCAATTCTAAAAAATAAAACATGTCTAAACAAATATAAGGTGAGAGTTTGTTTCTGATTAACTCCAATTCGCTAATCTGATGGAAAGTGTATGATGTTACAAAACCCGCAACATTTAATGAAACCAGAATAACATCACTTAGGACCCATCTTGTAGCTGTAAAAGGTATGTTATGAATAGTCTAACATAGTAAACAATTTTTATCTGAAGAATGTGTTAATATTCACAAGTGTTAAATTAAAGGCAATAAAATATTAAAAAATAAACTTTTTCTTGATAAAATGAATGCTTTTTATCATTATTACGTTACAGATATTGATTGTTTTACATACGTGAATATTGATACAATAGTACTTTCCTAATAAACAACGGAAATAAATTTATGATTTTTAAATTTGTTTCATAATATATATTTGATGAATAATAAAAAATTAATATTTGATGAATAATCAATAATAAATATTTGATTAATAATGAATAATAAACATTTGATTAGTAACGAATAATAAACATTTGATTAATAATGTATAATAAATATTTGATTAATAATGAATAATAAATATTTGATTAATAATGAATAATAAACATTTGATTAGTAACGAATAATAAACATTTGATTAATAATGTATAATAAATATTTGATTAATAATGAATAATAAATATTTGATTAATAATGAATAATAAACATTTGATTAGTAACGAATAATAAACATTTGATTAATAATGTATAATAAATATTTGATTAATAATGAATAATAAATATTTGATTAATAATGAATAATAAACATTTGATTAGTAATGAATAATAAATATTTGATTAGTAACGAATAATAAACATTTGATTAATAATGTATAATAAATATTTGATTAATAATGAATAATAAATATTTGATTAATAATGAATAATAAACATTTGATTAGTAACGAATAATAAACATTTGATTAATAATGTATAATAAATATTTGATTAATAATGAATAATAAATATTTGATTAATAATGAATAATAAACATTTGATTAGTAATGAATAATAAACATTTGATTAGTAATGAATAATAAATATTTGATTAATAATGAATAATAAATATTTGATTAATAATGAATAATAAATATTTGATTAATAATGAATAATAAACATTTGATTAATAATGTATAATAAATATTTGATTAATAATGAATAATAAATATTTGATTAATAATGAATAATAAACATTTGATTAATAATGAATAATAAACATTTGATTAGTAATGAATAATAAATATTTGATTAATAATGAATAATAAATATTTGATTAATAATGAATAATAAACATTTGATTAGTAATGAATAATAAATATTTAATTAATAATGAATAATAAATATTTGATTAATAACGAATAATAAATATTTGATTAATAATGAATAATAAATATTTGATTAATAATAAATAATAAATTAATGCCGCAAAAACAAAGCTCCTTTCCTTCAATAACTACAAGGAACCTTTTCAACCACTGATTGTCATGGCAAATAACACCCTACCTGATAGTTCATCATTCAAACTCCTCGGCCTAACCTTCACAGGTAACATGAATTGGAACAAATACATTGAAGACATTGCCAAGGCTGCAGCAAAGAAGGTTGGCTCCTTCTACCGTGCTAGTAAACTCCTCACACCTGACATTATCCTGTATCTCTACAAAGCCACCATCCACCCATGCATGGAGTATTGTTGTCACATATGGACTGGTGCATCATCTACTAGTCTCTCCCTCCTTGACAAGGACCAAAAAAGAATCGCCAACCTAATAGGTCCCTCACTGTCAATCAAGCTCCAGCCTTTGTTCCATCGCTGCAATGTAGCATCCTTGTGCTTGTTTTACAAATACTTCAATGGATTATGCTCCGATGAATTGGCTACTCTGTGCCTCCTCGACGTAAATTCACTAGACTAACTCGACAATCAACTATATCTCATTCATTCACTGTGGAGGTCCCCAGATGTTGGAGAGCCTTCTACTCAAATAGCTTCTTTCCTCGTACTGCTGGCCTCTGGAACTCCCTCCCTGCCCCCTGTTTCCTTGACAGTACAGACATGCAGAAATTTAAAACTAATGTAAACAGACATCTCGCTGCGCAGATCCAAATTTAGGTTGACGACCCCCCCCCCCCCCCACCTTCTCCCCTTTTCTTTTTCTCAGTAGCCCCTTACGTCTACAGTGACGGCCTGCCTTGTTTGGGGTGAACTATGTTAAAAAAAAAAATATTTGATTAATAATAAATAATAAATATTTGATTAATAATAAATAATAAATATTTGATTAATAATGAATAATAAATATTTAGTTAATAATAAATAATAAAAGTAATAATTCAATGTGTTATTATCAAAGTTACATTGACACGAGAAATGCACCCACCCACCCACCCACGTTAAGTTTTCTCATAATAAAAGAACAGAGATATGTAAGCAAGATCAATGTAAAATAAAGTATTTTTATACATTCTTTTTTAAATAAAAAAAATACAAACAAGTTGATTGTTAAGATAGAAAGCAACAAAATGAAGAAGAAATGATAAGAGGCTCAAAAAGTCAATAAATAATTTCTCAAAACTAAATTAATAAATAAGACATAAAAAAATGATAAATTTTCTGAATGCAATTGAAATGCTAATATACATTGTAGGATGGCTATGGGGATGCCCACATGAGAATCCAGTCTTTATGTGTCAAATCAGAATCTGCAGATTACCAAGATATGGAAGATAGTAGCCCGGAAGGTAAGTGAGTTACGTAATTTAAAATAAGAATAAAATATACAATTATTAAGACTTCCTTATCGGCTCATCATATAAATAAATGTTTCAAGTTAACATGCTGAGTGATGTGAGCCAAATTTATAAGTGAAAACATTTTTTCTTTTTAATGTTCTCATATTTGAGTACCAATTTTATTTTTTCAGTTTTTAAATGGAATTTTTTAATTGTGTCAGATAAATCAGATCTTTAAGGAGATAAAATAAAAGAACCCAGTTGTGATTTAATAGTGTTGCAATTGGAAAATAGGCACTTTCTTTTATGTTTTTTTTAAAGAAATCGCTCCAGACAAGGCATGAAGCCATTTGATATAAGGAGTTAACAAGAATGAAAGATGATAATTATTGCAAAGACAGGAGATGCCTATTGATCGTAGTCTTGAAAAGACCAAGGCTATAGCGGTAGGTAGGAGGAAAACAGTCAGCAGGAAGAGAGTTCCACAAGCCTGCAGTTCTTTTGAAGAAGCTACTGGAATAGGAAGCTGTATTACAGCTGTATTACAATGAGGTATCATAACAACGAATTGACAGAGACCACTAGACCAACAAGTCAAACGAGCTGGAAAAAAAAAGAAGTGAGGGAATAGATCAGGCAATTCTGAAGGACACATACCATAATAGTATTTATAGAAAAGACTTAGACTAGCAACATCACATCTGTGAGAGAGAGGGTGCAGAGAAGAAGAAAGAGTGGGCCAATCAAATTACAGATACTTTTCTGCATCTTGTCAAGAACCCTCAAATGGGACATATATTCACCAGCCCAAGTGTGATAAGTATATCATACAAGATCCGATAGTAGATTTGTAGGGATAGAGAATAGCCTCAGGTGTGAGAAAGTGTTTGGAGCGATAGAGAGAACCGACTTACAAGATCATCATCATCATTATTTACTCACTAGGAGTCATTATCAGTCAGTGGTCCATCAATGGCAATAACAAATCATGTTCCCTGGAGTCTGGATAACAACAAGTCTCCCCAGATTTGTAGTATTCTCTGCTTCTTTCAATACATGTTTGTATGTAATTAAGTATTCTTAATACATTTCTTATTCCTTCTATTTCATGCCCTGTCGGTGGAGCCGCAAATTCGCTGACTGCAACCCCATGCAGAGGGGTAAATCTCTCTCGAAAACGGAGCAATCTGTTGGCTGTGGGTGGCGACCCATGATATCTTAGGATGGGATCATGGTGGCTGAGCAGTCCGTGACCTGGTTGCATAAATGGTCACGTGATTTGCAACACTCTACTTTGGCCCTTACTTCGGCTAGACGGGAGGTCGGAGAGGCCCGACCCGATCAATTGGCTGGTCACATCATGCCCTAGTATCTCTAAGTTCATCCCCGACCGTATTATTCAATTTGATTCTTCAAAAAATCGAATCTTATTTTTCCTTTTATTTTTCCTCCCAAATAGATACTAGAAGGCGGTGGCTGAGGGTCAATTGGGTTGGGAACAAGGAAGATTACTACTGCAGAGTTCTATACTTTCAGTTTATGGGTACTGAAAAAGAAATAGCAGGGGCTAATTTATTCCCACTCAATGCAAGTATAATGGTTAAAGTATCCCCGTCTAAACCAGGGCGTTCGGATTATCCCCCCTGGTAAATTTCCAACTTCAGTTAGACTCCCCAGTGGGTGGTGAAGCTCAGAACCACTGAAAAATCAAATCAAATTAAATGGCTAATAACAACAAAAACCTAAACAAAACTTATCAGAATCAGATTCTTCTGATAATGAAGCTACTAAAGAATTCTCAAAATTTATAGTAATTGAATCTGTGGAAAATAAACACCTCACTAAACTGTCATCTTTCCTGATTGAAAGGGTGATAAGCAGCAGGATGCCTCCCAAAAGTGTAAAGAAAACACAAAACGGTGGTGGAGGTTACCGATTGTAAGCAGTCAACAAACCTATTAAAATTAACCAATTTTTATAACATAAAATGTAAGGCTTATGCCAACGAAAAACTGAATACATTCAGAGGAGTCATCGAAGTCAAGACCTTGGTCTGGCAACGAAGGAGGAGATCGAAATGGCACTGCGTAAGCAGGGGGTCACTCATCACCGAAGAATTTCAGTAAAAAGAGGCGGAAAGATTATCTGGACAAATACCTATATACTGACTTTTAATTCCTCTACAATACCAAAAGAGGTAAAGATTGGCTATACTACTGCTTGGTGTGGAGCTCCGAAGGCGGTGAAGGAGACACCAAAGCAACCAGAAACAAAAGTGAGAAGAGAGCCGATGGTAAGAACTGCCAATACAAGTAGAAGAAAGCAACGGTCACCGGTGCGCTCACCGAGCCTGGTCACAGATGCCTCGGAGGACAAAACCAAAGAAACCAAAGAAGCAAAAAAAAGAACCAGTCAAGAAGAAGCAACCTATCACTGTTGAATTGACTAATAAAGTCAACGATTCAGAGAAAATGGATGTAGAAGCTACAAATACACAAGAACCAGATTGAATAAATAAAAATAAATAAAATAAACCATGTTAAATAAAATCATCAAATTGAATATTAGAGGTATCACAGCGAATTTTGAGGAATTGGTTCTCCTTATGAGAATGTGTCCAGCAGTCGTTTGTTTGCAGGAAACATTCCTCAGGTAAGATAGTAAGTTTCAGATGAAGAACTACACTACATACAATTATGTAAATGAAGAAGCTGATAGAGCTTCTGGTGGAACAACTATAGTTGTGAAAAATGCAATTCCACAAAGTCAGATACTGCTTGACACGGACATACAGGTGGTTGCTGTATCAGTGACATTGCACAGGACCATCAATCTGCTTCATTTATTTGCCACCAGGTGAGAACATAGTTGAATCCAAGCTGAATGATTTAATAAAACAGCTCCCCAAACCATTTATACTGTTGGGTGATTTTAATAGTCATAACAAAATGTGGGGCAGTAAAAACACAAATAAAAAAGGAGATTGTTGGAAAAATTATAGATGAAAATAACGTTTGCCTCTACAACAATAAAACCAACATATACCTGCACCCAGCAACGGGAACATATTCAGCACTGGATTTAGCTGTGTGTGATCCAACAATATTCATAGATTACACATGGAAGGTACATGTGGTAGCGATCACTTTCCAATTATTCTGGAAAGCACAGGTCCTCAACTCGAAGAAAGCATACCATGAAAGCAAACTGGGAGAGATTCCAAGAACAATGTGACAAAAAACTAACAGCTAATATCAATGGAAAAGATCACGCCACCTACTTTACAGAGACGCTGGTAGAAATAGCCGAAGAGTGTGTACCAAAGTTATCTGCAAACCAAACCAAACACAAACCCTGGTTTAATAAAGAATCTTTGAAGGCTGTCCGAGCACGCCATTCTGCCCTGAGAAGGTTCAATTCTAACCCCATTAGGGAGAATTTAGACTTGTTTAAAATAAAAAGAGCCATGGCTCGATGGATGATTAAGGAGTCAAAAAGAAATTCGTGGAAACATCCAAGATAAATTCCAACACAAAATCTAAAGCGATATGGACCATGATGAGAAAGATAGCTGGGAAAAATGGCAGTATGCCAATGAAACATCTTATTACAAACAATATAAAGATCAGACAGGAAAGAGATTTCTAACGTCTTGGCAAACAACTTTTCTGAAATTTCTGACTCCAAGGGTCAGACTGAAAAAAAAGAAGAATTTTTGTTAAATTAAAAACTAAATTTCAGTTCGAAAAATAATGAAAGTTATAATCAACCCTTTGCGGGATCGGAGCTCAGTGAGCCACTTGAGAAAACCCACAATACAGCAGTTGGTCCGGATGATGTATCCTATGACTTTCTAAAACAATTGCCACAGATGTCCTCCAGATACCTTCTAGACATTTATAACGAGGTGTGGATGAGCAGAAAAATTCCAAATCTCTGAAGACAAGCCACAGTAATACCCATACCAAAGATGGGAAAGGACTCTGATAGGCCTTCAGGCTATCGACCAATTGCCTTAACTAGTTGTCTCTGTAAAGTAATGAAAAGGATGATAAATAGCAGGTTAACATGGTACCTCGAGTCAAGCAATCTGATGTCAGACCTACAATCTGGTTTCAGAAAAAAAAGAAGCACTACTGACCATTTGATCAGCTTGGAGAATTTAATTAGTGAAGCATTCATAAAAAAGGAACACCTGATTGCTATCCTTTTTTATCTAGAGAAGGCGTACGACACCACCTGGAAGTACAGTATAATGAAAGACCTCTGAGACCTCGGATTAAGGGGCAGAATTACCCTTTTCATACAAAATTTTGTAGAAAACCGCAATTTCCGAGTGAGAGTTGGAACTACACTCTCCGACATAAAAGAGCAGGAGAATGGGGTACCACAGGGAAGTATCCTATCAGTAACACTCTTTAATGTCAAGATTAATAATATTGTAAAAAACCTTGACACTGCAGTCAAAGGGTCACTGTATGTGGATGACTTTTTGATCTACTGTCGAGCAAAACATATGCATCTGGCAGAATGCAAGTTGCAACTAACTTTGAATAAGATCAACAAATGGACTGAAGAAAACGGTTTCAGATTCTCTGAATCGAAGACAAGGTGTTTCCATTTTTTAAATTTGCGCAAGATGCATAATGACCCATGCCTTAAACTGAATGGCAAGGAGATACAAATGGCAGACAAGTATAAGTTCCTGAAAGTTATTTTTTATAAAAAAACTGTCTTTTATCCCTTATATAAGGTATCTCCGACAAAAATGCAACAAGGCAAGTAATCTACTCAGAGTGGTAGCTCACTGACTGGGAAGCGGATAAGAAATCCGTACTTAAGCTGTACTGAACAATTGTGAGGTCGAAACTTGATTATGGAAGACTATCATACCTGAAGCAATTGGAAACTATCTACTACCAAGGACTAAGACTTGCATTGGGGGCATTTCGCACGTCTTCAGTGGAAAGTTTGTATGTTGAAGCGAATGAAGGTCCTTTACATCTAAGGAGGTTGAAGTTAGCACTTCAATATGTGATAAAGTTATCATCATGTCCATTAAAACCTGCTTACGGCTGCGTATTTAATCCTCAATATAAAACTCTGTTTGAGAAAAAATTAGTGCCATCAGACCTTTTAGCTACCACATCGAGGAACTAAGAAATAAACTGGAGTTGGACTCTAGTCTCATCAACCAATCGATAATCTCTAAAATTCCATCATGGGAATTAGAACAACCATCTTATCTCCTGGATTTGATAACAGCTGCAAAGAACAAAACTAATCTAATTGTATTTGAGGATGAATTTGAACTTATAAAAAACCATCATTCCAACTATAAATACATCTACACAGATGGATCCAAAGAATCAGATAGTCGGATGTGCTGCTGTCTTAAATAAGATGAAAATGCAGTAAAGGATACCTGACAGGGCGTCAATTTTCAGTGCAGAAGCTGCAGCCATATACTTGGCTCTACAGATGATAGAAGATAGTAGCACTGATAGATTCATCATCTTCTCTGACTCCCTATCAGTGCTTACAGCACTAAAGAGCAAAAATATAGATAGCCCTTTAGTCGTGAAAATTTTAAACAAGATTACCTCTATCTATAACAAGAAAAAATTTCAAATTAAATTATGCTGGATACTGATTCATATCGGCATTGGTGGAAACGAAAAAGCGGATAAAGCCGCAAAAGAATCATTGAACATGATACTTACCAATACTAGGATCCCATACACTGATCTTCGACCTTCTATAAATAGGATAATCAAAGAAAAATGGCAAGAATATTGGGATGAGTGCCAAAATAATAAATTATACAAGATTTGGCCAACTATTGATGAGTGGCCCCTGGGCTATAGAAAAGCAAGAAGAGAAGAAGTTATAATAACTAGACTCCATATAGGACACACATAATACTCACACGCATTTATTGAAAGGAGAGGAGTCTCAAATGTGCATATCATGTGAAGAATCTTATACAGTCAAACGTATTTTAATAGATTGTCAAGATCTGCAACAAAGCCGAAAGAAATACTACAACTCAAAAAACCTATTTAAAGACGCAAATCCGACGAAAATTTTAGACTTCATCAAAGAAGTCGGACTGTTCAAAAAAATTTAATTTCAAATGCTTTATTTTACTCTTCATTGTCTTTCAAGACAATATGAAATAATTACCCCCAACTTGGGATTTCATTTGACAACTTTATTCGGCATTACATAACCCATAGATGGTTGCTATGCTGTAAAACAAACCAAACCAAACGAATTCCTTCTATTTCTGTCTTGTGTTCTTATTTATTTATTGTTATTACTACGATATAACAATGTTGCAAATCAGACGTTTACCATTGATTTCTCGCTGACAACAGTTGTTAATCATCTTTAAAATTTGAGTGACAATAAGCCTCCTCAGGATTCCAGTACTCTCCGTGCCCTTCCAGTAGGGGTCTAGATGGTGTTTTCCTTCCTCGATCTTTCCATTCTCCTTAATGCTTCACAATCATTTTGTGCAGTATCAATCGAGGCTGGTGTCATCACTTCTGATTCTGGCAGTTTCAGTTCCCTTGGATTTGTATGTTTTAAAAATATTTTTTTTTCTTTTGCAACTTACATGTGGTTGGTCAGTATTACCTGGTTATGTGGGTTGGTTTCTGCACTTTAAGAATTTTCATAGTATTTGAGTTCTTTTCACGGAGTGTTGTCAATCCTCTTTTTGATTTCAAAGTCTCCTAGTTTTTTTACCAGTTTTTTTCTGTTATTCCTAGTGGTCCTACAATTATTAGTATTATGGTAGTTTTCTTTATGTTCCATATTCCCTTCAACTCTCTGGCAAGTTCCATGTCTTTGTACTTCAATGTCCCAGAGAATTTTCATGCTTTTCATTTTCCACTGCAGTCTCCAGTTTGTGTTTATACCATATTCAAAGTGCACACGTTTTATAGTACCCAGTGGACTGCCTTCTCAATGCAATTGTGCCCATTTTTGTATTCCTTTTGGAGTAGTTTGCTGCATTCACTTATTATGTCATTTATCTTTTCGTCTCTTTGTCTTTTCTACCTTGGCTGTCATGTAGCTTGTTCTAATTACATTATTTTGTACGGCTGTCTGTAGTGATTCCATTTCTCTGTTAAAGTGTCCTTTCCCTAGCAATGCCCATGTGTTTTCAT